>OY744551.1:33999551-34062051 GCA_963556195.1 Sepiola atlantica
TATAATATATATATATAATAATATATATATATAATATATATATATATAATATATATATATATAATATATATATATATAATATATATATATATAATATATATATATATAATATATATATATATAATATATATATATATAATATATATATATATAATATAATATATATATAATATATATATATATAATATATATATAATATATATATATATAATATATATATATATAATATATATATAATATATATATATATAATATATATATATATAATATATATATATATAATATATATATAATATATATATATAATATATATATATATAATATATATATAATATATATATATATATAATATATATATATATATAATATATATATTATATATATAATATAATATATATAATATAATATATATAATATATAATATATATATATATATAATATATATAATATATAATATATATATATATAATATAATATATATATAATATATATATATATATAATATAATATATATATAATATAATATATATATAATATAATATATATAATATATAATATATAATATAATATATATATATAATATAATATATATATATATATATAATATAATATATATATAATATATATATATATATAATATAATATATATATAATATAATATATATATAATATAATATATATATAATATAATATATATATATATATATATATGAAATATATATATATATATATATTTCATATAACACCGGATAGAGTGAAAGATTAAGATAAGTTACAAATCAAATTTTATCACAATTCAAAGTTTAGGCAAAGTTCTTTAAAGTTGTTAACTCATGAGTTTTCAAAGAAAATCTATTCCTCAGAGGACCATTACCGCAATGACATTACTGCAGGTAATAAAATTAAATTTTAAAAATATATTAAAAAATATATATAAAAAATACATAAAAGAATATAAAACATCAAATATATTGGCCCAAAACATACTTTTTTGTTAAACTTATACAATTCATCCAAGTCTTTTGAGTTTAAAACAGCTTCAAGAAAGATATCAAAGCGGTTGATTAAAAAAACAATCCAGGTGGTGAATGGTATTCCAAAAACGAAAAAGTTATCCAGGTTGGAGATTTGTTTGCTATCGATGCAGTAGATGACTGAAAAGTATATATATATATATATATATATATATATATATATATATATATATATATATATATATATATATATGAATCTGAAAATGATTGGTCTGCAAATAAAGAAAGCCAATGCATAAAACATATGTAAATTGGATAAGTAGTTAAGAGTGTCAGTCGATGTAGGAGTGGCCTTCGATATAATGGCAGAAGAATTAGCATAGGTATAGCTAAGTATAAACTCATCTTGGAGAAAAGGATGATGGGTGTTAGCCGGGTAGGGGTGGACAATGTGGAATGTGATGATGCGGTTTAGGCCAAGACTAAAAATAATTGCCAAGTTAATTTTCTTTCAAATGCTTTAAGGAATTTTCAACGTGGAAGGGAAGAAAAAGAGCTGAAGGTTAGGGTTGAATTTCAAAGGTAATAAAAAGGAAAAGCAGTTTTTCAGGTCAATATCAACGTTAGAGGAATCCTAAAATATGCCGTTCGGCACTATTTCAAAACACCTTATTACTGCATTAAACTAGTATGTTTGATTTTTTTCTTTTTTCAAATATGTGTAATATCATTTTGTAACAAAGAAAATTACGACTGCTGCGCAAGAAGCGATTTTTAACTGGTTGTTCCATTTTGAGATTTATCTTTTATACTGATAAAAGATTTAAAAAATGGCCGGACGGTGTTTGTTCTATATAATGTTTATTATTTATATATACTGTATATATCATATATATAATGTACATTATTCATATATATTGTATATTATTTGTACATTATTTGTAGATAATGTATATTTATATACACTGTATATATATATATATATATAATGTATAGTATTTATATACGTTATATATAATGTATAGTATTTATATACGTTATATATAATGTATAGTATTTATATACGTTATATATAATGTATAGTATTTATATACGTTATATATAATGTATAGTATTTATATACGTTATATATAATGTATAGTATTTATATATACTTTATATATAATGTATAGTATTTATTTATACTTTATATATAATGTATATCTATATATACTGTATATTATTTGTAGATAATGTATTTTATTTATATATACTGTATATATAATGTATTTTATTTATATATACTGTATATATAATGTATTTTATTTATATATACTATATATATAATGTATTTTATTTGTATATTATTTATATATACTATATATATCATATATATAATGTATATTATTTAAATATACTATATATATAATGTATATTATTTGTATATTATTTATAGAGATTTTGATTTGAAAGTGGTCATGTGGGAATTCAACGTTTTTTTCGTTTTGAATGGAATCTAAAGAATTCAACTTCAAGGAAAAATGTCGAGGAAAAAAATATATTAAAATCTTTATGTACATTTTTTTTTATAGTCTATGTTAACCAATTTCCACTGACTTCTAAAGCAATATTCAAACTCTTTAGCTGTCAGACTGGGATTAAAATGTATCTGTTCTGTCCTCAATCAGTGAATGAGAAATTCTTCTAGACTGAGGCAATTTATATTTTTATCTTAATCGAGAGTGTCCCTTTTTGGGGTGCTGGATTTTCCTCACAATAAAAATTGACCTTGTGTCTAAATCTGCCCTTGTGGGGAGGCAAGATAATAGCGCTAAGCAGGCTTCCTTAGTTTTAGTACTGTTACTTACAATGTTGTCGGGAATAATAGTTGTTTTTCACAATATCTTTTGGAGATTTAAAAAATAAAAAGTTGGACCCAAATAGCATTTAAGCTGATGTATCAAACTTTGATTTTTACGAGCCAATTTTCATGTGTTATTGCTGTACCATGTTATTAGCAAAATAATAATGTACTTAGCTATAGTTTATTTTTTAAATTATATCGTCCCGCCTGAACAACTAGTAATATGAAAACATTTTTTAATTATGACTGAAAATTGAAAATCTGCAAGTAGAATAATTCCCATTTTTAATTGACGAATACAAAAAGTGTTGTCTCTCTTACAACTATTTATTTTTCTGGGTAAGTTTAAAAAATGTGCAGACAAATAAATATAAAAATAGAATTACTTCCCTGTGTCCCGGACAGCGCCGGCAAGATACAGCTAGTAAATTTTAAAAAACAAAAAATAGTAGCAATGTGAAAACGAGGCCCCAAAAAATAAGCAGGATCAATGATGTTAAAACGAGGCTTATTTTTTTAAATATAGCAATAGCAGCAATGTGAAAACGAGGCTCAAAAAATTTTTTTAAAAATAAGCAGGATCAATAATGTGAAAACGAGGCTCAAAAATTTTTTTTAAAATAAGCAGGATCAATAATGTGAAAACGAGGCTCAAAAAATTTTTTTAAAATAAGCAGGATCAATAATGTGAAAACGAGGCTCAAAAAATTTTTTTAAAAATAAGCAGGATCAATAATGTGAAAACGAGGCTCAAAAATTTTTTAAAAATAAGCAGGATCAATAATGTGAAAACGAGGCTCAAAAAATTTTTTTAAAAATAAGCAGGATCAATAATGTGAAAACGAGACCCAAAAAAAATGTGGAGACGGTTCGGAGAGACTGAGGGATAAGCAACCATGACTAGCATGCTCCCGCTGCAAGGAAACAGTGGTCACATGCGGGCGTAAACCTAGAACCGTTTGATTACGAGGTGAGGGTTGTGATTATGCAAAATAGGCGCTGTTGGCAGTTTAAAAATCGCTGAATAAAAGGAGTAAGATTTTTTGCTCGCGGAGTCAGTTTTGTTTTGGACGCAACGCCGTTCGCATATCTTTCGGACAGTGTTGTTTATCTTTTGTTTTTCGACTGTTTTTGGTGAAGAGTAGAAAGGAGAACTACTGCTACTACTAAGAGCGAACGTCTCGTTTATCGGTGAAAAGAAGAAACAAGGACTACTGCTGCTAATGCTAAGAGCAAACGCCTTGTGTTGTCAGTGAAGAGAAGAAAAGAGAACTACTACTGCTGATATTAAAATAACCCGGCACCCAGCTTGAATACTGACAGCTGGCATTCTGTGTGTTCTTTCAACTCTAAATAATTTACATGACTGAAATAGGAATTAATTAATCAAACACATCTTGCACAGGGCCAATAATGTGAAAACGAGGTGTATTTTAAAAATATAGAAGAAGCAATGTGAAAACGAGGCTTCAAAAAATAAGCATGACCAATGATGTGAAAACGAGACTTATTTAAAATATATAGTAGTAGCAGTAATGTGAAAACAAGGCCAAAAAATATTTTAAAAATAAGCAGGACCAATAATGTGAAAACAAGGCCAAATATTTTTTTAAATAAGCAGGACCAATAATGTGAAAACGAGGCCAAAAAATATTTTTAAAATAACCAGGACCAATAATGTGAAAACGAGGCCAAAAAAATTTTTTTAAATGAGCAGAACCAATAATGTGAAAACGAGGCCAAAAAATATTTTTTTAAATGAGCAGGACCAATAATGTGAAACGAGGCCAAAAAATATTTAAAAAATGAGCAGAACCAATAATGTGAAACAAGGCCAAAAAATATTTTTAAATAAGCAGGACCAATAATGTGAAACAAGGCCAAAAAATATTTTTAAATAAGCAGGACCAATAATGTGAAACGAGGCCAAAAAATATTTAAAAAATGAGCAGAACCAATAATGTGAAACGAGGCCAAAAAATATTTTTAAAATGAGCAGAACCAATAATGTGAAACGAGGCCAAAAAATATTTTTAAAATGAGCAGAACCAATAATGTGAAACAAGGCCAACAAATATTTTTAAAATGAGCAGAACCAATAATGTGAAAACGAGGCCAACAAATATTTTTAAAATGAGCAGAACCAATAATGTGAAAACGAGGCCAAAAAAATATTTTTAAAATGAGCAGAACCAATAATGTGAAAACGAGGCCAAAAAAATATTTTTAAAATGAGCAGAACCAATAATGTGAAACAAGGCCAACAAATATTTTTAAAATAAGCAGGACCAATAATGTGAAAACGAGGCCAAAAAATATTTAAAAAATAAGCAGGACCAATAATGTGAAAACAAGGCCAAAAAATATTTAAAAAATAAGCAGGACCAATAATGTGAAAACAAGACCAAAAAATATTTTTAAAATAAGCAGGACCAATAATGTGAAAACAAGGCCAAAAAATATTTTTAAAATAAGTAGGACCAATAATGTGAAAACGAGGCCAAAAAATATTTTTTAAATAAGCAGGACCAATAATGTGAAAACGAGGCCAAAAAATATTTTTAAATAAGCAGGACCAATAATGTGAAACGAGGCCAAAAAATATTTCAAAAATGAGCAGAACCAATAATGTGAAAACGAGGCCAACAAATATTTTAAAAATGAGCAGGACCAATAATGTGAAAGGAGGCCAAAAAATATTTTTTAAATAAGCAGCAACAGAAGTAATGTGAAAACGGAGCTAATTAAAAAATAAAAGTAAAAATTAAAGTAAAAATTAAAAACAGCCATGGTCAATTGAACTGTCTGACTGGTTAAAATAGAAATATGGAAATGAGTGTGATTTTGCGCATTGTGTCTGGAATGTACGTAGGTTGAGCTTTGCTTCCGACTGTCTCACTCAAGCAAATGTATGCAGCTATTAACGACGAGTGAGTTTTAGCGCGATCGATTATGTCATTGATATAAATTGTCTATGCGACTAAGTCGGTTTTTACTGCGGACACATTTTCCCAGCCAAATATATCAATTCCCATGATAAAAAAACTAAAAGATGAAACTTTCAGGAGAGAAAGGTTTTACGGGCGGCACGTCAGAGTGCAACAAGCGTTGATTTCAATTGTCACGTAATTGCTAAACTGCTTTTAAATATTTGGTTGAACAAAGAAAATCAGCAACTGACTGAAAGACAAAACCAGAAATACTAGGTTGAGAATGTGTTAAAAATCTTTGGTGCTTGTTCAGTGCTTCGGCCATACGGAAAAACTATTTATTTATGAAACAATATTATGTACTTACTCAGTGGTATTTTATTGTTCAATGTTGAAAAAATTAAGAAAAATTATCCGCTAGAACTTTAATTACAAGTATTTTCCGAATTTACGTATTATAGCAATCGCTTCGATGAGTATGCCTCCATCTTGTTTCGTTGGACACAAATCAACGGAATTTCGCGTTATTATCTGCCCTTGCAAGTTATCTGCCCTTGATTTGTGTCCAACCGAACAAGATGGAGGCATACTCATCGAAGCGATACATAAAATGCACCAAAGATTTTTTAATTAAATTAATAAAAACTAGCGGGACCCACGTGGAAATTCTATGGTGATTTCTACATCAATATTAATAATCCTTTTAAAATAATAAATGTTTGAGGGGCAATGCTATTAAAAAAAAAATTACTCTCTAATTCCGTAAAATTATTGTCATTATCAGCTAAATATTCTTTAAATAAATAAAACGGATAAGTCTCTTCTTTCTTTATTTATTTATTTAAAATTGTAGCAAATTAATTCTTTTTAAAACAATATATATTCTCTGTCTTCTTACCGTAAAAATAATTGTCAGCTAAATATTCTTCAAATCAACAAAACAAATGTTAATTTTTGAGGTACTGATATTGATCCTGAACCAGTTTTCGTGAAGTTCGACTCGGAAGCGTTCGGCTGTCCTACGCAAACGCCCGAGAGTTGACGAGCCGATTTGTACCAGACGTCCTATGATAATAATGTTTTGCTTGTTTTGTTTTTAGGGTTAGGGTTTAGGGTTAAAAATATTTATTTGATAACAGTAATTTCGCTGTTTTGTTTGTTTTATTTGTTTTGTTGTTTAAAAAATTTCTTGCAACTATAACTAAAAATTATAGGACGCAGCAACGTATCAAAATAAAAAAAAATATTTGATAACAGTAACTTCGCTATGTTTTTTTTTTTTTTTTTTTTTTTTTTTTTTGAAAATTTCTTGAAAATATAACTTACAGGACGCAGCACCGTGTCAAAATTGTCGTCTGGTACAAATCGGCTCGTCAACACTCGGGCGTTTGCGTAGGACAGCCGAACGCTTCCGAGTCGAACCTCACGAAAACTGGGTCAGGATCGATATCAGTACCATTTTTGAAATGTATTTATTTAAAATTGTATTGCTTTAGTCAACGGGTGATAAAATTTGATTTTGGAACAATTCAGTTTAAAATGGGTAAAGTCGGAATTGTTTACCTTAGCGACATCAGATTAATCCCCATCTTCGCTAATTGGACGGTCTCATTTTTTAATGCGTGTGAATGGTGATAACGTACGTACGAACATGAAATGCTTCAGTGTATTATTATATAGATAACTCTTCATGGATAAAATTTTCTGATGAAACAGTCACAAGTCTGTAATGCTATTAGATATGAAACAGTAATTAGATATATAGTAGAAAAAAATTGACCCGTTGGGTCACCCATTGAGCTCGGGTTAGACTGTTTGAATCAAGAAAAAGTGAGTTTGCAAAGCCAGTTAAATATAAAAAATAAAAAGACAAAATCACAAATTAGTCTTGTCCTGTTCGCTATATCTCCACCATCCCGCCTCTTTTTTATTCTCTCTCGGCTATGAATTAAATACGATAGTTTTACTACTTGTGGTGCTATTTCCTTTTGTTTAGAATGGATTATTTCTAATCTTTTCATTCTTTCCTTTCTTTGTTACATTTGACAGTAAAGAGGGAGAGAGAGAGAGTTACAGAAGTGAGGCATAGAAACGGTATGAAATAAAAGTGAGGAAAGGCACACAACACAGAGTGAGAGAGGAAGAAAATGCTAGACAGAAAGTTACTAAGAGATGGGTCACTTGATGAGTTAATTGCAAATTACGGCTAATTAGAACATTTGAAATGGAATTTTCAAACATAACTCAATCCCAAAACCAAGGAATATAGAAGTATTTTGTGTGATTAAAATACACAGGAAAAAAGCTTTTCGGGGAAATAAACTTTGATTAACTCATCTTTAGTATAATAATAGATTTACATTGACTCAAACACATTTCTTCTTTAGATATAGTAAATTAGGTATGTGTATATTTTTATATAAGTGTGTTGGGTAAACTCCTAAACTAATCAACCGATCATTATGCATTTTGGAACACACCTATACATGGGCTATATTTAGTTTAATTTAGTTTTAATGCAGAGGGGGGGGGGGAGGCGCTTAGAAGCCGTTTCAGACATTTTGATGAAATTTTAACCATGGGTATTTGTTACGTCTGGAGGTTTATACGTTATCGGCTCAATTACAACTCAAAAATGAAGGAAGGACAAAGTAGAACCTTTAAAAAATTTATTTAACAAAAACAACGATTAAATGAAATATAGAAACCGCTGAACGCGAGATGCTTGTTTGATCGTGAGGACCGTTCTGTTTAGAATAATCCACAGTGTGTGTTAAGCGTAAGCAGCTCCCTGGAGGTTTCTGCCACTTCAACTTGCAGATAAGCCTCTGTGAGGTCCAATTTTGCAAAGCAGGTGCCACCATTAAGTATGATGAAGAAATCATCTGGGATCGGCAATGGGTATTGGTGATCCTCTAGTGTTGCGTTGAGACCAGTTGAAAAATCAGAACACAACTGAAACAGTTAGATATAGATAAAGAGAGAAAAGAGAAAGAAGAGTAAAAGGGGAGAGAGAAAGAAGAGTAAAAGGGGAGAAGGACAGAAGAGTAAAAGGGGAGAAGGACAGAAGAGTAAAAGGGGAGAGAGACAGAAGAGTAAAAGGGGAGAGAGACAGAAGAGTAAAAGGGGAGAAGGACAGAAGAGTAAAAGGGGAGAGAGACAGAAGAGTAAAAGGGGAGAGAGACAGAAGAGTAAAAGGGGAGAGAGACAGAAGAGTAAAAGGGGAGAGAGACAGAAGAGGAAGAGGGAGAGAAAGGAAGGGGGAGAGAGAGGAAGGGGGAGAGAGAGAAAGGGGGAGAGAGAGAAAGGGGGAGAGAGAGAAAGGGGGAGAGAGAGAAAGGGGGAGAGAGAGAAAGGGGGAGAGAGAGAAAGGGAGGGAGAGAGAAAGGGGGAGAGAGAGAAAGGGGGAGAGAGAGAGAAAGGGGGAGAGAGAGAGAAAGGGAGAGAGAGAGAGAAAGGGAGAGAGAGAGAGAGAAAGGGGGAGAGAGAGAGAAAGGGGGAGAGAGAGAGAAAGGGGGAGAGAGAGAGAAAGGGGGAAGGGGAGAAAGGGAGAGAGAGGAAGAAAAAGGGGGAGAGGGGAAGAGAAAGGGGGAGAGAGAGAAATGGGGAGAAAGGGGGGGATATAGAGAAAAAAAGGTGTGGGGGGTAAGAGAGGGGGGGGGGACTAAGAGGGGGGAGAGAATGGGGATATAGGGGGGGAGAAGGATAAAGAGGAGACACAGAGAGAGAAAGGGGAGACAGAGAGAGTAAGGGGCGATACAGAGAGAGAGAGTAAGGGGCGATACAGAGAGAGAGAGTAAGGGGCGATACAGAGAGAAAGTAAGGGGCGATACAGAGAGAAAGTAAGGGGAGATACAGAGAGAAAGTAAGGGGAGATACAGAGAGAAAGTAAGGGGAGATACAGAGAGAGAGTAAGGGGAGACAGAGAGAGAGTAAGGGGAGACAGAGAGAGAGTAAGGGGAGACAGAGAGAGAGAAAGGGGAGACAGAGAGAGAGAGAAAGGGGAGTCAGAGAGAGAGAGAAAGGGGAGAGACAGAGAGAGAGAAAGGGGAGAGACAGAGAGAGAGAAAGGGGAGAGACAGAGAGAGAGAAAGGGGAGAGAGAGAGAAAGGGGAGAGACAGAGAGAAAGGGGATAGACAGAGAGAAAGGGGATAGACAGAGAGAAAGGGGATAGACAGAGAGAAAGGGGATAGACAGAGAGAAAGGGGATAGACAGAGAGAAAGGGGATAGACAGAGAGAAAGGGGATAGACAGAGAGAAAGGGGATAGACAGAGAGAAAGGGGATAGACAGATAATGGGGAGAGACAGATAAAGGGGAGAGACAGATAAAGGGGAGAGACAGATAAAGGGGAGAGACAGATAAAGGAGAGAGACAGAGAGAAAGAAGAATAAATAAGTAGAGAGAGAGATAGAGATTTATTTGTACGCAAACATGAATAAGTCACCCGGAAAAACAAGCACGCAGATTGTAGACGCGTTGCAGGCCGAAAGCAATGTCTATAATTACACCAAGCATTGGCCGACTTCCATTCGGTTTCTAATGACTATCAATCAGGTAAAACTGGCAAAGTGCATTTAGTTCGTCAGAAAGAAAAAAAGAAAAAGAAAAAACAGAGAAAATAAGTTATCGTCTGATCCTCTGACTTGGCTGACCATTTTTATATGCACACTGAAACAATGGCTGTGTCAGTGACCTCTCTTTACAAAAGTGTCGGGCATACAAAGGAAACAAGAAGCAGGATTCAAGATGAAGCCGACTAGTATCTATACATGGTCCATCATAAGTAACTACATAATTTTATCTGGTGATACCAGATCAGGCTGCTCTGTGGCTCCCTGAGACGAAATTCACCTACATTGACGTTTTTTTTTTTTTTTTTTTTTTTTTTTGTAAAACTTAATTATGTTCTACAAAACCAAAAACAAAAACAACAGCCCCTCTCCCTTATTCCCTCCCCTTTTTTATTTTTATTTTTCCTACCCTACTCCCGGTCCTGGATATGACCTTAAACTACATCCGATGGTGAGATGAGGCTTACGGACTTTGGGGAAAGTGGAGCCTCCTCTTAATTACCATTGCTCCCAGGTCCACCCTGACCCGGAGTGGTAGTACCTGTTAGGGTCCCAACTATGGGTTAAATAGAAACAGATATTAAAAGGGGAAAGAAACAAGAAAGAGAAGAAAACAAGACCAGATTCGACATTAAATAACCCAAAAAGGGTTGATATGCCGTAAAACAAAACTACCAAAACAAAACTACCATAATTTTATTTCAAAATAATAAATGTAACATGGAAGAAGTATGCAACTGCAATATAGAAACCAACAAAAGGTAAAACACTTAAGTTTTTGCAACATAAAACATGCTTATTCCGGCATGGAAGATTATTACACTGGAGACAACTTTAAATAAAAAAGTAACTATTTCAACAGAATAAATGTAACATAGAAGAAATATGCGACTGCAATATAAAAACCAACAAAGGGTAAAACACTTAAGTTTTTTGCAAAATAAAACGTGATGTTTATTAAAACATTTATTAAAGCTCTGTGCTAATCTTTCAGAGACTGAACGGCATACTTTGGCACACATGTCCAACAGCACTTGAGCAATGACAGCTCGGATTTGTTCCTTAAGTTTAACGATGCCATAAAAATATACGATTTCCGCTTTCGAATGACACAGGAAATCGAAGAAATGCTTAAGTATCAACAAAGTTACAAACAAAAGAAAATATATAGTTACTTATGGCCGACCTTGTGTATTGATATCAGCCATCACTGATCAACCAGGGATGGGCAGTCAGGGTTAGGAGTCAGTAACTTCCACAGGTTTAGAAATGATAAATGTTTTTTAGTGTATCCTGGAGTCGTTTATATAGTCTCGGAAGTTTCTCAACCATTAAAACTATATAAAAAAAATAAAAAATTTTTAAAAAATATATATATAAAAAAAAAAAAAACTTATAGTCTCAAGTCTTCCAGTGGAAAATCACTCATGTAAGTCAATTTATTTTTTACAGTTATTATATTAGTTAGTTTCTAACACTATTTTAAGGGATCATCAGTTGTTTACCATGAAAAACTAATCACACTTGTGTGAGTTGACAAATTTTGCAGCAGTCAGAATAACGTTTTTTTAAAAATGGACGCCAGACTCAGGAGTCTACTTTTTTTAAAGCCAACTCCACATCTCCGAGACAGAGACTGCAATATTTGCAAGAGCCAGTGGCAGGATGCTTAAAACCGGCTTCGGGGTTAGATTTTATTTCAGCCGATCAAGTCGGAATCAGGGTTGAAGAATTGGAAGGTATATCGTCTGACTTTGACTTCTAGAATTCCAAACTATCCGACTCTTTTATTTTAAAGTCTTTTAATATTCAGTTGTCATTAGAGTCAGATTCAAAAGTCTCACTTAGATTATTACTGAATATTGGAAAACTTTAAATACAACTCAGACTCCTAGCATTCTTACGAGTTCAACTCTGACTCCTTCCAACTCTGAAACCCGACCAGAATTGGCAATTTGCATAAGTCATCATGAGGGTTAGGGTTAGGTTAGAATATATATTGTGGGCAGACCTGCATGATTAGATCATAGATTATTGTCCGAGTTGCGTAGTTTGAGTTAATTATTAGGTGTGTTTGACCTACGGGTGCATTTTTACTGTTATTTCAAGTCTTTAGGATTTGAGAGTTACTCCCCTTTATTGTACTAACTTCCTCTTTATTTTAACCATCTTACAAGCCAATATAGCAGATGTACATGTTTTTTTTATCTTCGTTTTTGGATTTTAATATGCATTTTGATGTGGAATTGAGAAGACTTTTCTTGTGATTTGGTTCCGGTTTTATTTTTTTCTGTGGAATTTTGAACTTTTTGAGACACGTCTATGGAATGTGTTTATTTAGTATGCCACTTATGAACATTCTGATTTGTTATGTTCTGATGAGAGTCAGCATTTATAATTTTTATGATTCAGTGTATGACATAAAATAAATGCTGTCTTGAAACAGCTGTAAACAACCATAATACCTTGGCATAGGCTCTTTATTTGAAATATGATCTGAAAATATATTTTAAATCGTCAATATATATATATATATATATAGTAAGCTATGAAAATATATTTATAGCAATTAAGCTACACAGAGGCTCCCGTGTTTCATCCCCGGGGGGAATCTTCGGGGATGAAACGCGGGAGCCTGTGTAGCTTAATTGCTATAAATATATTTTCATAGCTTACTACCTAGCTCTACTTACGTATCGAGCACTGTTGAAATAAATACTGAAAACTGATACATAAAAAAATGATATCTCCTTATAAAAATTTTATGTGGTTACATGAAATACTAATATATATATATATATATATATATATATAACAATATTAATTTTAAATAAATAATATTAAATTATTTTTACCTACATACACTAGCGTTTGAAGCTTTCGCTCTCATCAGTGCAGGGATAATATCCCCAGACGGTCGCACGGTTTGAACCCCTGCCACAGAATCAACCTAGGCTCCATAAGCAAGCGCTGTAACCATTAGGCCACGAGACATTACCACATTCAAGAAGGAAATTTAAGTTCTATTTATGCGAAGGGCGGCATATCTAGAAAGACTGACTAAAGATTCTACGAACGTTGTCGGAATATGCCTTACTGTGTGTGTATTTAGTCAGCATTTATTCATTTAAGCAAACATTGTTAAAAATAACAGAATTCTTCTGCTTGATTATACCTTTTTTTATTTTTTCAATTTTTCTAATGATATTTTTTGCATTAAAATCAAAAAAAATAATATATGCTCCACATGTATCACAAACGTTTTCGATTCTTTGTCGAATCATCTTCAGGTGACAAAATCAAATGAAGAAAAAGGCTAGGGAAAAGAAGAGAATTTCAAAAAGCAGCCAAGATCACGCACATGAAGTCAATTAGATGCCAAAAGAACAAACAAGCAGTTCCAGGAGAGACGTTAACAATTTAAATTCCGGGACGCCAGAATTAGCGTCACATGATGAATTGCATTACGTTAAGCATTTTAAAAGTTACTCTTTCATATGTAATGTTATAAATTGTAGGTTGCTAGATTTTAATAAAGATGGCTTCGAGTAGTTTTAATTTTTTAAATTGGTTTCAGAATGTATTATTTTCGTGTTATTAACTAAAATGTTATTTATAAGTTCAAATGACGTTTGGGAAAATGTAACTTTCATAATAATAATAAAGCTAATAGCTAAATTGGTTTTACAACCACAACCTTATCCCGTCGCCTCACCATGCATCTTGTAAACTCTAGCTAAATTTAACATCATGTCTTACATCAGTCTCTATAAACAATGGCTACCCCTTGTACGGGTAGCTGCACATGTAATTGTGAAGAAAGGGTTGGTAATCCCAAACCACACCTGAGTTGGCATAGCTTGATTCCAGTGGCGAAGAGGAAATCCAGGACGACTGGAAACAATTCCAAGATAAGCGGAAAGCACATACAGCACCTGGTATTCCCAAATGGTCACCCATTTTAGTACTGACCAGGTTCAATGTCGCTTAACTTAGCTGATCTAACAATGTGTCAACGTGATAATCAGACTTTTATGGCCTAATAGCCGATAATTTTTCTTCATCTCTTCTGAACGCTAGCCCAGTCTAATAATAATACTTACCATCATCTTATATATAAAGTAAAGTCAACCCTCCCCCCGTACTTTTGTGGTCAATAACTTTTTTACTGTAAGCTACATAAAAAAATCTGGACGACTGGAAACAATTCCGAGATAAGCGGAAAGCACATACAGCAACTTGTATTCCGAAATGGTCACCCATTTTAGTACTGGCCAGGCTCAACGTCACTTAACTTCGGTGATTTAACGTGAGCTGGTGTGTCAACATGATTATGGCGTATATAGCTTAATTTACCAGCATCTACAAAAACATAACTGCCCCCCCTCCCCTAATTCAAGACAAAATAAACGAATAAAAAATGACATATATATATATATATATATATATATATATATATATATATATATAATAATAATAATAATATTTATAAATAAATATTTATTAAATATTTTATTACCTACAGACATCAATGTTTCATGCTAACGCAATCTTCAGTGTAGGAACTAATTCTCAACGGTCGGTGGGCGCGAACCCCGATTACAAATCGCCACTGATTCGTAGTATAAATAAAAAATGACATTATATATATATATATATATATATGATGAGTCCTGATTGAAAAGGGACGAAACGTATACGTACATAGATAATAAACAACAACAAATATTTTATATTTGTCGCTCCTCGTAAAATAAGTAGAGCACTCTTAATGGTAGTACAAACACAGCATGACGTCACTTGCTTTATATGCATCATTCCTTCTTTAATAGAAGTAGAATGCCTCGACATCAAGCCGCTTTTATATGTGTTAAATTATCATTGTTTATCGGCTATTCAAATATTGGGCGCGCGGTTAACAACGTTGGATGCAAGTTGAAAAATACTTGTAATCCAGGGTTTCGAATCGTACGACCGGTAGTGAATAGTCATATCTCTATGCTGATGAGTCCTGATTGAAAAGGGACGAAACGTATACGTACATAGATAATAAACAACAACAAATATTTTATATATATATATATATATATATATATATATAAGGTATAAAACTAAAAGTAGGAAGTATACTTTTAGAAGTTTGAACCTATCATGAAATGATTTAAGCTCAATATACAGGATAGAGCAATTATATAGATAAACGAAAAAAGAGAAATAAAAAAATGTAAGAATGACAAATCTATTTCATCTTCAGTTTTTCAATGCAAGGTGTATTCAATAAAAGCATGTTTTTTTGTTGTTTTTTTTAATATAGGCTTTTCAAAGATTGGAATCTTATCAGAAGAATTACATAGATAAATTGGCAGGGAAGTAACCAAAATTCAAAATTTTTAAAATTTAAGATAATAGAAAATGGATATGTGTGTGTTATAAAGTTGTTAAAATGCATAGTATATCCAGATAGAAAAAAGTTCAGTGACAAAATGTCCAGTGGGAAAATTTAAGAGTGGAAAAGCAAAAAAAAAATCACTGTTAAAGTCTGGAAACTGTGTCAAAAGTGGTCAGAATATTGTAAATACAGGAGAATTAATCCAATAAGATGATATGTGGTTCTGCCATAGATAAAAGCTGGTTAGGGTGTAGGTTGGAGATTTGAGGCCATTTTAAACACTTCCATGGATCCCAGTGAAGAAAATTCTAAGGATTTGAGTTCAAAATATTGTACAGATTTTGAGTAGAATCTGAGAGGAAGGCAGGTTTGCTGGCGATTAAATGTTTATCCGATGGCTTCTAGAGACTGAAAGAGATTGTAAGGTTAAATTCGATGCCGGTGAGGGTTTAGGGATGGAGTAGAGGTGGGAGAAGTGAGGGATACTTCGGCTGACGCTCTGTTTGAAATGGAATGGGGGGTTGTTTAGATACAGCTCGTTGTTATTAAGTAAAAGTAGATTTTAATGACTGCTGCTTGAATTTGCTAAGCAAGGTAGGATATAAGTGAAGAGTTAGGGGTTGGGGCGCTATAAAACTAATACAGTAGCATGACCAGTATTAAGTGAACAGATCGGAAAATAATTATTCGTATTGAGGAGTTAACTTAGGGTTATAGGTATTATAGGGTGGGAAGTTGGAACGCATTAGAATTGAAAATCTAATGGGTAATCTATTGAAGATAATAAATGTATATATAATTCAAAGGGTTTAAAAGGGTTCATATTGGGATTAGGGCTCAATCGGTTGGAGATTTGGGAATTTATGTGTTTAAGAAGTAACTATTCAGACATTTTTGAATTTCAAGGTCTAAGAAGTTTATAGATTTCACAGTTAAAGATTGGGGGCATAAATGGAAAGTGGTTTATATGTATAGGTAACATAACTGAAACACTATTGAGGCATCAGGGTTTCATAGGTTAAGTTATATTCGAATATATGGAATTTAAACAAATAGGAGCTGAGTTAGAGGGGAGGGGGTGGCTAATTATAATACTTTAAGATATTACTAATGTTAGGATGGGGGGGCGGTGTTTATGTACTTAAGTCAGGGGAATGAATATACAAAGTTACGGGGTGGGATTAGGTTGATTATGCAAGAAAAATATAACATGGAGTACTTTGAGTACTAAAAACTTAGCACAAAATTTTTATTTGATAGGTTCTATAAGTGTGTACAATTTCAGCATCATTAGTCAAGGCAACCCAGAGATCCAGAAAGGTCAGGCATGATTTTGTGTTATCCGTGTGTACGTACGTACGTATGTGCCACCCTGTATCTCATCAACTATTTGATGGATTCAGCTGATTTTTGGCAGAGATAGAGGTTCTATGGATATGGTAAACTGAAATTAAAATGCCATCAACTAGACCCTAGAACCTCTATCTCTGCCAAAAATCAGCTGAATCCATCAAATAGTTGATGAGATACAGGTTGGCACGTACGTATACACAGATAACATGATTTCATGCCTGACCTTTCTGGATCTCTGGGTTGCCTTGACTAATGATGCTGAAATTCTACACACTTATAAAACCTATCAACTAAAAATGTTGTGCAAAGTTTTAACTTATTTGGTTTATTGGTTTTTGAGTTATGATTGATCAAAGAAATGAGATTTCCAGCATAGGCCATTCGTGAAGTCTATTAAGGGATAAAGCGCTCTCGCGCCTCCCTTGATTTAAGGGGGACAATAAGGCTATTATAGAGGAAACCAGGAACCGTGGTTAAAAGGTAAAAACTATGAGATCTATAAAGAATAAATCGTCAGTGGTGAGCGTAGCATCAACAAGTTCAATGGATTGTATTCAAAGGGAGATAAGAAAGGCAATTAATAAGTTGTAAGATGGGGTTTACTAATAATTGAAGATTCAAGATTTAAGATTCTAGGAGAGGGATTATGGATTAAGGGTGTAATAAAATCTAATATTAGTTTTCAATATGGATTATGGATTAATGAGGTGATTATGTGCATTGTTGTAAAGTTAGAAAGTTAAGTTAAAAAGTTATTTATATATATATATATATATAATGAAGAAGAATGGAAAGGAATTAGAGAAGCAAAAGTGAAGTGCTTGCATCCGGGCAGAATTTTGCCCTGTGTTTCTTCCCCCTACAACTTTTATTTTATTTTTTCAAATTTTAAATCTTGGCCTTTGCCAACTTATCTATCCCAGCGACTTCCTCTGATGATAAGATTTTGATCTTTGAAAAGCCTGGCTTAAGGAAAATTTAACTTGAATAAATTGCCTTTTTTGCGGAATATACCTTGCTCTGAGCAATTGAATTGAATTATGATTTGACTTTTGCTTCTCTAATTCCTTTCCATTCTTCTTCATTCTACCTGCTCTATCCTGGATATTGAGCTATATACTCTTCACAATAGGTTTCACTTTTCCTAAAAGTTCGCTTTTAGTACACCACTTTATATATATATATATATATATATATATATATATATACATACACACACACACACACACACAAGAAAAGATGAGAATAAAGATTGTAAAAATACAAAATCTATTACGTCCTCGGTTGTTCAAAACAAGATATATTCAAATAAGAGATTAATTTTTCCTTTCTTAAGCCATGGCTTTTCAAAGTCTTTGAAAAGCCATGGCTTAAGGAAGAAAAAATAAATCTCTTATTTCGAACATTTTTAGGATCTTTATTCTCATTTTTTACTTGTCTAAATAATTGCTCTATCTTGTATATCGAGCATCAATTCTTTCATGATATGTTCTAATTTAAAGGTATACATTATATCTTTATTTTCTTTTTCTTTACTCTCTCTCTCTCTCTCTCATATATATATATATATATATATATATATATATATATATATATATGAGTGATTAGTTTGAAATGCAGACAGGTAACATTTTGATTATCTCACAATGAGTCCATCAGTTTTTTAAAATTATTTGTGATTGCTTTTATGAACATGAAGGGGGGGGGGCTTAACATTTTCTTTTGTAAATAAAGATCTCCTTTGAAGAAAATCCCGCAGCCAGTGCACATGAATGCTGACATTGTGGTTGGTAGTACACTCAATTTTTAGCGGGACTCTTCATAAGATCTCCAGCGGCTCTAATTTAGTTGTCCGTTTAAATAAACAGGTATTTCCAGTTGTGTCCCGATGGCTGCAGAAGGATTATGGAAGTGAATGGGTCGGAGTAATAATGGACAAAGAAGACGACAGCCTCCATAGACACAAAAGAACCGGCTACTCCTCCTACAACACCGTAAAAAAATATAATCCGACATGTTTTGTATATCTTTATATATTGACTAGAAGACCCAGTCACCCATTTGGGTCACATGAAAAAATATATTTACTAGAAGACCCAGTCACCCATTTGGGTCACATGAAAAATATATTTACTAGAAGACCCAGTCACCCATTTGGGTCACATGAAAAAATATATTTACTAGAAGACCCAGTCACCCATTTGGGTCACATGAAAAAATATATTTACTAGAAGACCCAGTCACCCATTTGGGTCACATGAAAAAATATATTTACTAGAAGACCCAGTCACCCATTTGGGTCACATGAAAAAATATATTTACTAGAAGACCCAGTCACCCATTTGGGTCACATGAAAAAATATATTTACTAGAAGACCCAGTCACCCATTTGGGTCACATGAAAAAATATCTCAAGCATATTAAAACTTTGAGTTTATCTGTAACACATTAATCTCTTTTAATTTAGAAATAATTATCTAGCATATAAGTAGGGGTGGGACGTAATGGGTGAAAATTAGGGGTGGGACGTAATGGGTGAAAAATAGGGGTGGGACGTAATGGGTGAAAATTTCAGATTCATGCGAGTAGCATTTTTTTGTGTTCATTTATACATAAATAACACTAAACAATCAAACATTTGGAAAATTTTGCAGAATTCAGAAGGTGCAGGCCAAAAATAGCCATTAGGGCTCCACAGGACTCAAAATCCATCATTTTTCGGTGAAAAAGTGGTTTCATGCGACATTGCAGGTCCTAAAACATCCTCAAAAGCTATGAATGGATATAGATGGTTAAATCTGATATAGTACTTTAATTTACGACCATTTTCAGGCTGTGAAAGGGTTTTCATGAATGTAAAATAGCCAAAAACTAGTGGCCTGCACCTTCTGAATTTTGCAAAATTTTCAAAATGTTTGATTGTTTAGTGTTATTTATGTATAAATGAACACAAAAAAAATGCTACTCGCATGAATCTGAAATTTTCACCCATTACGTCCCACCCCTAATATAAAGTTATGTTGTCGGATTTTCAAAGTCAGACCCAAATAGCCTTTAAGCTGACAAATCAAACTTTGCTACTGACTAGCCAATTTCCATTTGTTATTGTTGTACCATGTTATTGGCAACATAATAATGTACTTAGCTACAATTTCAAGAATAATAAAGGAAGGGCAAATCATCATCATCATATTCAGTTTAACATCCGTTTTACATGCTGGCATGTGTTGGACGGCTTTTAGAAGTTGACTCCCAAACTAACCTATCTGCACAGCCGTAAATACAACCAATTTTTTTTTAAAGTCATTTCCTTAATTGAGGCAAGATTTTTATAGGCCGGATTCTATTCCTGACGCCAACCCAGTGAGGTGATAGGGACCAGTGCTTTTATCGAGACACTATCTCTAGGTGATTGCTCTCTAGGCTTCACCTACCCTTAATGAAAACAATTTAAAGGTAAATATATTTATTACGGTAGAGTATGGTCATGAAATAATTAGGTGAACTCGCTTATTGCTTTTTAGGCAAATTCATCGGTCAAAACTCATTCTGGTAAACAAAGTTCGGAGCACACTTATATAAGACATTCACGTAACTCACACACGCACCATAGAAAATATCATCATCATATCCTATTACATTTACATATGTATTTCAATTACCTACTAGACACAATCCTCGAGTTTTTTCGGTCTCTCTGTACAAAGGTTTGTCAGGACAACCTGACATGAGGATACTTCACCCGACAAGTAAACCTTGACCAAATATTTAAAATAACATAGTATTCAAAGCACAAATAAGATCCCCTTGACACGGCTATACATTGGCTCATACAAGGAATGTGGCACCTTCTCCAAGTAATGTTACCTCAAGTAACAGCACTTAGCTGGATACTCCACCAGACTAGATGAATTCTTGTCCTGGAATCCGGTAAGACCAAGAGACAAAAAAAAAATATATTATAACATAGTTTACTAGTCAATTGGGAAGAGGAAAATTAATTTTCTTAACTTCTTTACTAACTCAACGTTTGATAAGTAAAGGAGAACTTTAATGGAATATTCGAATATCTATGCATCTCATATAGAGATCAAGTGTTAGTCCTATGAAGGGGCCCATTGATTTCTGAGAACTTCGATTGAAGTAAAAGGAAACAACTGTCTTATATAATAGGTCCTTGCCACGAGTTTGGCATAAAAATTTTCTGAGTTCAACAAGACATATCTGAAGAAGGTCAGGGGTTACATCGTCCAAAACATTGTGAAAATAACGCCGAAAATGAGAATGCTAGTCTGAATAATCCAAATTATCAATCATCATCTCAAACATTCTGAAACATATCCTCTTCTATTTTGTTTTATTTGAATTCGGAACCGATTTTGAACAACACGCACTCCTTGTGTCAAAGAAGCACTACTTGCAACAACTTGTGGGAGAAGAATACACACAAACTGAACTGTTCATATTCACACAATCAGCAGGAACCTGACACTTGATGAGTTTATTTCAACCGAAATATTCTCGACTCTACTCTATCGTCGTACAAACTTTTAAATCCTCTATGCTCTTATCTTTTGATGTTTGTAAATAAATGTTTGTCAAATTAGTTTATGGAAATGTAGATAGGACATTCTTAATATTTTTTAATTTTCCTTCCAATCACGTATTCCTAAGTTACTCTGTTCATCAGAGTGTAGTATCTGTTCCGATGGATACTGCACCCCCATAGACTGGTATTGTCTTGGCCTTCGGGGCTTGATTTACGCCGGTCTATGGGTCTGTCCTGTGCAGTTCTAGGAGGTGCACCCTCCCAGGCTTCGCCTTCCCTCTTTGGGGAGGAGTAAGTTTATTGCTTACTGCCTGAGGCGCCCCTACCAGGGAATGCCGACGGGGCTGCCCAGGCAATTTTTAAATCCCACTTTCCCGACCCGACGTTGGGTCACATCTTACTTGTGGGAGTAAGATAAAAACTGGCCTTGTGCCTAACTCCTGGAGAGGAGTAAATCAATACTCTGTTCATCACAGGTTTTTAATTTAATTTATTTCTCCACATGCTTTCATTTATTGTTACTCTGCCGCCCACCTTACATTTTACGTCCTCCCTCCTTACTTACTACTCTTCCCACTCCTCTTACATACCTACTACATACAGCATCTATTTCCTCCCCCCCCCCATCCTACCACCATTTCTCTCCTCATGATTTTTTCTTTCTACATCGTATAAAAATGTTGAGTTTTGTTAAATAAAGCCAAATCACCAAACGAATATGGTCGAACTCATCGATCGAAATATCTTGATCCAGCTTTAATGATGTGTTTGTGTCCCTATTTCTACTAGCATGTTTCTTGCTTATCCACATTTCCATAAACTAATTTTACATTTTGTCTACAAAGTTACTTTCATATTTACTCCTTCATATATATATATATATATTTATTTATTTATTTTGGTACAGAAAAATTAGTACAACATTCGTACCGTCAGTTTCAAGCTCGGAAAGTCTTACCCATCCGGCTCTCTTCAGCTTCTGTTGTCATCTGTTTTGGAAATGGGAAATCACATGACACTCTCATTGGGACGCGTTATTTGCTCAGTGTGTTATGTTTGTTTGTTTGTTTGAATTTAAATTTAGTGTAATGAAACTGTTGAGATTTAAAACCGGAGGAGATTTGGAGAGATATAATAATATAAGATTAAAGGGAATAAAAAATATCAAATGGGTCCTCTGGGTTTGATTTTTTAACCCAAGTCCTTCCCTCGAAGAAGAGAAGGATTTGTCTTTCTTGTAGTATTGTGTCCCTTTCTAGTTGACTGATGTTTGTGTGTGAAAGTGAAATTGAAAATGTTAAGGCCTTAAGGGTGTCTTTTGTAATGGATGGGTAGAAGTCTACTATATCTAATTGTGTGAATTTGCATTTGTGTTTTTCTTGTATGTTATGAAACCAATTTAGGACTGAGTTAGTATTGCCCCACAGACTTAGGTTTGTTTTTTTCCTTAATTTTATTAACTATATTTTTAACAATGGATTTGCTTGCTAGTCCTAGTTCGCTTTTAGCTGGGTTGATAAGTCACAAATAAACCCTCTTGCAGACTTATCAACCCAACTAAAAGCGTACTAGGACTAGCAAGCTTCCTCTACATCTGTGAGGATGTTTGTTTTTAAACTTTTTTCTTAAATTCAACATTAAATAACCAAAAATGGGTCGATGTGCCGTAAAAGAAATAAAAGCAACCAATGAATCGTTTACTATGTGCTCCGATAAACTTGCTGCACTTATGCCTCCCTCAACGTAAAATACTCCCCCGACAATCAACAAAATCCTACCCCTTCACTGTAGATGTCTACTTTAATAGCTTCTCTCCTGGAACTGTTTGCCTTCGGAATTCCCTCCCTGCTCCCCCGACTATACTAATATTATTTGTAAACAGTAAAAATGATTTTGATAATATTACTGAGCAAAGTTTGGTTTTATTGGAGTTCTACCAATTCACCCTCGCTCCATAAAAAAAAATCAGATTCTTTTTTTTCTTTTTTTTTAGGCAATTACATGTAAACAGCCTGAAATGGTAAAAAGAAATTAAAAACAAAAACAAAATTCTAGATTTTAGAATGGGGATCAGTTTCACATATAAATGTATTGATTTACTCCTCTCCAGGAGTTAGGCACAAGGCCAGTTTTTATCTTACTCCCACAAGTAAGATGTGACCCAAGGTCGGGTCGGGAAAGTGGGGTTTAAAAATTGCCTGGGCAACCCCGTCGGCATTCCCCGGTAGGGGCGCCTCAGACAGTAAGCAATAAACTTACTCCTCCCCAAAGAGGGGAGGCAAAGCCTGGGAAGGTGGAGCTCCCAGAACTGCACAGGACAGACCCATAGACCGGCGTAAATCAAGCCCCGAAGGCCAAGACAATACCAGTCTATGGGGTGCAGTATCCATCAGAACAGATACTACACTTTGATCTTAGCCAAAAGGCCAAGAACATATAAATGTAAACATATAAAGATAACCCACTTCCGGGCCAGATACTGTTTATATATGTAGCAAATTTCTTTTCTTTTTAAATTTTTGTCATTTTCTTCATTTCTCGAAGATCAATTGTGTGTGTGTGTGTGTGCGTGTGTATTTTTCTGTTGAAAAAAATACATTAAAACAGGTTATAAATAAAAAAAGAACTTTTGTGTGTTTTTCTAACGGACCAATATTATGTGGCCATGTGTCTACTCTCCGGTCAGGAAGTGGGTGATCATTATCACCTGATGGCCCGGAAGCTAGAGATTAAGCATTAAATGACAAGATTAAAAAAAAAATGATTTATGGAAAATAATTTTTTTTTTGGCTTCATTAATAGAGGGTTAGGAGTGAGAGATGGGGGGGGGGGGGTCATTTCGATGTTTATTTACTCCTCGCGGAGTTAGGCACAAGGCCAGTTTTATCTTAATCCTACAAGTAAGATGTGACTCAAGATCGGGTCGAGCAAGTGGGGTTAAAAGCCAGCGCTCGAGAGGTGAGCACTCTGGCCATTTAAAAATTGCCTGGGCAGCCCCGTCGGCATTCCCCGGTAGGGGCGCCTCAGACAGTAAGCAATAAACTTACTCCTCCCCAAAAAGGGGAGGCGAAGCCTGGGAGGGTAGACCTCCTAGAACTGCACAGGACAGGCGTGCAGTATCCATCGGAACAGATACTACACTTTGATCTTAGCCAAAAGGCCGAGAACGGCCTGGCTGGGGTCATTTCGATGTAAATATTTTGAAAAATTCGCCTCGATCGGTGATTATCCCCCCCCCCAATAAAAAAAACATAACTACTTTGATTACGTAGTAAAGTTTAAAACAATGGAAAAAATATTGATGCTTGTACAGATTGAGACCCATGGCTGACAACAATACTGATTCGGTAAAATACGGTAACGAGTTACGACAACCGTTGAAATCCAACGACACAAAATGAAAAGAACATTCAAGAAGTTAAAAACGCACTGATTTAATTCCACCATTGAATTTTATCGTCTTTTCTAATTAGCAGGTATTTAATATACAATTGGTTTGGTCATTTGTTACTTTAGGGAAGCAAATTGTCATATCAAGGGAGATAACTTATCTCAATGGAAAAATACGTATCAGTTAATGTTAACCAATTTTTTTTTTACCCCAACCCTAAGTCCGAGTATTGATTTACTCCTCTCCAGGAGTTAGGCACAAGGCCAGTTTTTATCTTACTCCCACAAGGTAAGATGTGACCCAAGGTCGGGTCGGGAAAGTGGGACTTGAAAAGCCAGCGCCCGAGAGGTGAGCACTCTGACCATTAAAAATTGCCTGGGCAGCCCCGTCGGCATTCCCCGGTAGGGGCGCCTCAGGCAGTAAGCAATAAACTTACTCCTCCCCAAAGAGGGGAGGCGAAGCCTGGGAGGGTGGACCTCCTAGAACTGCACAGGACAGACCCATAGACCGGCGTAAATCAAGCCCCGAAGGCCAAGACGATACCAGTCTATGGGGTGCAGTATCCATTGGAACAGATACTACACTTTGATCTTACCCAATTCGTAAAACCGCACATTTTAGGCATGTATGTGTGATTTTACGACCTTTACACTCAAACTTAGGGTTAGTGGTAAAATAAAAATTGTTTAACATTGGCTTTCTGGCGAGGAACAAAGTGTAGTATCTGTTCTGATATTACACTTCATTTCTTCTATCCTCAGTCAGTGAAGTTCCAGGAACTAGATTTTTCCCAAATTAAAAACCGACCTTGTGTCTAAATCTACCCTCGTGGAAGAACATTAGTTGATACATATTTTTTCATGCAATATTTACTTTATTGTAATGACTAGCCTTTTTTTTTTAATTTGGTGCTTAATAGACTCTTCTCTTAGTCGGCAGTGATAATGCACTGCTGGTTAGTAATGACAGAATTTCCCTGAACTTACTCCACCCAATTCTAAATCTTTCAATCAAAAAAGCTAATGGTAAAAGAAAGGGTAAGAGTTATGAAATCATATAAATAGTTAAGAGAGAGGAAAGAGGTGACACATTATGACATCACAATGTATTCTAACTTTAGAAATCCTTTGACTTGTAATCCTCGTAAAAAGACGATTATCACCCAAAGTCAAAAAAATTATATATTTAATGATATATATAACAAATACTGACCCAACCGAGAAGGGATGGTCGAGTTGTTCTATGAAATTGTGTAAAAGTGCTCCATAATGATTTGATAACATAACGAAAAGGTTCTCTGTCACGATTTCTGTCTGTGACTGAAAATTTTTGTAAACTGAAGAAATACATTAGGGCACATGTTAACCACTAAATAATACATAAACAATAAATAAATTTGATGCCGAGAGCATGATTTGAACTCGCAATCGAAATGTCTTCAGTCAAACTTGATGTCCTCAGTATATCGCTCCACCAACTGAGCTAAACTCCCAAAGATAATGAATGCTAATTTAATCCGGGCTATTAATTCGGTGTAGTATATTTTCATTCGTCATTATACATACCTTCCAGGCATTACCTCTACTTTTCGGGAAAGGGGGTATTATAATATATGTTCGTTCCTCACGATACCATTCTCCCAACATTACCTTCTCCTTTTTTTTATATAGGGGTAGTGTACTAAATATTCAGTTGTCATGATGGCATGCTCCCAGGCATAAACTCCTACCTTTTTTGGGGGGGAGGGGGTTGTTCGCTTATTTCGTTGGATTTTGCACACATTTTGGATGAAATTTATTAATTAGTCTTAAATTGTATTTTTTATACCAAAATAAAATTCTAATTTATTTTGTAAAGACTTGAAATTAATTTGGAAAACTGCAGACGTATTCTTCCGGAAATAACGTCATTATGAGAGGAAAGTGGGCGGGGGGGGGGGGCATCAGGTTTGTTTATTTTTATTTCAGTTTACACTTATTTAATTGTGTAGGTAAACTTTCGATTCTTTTGTACAACAGAGGCGTAGTCGTAAATTTTCGATTCTTCTGTACACTAGAGGCGCGTATGTAACCTTTCGATTCTTTTGTACACCAGAGGCGCGTTCATAGTTATCTAATTGCGTAGATAAACTTTTGATTCGTCCGGAAATTTTCGATAAACTACAATTCTTTTGTACACCAGAGGCACGGACATACACTTTCGATTCGTTTGTACACCAGACGTGCGACGTAAACTTTGATTCGTTTGTACACCAGAGGCGCGACGTAAACTTTCGATTCTTTTGTACACCAGAGGCGCGGTCATAAACTTGATTCTTTTGTAATGGGTGTACACCAGGTGACGCGGTAGCCTAGCAAAAAACGCGACCGATAGGAAGCATTTATTTGCTAGTCTATATAATAAATGGCACATATGAAAAATTCCAAATAAATGAATATTCTATTTTATTGATATACTTATGTATTAGACAAAAATAGATATATACACCAAAAACTACCAAAAGTTATCGAGTAGAATTTTAATTAAAAATAAAAATCAGTCTCATCGTATTTTAAGAGTCTGTCATTGATTCGAGCGGAAAACAGGGGGGGGGGGGGGGGGTAACTCAGTCTGTCATACAGGGTGGGCCAAAATAAGGGTCCTATTTTTAAAAATTCATAACTTTTTTATTTATTGATTTTTTTTTTTTTTTTTTTATAGAATAAGTAAAGGACCCCTTCCAAAGCAAGCGTGAGCCGTATTAGCCCTAAGGAACGTACCCTCATAATAGAGTGGTACTTTAAATCCAATGAGTCGATTTCGGAGACTCAACTCATCTATCGGCGTCATTACAACACCAGAAACTCTCCTTCGGCAAAAGCAATCCGAGGAATTATTGCTCGTTTTAGGGACCAACAAGGAATATCCGACATGGCGAGAAGTGGTAGGCCTCGTACTGTACGAACAGTTCAAAATTTCGAGGAATTGGAGAGAAGTTTGGAGGAGGATGCATCCACATCCACAAGGAGGAGATCAAAAGAACTTGGCATTTCTCGAAGCTCACTTCGGAGAATGCTAAGAGAAAGAGGATATTTTCCATATAAAGTGCAGCTAGTTCAAGAACTTCAACCTCGAGATAATGAAAAAAGACTTGAGTACGCTATGCGACTCCAGGATTTGGCCAATGATGATCCCGATTTTCTCAAAAAACTAATAATGTCGGATGAAGCCCATTTTCATCTTGATGGGTTCATCAATAAACAAAATTGCCGAATATGGGGTACGGAGAACCCAAGGATAATTCAGCAGCACACATTACATCCACTCAAGTGCACGGTGTGGTGTGGCGTTACTGCTGAAGAGATAATTGGCCCCTATTTCTTTGAAGACGATGCCGGAAATCAGGTAACAGTAACGGGTGACCGCTACCGAGAAATGCTGCAAAATTTCTTGCCACCGTGGGTTGCCGCCAAACCTGACAGGATGTGGTTCCAACAGGATGGAGCCACAGCACACACTGCGAGAGATACCTTACACTTTTACAGGGTATATTTGGAAATCAGATTATCTCTCGCAGTTGCGAAATTCAATGGCCTCCACGATCACCCGACCTTACAGCTCCTGACTTCTTCTTATGGGGTTACCTCAAAGAAAAGGTTTATGCCAATAAGCCAAACAATATTGAGGAACTGAAAGCAAATATTGAAGCAGAAATAAGAGCCATAAGTCCTCAGATGTTGCAAACTGTTATGGAAAATGTTTTAAAAAGAGCCGAAGAGTGTGAAGCCGCCAACGGCGCCCATTTAGAAAACATTATTTTTGCTTAAAAAACTCAAAACAGTGTAAAAAACAATACTTTAGTTTTTGTAAGTTTTAAGAAGTGTTTTTCGGCTAAAATTTGTTTTGTTTATTTCAAAAAATCTCGGAAGGGTCAGTCTACACACACATAAAGTTTGGTGAGTTTAACTTTTATTTTGTGGAAGTTATTCAAATTTAAAGATAGGACCCTTATTTTGGCCCACCCTGTATTAACAAGTAATAAATCAATGGCCATCGGCAAAATACGACAAAACTGATTTTTATTCATTAAAATTCTACTCGATAATTTTTCCTAATTTTTGGTGAGGATACTTATTTCTGCCTGATACCTAAGTATAAATAATAGTTATTTATTTAGAAATGCGTTTTTCATATGTGCTCTCATCTATATAAGCACCTTTATTATTTTTTTTACATTAAAAAAAATTGTGTGCTTTCAATTTTTGGTCGGAAAAATTATTTTTTAATTCCTATTTTAGTCAAGTATATCATTTTGAATAAATTGGGTTTCGGCCAGGGCGATCTATTGTTTCGGCATTAAGTTGAGATAGATTATCTCCCTTGATATGATAATTTGCCATCCTAAAGTGAAAAAAAGACATGTTTTTTTTCTAATCATGGTTATTGCTGTTTTTTTATTATTATTATTATTTAAAAATTTGGTACTGATACAGAATCGGACCAAATTTCCGGCAACTTTTCGTCGGCAGCTTTCGGGCAGGTTACGTAAGCCGCCGACGTCAGAAAACGTGAAGAAGTATATATATAAAAAAAATTAAACAACAGAAAAAGGTCAAATTTGGACAAATTGAGTAGTTTTATTTTCCTAAAAAAAAAAATACTTATTTGAAACTTTTAAATAAAAAAATGCTTAATAGCAGATGTTTACATATGTTTCGTTCTGACTCTGTGTATATAAAAAAAAGTAAAAGAACAAAAGAAAAAAAAAAAACGGACTTTTTACCAGTTGACTATGTTTAATAAATATTTTTTTTGTCCAGGACAATTGTTTATTGTCCTGGACAAAAAAAAATTAATTATTGGAAACTTTTCTTGAAAAAAAAAAAAAATGATTATTAACAGTTATTTAGCTAAGTTTTGTTCGTTTTATAAAAAAAAAACTTTGACGAGTTGTTTACTTTTTTTGTAGTTTTCTTTGTCAAAAATTTAAAAAAATACATACATATATATATATATATATATATATATATATATATATATATATATATATATATACGCAACAGCCTTTTTGTTTCTGCCAGTCTTCGCGTCGGCTTTTCTAGGTGGCTTACGTAAACTGCCGCAAGGTTGACGGAAATTGGGTCCGATTCCGTAGTAGTACGAAAAGTTTAAATATTGTTGCATTTTATCGTTACTAATTACAACAACAAAAAAAAAACAATAAATCGCAACAATCAAAATAAATGAAGGTTATTTTCATTTTGTGTTGTCTTTCGGCTGTTGTCGTAAACCGTTGCTAGATTTTACCGTACATCAAATGGGGTCAACGGGAAATGTCTGTTTAACTTTATCGGGGAATTAGGGTTAGGGTTCACGGTTAGAACAAACAACGATTAAATTTATTAAAATGACATTGAAATTCGACTAGACTAATCTTATATTTCTTTTCTTTTTTAAGATCACACACACACAACAATGTAATATTTACAATGTAAATGGCAATGTTTAAGTACGACTAACTCTAAGAGCAGTTTTTGCGGCGCTGCTACGGTGTTACGCCGCCATCCGTACCCGATAATAAACTTCGTACTTAACAACTTCCGGTATTCTTTAGTTTAATTTTCTCTAGTTTCTGGTAGTCAATTTTCTGGTTTTATTTCTTTTGTATTTTATGATAATGAATTATATCGTACAAGACGTACTAACAGCAGCACATTTCAATAGCTACCTGCAGGAGTTTCTCTGGCGTCGACAAGTAAAAGTAAATTACTTCGGCCATATAATATATGCGATCCGACAGTACTATGATTTCTGAAACAACCTATTTTATTATTTTCCCTCTGTGATTATTTATTTTCAGTAACTGTGATTATTTACTTTTAGTAACTGTGATTATTTATTTTTGTCAAATAAATTATTTAAAATAAAATTTTAACAGTTATTATTTATTTTTGTCTAATAAATTATTTAAAATAAAATTCAGTACAAAACTAACCAAAACAGGAAGTTTTTATTATCGGAACCAATTTCGAACGGACACCGTTTCCGGTTGGAAACAACTTTGCTTAGAGTTAGTCGTACTTGAACATTGCCATGTAAATATATCAGTAACTAAAAATAAAATGCAACCGTAGTAAATCAGTAAATGTTGTTTTGTTTTTCGTTTCTATTTTCCGTTTCGGGAACAGTTTAATTTTGTATGGTTGCCTTTTGGCAGTTGTCGTAACTCGTTACCGAATTTTACCGAGGGGGTCAATATGGGTGGACTGCCCATGGGGGCTAATCTATATAAGCACCAATAATTTATGAAGCAAACAATACCATAACAATTAAATTTAACGATACGTATCAAGATTGGGACCCAATCTAACCCTAACAAGTCGATTTTAGCTTGGGTCCTAATCTGGATAAGTACTAATTTAACTTTTAAAATCCTATTTTAAAAATAATAATTTTGTAAAAATAAACGATGGAGGGGTGACGTAATTATAAAACAACAAAAACAAAAAAGTGAAACAAAGAGTAAAAAAAACTCCCGGGCAACATTTTAGTTAATAAATCAATTCGAAAGAAAGTGTACTCTCACCTCATGGTTAATCGACTTCGGTCACGGCCGTGTGCCTCGGTTGTTTTACACGACGGCCTTATAGAACATTATGCTTGCCCCTTTTTTTCCAGGAGGCTGGATTGGTCCCTGTAAACTGACCTTTGCTGAAGTGAGTAAATGAACTTAAGTGTTCCTTTGTCAAATCGTGAGGCCAGACTATGTATAAGCTACAAAATAAATTAGAAATATTGACGGGTAACCCCCACCCCCGATGGGTAACACACACACCCCAAAAAGCTTGAGTCACCCAGAAAACCAAGACCATGACATTTTTACCCATTCTCTCAACTGACCATCCCATTTTATTAAAGAAAAATAATTTGCCTGAACGAATTTCACGTTATTTCAACGCCCAATTAGCAGCTCAGCTAAAGCATTTGTTTTATTATAAGGCGTCATTGAGAACATTTCTTAATAACTGACCAAGCATAAAATTTGAGAAAATAGTTTGAATAAAGCGAACCTAATTCATTTATACATATTTTTTTAAACAGTGACAAAGTGATGATTGTAATAAGTTTCAAATTCCATATTCACGCCATGTAAACTGATGCAAGGGAGATAAATACAAGGGAGGCAACTCATTCGATACTCTAATATTTTGCACAGCGTATTTGAACATAGATTTGAAAAGAAATGCTTTTATATATATATATATATATATATATATATATATATATATATATATATATATATATAGATAGATAGATAGATATATATATGTTAACGTAGTTGACCCAAAACAAGGCAGGCCGCCACTGTAGACGTAAGGGGCTACTGAGAAGAAAGAAAAAAGGAAAAGGTTGGGGTGGAGGGTGGGGGTCAACCTAAATTGGGATCAGCGCAGCGAGATGTCTGTTTACATTAATTTTAAATTTCTGCATGTCAGTACTGTCGTGGAAACAGGGAGCAGGGAGGGAGTTCCAGACGCCAGCAGCACGAGGAAAGAAGCTATTTGAGTAGAAAGCTCTCCGGCATCTGGGGACCTCCACAGTGAATGGATGGGATTTAGTTGATTGTCGAGTTGGTCTAGTGAATTTACGTCGAGGGGGCACCAGAGTAGCCAATTCATCGGAGCATAATCCATTGAAGTATTTGTAAAACAAGCACAAGGATACTACATTGTGGCGATGGGACAGGGACTGGAGCTTGGTTGACAGTGAGGGACCTATTAGGTTGGTAACTCTTTTTTGGACCTTGTCAAGGAGGGAGAGACTAGTAGATGATGCACCAGCCCAGATGTGGCAACAATACTCCATGCATGGCTTTGTAGAGATACAGGAGAATGTCAGGTGTCAGGAGTTTACTGGCACGGAAGAGGGAGCCAACCTTCTTCGCGGAAGCCTTGGCAATGTCTTCAATGTATTTGTTCCAATTCATGTTACCTGTGATGGTTAGGTTGCTATCGGTTCGCTACTTTAAATAGTTAAAACATTAATCTAAAATAATAAACATTTCATTCATAACTTTGTTGTAAGCACGAAATAAAAATTTTCTCATTTATTCATATATTTTAAATGTGACCGTAAAGAAAGGAAAAGAAAGAAATACAATCAATTTGCCTTTTCAGGGGTCAAGTCTGACAATGATGTTATGATGTAGAAAGGCTGAATTTAAATTTATATTGACACAAATTAAATAGTCAGCATCATTCTTTTATTATATCATCATGCCTTGATAGATTAGTCATAATATATTAATAAAGTTCAAATTTATATATATATATATATATATATATATATATATATATTGTATTAGTTTCTGTAGATGCAACTTCAGTGTTTATTAAAAGTGCTCAATAAATTTATACTATATATATATATATATATATATATATATATAATTTTTTTATTAAAACTGTTCTGCGGCCACTGTAGTCAAATGACATCCCGTAGCTGCAATCAGTCCTCCATGCTAGTCCCAGGCCATCTGGTCTTGTCATGCGCAAGTTGTCGTAGGCAATGAAGTTGTTTCGCTGTACGTAGTGGTCCTAGTCCCGCCTGCTTGAAGTCAGCACGTAGTGTGCCCAGCAGATTTGTGCAGTACCGTCCTAGTCGCGGTTGGTAGGCTTGCGAGCCAGTAACAGCAATATATATATATATATATATATATATATATATATATATACATACATACATTTATATATATATATATATACATATATATAAAATGAAAAAAAGGAAAGCCAAAAAAATGTTATCTATGTATTCATCAACTTTCATCTTTCGTTCTTTGAAGGAGACAGGCCACTGCTGATAGCGCTATAACCAAAATCATGAGTTTCATTCTCTGCTTGTTCACGTCAACAACCATGCCGAAGTCTGGACACTTTCTGACAAATCAAGATTAATATTCTGTATGATTTTTCTACATTGTTTTCTTCATCCTGAGGAAGTCTTTCAATAAAGACGAAACGTTGATGAATACATAAATAACATATTTTTTGGCTTTTCTTTTATCATTACATCGGATCATTTAATCCCCAGTTTTCTTCATATATGTATATATATATATATATATATATATATATATATATATATGTATATATATATATATATGTATATATATACATATATATATGTATGTTAGGTATTTATATACATACAAGAAGAATACCCGTTCCAGGGCGGGTAAAATTCTTTGCATCATTTTCATGCTCTCTTATGAAGATTAAAATCAATATATAATTATACTAAACCTTATGTCTAGAATCCTTATTTTAATTTTTATAAAAATCCATTACATGATTTTGATTCTAGAAAATGTCTAAGACTTAAGCTTAAGGGGGCTTAAGAATAAATTGAAATTTAGGGAATGTTGCTTTGGTGTCTAATGACTGTGGATCAAATTTTATGCAAATCTGAAAAAATTGAATGATCAAATGAAAGGTTGTGTCCGTAAAAAACACTTAAAAAATTTTTTTTTTTAAACTGAAAGTTGAGTACTATTTATTAATTGATGTTTAATACCTATTGTTAAAATTTCACACAAATCGGAGGTTTTATCTGAATTTTCACGAAGGCCTTCCACTCCCCTTTCGTTCTCTTTGATTAAAACTAAATATAGTTCATATTACCTACTCTTATGGCTAGCAGTTGTGTTCAAAAATTCATAATGATCAGTTCAATAGTTTAGAAGTTTATTCTGTACAACAAAATATATATAAACATATACACATACCTAACTTTATATACACGCACCACCTAAATGTTAAAGTTCACAAAAAAAATAATGCGCCTATGTAATCACCATCTTGCCTAGACTATATATTTCAAAATTCATAATGATCGGTTTATTAGTTTAGGAGATTACCTGTACATAGAAATATATTTCTAAATAAATAAATAAATATATATATATATATATATATATGTGTATCGAGGCAGCATTTTTTCTTTAAGACACGTATTATTAAAAATAACCGACAATTTTTGTCTGGTTATTTTAGTGTTGATCCCTTCAATTTTCCGGATACTAAAATCCTAGAACATAATACTAATACACAAAAACTCCACATACTAGAAGCTTTACTCATTAAAACTAAAAAACCTGCTATTAACAAGATTAATTTTAACACTAGTACTAATATACTTAAATGCTTATAATACCTAATAAACATAGTTAAATTTTCCCACCATAATTAATTATAAATCTCACTCCAGGTCTTTACCTTTTTGTCATTATTCCACTGACGATGGACCCAGATGGGTCAGAAAGTACTCTGGACCAACATGTACACTATGGCAGTTTCATCAGCCAATTTCCTTCCGAGATTAAGATTTTAATCCGGAAAATTGAAGGGATCAACACTAAAATAACCAGACAAAAATTGTCGGTTATTTTTAATAATATATATATATATATATATATATATATATATATATATATATATTGACAATATACTAGATGTTCGCCATATTTTTCATTTAGACGTTAATTTACATTTATAATCACCAAACTTGCAAGCAGAAAGGGCTAATTTACGCTAATTTGGTGGCCTTTATGCAAAAAACACATGCTGATGTACAAAAACCTGATTTTTAGTGAACTTTGAGGAATCAAAATCTTTTTGTCGATTTTCGCTATTCACGGGGGTGTCTGGAACGTAACCAACACAAATAGTGGGAGCCTACTGTGTATATGTATGTATATATATATATATAGTCAAATGAAAACTTCATATCACCCATCTGGCCCATCATCCCCAACCCAAGGGTAACTCGTTGCTGTTTAACTAGGGGGGGGGGGGCAAAGAGAGAACCACACCTGCAAATGTGCAAACACAAGGCTAATAACCAGACGGATAGACCTAACCACCAGTGTGACAATAGATGCAAAATTTAAATCAGCTAAGAGCTGCACTTCATTTCAAAGCATGAGAATATATATATATATATATATACATATATATATATATATACCCAAACAGGATATGAATTTAGACCAAAGCTAGCTATTTTTCAACACATTCCCAACAAAACTTTGTGCATAACATCGATATTGAGAAAAAAAAAGATTTTTTAATTTAAAAAAAAAAAAAAAAAAAAAAAAATTCATTCCATTTCATAAACGCACCACATATTTAGGATTCTAACGTCTATGCATCATTCGAAAAAAAAAAAAAAAGAACAAAAATATCCTTTTCACGTCATAGGGCTTCTCCTGAAAATACGCTCATACGGTATTACTGGGCAACTACTTAATATAATTAGATCCTTCCTAAACAAAAGAAAAATCCAGGTTGTCCTCGATGGCCGTTCATCTAAGCAACATGACATAAATGCTGGTGTGCCCCAGGGATCTATTCTTGGACCTTTGTTGTTCCTGATCTATATAAACGATCTCCCTGATGACATAGTGTCTGAGATCGGTTTATTTGCTGACGACACCACGCTTTACTCTCGCCATGTTGGCAAAACAGACGCGATCATATCTGAGGCAATGGCTGCATCCTTAGAAGATGACCTCCAGGCTGTAGTGGATTGGGGCCATAAATGGTTGGTGACTTTTAATGCCGCAAAGACAAAGCTCCTTTCCTTCAACAACTACAAGAAGCCTCTCCAACCACCGATTGCCATGGCAAATAACACCCTACCTGAGAGTTCATCATTCAAACTCCTTGGCCTAACCTTCACAGGTAACATGAATTGGAACACATACATTGAAGACATTGCCAAGGCTGCCGCAAAGAAGGTTGGCTCCCTCTACCGTGCTAGTGGACTCCTTACACCTGACATTATCCTGTATCTCTACAAAGCCACCATTCGCCCATGCATGGAGTATTGTTGCCACATCTGGGCTGGTGCATCATCTACTAGTCTCTCCCTCCTTGACAAAGTCCAAAAAAGAGTAGTCAACCTAATAGGTCCATCACTGTCAGCTAAGCTCCAGCCCCTGTCCCATCGCCGCAATGTAGCATCCTTGTGTTTGTTTTACAAATACTTCAATGGATTATGCTCCGATGAGTGTGCTGCTCTGGTGCCCCCTCGACGTAAATTCACTAGACTAACTCGACATTCTACTAAATCTCATTCATTCACTGTGGAGGTCCCCAGATGCCGGAGAGCATTCTACTCAAATAGCTTCTTTCCTCATGCTGCTGGCCTCTGGAACTCCCTCCCTGCCCCCTGTTTCCCTGACAGTACTGACATGCAGAAATTTAAAACTAATGTAAACAGACATCTCGCTGCTCAGATCCCAATTTAAGCTGAACCACCAATCCTTCCCCCCCTTTTCCTTTTTTCTCAGTAGCCCCTTACGTTTACAGTGGCGTCCTGCCTTGTTTGGGGTGAACCATGTAAAAAAAAATATTGACTTCTATGTTTTTCTTCAAATCAGTCATCTTGAGAAAGTCTTGAAATAAAGACGAAATGTTAATGAATATATAAAAAATTTCGGTTTTCCTTTTCCATATATAGATATTAGTATACGGCCAAGAACAATATAAGGCATATAAAATGATACTCGACGTACCCATGACCCGTTGAGTCACAACCACTGCCTTTACCACTACTTGTTCCACGCGATTTCATTAAAAAGTTCATAAACTGTGATATACAGAGTGTTCGATACAAATTTGATAATTTTTTTGATATTCAAGATCATTTAATAGCGGTAAAGTGCAACGGATAGCCGTTACTGTGTACGATTTGTGGGTTTGAGAGTTGATGACCATGAATGATTGGAAAACACCGGAATATTGGAAGAGATTGACCAGCATTGTGATTTGCGCCGGATTAAAATGTTCGGAAATCTGAGCTGAAGCTCAGTGCTCCTTGAAGGATGTGAGCTGGAGAATTGCGACGGTGATGTGGAAGCAGTGACTAGCAGGAAGGATCATAGTATACGTTCTGATTGTACATACAATGAAATTTATTGCGAAGTTTTTCAAAAAAAAAAAAGGTGTGGCAAGATCCAAAGAAGGCAATGCTGAGTTAAGTGAGAAAGTTCAACGTCGGGGTGGCAGCGATGAAGAAAGCGCTGAACAAGGATCTTCGCTACTCCTCATACAAGAGTCGCAAATGCCAACTACTCACTGCCAATGCCCAAAATAACCGCCTTATGAAAGTCAAAAAAACTCCTTAACAAGGTCAAACATCCAGTGGAAACGGGGGTTCTTTTGTTTTACAGCATATCAACCCTCCTCGGGTTATTTAATGCAGAATCCGGTCATTTTGGTGAAAGTTTTTATGCTTTAAGTTCTTTATATGTTCAAGTATTTACTCATGGTGTTTGGTTGAGTGAAAGGGGGGAAGAGAGGGAGAGGGGGAAAGGTGGAGGAGAGGAAGGGAAATTGTTTTTTTTTTGCAGAACATGATTGAGTTTTGCAAAGAGAAAAGAAACAATAACACATCAATGTTTGGTGCATTTTGGGTCACGGAGCTGATACCTTCAGACAGCCTGATCTGGTAGCACCAGCAGTGGAGACGGGGATGCTTTGGTTCTTCTCAGGACCAACTACACAATGCACAGAAGAACAGGTGCCTAGAGTCCACACAAGTCCCGTACATCATAAAGACAAGGTTCCTTCAAAAAGTGATGGTCTTTGCGCGTGTTTCCAGCGAAGGCCACATCATGCCACCGCCCATCTTTGAAAAGGGATTCAGACTCAATTCAGATGACTATAATGAATTGCTGTCCATTGTTGTCAAGCGTGGAGTGGAGAAGGTGGCTGTGGGAAGGCCATACATGTGACAGCGGTATTTATCTACCTCCCACAAAGTAAAATGTGACACAAGGTCGGAAAGTGGGATTTGATAAGTCAGCACTCTAGAGGAAGAGCACTTATGACCGTCAAAAAATGCCTGGGCAGCCCCATCGGCATTCCCCGGTAGGGGCGCCTCAGGCGATTAGCAAAAACTAACTCCTTCTCAAAGGGTAAGAAAGCAAAGCCTGGGAGGCTGGACCTCCTAGAACTGAACACAGGACAGACCCATAGACCAGCGGAAATCAAGCCCGAAGGCCAAGACGATACCGGTCTATGGGGTGCAGTATCCATCAGAACAGATGCTACACTTTGATCCCGGCCAAAAGGCCGAGATGTGACAGCAGGTATCAGCTCAGTGTCACACTTTTGGGAAAACCCAGAAATGTCTGTCTGAGAATTTCCTTGATTTCACCAGTTGCAACATTTGGCCCTCAACTATCTTCATTGCAACATCCATGGACTACTATGTGTGGGGTGCAGTTGAGAAAGACACCAACCATACCGCCTGCAACACCACAAGCTGTCTCGTTATTTTTACAAGACTCGCGCATGTGTTCCAAAAAAATGGATATCTACCCTCACGTTGCTGTGAATTGTTTAAATGTCCGGTTAGGTTTAATAGACATATATCTACATATCTAGAGAACGGAGCTGTTAAACTTGACATAGTGATATGGGATAAAAGGGAGAAAGTAGCAACCCTAGTTGAAGTCAGTGTCCCTAATGATGCTGGCTTAAACAGAGCTGAAAGAGAAAAAGATTACGAAATACCAAGGTCTTATGTACGACATGAAAAGAAACTGGAATCTTAGGAAGATCTCCATCATCCCAGTAATTATAGGAGCAACCGGACTAATGAAAAAGACTCTCAAAAACTATCTGGCAAATATACCCAGTGAACCGAGTGCAAGAGAAATACAAACAATTGCACTTAAAGGGACGGTTAGAATCTTAAAAAGATCTCTCGGCTGGAGTGTCTGAAATAGCCGGTGAATGTCTGGCATTCGGTAGGATGGCCCATCCTCAGCAAAAACAAAAAGATAAGAAAATTATATTAATAATATACTATAATATTACTAATATATTATAATATTAATAATATATTAATAAGAAATACATGTATATATATATTTCTTTATAGAAGAAATGTACATATGTTAGAGCATTTTGGATATGACCGTTTCACCAGGAAATCGACTGGGCAGAGTTCATCTACTCAGTCATCAGTCCAAAAGTTTGAGGTCAAAACTGTTTATTGCTTCTGTTATGATTAATTTGTATTTACCACAAGATGACATTACATTTATATGAACTTTTCAGCCTTACTTTCTAGCTAGACACTGTGGGATGGCATGGTGGCTAAGTGGTTAACGACATGGCTGAGGACCTGGGTGTACCGGGTTCGAATCCAGTTCATCAAAACCTACACACAGTGGTGGGATTCAGCCGGTTCGCACCGATTCGCGCGAACCGGTTCCTAGAAAGTCACACTGTTTGCGAACCGGTTACTAAAATCTTGGAAAACGTGACACTTTGATAAAAAAAAATTCACAATGCACCCAACAAGTTGCATTTTTGTCATACGGTCCGACAAAGTTAGGTCAAGTTCGATAACACCGTAAAGGTTCACATATCCAAAGTACACCGGGAGGTCACGTGTTTTTTTGTTTTGATAAATTATGCACGTGTTAGTTTGTTTTGAAACGTAGGGAACGTGGAAAAAAATTTTATTTGGAAGAAATCTATAAAATATCTACATTTTATTTGGAAGAAATCTCTAAAATTTTATTTGGAAGAAGTCTATAAAATAATAAAACGAGAAATTATTTTATTTGGAAGAAATCATTTTATTTGGAAGAATCTATAAAATAATAAAACGAGTTTTTTACGGAAAATTTTGAACTTACGGAAAAAGATATATTTGACGTAATATGAACCAACTCTGAAAAATAAACAATTTGGTACTTGTGCAGTTTTGATACGCGAGTGTACGAAGTAATAATTATTTAGAACGCCATAAATGAGTTGTATTTGATTTCATTTTTCATTCATGTACATACATATAGAAAGATGATCATGAGCTTACTAAAATTGCAAGTCCGCGATACGCGGATGCACCGATTTACCCTGGTAGTTCTAATATTTAAGATAGAGCCTGTTCCTAAAATATTTGAATCCCACCACTGCCTACACATGACCTTGTGTCTAACCTCCTGAAGAGGAGGTAAATAAAATTAACTGTGAAAATTGGCTTCTAGACGATTAGACTAGACAGCAGATTTTCTAATTTACAACAAAGTTGTAATTTGATTGCTAATTGAGTACTTGTCCAGATTAGAACCCAAGGAAAATCGACTTGGAGTCAGTAGTTTCTGGATGTTTATGTAGACGTCTGGAAAAAGCCGAATGAAAAGTTGGTTGCCTGCATCCAAAAAATCCCAGACGAGGCTGAAAGTACAACTAGAAAAAAAATGTAATTTTTATAAATAAATTTTTTTGTTAAAACTGGGTTAGGGTTATGGTTATAAAATGTTTTTTTCTGCATGAATAAGTTTGTTTTTTCACTGAACAAGTTTTAAAACCGGGTTGGAGTTATGGTTATAAAATGTTTTTTCTGCATGAATAAGTTTGTTTTTTCACTGAACAAGTTTTAAAACAGGGTTGGGGTTATGGTTATAAAATGTTTTTTATGCATGAATAAGTTTGTTTTTTCACTGAACAAGTTTTAAAACAGGGTTGGGGTTATGGTTATAAAATGTTTTTTCTGCATGAATAAGTTTGTTTTTTCACTGAAAAAGTTTTAAAACAGGGTTGGGGTTATGGTTATAAAATGTTTTTTATGCATGAATAAGTTTGTTTTTTCACTGAACAAGTTTTAAAACAGGGTTGTTGTTATGATTATAAAATGTTTTTTCTGCATGAATAAGTTTGTTTTTTCACTGAACAAGTTTTAAAACAGGGTTGGGGTTATGGTTATAAAATGTTTTTTATGCATGAATAAGTTTGTTTTTTCACTGAACAAGTTTTAAAACAAGGTTGGGGTTATGGTTATAAAATATTTTTATGCATGAATAAGTTTGTTTTTTCACTGAACAAGTTTTAAAACAGGGTTGGGGTTAAGGTTCGTTAAAATTATCGCTTTGATCAATTTTTATTTCCAATTAGTGAATTTCATGATTCGATCAATTAAAATGTTAACTTATCATCTACTTATTTTCTCGCATTCTGATTGGATAAGTGCTTCAGCATTTTCCGGCCGTCTACGTGAACATCCGGAAACTACCGATGCCAAGTTGATTTTAGCTTGGGTCCTAATCTGAACAAGTACCAGATAACTTCAGTATCATTGTTTATGTTTTGCAAAGATATACCCACAATAAAAGCTTTTAGATAGAATCTTTTTTCTTCGCGTTAGTCCTAAGCTATGACCTGGTTTGCAATCATGGATTTTTGTCTCTACTTGGCACAATTGTAGGCTTGATCCGAGTAAAGGCCAGTTTTACGGAGATCGTTGTGCAGGGCGTCTGCCCATCTCATCATCGGCCTTCCTCTCGGTCACTTCCCAGCGATTTCTAATTTAAAAGCAAGTTTTGGTACGATGTTGCCGTCGGCGGTCCTCAGCACATGTCCGAACAATCTGAGCTGCCATTCCCTCATCTTGCTCTCGATTGATACGATGCCGTAGCGCCTTCGTATGTCGTCATTGCAGATATAGTCAAGCAGTGTAATTCCCAAGATCCGGCAGAGCATTTTGGTTTCCATAATGGTGAATCTTGGCTCTGCCTTCTTCATTGTCAGTCAGAACTCAGAGCTGTCCAAAGCGACGGGTCTCACGAAAGTTTTTAGATATAACGAAAATATAATTTTGGTTTTGGATACCTACTAAAAGAAAAAAAGGGGGGGCAAGGAAGAGACTGCTCCCCAGAGAGGTAGGTTGATTATCAAAAATATCATTTATACAAACTTGAATCGGGAGAGATGTGGGCATTTAATATCTAATACACAGATATGAAGAGAAAAATGATCGCCAAGTCTAGACATTTGTATTTATTCTACAGCTAGGAGAACAAGTGTGCTATCCCGCTGAAAAGATATGATTGCAGCCTCTTCATCATCTCCTCCTCCTCCTCCTCCTCCTCCCTATCAGTTAGTAGAGTTATTATCTGCAAAGAATTGATGAAATATTTCGGTGTAGAATTTCACTTTGTTCGCTTTTCTTATCAAGCGAATCACTTCACCCTTTCATTACATGAATATTTTTCATTCCTGCCCAAAACAATTCACAAATAAACATACCTGGGAAAAGCTATGAAGACAGGTCGGCCTTATTCTTCAGCAAAAACGACGCAAATTTTGGTTTTGTTTGGTTATTAGGTTATTTTTGTTTTACAGCATATCAACCCTTTTCGAGTTATTTAATGCCGAATACGGTTATTGTGATAAAAGTTTTTATGCTTCAAATTCTATACATCTTCAAATATTTTTTCATGGTGTTTCGTTTGGTTGTTTTGTAGATGAACATTGCTGGTTCTGTTTTTGGCTTTACAGAACATGATTGAGTTTTGCAAAGGGAAACGTAAAAAACAATAACATCAATGTTTGGTGCATTTTTAGAAGTATCTTCAGACAGCCTGATCTGGTACGCAAATTTTGGGTAACATCGTTCTTGCTACAGAGTGACCTAAAAAAAATGCCACCCATGGAATCGTTAATAAAATTCAGTCTTTTCTGCAATCATATGAACTTCAGTCTATGTCTGACTTGTCCACCAAGTTTCAGTCATGAATGTCCAACAGTCTTTGTTTTATCGTTGTTTAAGAAAAAGTATTATAACCAAAAAGATAACAAATGTACGTGTTTTCTTTTGTGTCCTGTGTGAACTAAGCAATCTGATCCAATAATTGTTCTAAGTACAGAGTGACCCAAAAGAACTGCCACCCATATAATCATTAATAACATTTACAATCTTTTCTGCAATCCAACCATATTTGGTACAAATAAACTTCAGTCTATGTCTGACTTGCCCACCAAGTTTCAGTCATGAATGTCCAACAGTCTTTGTTTTATCGTTGTTTAAGAAAAAGTATTATAACCAAAAAGATAACAAATGTACGTGTTTTCTTTTGTGTCCTGTGTGAACTAAGCAATCTGATCCAATAATTGTTCTAAGTACAGAGTGACCCAAAAGAACTGCCACCCATATAATCATTAATAACATTTACAATCTTTTCTGCAATCCAACTATATTTGGTACAAATAAACTTCAATCTATGTCTGACTTGTCCACCAAGTTTCAGTCATGAATGTCCAACAGTCTTTGTTTTATCGTTGTTTAAGAAAAAGTATTATAACCAAAAAGATAACAAATGTACGTGTTTTCTTTTGTGTCCTGTGTGAACTAAGCAATCTGATCCAATAATTGTTCTAAGTACAGAGTGACCCAAAAGAACTGCCACCCATATAATCATTAATAACATTTACAATCTTTTCTGCAATCCAACCATATTTGGTACAAATAAACTTCAGTCTATGTCTGACTTGTCCACCAAGTTTCAGTCATGAATGTCCAACAGTCTTTGTTTTATCGTTGTTTAAGAAAAAGTATTATAACCAAAAAGATAACAAATGTACGTGTTTTCTTTTGTGTCCTGTGTGAACTAAGCAATCTGATCCAATAATTGTTCTAAGTACAGAGTGACCCAAAAGAACTGCCACCCATATAATCATTAATAACATTTACAATCTTTTCTGCAATCCAACCATATTTGGTACAAATAAACTTCAGTCTATGTCTGACTTGTCCACCAAGTTTCAGTCATGAATGTCCAACAGTCTTTGTTTTATCGTTGTTTAAGAAAAAGTATTATAACCAAAAAGATAACAAATGTACGTGTTTTCTTTTGTGTCCTGTGTGAACTAAGCAATCTGATCCAATAATTGTTCTAAGTACAGAGTGACCCAAAAGAACTACCACCCATGTAATCATTAATAACATTTACAATCTTTTCTGCAATCCAACTATATTTGGTACAAATAAACTTCAATCTATGTCTGACTTGTCCACCAAGTTTCAGTCATGAATGTCCAACAGTCTTTGTTTTATCGTTGTTTAAGAAAAAGTATTATAACCAAAAAGATAACAAATGTACGTGTTTTCTTTTGTGTCCTGTGTGAACTAAGCAATCTGATCCAATAATTGTTCTAAGTACAGAGTGACCCAAAAGAACTGCCACCCATGTAATCATTAATAACATTTACAATCTTTTCTGCAATCCAACTATATTTGGTACAAATAAACTTCAATCTATGTCTGACTTGTCCACCAAGTTTCAGTCATGAATGTCCAACAGTCTTTGTTTTATCGTTGTTTAAGAAAAAGTATTATAACCAAAAAGATAACAAATGTACGTGTTTTCTTTTGTGTCCTGTGTGAACTAAGCAATCTGATCCAATAATTGTTCTAAGTACAGAGTGACCCAAAAGAACTGCCACCCATATAATCATTAATAACATTTACAATCTTTTCTGCAATCCAACCATATTTGGTACAAATAAACTTCAGTCTATGTCTGACTTGTCCACCAAGTTTCAGTCATGAATGTCCAACAGTCTTTGTTTTATCGTTGTTTAAGAAAAAGTATTATAACCAAAAAGATAACAAATGTACGTGTTTTCTTTTGTGTCCTGTGTGAACTAAGCAATCTGATCCAATAATTGTTCTAAGTACAGAGTGACCCAAAAGAACTGCCACCCATATAATCATTAATAACATTTACAATCTTTTCTGCAATCCAACCATATTTGGTACAAATAAACTTCAGTCTATGTCTGACTTGTCCACCAAGTTTCAGTCATGAATGTCCAACAGTCTTTGTTTTATCGTTGTTTAAGAAAAAGTATTATAACCAAAAAGATAACAAATGTACGTGTTTTCTTTTGTGTCCTGTGTGAACTAAGCAATCTGATCCAATAATTGTTCTAAGTACAGAGTGACCCAAAAGAACTACCACCCATGTAATCATTAATAACATTTACAATCTTTTCTGCAATCCAACTATATTTGGTACAAATAAACTTCAATCTATGTCTGACTTGTCCACCAAGTTTCAGTCATGAATGTCCAACAGTCTTTGTTTTATCGTTGTTTAAGAAAAAGTATTATAACCAAAAAGATAACAAATGTACGTGTTTTCTTTTGTGTCCTGTGTGAACTAAGCAATCTGATCCAATAATTGTTCTAAGTACAGAGTGACCCAAAAGAACTGCCACCCATGTAATCATTAATAACATTTACAATCTTTTCTGCAATCCAACTATATTTGGTACAAATAAACTTCAATCTATGTCTGACTTGTCCACCAAGTTTCAGTCATGAATGTCCAACAGTCTTTATTTTATCACCTTTCAATGATATGGTTGCTAACTAAAAAATAATTAAAAAATTTTTAAATGGTTGGATCTCTCTCTCTTTCTCTCTCGATCTCTCTCTCTCAACAGATATGTCACAGTTTATCTATTTTTACATGAAATCAAACTAGAATAAATAGTAGTAATTTTTGTGACCCAACAGGTCACAGGTAAATCTAGTCTGCGATAAATTACAATCGGGACAAAGAGATGTTAAAATTAAAACAAAATGAAGTCCAATGGGAAGAGAAAAAGTTATCATGAGGGGAAAGGGGTATTCGTCTTCATTATAATTAAAATTTGACTCATAGATGAAATAAGTAGACGACAACAGAAAATATTGAAGGTTAATTAAAAAATATTTTTTATTTTGGCTGTGCTGAACAGGAATTTAAAAAAATAAATAAATAAATAAACAAAAATTAAAAATTTTTTAAAAGGAATAAAAAAAGAATTTAAAAAAAGGAATAAAAAAATTTTTTTAAAAAAAGGAATAAAAAAAATAAATTAAAAAAAAAGAATTTAAAAAAAGGAATAAAAAAGGAATAAAAAAAAAAGAATTAAAAAAAAGGAATAAAAAAAGAATTTAAAAAAGGAATAAAAAATTAAAAAAAAAAAAAAAGGAATTAAATAAAAAGAAAAAAACAAGCTAAGAATCAATCTTTACAAAAGGGGTGACACACATCTTTGTAGATTTTTCATGTCGCTGGTGAATTGGAAAGGTCAACGACATATGCCCTGCTAATAGCACGAAAAAAAAAACTGTTGGTTCTGCAAGGCATAGTCCGAAAACCTGTATTCTTATGCCATCACATTTGATTGACTAATAGGCCAATCACCCAGCGGTAAACTTGTCTATTCATGTCAAAAGAAGATATATGTGACGGCTACATTACCCCCTGCTTAGACTTATAGCCGACAAAGAACAAATATATGCTTTATTGAAGGTAGCAGATTAACGATTACATCTGACTCCATATTCAAATTAAGTAGACGGCAACAGACGACATTGAAGGTTAAGAGAAATATCTTTTATTTTGGCTATGCTGAAAAGGGATTAAAAAAAAGCTAAGAGTCAATCTTTATAAAAGGGGTGCTACATATCTTTATGAATTTTATCATGCCGCTGGTAAGTTGAAAAGTCCAATGGCATATGTTCTGCAAGCAGAATTTCAAAACTGCAATCGTGAAACTAGTGACAAAAAAATAGACTGCGTAGTCGTTGCTAGAAATAGTCCAACAACCTGTATTTTTACGCCAGGGTATCTGATTGGCCAATTACTCAGTGGTAAACTTGTCTATTTACGGCAGGGGCGGGTAACCTCCGGCCCGCGGGCCACATCTGGCCCGCAAAGGCATAGCATCCGGCCCGCCACCCTGTTATGCTTTATTATTGCAATCCGGCCCGCGGACCACCCAGTAAAACTCATATCATTTTGTGTCATAAACGTAAAAGTAGTTTTCAATTAAGATTTACAGTGGGTTAAAAATGTATGAATATCAGCGAGCGATGATGCATGTATATTTCATTTTTCTTTAACTATTAATTTCAAATCCTTGGCTTGAGATAAAAATAGAAAAAGAGAAAGAGAGAAGCAAAGAGGAAACGAGAGACGAGGAAAGGGCATGAAACATAAAACTTATGTGAGGTGTGTTAAAACGAATGCTGGATCAACTTGCTACTTCCCCTGTCATTATTTTTTATGATTCCAAAATGGCTCTTCGTCGGCGCCTTTTATAACATTACATACAGAAGTCTCTTGAGAAAAAATATCAGATTTGTAGAGTGTTCAATGCAATTTTTGTACAATTTATTCATGTAAACAAAATATAGTAATTCTGAGTTTTTCACTCCGGCCCGCGATATCCTTCCGAAAGTTTCATCTGGCCCTCACTCTGAAAAGGTTGCCCGCCCCTGATTTACGGCAAAAGAAGATAGTATTCAAAATATGTGACTGCGACAAGCATTGTATTCGTTGCAAGTAGGTTGAGGTTTGGTAGTTTTGTTTTACGGCATATCAACCCTTTTTGGGTTATTTAATGCCGAATCTGGTCATTATAGTAAAAGTTTTTATGCTTCAAGTTCTTTATATCTTCAAATGTTTAATCATCGTTTTTGGTTTGGTAGTTTTGTTTTACGGCATATCAACCCTTTTTGGGTTATTTAATGCCGAATCTGGTCATTATAGTAAAAGATTTATGCTTCAAGTTCTAAAAATAAAATAAAAAAGGGGTGGGGGAAAGGGAGAGGGGCTGTTGTTTTTGTTTTTGGTTTTGTAGAACATAATTAAGTTTTACAAAAAAAAAAAAAAGAAGAAAAACAAAAAAAAAACGTCAATGTAGGTGAATTTCGTCTCAGGGAGCCACAGGGCAGCCTGATCTGGTATCACCAGTGGTACCATTGAAGCGCAGGAAGGAGCTAGTACTAGTGTGATGCAAGAGTGGATGGAGTAAGTCCAGGGAACTTCTGCCATTACTAACCAGCAGAGTGTTACCACTGTTGACAATCAGTCCGCCAGAGTCTGAGTCATTGCTGGGTGGCCTTGTTCTCTGTTGGGCCGAGGTATGGTTCTGTGCAGCTCTAGGAGTTCCACCCTCCCAGGCTTTACCTTCTCACGCTTTGAGAAGGGGTTAGTTTATTGCTAATCGCCTGTACGGTCTACTAGGGAATGCCGACAGGGCTGCCTAGGTATTTTTTGTAGGCCAGAGTGTTTAACTCCTTGGGCGCTGGCTTTTCAACCCCATTTTCCGACCTCGTATCACATCTTCCTGCCGTGGAAGGAAGATGAATAAAACTACTGTTGACTAAGGGAAGAGTCTATCAGGCATGTGTGCACAGTGCGATGATATATAGAAGTGAAACCTGGCCAGTAAGGGTTGAGGACATGCATTGCATGGAGAGAAATGATATGAGAATGATACAATGGATGTGTAATGTGAGTCTTAAAGACAGGCTTAAATCTAATGACCTCAGAGGAAGTTTAAATCTAGACACTATAGGGAAATATGTGTAGAACAGGAGACTTGGTTGATTTGGTCACATTGAAAGAATGGGTAAGATTGCTTTTCGTTAGTAAATGACGAGCAGTTGAGGTAGCAGAGTCCGTTAGCAGGGGAAAGACAAGAAAAATATGGGAAGAAGTTATAAGGAAGGATTTGAGAGAAAGAGGGATAAATAAAGACCTGGTCACATAGATAGGTTAGTTTGGAAGTCAACTTATAAAAGCCGTCCAACCATAGCATGAGTGAACAATATAAAGAGAAGTGAGTGAACAGGAGACGTTGTTATTTTTGTCACATTGAAAGAATGGATGAAAGTGCATGGGTTAGTAGATGTAGTGGACCTTAAGTTTACTTTCGGCAGCCTCGTAACTCTCGCTTCCCTTATTTTGTCCTTTAGTCTTAACATTCCATGAGCGATGTTTCTGAGAAAAGGGAGAAGAATTGCTGTTTTCTGGGTTGGAATCTATCCATCTAACACTTACCGTTGGCTAGTTTTTGACCTTGAAGTAGTTTTTTTTTTTTTTAAGCTCCTTACATCAAGTGGCTTCATGCCTTTTCTGGAGTGACTTCCATAAAAAAAAAAAGAACAGTTGAGGTAGCAGGGTCAGTTGGTAAGGAAGGTCAAAGAAAAGATGGGAGCAAGTGATGAGGATGGATTTGAAAGGAAGAGGAAGAAATAAAGATCTGACCAGATTAGTTTGAAAGTCAATTTCTAAAAGCCGCCCAACACATGCCATCATGCAAAACAGCTGTTAAACTGATTATGATGAACCTGAAAAACTTTTGGAAATTAAAAAAAAAACAATTATTTTAGAATTTAGAGTGGGGAATCAGTTTTGCATATAAATTTAATGTAAAATGATCACCTACTTTTCGACCGCACAAATTTCATCCCAACGTTTAGTTAAATCTTTTTCTTCCGTTCTAACATGAGTTCCAAAGCAGACCGGTGTAGTTCGGAAAATGCCATCTGTATATTTTTGGTCAACAATAAGAAAAGCAAAATGAATTTTACTTTTTTTTTAAATGTTATTTTTTTTTATTTACATACGTATTGTAGAACGAAAATAGTTGAACTTTAAATGTTTAAAAAAAAAATTTTTTTACTAATTGTGAAAATATAATGAACTTTTTTTCTTAGAAATGGAATAACTTCCGGAATTAAACTTTTAATCTAATCATAGCAGCTATATTAATTTCACTAATCTAATCAACTAGGTACGTGCAAAATCAATGGCCGATTCCCAAAATGTAAAAACATTTTGACCCCCCCCCCCTTCACTTAAAAATTCACTAAAATTCAGGAAATCAACCAATTTTAATGAAATTTTCAATATTTATTAATCAACAATCAAGGAATATTATGAAACCATTATTATTTTTTTTTTAATCTTAGTGAAAATGTATTATTTTTTTAAAACAAGATACACCTTTACTAAAGTTATATTTTTATATATTAATAAAATAAATGCATTAACTTTTTTTGTTTTTATGAAAATAAAGCATTGTAGATGTTAATTAAAAATTTTTTTTTTAAATATTTCGTATATATTACGAAAAAGGCCAGTAAATACCGTGTTAACAAAATCACTATAACTCAAAGAAAAATTATTTTTTTGAATTAGCGATATTATTATTGAATAAAGCATTGTTTAATAAATATTTTCACCAAAAAAATAATATAATTGCAAAAAATATTTCATGTGATTTTAATGATTAGAGTTTCTGGTAAAATATAAAATGCGACATAATTATATTTCCCTTTCATACATGAACGTGTCATCATCAGCGCAAGAAAGTTTTTTTATAATCTTGAAAATAAACCAAAAATTGACAAATTTGAGACCCAGGAACTTAACGAAAAAAAGAATTTAAAAAATTGAATAATTTCTACTAATGATGAACTTAGATTGGTATGGTAGTCCCGATCTGTGATAAACAGGTGGGATTAGCCTTTCAACTACCACACACTTTTACACCGCCCTCAATTTATTCATTTTTTATTTAAATCAACAGATATGGATAAAATCGTTGACGACGTTATTACAGCGGATGACCTATGTTTTATTAAAATAACCTTGAAAGAATTACTAGTTGAAATGACTGATAATTTGAATACGATAAAATGGTTGGCACGGCACGGACTAATTAGCAACAAGTTAATGTGCCAGAAATGTCCCCATCCATGGCGTATGAACCTACAAGCAAGAAAAAAGAGCATTGACGGCTACTTATGGGTTTGCCCAAAATGTAAGAAAACAAAGTTTACGGGTGGGCTCTTTTTTTGAGGGTGCCCATTTAGCGACAAAGTCCTGCAAGTACATGTTGCCAAAGAAACTGGCGTATGCAAGCAAAGTTTGCACGATTGGTTTGAAATTTGTGTTTGATCGACAATCCTATTGAGATGGGTGGACCTAGTAGGACCGTTGAAATCGACGAATGCAAATTTCTTAATCGGAAATATAACCACAGCAGATTTAGAGAAGGGTCCTTGGTATAGTCGATGTGACAATGATGGTGCCAGTCGAAAAGAGAGATGCAGAAACTCTTTTACCTATAATTGGGTGCTATGTTCGCCCAGGTACACGCATTGTAACGGATGGCTGGCGAGCCTATAATGCCCTACCGAATCATTTTGTGGTCAACCATAAATACAACTTTGTGGATCCACACAAACCGTGTGGAAGGAAGCTGGAGTCAGTGCAAGTTGAAATTTAAAGTAATGAGAGGGACTAGCCCGGAAAACTTCCAGGCTCATTTCTTTGACAATATGCTGTATTGGATACGCTATTATTATGACGTTTAATTTATTTGGTCCCCCGATTTTATAAAATCGGGGGACCTATGTTTTGAGGCATTACCGTTCGTCCGTCCGGATTTTTCTCCGCAACCATCCATTGAATGTCTCTGAAATTTTGCATGAAGTTGTAACTTTTGTCAGGTTAGAAAGTGACATTCTCCGATTTTTGAAAAAAAATCTGGTTAGCCCCCCAGGGGGTCAAAAGGCCCCGAAATGGCAAAAAATGACATTTTTTGCCCCATAACTTTTCATCCATCCATTCAATTTCTCTGAAACTTGGCCAAAATATGGAGACAATTGTTCCTAATAGAAAATAAGTATCGCTGACCTTGGAAAAAATCTGGTTCGCGCCCCCAGGGGGTCAAAAGCCCCCAAAATGGCAAAAAATGACCCTTTTCTCCCATAACGTTTGATCCATCTATTCAATTTTTCTGAAACTTGGCCAAAATATAGAGGCAATTGTTCTGGATATAAAATGAGCATCCTTGACCGCAGAAAAATTCTGGTTCGCGCCCCCAGGGGGTACAATGGGGGTCAAAAATGCCCCAAATTGCCCAAATTACACTCACCACATAGAGTCACATACAAAGGGGGACCACGCATGCGCGGCTTGTTTATTTCGATTTAAACAGAAGTATTACTAAATTTTCGCTATTAGTATTTTCGGATGAAAAAAACATTTCAAGTATTTTTTTGGAAAAACACATATTTTCATTATAAAATATGTATGTAAAAACTAAAAAGAAAGGCATTCCTATTCTAAGAAAAAACGGCATCTTCAATAAATGTTCTATCAATATACTAAAAAGAGAGTTGTCTGCCCCTTACACCATTGGAACTCTTCTAAAATAAATTTCGGCTCTTGTACCGCATCTGCACAAACGCCGAAAAAACTTTATATTTTCACTATTTATGTATTTATAAAGAACGACATTCCAATTCTAAGAAAAAAAAGGTCATATTTTCACTATGTATGTATTTGAAAAGAAAAACATTCCAATTCGAAGAAAACAAGTTTATTATATTTTCACTAGTATTATTTTTTGACAAAAAATAACTTTCCACGCATTTTTGAAAAAATATATATTTTCACTATTAAAAAAATTTTTTTTCAAGTTTTTTAGACAAAAAACTTTCACTGGCCTTTTGGCGGAGATCAAAGTGTAGTATCTGTTCCGATGGATACTGCACGCTGTCCTGTGCAGTTCTAGGAGGTCCACCCTCCCAGGCTTTGCCTCCCCTCTTTGGGAAGGAGTAAGTTTATTGCTTACTGTCTGAGGACCCCTACCGGGGAATGCTGACGGGGCTGCCCAGGCATTTTTTAAATGGCCAGAGTGCTCACCTCTCGAGCGCTGACTTATCTAATCCCACTTTCCCGACCTTGTGTCACATCTTACCTTGTGGGAGGTAGATAAATAAATATGTATGTAAATAAAAAAAAAAATAACATCCCAGTTAAAAAAAGGAAAATTCTAACTTTCCAATTACAGAAATCATTTTGATTTTATTTGTTGACCAAAACAGTTTTTTGGACCAAAAAATAACTTTCCAAAAAAAAAACATTTCACGTATTTTTGGAAAACACATATTTTTATTATTAGTAAAATAAACAAAACATTTCATATTTTTTGGACAAAAAAAAAACTATTTTCGTTCTAAAATATGTATGTAAATAAAAAATAACATTCCTATAAAATTCTAAATTTCCAATTACAGAAATCATTTTGATTTTCTTATTTGTTGACCAAAAATATACAGATGGCATTTTCCTGACTACACCGGTCTGGTTTAGAACGGAAGTTCGGCGATACGGTTGTGATGCTTCTAAGCCTTCTTTTATTTTTTGGTGGTGAGGGTATTGCCACCCGGACTTAGGGTTAAAGGAGGGTTTGGGGAGGCGTTATTTTTATTACTAACTTTTCAGAATCAAAAACAAAACGGACAATTCATCTCCCTTAACAAAATAAAATCTGGTTATATGCCTTTAAAACGTCATCTTGTTAGACAATGGCCCGAAAATGGGTGATCATTTCACGTTAAATCTATATGCGAAACTGACCCCCTCCCCTCTAAATCCTAAAATAATTGTTTTGTTTTTGTCATACTCCTAAGTTTTTCAGGATTTTCTCCCGTAATCGCCGTAAAAAGGCAGTATGTCATTTTTAGCTTTTAGGAGGGGGATAGCTGATGTACCCAATTTTTTTATACAAAAAATAAATGTTTTAAAAAAAATGTTGGTGCTTGTGGACTGTAGGTCCGAAAAAAAAAAAATATTAGTTTGAGGAGAGTAAAATAAGGGGGAGAGAACTCTAGTTTCAAGTTTCAACCACGATGTATCTTAAAATGGATTTTACTATTGTAATTATTCTAAAATAATAATAAAAAATCCATTTTAAGATACATCGTGGTTGAAACTTGAAACTAGAGTTCTCTCCCCCTTATTTGACTCTCCTCAAATTAACGATAAAAAAAATTCCGGACCTATAGTTCACAAGCACCAATTTTTTTTATGGAAGTCTCTCCAGACAAGGCATGAAACCACTTGGTGTACAGAGCTAAGAGGAACGAAAGATGATTATCGCAAAGACAGGGGATGATTATCAAAATTCTTGGCCTTTTGGCTAAGATCAAAGTGTAGTATCTGTTCCGATGGATACTGCACCCCATAGACTGGTATTGTCTTGTCCTTCGGGACTTGATTTACGCCGGTCTATGGGATTGTCCTGTGCAGTTCTAGGAGGTCCACCCTCCCAGGCTTTGCCTCCCATCTTTGGGGAGGAGTAAGTTAATTGCTTACTGCTTGAGGCGCCCCTACCGGGGAATGCCGACGGGGCTGCCCAGGCAATTTTTGATAGTCAGAGTGCTCACCTCTCGGGCGCTGGCTTTTCAACCCCCACTTTCCGACCCGACCTTGGGTCACATCTTACTTGTGGGAGTAGGATAAAACTGGCCTTGTGCCTAACTCCTGGAGAGGAGTAAATAATGCTTATCGAAAAGACCAAGGCTATAGGTAGGAGCCTCCTACCTATAGCCTTGGTCTTATTATTATTGGATGTAAATAATTTCTTTCCTCCTACTAGGAGGAAAGAAATTATTTACATCCAATAATTCTATAAATACAGATAAAAACAACCATTACCTTAACAAAGTCAGCTAGTTTTATAACAATTTGATCAGTTAATAATCTAATGACCAAATCTTACCGTAATAATTTAATTTTCTAAATACTATTTTTTTTTAATGCGAAACAAAAATGAATATAATGACTTCTGGGCAACACCGAATAAATAGTTAGTTTGAATAATTATTTTAAGATATTATTTAGAACTTTTAAATGACTGGATTCACCATTAAACAATCCAAAAGGGGTTGATATGCCGTAAAAGAAAACAACCAAACCAAACACTATGAATAAATATTTAGAAAATATTAAGTTGAAACATGCATACCTTTCTCAAAATGACTGGCTTCGGCATTAAATAATAATAATAAAAAGGGTTGATATGCCGTAAAACAAAACAATGAAACCAAACACTATGAATAAATATTTAGAAAATATTAAGTTGAAGCATGCATACCTTTCTCAAAATGACTGGATTCGGCATTAAATAATCAAAAAAAGGGTTGATATGCCGTAAAAGAAAACAACCAAACCAAACACTATGAATAAATATTTAGAAAATATTAAGTTGAAACATGCATACCTTTCTCAAAATGACTGGCTTCGGCATTAAATAATAATAATAAAAAGGGTTGATATGCCGTAAAAGAAAACAACCAAACCAAACACTATGAATAAATATTTAGAAAATATTAAGTTGAAGCATGCATACCTTTCTCAAAATGACTGGATTCGGCATTAAATAATAATAATAAAAAGGGTCGATATGCCGTAAAACAAAACAATGAAACCCAATTTTAATTAAATATCTTCGTCTATTATTAATGTGTGATTCATGTTTGATTTTCTGTTCTTCTCGTAAAATATTGTTTCACACTCATCTGTTACTCGCTCGGCTAAGTCGCGCGCATCTGACCGGATAGAAGGCCCCATTAAGCATCGGTTATTTAGGGGTCCTTTTGTTGGGGGGGGGGGGGGCAAATAGAACGTCCCACAGCTTTAGGACAATTGAAATTCTTACCGAGATAGATTAAAAGAGAAATGCATCTTTTTCGGCACGACCTACCTGTCTCCTTTTTGCCTGCTAGTTTCACCTCCAATGGCAATGAGGCCTATTTAATAATGGAGGAAAAAAACCCGGGCTTTTTTTGTTTGTTTTTTTACAAACAAAAACCCTTATTGCTAATCACCAGCAGCAGCAGCAGCAACAGTCGGCTGTTCATGAAAAAGGGAATAATTGGAGGAGGGAGGGTTAACAGGTTCTAACCTGCTCTTTACACAAAGCAAGGGGATGAGGAAAGAGAGAGGGGGTGAGGAAAGAGAGAGTGGGTGAGGAAAGAGAGAGTGTGAGTGAGGAAAGAGAGAGTGGGAGTGAGGAGAGGGTGAAGAAAGAGAGAGAGAGAGAGAGAGAAAGGGGGCGAGGAAAGAAAGAGAGATGAGGAAAGAGAGAGGGATGAGGAAAGAGAAAGAAAGGGATGAGGAGAAAGAAAGGGATGAGGAAAGAGAGAGGGATGAGGAAAGAGAAAGAAAGGGATGAGGAAAGAGAGGGAATGGAGGGGGTGATGAAAGAGAGAAGGGAGTGAGGATAAAGAGAGCGGATGAAGATAAAGAAAGGGGGTGAGGATTAAGAGAGAGCGAGAGGGGTGAGGAAAGAGAGCGAGAGGGGTGAGGAAAGAGAGAGCGAGAGGGGTGAGGAAAGAGAGAGTGAGAGGGGTGAGGAAAGAGAGAGCGAGAGGGGTGAGGAAAGAGAGAGTGAGAGGGGTGAGGAAAGAGAGAGCGAGGGGGTGAGGAAAGAGAGAGAGGTGTAGAAAGAGAGAGAGGTGTAGAAAGAGAGAGAGGTGTAGAAAGAGAGAGAGGTGTAGAAAGAGAGAGAGGTGTAGAAAGAGGGAGAGAGGTGTAGAAAGAGGGAGAGAGGTGTAGAAAGAGGGGGAGAGGTGTAGAAAGAGAGGGAGAGAGGTGTAGAAAGAGAGGGAGAGAGGTGTAGAAAGAGAGGGAGAGAGGTGTAGAAAGAGAGGGAGAGAGGTGTAGAAAGAGAGGGAGAGAGGTGTAGAAAGAGAGGGAGAGAGGTGTAGAAAGAGAGGGAGAGAGGTGTAGAAAGAGAGGGAGGAGATGAGGGAGAGAGGGTGAGGAAAGAGATAGGTTAGGAGGAGAGAGGTGGAAGGAGAGATAGAGAGAGAGAGAGAGGTGAGAAAAGATAGAGAGAGAGGGGTGAGGAAAGATAGAGAGAGAGGGGTGAGGAAAGATAGAGAGAGAGGGGTGAGGAAAGATAGAGAGAGAGGGGTGAGGAAAGATAGAGAGAGAGGGGTGAGGAAAGAGAGAGAGAGAGGTGTGAAGAGAGAGAGAGGTGTGAGGAGAGAGAGAGGTGTGAGGAGAGAGAGAGAGGTGTAAGGAGAGAGGGTGAGGAGAGAGAGAGTGGTGGGTGAAAAAAGAGAGTAGGGGGTAGGTAAGAAAGGGGGATAGGGAGAGAGAGAGATGAAGAGAGACAGGGGAGATAGATGGAGAGACAGAGGAGATAGATGGAGAGACAGAGGAGATAGAAGGAGAGACAGAGGAGAGGGGTAAAGGAATGGTAGAGAGAGGAGGTGGATATATAGATGGAGGGTGGATAGAGACAGAGAGGGTGATATATCTATAGAGAGAAGGGGGATGAAGAGCAAGGAGAATAAAAAGAGAGAGGGGGGATACAGAGAGAAAGAGGGATAGAGAGAGTTAGAGGAGGAAAGAGAGAAAAAGAGTTGGAAAAAAGAATGGGTGTGTGAATATATATAGAGAAAGGGGGGATACAGAGAGAAAGAGAGAGAGAAGTAAGGATCACATGAAAGAATACAACGAGATCCGTGCCAAATGAGGTGTGTCATAGTTGGTTTTTATTGATATAAATGTTTTATAATGTCTTTGCGACAATGTCATGAATCACAAATGTCACTTCAGATTGGGTCAATATCTAATATCATTTAATAAAAAATTAAAAACTATGAAATCCGAGAAGCTAATATCGAGAGGATACATTTTAATCTCAATAATTACCAACTAGCAGTATTTACTCGGCGTGGCCCAGGTGGAGATAACACATCACTTATTAAGTCTCGCGCCGACATATATATCATGCCACTAATAAAAAAAAAATCCATATGATTTTTATAAAGTACTAACCTTCAAATCGCACGTGTCAAAATCTGAGCCCATTCGGATTATTAGTTTACAAATTACAGTTATTTAAGTGAAGCTACTGTTGCAAATCTTCGAAACAAAGGAAATATCTGAATTTTGTGTGTTGATAAATCATTGCTTTCTGATGAGAAAAAACACTGTTCAAACAAAGCAATGGCTTGAAAAACAATGGCTCTTCTCCATTGGAAACAACAGGTAAGATGTGGTATGCTGACTTTAAACGTGATTGTACAGACACAAATGATGCTGGACGCTCAGGTCATCCAAATTCAGCAGTTGTTTCGGAAAATATCAAAAAGTCCACAAACTCGTTTTGGCCAATCGTAAATTGAAGTTGTGTGCGATAGCAAAGATTTCAGAAGGAAGTGTATTCACAATTTTGCATGAACATTTGTCAATGAGAAAGCTGTGTTCAAAGTGGGTGCCGCGTTTGCTCACAGTCGATCAAAAAGAACAACACATTGAGGATTCAGAGCATTGTTTGCAACTGTTTGAACACAATCAATAGAAGTTTTTGCATCAATATGTGACAATGGATGAAACATGGATCCACCACTTCACTCTGGAGTCAAATCGGCAGTCATCTGAGTGGACAGCAGCAGGTGAAAGCCGTCCAAAGTGACCATTATTTTTTTCTTTAGTCAGATCCCTTTGATTTCTTTGTTACAACCAGGAAATGCATCAATTTTAATTTAATAATAGGGGTGGGACGTAATGGGTGAAAATTTCAGATTCATGCGAGTAGTATTTTTTTGTGTTCATTTATACATAAATAACACTAAACAATCAAATATTTTGATAATTTTGCAAAATTCAGAAGGTGCAGGCCACTGGTTTTTGGCTATTTTACATTCATGAAAACCCTTTCACAGCCTGAAAATGGTCATAAATTAAAGTACTATATCAGATTTAACCATCTATATTCATTCATAGCTTTTGAGGATGTTTTAGGACCTGCAATGTCGCATGAAACCACTTTTTCACTGAAAAATGATGGATTTTGAGTTCCGTGGAGCCCTAACGGCCATTTTGGCCTGCACCTTCTGAATTTTGCAAAATTTTCAAAACGTTTGATTGTTTAGTGTTATTTATGTATAAATTAACACAAAAAAATAACTACTCGCATGAATCTGAAATTTTCACCCATTACGTCCCACTCCTATTAATGAAACAAAAAGTAATTTATCAAAGTTTACAATTATGAAGTTAATTTATAATTATTCGCTTGGTATTTTTTAATTTAGATTGCGATAAAGAAAAAAAAATTTTCATAACGTCTTCATGTTATATCGCATTTCCTTTTTGTTTTTTCTTATATATACACTTAACATGGGGATCTGTGATAAAGCATATAGAAACATGTCTTAACATAAGTTGGGACTATAAAAACTATAAAAATGAAGACAACCCATAAAATTAAATAAGAAATGGCTGTCATTTCACTAAAATGACATTTTCTACATTTCCATAAGTTAAATGCCTTCGTAATTCAAGAATAAAACATGTACTTACTTCACTTGTACTCTCTCAACGTAAATACCCGACAAACCTGACAAGCAGCAAAATCCCGTCCCTTCACTGTAGAAGTCTCCAGATGCCAGAAAACTTTCTTACTCTAATAGCTTCTTTCCTTTGAACCGCTTGTTTTTAGAATTCCCTCCTTGCTCCCTGTTTCCGACCATACTAACATGTAGAAATTTAAATGTAATTCGAACAAACATCTCGCTGCACAACTCCCCACTTAGGATGCTTCCTATAAATCTGGCCCCTAATTTACAGTAGCCCCCTTACATCTTAGTGGCAATTTTCTCGGCCTTTTGGCCAAGATCAAAGTGTAGTATCTGTTCCGATGGATACTGCACTCCATAGACTGGTATCGTCTTGGCCTTCGGGGCTTGATTTACGCCGGTCTATGGGACGGTCCTGTGCAGTTCTAGGAGGTCCACCCTCCCAGGCTTTGCCTTCTCACCCTTTGAGAAGGGGTTAGTTTATTGCTAATCACCTGAGGCGCCCCTACCGGGGAATGCCGACGGGGTTGCCCAGGCAATCTTTAAATGGCCGGATTGCTCACCTTCTTGGGCGCTGGCTTTTCAAATCCCACTTTCCCGACCTTGTGTCACATCTTACCTTGTGGGAGGAAGATAAAAAAAAAAATTTTTTTTAATTGTTAAAAATGTAAAAGAAGACCAAACAAAAAAAAAAAAAAACGGATGGTATAAATAAAAATAAGAAAAACGTCAACTTGTATGCGTGCGTTCATTGCAACTAGCCGCAAGCGTCCCACACGTTGTGCTGGTCCAAAGGTGTCGTCCGACTCAGTCAGTGCTGCAACAAAGAATTCTCATCCCAATTAAAACCATGAGTCCAGTTTATAACAAGTGACAGGTTCATTTGTTGGAAGTTATTTATCTTTCTCTCACAGCGGTAAGATGTGACACAAGGTCGGGAAAGTGGGATTTGAAAAGCCAGCGCCGGAGAAGATGAACACTCTTGCCTACAAAAATTGCCTGGGCAGCCCCGTTGGCATTCCCCGGTAGGAGCGCCTCAGGCAGTAAGTGATAAACTTACTCCACTCCAAAGAGGGGAGGCAAAGCCTGGGAGGGTGGACCTCCTAAAACATCACAGGACAAACCCACAGACCGGCGGAATCAAGGTCTGAGGTTACAAAAGATACTTGTGTTCTCAGGTTGAATGGCAGACTTGCAAAATGAGATCTTTTACCCCGGCGAAATAAAGTATAAGTCCGATCAACACAGTCATTTAGCTAAAAGTCATAAATGAGCACATCTGGCCTGGAGAGACACCCAGCTTCAACTGATTGACAGCTCTCAGAAACCCCAACTTCCTGTCATGCCCAGACTCCCCCCTTCTATCTCCTGGGGTTCTTTTCTCCTGACCAGAAATCTTGGATTCCTATCTTTCTCAGCGGTCACCACCCGACCATCCACTGGTTACTTGAGATATCCACTGGAAATAATGGCCAGACAGAGGATTATCATGGAGACAATCTATAAACATATCTTTTGGGTCTCAACATGATTCCCTGTTTTTACGAGGCACATATTTTATTTCAAAGAGAACTAAGATTCTGGGTGGCCCGATATAAAATCAAAGACATTTTCAAATCCATCTGTGTCCAAGCCTCCCATTTTTCGTTTGTCCGTGCATCCATCATCTGCACCGTCCGCCATTCGCATGCACCACAAAAACATGCAGCCTACTGCGTTTTTGCATCAATACTGATGCTGAAAAGAGGAAATAGTGTCCCAAATTACAGTTTCATCTAATGAAATACAAATTTGGGACGCTAAATAAAAAAAAAGTTTTAGTTCCTCATTTTCCTTGGGGCACGGATCCTGCTATATTGGAAATATTCATAAAATTAAGGATTGATACCTACTTACCAAAAGCAGAAAGTATTTTGTCCTCTTTTGAAATTCAAATAAATTCAAAGTCAACTCACCTGAAAAATAAAAGAAACCATCTATTAGATAAAAAGAAAAGACCGGCTAAAAGTCAAAAACTACACAAGATAAACCATACATCCTCAGATTCAATGTGACCTCGAGTAGGTTATGGTAAAATATCAATTCCCTTGGAATCACCAGGGACCAAATTAGTGCAGAGGTAAAAAGAAATGACGTTTTTTAGTTATGTTTCCAAATTTTTTAGATGAGGATTGTTTATTTGAATTATTCGAACTACTGTTCTCATCTTGGATATTATTATCACAACGTTTTGGCCGATGTAACCTCCGACCTTCTTCAGGTGCATCTTGTCGAATTTGGGAATCTTTATGACGAACTCGGGGACCTGTATGGAATTTCAAACTGAACCCTTTATTCTTTTATTTAATCCACGGGGATAGCTGGCTCCTGTTCTGTCAGCCATGACTGGGTAGAAGTGTGAAATAATTAGTAATTGTATTCTTAGTATTGCCCGTATTGAGGATTGAACCTTCAATCTGCAGAAGATTGTCACTTAGAATTGATTATTACTTAGCACTTTTATCTGTTGCGCCACCGATAATCCAAATAATCCAACAAACTAGCCAGGACTAGTTGCACAATGTGCAGAACAGCAGGTGGCTACCTACAGTCCACACAAAGTCCCAGCCCCCTCGAACTGTAATGGTCTTTGGGTATGTTTCTAGCGAAGGTAAAGTCATGCCGCCCCCACCGTCTTCGAAAAGGGACTCAGAC
>OY744551.1:34067051-34214551 GCA_963556195.1 Sepiola atlantica
TGACCCATAAACTCCAATCTTAATAAAGGTCTTCATTATAGGTTTGTCATATGAACAAACCTATATTGGGTTTTTCGATTGTTTATTTCGAGATCATATCTTTCAAAATTATACAATATTTATATATTCGATATGACCCCCCCACCCCTCGCGTACCAAAACTATGATGCAACAAAGAATGACATTGCTATTCAAATAATCTTCTTCTTTGCCTCTATTTTTATTTTTGTTTTTGCATTGTGTACTTGTCTTCCCATTTACTCAGACCTCTGATCTCCTCTCCCTCTCTCCTGACCGGATTTTTAACTTAGCTGTGTTCATTTCATTTTCATTACTCTTACCCCTCCCCTCCCCCCCCGCCCTCTATACACTCTTATTACTCTTCTTTTTTTCACCCCTTTTTTTCTATCCTCTAGTTGTATTTTGTACTTGTCTTCCTGTTACTTACTCAAGCCTTTGATCTTCCCTCTCTCTCTCCTGACCGGATTTTTAAAACTTAGCTGTGTTCATTTCACTTCCAATTCTCTCTGCTCTCTTTATTTCTTATTGTTTTTCTCCCTTGTTTCTGTCTGGTTTAAAGGTGGGTGACCTGTGTATGAATGTATGTTTATATAAAGGCAAATCTTGTGAGTGAAATTAGGTATGATGAAACTGTTCAAAAGCCATCGGATATCATGCAAAGTGTTGGGCCATTTACTATCCGACCTTATTATAGAACTGTTTTTTTTATTCATGGTGTCGAAGGTAGAATCGAATTTGTATACAAGTATCTTATCAAAGTTAAAATTCTGGCATCATGACGACCCTAATAGTTATATGAACATCATCATTCGGTTTAACATCTGTTTTACATGCTAACATGTGTCTGACGGTTTTTAGAAATTGACTCCCAAATAAATCTATCACTGGCCAGGTGTTTATTTATCCCTTTTTCTCTCAAATCCATCCTTATCACTTGTTTTCCTTGGTCTTCTCCTGCCAACTGACCCTGCTACCTAAACTGTTCTACATCTACTAACCCAAGAACTCCCATCCAGTATTTCAATATGACCAAACTAATGGAGCCGCCTGTTCTGCATACATCTTCCAATACTGCCCAGATGTAATCTTCCTCTGAGGTCCCCAGATCTGCACACACATGCCTGATAGACTTTTCCCTTGGTCAATAGCAGTAACGCTCTGCTGGTTAGTAATGAACTTACTCTAGGGTTTTTGTCTGCTAAGAAAGCAGCCATATTTCAGAGATCTCCTTCTTTTTCCCCTACGGTATACAAGTGGGTGGAGGGGGGACTAATACTGGGTATTTCATGAGACAATTTCTAATCCAGTCATAAGCTCTGTGTGAACTACAGGGCTTTTTTTTTTAAATACTTATTCCGGTTGAGAATAGTTAAAATTGAGACATTTTCCCTTAGTATCTTTTAATAAAATAGTTTTGAAATTTATCTATATATTTCCAGTATTAAACTATTTATTTTTAATTAATTGTTTATCATAATACTAGGTAGATTATTTTCCTTCTATCTTCCATGTGTGTTTATATTACATGCTACAATAGCTAGATTCTTCTTCATAACTGCTGCATTTTATGGATACAAGGGGCCTTTCATTATTCATGAAGACCTAATTATCGTCGCCATCTGCTACTCTTACAAATACAAAACGACTATTTTAATAATTCTTTATTAGATGTACAACATTCACATTGTGTAGTCACTTTTACATTTTTATGATTTTTCCTACTGTCTTTACGGGGTCAATATTTTTCAAACACAAATGGGATATATATATATATATATATATATATATATATATATATATATATATATATATATATATAAAGGGGTTTGGTTGTTTTGGTTCACAGCATATCAACCTTTTTGGGGGTTATTTAATGCCGAATCCGGTCGTTTTGGTGAAAGTTTTTATGCTTCAAGTTCTTTATATGGTTAAGTCAGGGGCGGGCAACCTTTTCAGAGTGAGGGCCAGATGAGACTTGAAAAACGAAATCTCAGAATTACTATATTTTGTTTACATGAATAAATTGTACAAAAATTGCATCGAACACTCTACAAATATGATATTTTTTCTCAGGAGACTTCTGTATGGTATGTTATAAAAGGCGCCGACGAAGAGCCATTTTGGAATCATAAAAAATAATGACGGGGGAAGTAGCAAGTTGATCCAGCATTCGTTTTGACACACCTCACATAGGTTCTCTGTTTCATGCTCTTTATTCGTCTCTCGTTTTCTCTTTGCCTCTCTCTTTCTCTTTTTCTATTTTTATCTCAGGCCAAGGATTTGAAATTAATAGTTAAAGAAAATGAAATATACATGCATCATCGCTCGCTGATATTTATACATTTTCATCCCACTGTAAATTTTAATCGAAACCTACTTTTACATTTATGTCACACAATGATATGAGTTTTACTGGGAGGTCCGCGGGCCGGATTGCAATAATAAACCATAGCAGGCCGGACGCTAAGCCTTCATGGGCCGGAGGTTGCCCGTCCCTGGTTTAAGTATTTATTCATGGTGTTTGTTTGAAGTGAAAGGGGGAGGGGAAGGGAAAGAGGGAGGAAATTTGTTGTGTTTTGTTTTGGATTTTGCAAAACATGATTGAGTTTTTCAAAAGGAAGAGAAAAAAAACAATAAAACATCAATGTTTGGTGCATTTTGGGTCAAGAAGCTGATATATTCAGACAGACTGATATGATAGCACCAGATATATATAAAGGGGAGAGGTGGAAAACTTACAGCTTGCCAAAGGAAACCAACTAAAAACAGTTTTTATAAATTAAAAATACATTGCATGTTCTTTATAGAAAATGGTTAGCCATAAACTGTTTTAATACAACCCATACATAGTTTACTTATTTAAATACTTTCGAAAATTGGTCGAATAGAATTATCTTGTTTTCATTGAAGTATTTTAAAGGGTGTTTAGGGGGGTATAATATAGGCACAATCAGATTCAAATATTTCAGATTTACATTGAATTTGATCCATACTCATTAGACATCAATTAAGCTAAATTCCCTGAATTTCAATTTCTTCTTAAGACCCATTAAGCTTAAATCTTGAATTTGAGACATTTTCTTGAATTCAAATCATGTAATGGACTTTTATCAAAATTGAAAAAATATTCGAGACTTGAGATTTACTATTATTATAGCTTGATTTTAATCTTCATAAAAGTGGTGCAAAACTGTTCTGTTTATGGAATTAATTTTACCTGGCCTGGGACGGATATATACATATATATATATATATATATATATATATATATATATATATATATAAAGATAAATGAAGGAAGAGAGATAAAGATGTATGAATGACAAACCTATTTCAACTCTGATGGTTCAATGCAAGGTGTACTCGATAAAAACATGTTTATTTTTCTTTCCTTAAGCCAAGGCTTTTCAAAGATTAAAATCTTATCAGAGGAATTAAACAGATGGATAAGTTGTCAGTGGAAAAGCCAAAATTCAAAATGTGATAAAATATAAAGTAATGGAGAGTAAGAGTATGTGTGTAAAAAATATGGAGTCTGTTCGTTGATAAGACAATATATATATATATATATATATAGTCTTGGAAGGTTTTCAACCATTAAAACTATATGGAAATAAAACACCCTTTTAGTCCCAAGTCCTTTGGTGGAAAATTACTTTGCTTGTAAGTCAATTTACTTTTTACAGTCACTATATTAGTTTGCTTCCAACACCGATAACACACATGCATATATATACTAGTATACATACTAGAAAAATACCCATCCCAAGATGAGTATAAGAAATAAATATAGCATTAGTTTTAAATCTAAATTTTGTTTTTCTTCCCTTGGAGGTAAGTATGGTACGGTTTCGGTGGCACCCTTCCTAAATAGTAAAGTTTACAAAAAAAAACATAAATAATATGCCCATATTACTCACTCTGTTGCCTAGAAGGATAGCTCGACGGTTTGAGAACCTCACGAAGAAGATTTACAAACAAGAAAGTTCCGTGACGTTCAACAACGCTTGCTTGGAGAGATATATATAAGCATTGTTGAACGTCACGGAACTTTCTTGTTTGTAAATTTTCTTCGTGAGGTTCTCAAACCGTCGAGCTATCCTTCTGGTTTCAGGTGGCAGTCAATAGAACATTTCACCGATTGTTCTTAATTCGGACATTTTTTTTAAGAGCTTTTTAAATAAGAACCTACTCCCGAAGACGACTAAGAAAGTTGAAAACGCTCGAAAAAAAATGGCCGAATTAAGAACAATCAGGGAAACACTCTACGGACTGCCACCTGAAACCAGAAGGATAGCTCAATGTTTGCTTGGATAATGACTTGCTGCCTAAGTATACATTATATATATATATATTGTTTTGAAATTCCCGAAACAGTTTTTCATGGTAAACAACTGATGATCCCTTAAAATAGTGTTAGAAACTAACTAATATAATAACTGTAAAAAATAAATTGACTTATATGAGTGATTTTCCACTGGAAGACTCGAGGCTATAAGTTTTTTTTTTGTTTTTTTTTATATATATATTTTTTTTTTTTTTTTTTTTATATAGTTTTAATGGTTGAGAAACTTCCGAGACTATATATATAATTAAATTTTCAACTCAAGATTTTTTATTTCTTTTCAAACAAATATCTTTAATAAAAGTTTAAAAAAGGTTTAAGGCAATGCAAAGTTCCGGATCGCTGGAAGTTGTAAAGAACAAAAACAAAGCAAAATCGAAAATAAGTCGAGTATAGGTCGAAAAAGGTTTGTTTATTTTTTCAGACGAACTTACATAGACAGCAAGATTGTAATTGTCCGGATGATCAGAGATCAATTTGATATATTTCGAGAGTTATATCCTCTCCTTGTCAAAAATAAATAAAAGAAAAATCCCGGAGACCGAGATAATGCCAGAAGCGCTGGGTGTTAAACCGGAAGTGTTCAGGATTAAGTGTTCAGAGGTAAATGAAATAGACCGTAATAAGATCTGGATTAGTGTTGTGTAACTGTTAATAGATATTAAATATTATATCCTATATTATTATATTATTATTATTATTTTATATATATATATATATGTGTACTTGTTTGCTGTTTTTATTTATTTAATTATTTTTTTATATATTTACTATTATTGTTTTTTTTTGTTTTGTTTTTTCTCGTATATGAAACTATATATGTTTGTTAACAGGCTGGTACCGGCATTAGATGTTATATATGTTGTAGAAAGTGATTTAGTTTGTTATTGGTGCAGTATATTATATTTTAGTTATGTCTCGTTAAGCTTATTCCTTATTTATTGGTTTTAATTTACCTCATAAGTGTCTTACGTTTTGGGTAGGAAGGTGTATCGATTTAAAGGTCAAAGGGGGACAACTCTGGTATTTTTTTTTAATATCAAGTTATAAAAGGAAAGTCTGCTAGTTGGCTTGGTTTGTTGTAATTTATTTAACTAATCTCAGATTTCTTTATTCATTTGTTTATATGTTTTATTTGTTTATTTACTTATTTGTTTAATGTTTGTTTATTTATTCATATATTTTTTTATATCAAGTTATAAAAGGGAAGTCTGCTAGTTGGCTTGGTTTGTTGTAATTTATTTAACTAGTCTTAGATTTCTTTATTCATTTGTTTATATGTTTTATTTGTTTATTTACTTATTTGTTTAATGTTTGTTTATTTATTTATCCAGATGAGGTGGTGGGGGCTTTGAAAAAAAAATGTGTGGATATCAGGCATTAATGTAATGATGGATTGCAGACCAAGATGTAGTCAATTCTTTTGCGATAGGGGTAAAATGGGACATAATAGTTATAAGTTGGACAAATAGTGTTTATTATGGAGGGGAGGCGTGGGTGGGTTATTATCTGGGAGATGGGTTCAGGGTGGAGTAAGTTATATGATGAAGGTAGAGCTTAATTCATGTCTGTGGTTTAAAGTTGGATTATGTTTAGAAATGAGGATAGCTTCCATCAATCTTAGGTCGCCTAGGTTCCTGGAGGAAGCAAGAATGGAAATGCTTATGTCTTGTTGTGCAGTATTGCATGAGGAAGTATGTTTAAAGAAGGAAGATATATTGGTGTTCATGTGTTCTTTAATGTGCTGGTGTAGTTGTCTTGTAGTGTATCCAATATAGGAGTGGTTCGATTTTGCTTTGTTTTTGTTCTTTACAACTTCCAGCGATCCGGAACTTTGCATTGCCTTAAACCTTTTTTAAACTTTTATTATTACTCCCAGCAATGCTTCAAGCAAACTACCAATTTCTACTAAATATCTTTAAATTTAAGTATTATAATCTTGCTTCTCCTCATCTTGAAAATAGTTAATTAAATTCATTTACGAGAAATGTTTGCTTCTTTAAAATAAAAATTAATATTCGTTAATAAATTATTGATTAATGAAGATTTGTTTTTATCCAGAAAAAATATTCTCCATAAAGTGGCAAAAACAATATCAATAAATTGCTTGTCAATAATAAATTTATTCAGTCTCAGATATCCAATCATAGCCTAAAAGTTTATACAAAAGTATCTGTCCCCCCAAAATACCCTCAGGGTTAAGAAAAATTATATCAGGTAGGTCAAATTCTCTGGCAGAAGATTCGATGGAAAGACCCTTATTATATCGTTATAAATCGATAAAATCCTATCACATGAAACGAAATTGACTAATCTACAAGTTTACAAATGTGTATTATTTTTTTGTAACTTATTGGTAAGATACAAAAATAAAATCAATAAATAAATTACAAAATTAAAAAAAAATAAATAAAATATTTTTTTTTTAAAAGTCAACATATCCGTTTTTTATAGATTTTGTTCTAGCACAAAATTATATAGTAATAAATTGACGTAAACAAATTTAGTTGCTTTTTTTAACATAACTTTGGTATATTTATTTTAAACTCATTGTTCTTTTTAGAAAAATATTTACAAGAAGAAAAGCTCCAAATATCGGAAAATTTATATAGAAACGAATTTAAATAGACGTTATTTAATGAACTTTTTCGATACGAGGGTATATATATATATATATAAAAGAGAAAGAGAGAGAGAGAGAAGAATTCACAACATATATGCATAATCAAAAAATATTATAATATAATAGCCCCCTTATTGCTGGGGCCTTTAAGAGAATTAAGATAAGCTGCCAAGTTAATGCGTAAATGCAAGTTCCGTTCATTGTTGATGTCAAACACTGTGTGGTATCATACTATATGTTCGCTTGTAAAGACAAACAGATTTTAATTCTCCTCTTTCCGCATAGTTGTTAGGTTGGCCGCATGGACAAAAAGGTTCAGACTGAGTTAAAAGGACACTCGTGTCTGGGTTCGAGCAGAACACTTATTCTCCACACTGACGATTCCCCACAAAAAGATGATACATATGTTGTGGATATAACATTATATAATTCATAACATATATATGAAATTATCAGTACATACCGATATTGAATTCTCAACATACTTATACATGTATATATATATATATATATATATATATATATATATATATATTGAAAATTCAATATATATGCATATATATATACACACATATTTAATTCACAACATATATATATATAGTAAATTCACAACATATACATACATATATATATATATATAGTAAATTCACAACATATACATACATATATATATATATAGTAAATTCACAACATAGACATACATATATATATATAGTAAATTCACAACATATACATATATATATATATAGTAAATTCACAACATATACATATATATATATAGTAAATTCACAACATATACATATATATATATATAGTAAATTCACAACATATACATATATATATATATAGTAAATTCACAACATATACATACATATATATATATATAGTAAATTCACAACATATACATACATATATATATATATAGTAAATTCACAACATATACATACATATATATATATATAGTAAATTCACAACATATACATACATATATATATATATATAGTAAATTCACAACATATACATACATATATATATATATATAGTAAATTCACAACATATACATACATATATATATAGTAAATTCACAACATATACATACATATATATATAGTAAATTCACAACATATACATACATATATATATATATATATATAGTAAATTCACAACATATACATACATATATATATATATATAGTAAATTCACAACATATACATACATATATATATATGGTAAATTCACAACATATACATACATACATATATATATATAGTAAATTCACAACATATATATATGTATGTATATATAGTAAATTCACAACATATATATATGTATGTATATATAGTAAATTCACAACATATACATACATACATACATATATATATAGTAAATTCACAACATATATATACATATATATAGTAAATTCACAACATATAGATACATATATATAGTAAATTCACAACATATATATATGGACATATATATGTTGCAAATTCAATAGATATGTACTAACGTACTTTATTAAAAACGTATGTATGTGTACATATATTTATTGAATTCCCTACATACATATATATATTGATTTCACAACATACATATATTGAATACAGCACACACACGCAAATATATATATATATATATATATATATATATGAATTCATCACATATACATAAATATTGAATTCACAACATACATAAATATTGAATTCACAACATATATATATATATATATATATATATATATTTGAATTCATCACACACACGCAAATAGAACCCAAACCTTATGATGGTATGCCAACATCAAGAATCCAGAGCAAGCAGAACAACCTCTATCACAAAACTGGCCAAACATTTTGGACAGGACTGTCTTACAAATGAGGCAGAAACAGACAACAATCCTGCCACAGAAGTAGCTCGCAAAAGCTGCCATAAATACACCAAGACCTTCCATTCCAGAAAACTGGAAGAATAGGCCAACCAACAACGGGCTAAGTATTTCCTAGGTGAATTATCCATGGAATATATAGATAAGGAAGGCTCTGTAGACTGGCTGAAAAGAGGATATCTCCACTATGATCAGGAGATGAATTATAATGGCTGCTCAAGATCAAGGCTTGATGACCAATGCCTTTAAAAAGATGAGTGGTCTCAGCAACAATAACAAGTGCAGGTTCTGCCACACAGAAGTAGAGAGTGTGAACCACCTGACATCCAGTTGTAAGGTTCTCCTGGGGGATGGCTATTATACAATGCGACACAACAGAGTGTGTAAATATCTTCACTGAACTATTTGTAAAAAGTTGAATATCCAGTGTAGCAGTAAGTCCTGGGAGCATATACCAGAAAGAACAGTTGGAAATAATTTATACACCATCCACTATGACTATGCAATCCCTACAGCTACATATCTAGAAAACGGAGCTGTTAAACCTGACATTGTGATATGGGAAAAAAGGGAAAAAGTAGCAACCCTAGTCGAAGTCAGTTTTCCTAATGATGCAGGATTGAACAGAGCAGAAAGGGAAAAGATTACGAAATACCAAGGACTTATGTACGACATGAAAAGAAACTGGAATTTTAGTAATATCTCCATCATACCAGTAATTATAGGAGCAACAGGACTAATGAAGAAGAATTTCAAGAGCTATCTGGCGAGTATACCCGGTGAACCGAGTGCAAGAGAAATGCAAACCATTGTACTTAAACAGACGGTTAGAATCTTAAAAAGATCTCATAGCTGGAGTGTCTGAAATAGCCGGTCAATGTCTGGCATCCAGTAGGATGCCTCATCTCCAGTAAAGACGTTAAGATATATAACTATATATATATATTAGATTCATCACATTATATATATATATAAAATTCATTATATATATATATATATATATATAAAATTCATTATATATATATATATATAAAATTCATTATATATATATATATATATATATATATAAAATTCATTATATATATATATATATATATATAAAATTCATTATATATATATATATATATATAAAATTCATTATATATATATATATATATATATATAAAATTCATTATATATATATATATATATATATATATAAAATTCATTATATATATATATATATATATAAAATTCATTATATATATATATATATATATAAAATTCATTATATATATATATATATATATATTGAATTCATTATATATATATATATATATTGAATTCATTATATATATATATATATATATTGAATTCATTATATATATATATATATATATATATATTGAATTCATTATATATATATATATATATATATTGAATTCATTATATATATATATATATATATTGAATTCATTATATATATATATAATGAATTCAATATATATATATATATATATAATGAATTCAATATATATATATATATATATTGAATTCATTATATATATATATATATATATATTGAATTCATTATATATATATATATATATATATTGAATTCATTATATATATATATATATATTGAATTCATTATATATATATATATATATTGAATTCATTATATATATATATATATATATATATATATATATTGAATTCATTATATATATATATATATATTGAATTCATTATATATATATATATATATATTGAATTCATTATATATATATATATATATTGAATTCATTATATATATATATATTGAATTCATTATATATATATATATATATATTGAATTCATTATATATATATATATATATTGAATTCATTATATATATATATATATTGAATTCATTATATATATATATATATATTGAATTCATTATATATATATATATATATATTGAATTCATTATATATATATATTGAATTCATTATATATATATATATATATTGAATTCATTATATATATATATATATTGAATTCATTATATATATATATATTGAATTCATTATATATATATATATTGAATTCATTATATATATATATATATATTGAATTCATTATATATATATATATATATTGAATTCATTATATATATATATATATATATATATATATTGAATTCATTATATATATATATATTGAATTCATTATATATATATATATATTGAATTCATTATATATATATATATATTGAATTCATTATATATATATATATATATATACATTTACACACATAAATGTAATTTTGACAGAAAATTTTTAGACAAAATGTTTTCGATCAATAGAAAAATCTATCAATATATATAGAAAAGGTCTATAAAAAAAATAAATAAAAAAAGGCCGCAATAAATCATCATGTCTGGCATAAATGCAGTGTACCATCATCATCATCATCATCATCATCTTAATGAAGGACACGAATATGCAAATGATTAGAGCAGTATTGGCGAGGACCAATCACGAGTAAATACAAACATACCGCAGTATGTACCTCTGCACCAATGTTAAATTTATGCAAATGTCTTCACCGCATTGAATGTAGCAGAACCAGCAGCAGCAGTAGTAGCGACGGTAGCCAAAGTATTAACGATAAAAACACGGTAGTGGCAGATTAGTTTATTTTCTCCTTTTTTTTTTTTTTTTGTTAACTCATTTTATTGACTGCTTACCGCAACAAGTCCAAGCGCCAATGAAAAGTTGTGCATACTAAAATACTTATGGTACCGAGGCGGGCTCCACTGTGATGGCACAATAAAGTATGACTAGTTGTTTAACGATACTAGCGACATAATTTTTTGGGGGGTTTTTTTTTTCGTTTCTTTTCTTCTTTTTCTTTTCTTGAACGCAACAAGGTAGGTTCTATCGAGAGATGGCGGTCGAAGAAAAGATTAACAAGATGGTGCTAGGAGGAGAGTGCGGTGTAAATATCGTAGCTGGAAATGTTTTGAGCATTAATAAATTCGAGTTGGACCATTGCCATTCTATCGATGGGCCTCTTCCAAAAAGACCTGAACAAGAGTAAGACTGTACATCTACTTAAGAAAATGAATAGCTCATATATATATATATATATATATATATATATATATATATAACTATAACTATTTCATGTATCCACAGAAAATTTTATAAGGAGATATCATTTTTTATGTATCAATTTTCAGTATTTACTTCAACAGTGCTCGATACATAAGCAGAGCTAGGTAGTAAGCTATGAAAATATATTTATGGCAATTAAGCTACACAGAGGCTCCTGCGGTTCATCCCCGGGGGGAATCTTCAGGCTAAAATGTGTCTGTGTGTGTATATATATATATATACACGAGAAGAATATCCGTCCCAGGACGGGTAAAATGAATTCCATAAACAGAAGAGTTTTGCACCACTTTTATGGCCTCTTAAAAAAATCAAGATCAAGACATATTGATACTAAACCTTATGTCTAGAATCCTCATTCTAATTGCTTAATTGCTGTCGAATGACTATGTGTCAAATTTAATGCAAATCTGAAATATCTGATTTTTCAAATGGAAGGTTGTGCCCATATTATAACCCTAAAAAACTTTTAAAATACCCCCAAAGACCTTGAAATTTGGGGGGAATATTTATTAATTGATGTCTAATACTTATTGCTAAAATTTCACAAAAATTGGAGGCATCTGAATTTTAACGAAGAGCTTCGACTCCCTCTTCGTTCCCTTTAGATATACATATTTCTTCTGCATCTGTCCTGCTGATTCGGGGTTCACACCATCTGTCACTAGAGCTCCAAAGAGATTATACCTAGAGAACCTGATATTGCCAAATGGTTGCCCATTAAGTACTGACCGCACTCAACATCTCTTAACTTCAGTGATCTTACAGGAACCGGCGTGTCAACATGATTATACTTATATACATTGATAATAATGATAAACGGCTGTTGCAATAGCGCAAATTGAGTTGCAACAGTTATCGAAACAGGCAGAGAGTTCTGGAAAGCTGGGAGACTTGTTGTCACTCAGACTCCAGGGAACACTACTTGCTACTGCCAGTAAGCAATGACTTATCATGACACATGTGAAAACTCCTAGTAAGTAAATAATACTTGAATCCTAAAGATTTATAGTGTTACTTAAATTCCAAAGAAAGCCAATGGCTGTTATTAATGAATGCGAAGTGATTTGCAATGGTGATCGACAAAATCAAAGAGGACTGGAAATCTGGTGAGATTTTTTTGTCACTTAGATCCCAGGGAACACCATCTGTTTTTACTATCACTGGTAATGATGCATGTGGGGACTCCTAGTGAGTAATAAATAATAATAATAATAGCAAATTGCAAAGTTTTTGTGACTGCCGTTAAGTGATGTCGCCTGCTGCTTGCTAGCGTAATGCAAAGCTCTTTGTAAATAAACAAATCGAGCACTGTAAAGTGGCGGTCAATGTTTATATAAACAGACATTGTAGATATCATTTATAAGCACTTCTCCTGTAGTCTAGTGGTAAGAGCTGCTGACTATCAACTAGATGGTTGAAAGTTCGATCCTTGGTTTGGGAGTGGTGCTAGTCTAGCCGCACTGAAGAGCTGTGATACAGCGAAATAGTTTGTCTGTGGATGACATTATATATATATATATATATATATATATATAAACAACATTTTGCTACATTCGAAAGACCAAGATTTTTTTCATATTTACGAATAATTGTACCAAAGGTTTATTTTTATATACCTTTGGTACAATTATTACATCAGAAAATCAGAAAGTTTTCATCAGAAAAAATACATAACGATGCGACAAGCAAAAGTCTAAAAAACAAATTACTCACATCGGATTCACCATCATGTATTTTTTCTGATTAAGAACTTTCTGGTTTTTTGATGTAATAATTGTACCAAGGGTTTATAAAAATAAACCTTTGGTACAAATATTCGTAAGATGAATAAAATCTTGGTCTTTCTAATGTACTAAAATGTTTATTTATTCACATTATATATATATATATATATATATATATATATATATATATATATATATGGTTAATACAACAAAAGATATAATAGGCAACTAATATATTTAATTAGTGAACATCCGGATAAAACTGAAGCTCAATATACTGGATAGAGCATTAATAGCACTAGATAAGGTGAAAGAATAAAATAAGTTATCCAGGCGGGAAATTTGTTTGCTATCGATGCAGTAAATGACAGTGAAAAATGTATTCACTGTCATTTACTGCATCGATAGCAAACAAATTTCCCGCCTGGATAACTTTTTCGTTTTTGGACTACCATTCACCACCTGGATTATTTTTCAATCAACCTCTTTGATATCTTTCCTGAATATGTTTTAAACTTTATGACTTGGATGAACTGTATAGGTTTAACAAAAAAGTATGTTTTGGGCCGATATATTTGATGTTTTATATACTTTTATGTATTTTTATATATACTTTTTTAATATATTTTCAAAGTTTAATTTTATTACCCGCAGTAATATCATTGCGGTAATGGTCCTCTGAGGAGAAGAATTTTCTTTGAAAACTCATGAGTTAAGGACTTTAAAGTACTTTGCCTGAACATTGAATTCTAATAAAATTTGATTCGCACCTTATTTTATTCTTTCACTTTATCTAGTGATATATATATATATTTGGGACATTCAACATTCATTCTAAAAATAATCACTGGCCAATTTAGCTCTGAGATAATGATAAATTAAGGCAACCATCCAATGTTTGTTCGTCATGATTTCATTCTCTCAGTCATTACCTCTTCCTTTGGAGGTCAGTGTAGTATATGTTCGTTCACTATGATATCAACTGTGCAGCCTAACAAAAATATGCCCCCTCCGGTCGCATATTCTTGCTAGTCCTTATATATGAATGGAATGGTTAATATATGGAAATAGTGGATAAGCATGTAACAGACGAGTTAAAATAACAACACAAATCATTCTCTGACGCCAACAAATATTTCGGTCATGGAACAGACCTTGATCTGTGGTAGAAAAGGAATACCTTTTTATACAGAAAAATGTTGAAGAAAATCCGGTGGGAGGCATAGTATTAACTTGATAAAAAGAGTGGGGGTAGGTAGAAAGGAGATAGAATGTGCAAGGAAAAAGTTGGAGAAGAATAGGTGGGTATTTGATTGGGTGGGCAAGATAGATGGGAGATAGCGGTAGTAGGAGTGATGTAGGTGGGAGAGGTGCTAGTATTAGCCAGGAACGATAGTGGGGTGGGGTGGGGTGGGGTGGGGTGATAATGAGTCGACTATGAAATAAGACGAGGAGGTGATGAGGGGGGAGAAAAGTACCACGTGGTTGCAGTTTTTAATTCATCCATTTTCGTATTTTATCAATTTTTGTTCGGCAAGGATTTGCCATGCAGAAATTACTGAAATATTAAAAAATTCAGGTTTTATATACTAGAAGGCATACTCGGCATGAACGAGGACTCCTGTGTAGTCCTGCTGGAAGACGTAGGGGCGTTCAGCGGCGATCTCGTCCATCCAGGTCTTCACCACACTCCTCAGCACCTCCTGGTATTGTGTTTATTTTTAGTCAAGTGTCAGATTTTGTTGTAACACCTGTGTATATATATATATATAAGATTTTAATCTTTGAAAAGCCTTGGCTTAAGGAAAGAATAATAAACATATTTTTACCGAGTATACCTTGCATTGAACAATCGAAGTTGAAATAAATTTGTCATTCGCACATGTTTATCCCTCTTCTTTCATCTATATTATATATATATATATATATATATATATATATATATATATATATATATATATAACTTCTTTGTAATATAGCAGGAAAAATCCCAGCAGAGTGCTCGATTAATTAAGAATAAAAATGAAAAATTAAGAGTGTAATATTTATTTATTTTGGTACAGAAAAATTAGTACAACATTCGTACCGTTGGTTTCAAGCACGGATCCGAAACAGATGACAACAGAAGCTGAAGAGAGGCGGATGGCTAAGTCCTTCCGTGCTTGAAACCGACGGTACGAATGTTGTACTAATTTTTCTGTATCAAAATAAATAAATGTATATATATATATGAGAGAGAGAGAGAGAGAGAGAGAGAGAGAGAGAGAGAGAGAGAGAGACTATGTATCATGCTGCTTTTTTGTTGACACTCCTATTTGTATAGGTAATACCATTAAATAAGGAGTTTATTTAGTCCACAGGGCTTGGAATAAACAAATGAAAAGCATGTGAAAAATGTGCCTCCTGAAGAGTGACAACCTGACACGTGTATCGTCTTTAACTGCTTGACTAACGAGTCGCATGGTTAGAGTAAACTGAATTTGTACAAATAACTTCTCTCCCAATCTTGCAACTTGTTAGTCAAGTGGTCAATGATGACACCAGCGTCAGGAAGTCCCCCTTTCAGAGGCACAAAGTTTGAATACTGTATGAGTCTCATTTTTCACTTTGTAGTTTTCTTTCTTTATTCTAGTCACATTACAAACATTGTTTTAATTGTTTTAGTTTAGATAAACCATTTGTTTGTTTATATCTTGATAGAATCAACACATCATTTTCTTTCGGATGGGGGGGGGGTCTGCTGCCAAACAGCTTCTAAGCTAGAGCTACCAGTGTACTGTCCATGGAGACAGTGATAAAAGGTCAGAGAGTACAGCAGCATATAACAAAGATGAAGATAACCGACTGAGTCGTGTAAATAACAATTTCCAATAATCTTAAATTATAGTTAAAGATGGCTACAAGTTCGGTGTTGCGTTGATATGGGGTAGATTAAATGATACGAGAATGATACACTGGATGCGTAATGTGAGTCTTAAAGATACGCTTAGTTCTGATGACCTCAGTGGAAGATTAGTTGGTTGTTTGGTTGTTTTGTTTTACGGCATATCAACCCTTTTCAGGTTATTTAATGCTGAATCCGGTCATTTTGGTGATGGTTTTTATGCTTCAAGTTCTTTATATGTTCAAGTATTTATTCATGGTGTTTGGTTGAGTGAAAGAGGGGGGAGGGGAGGAAAGGGAAGGGGAGGGGAGGGAAATTGTTGTTTTTTGTTTTGGATTTTGCAGAACATGATTGAGTTTTGCAAAGGAAAAAAAAACAATAAAACATCAATGTTTGGTGCATTTTGAGTCAGGAAGTCAATAACTTCAGACAGCCTGATTTGATAGCACCAGTAGGTTCTATTTGACCCATAGATAGGGCCCTTACAGGTACTACCACTCCGGGTCAGAGTGAACCTGAGAGCAATGGCAACTAAGTGGTAACTCCACATTGACCACAGCTCCCAAATGGAGACCTCATCACTGGATGTCATTTAAAGTCATACCCAGGACCAGTTGAAGATTAAATCTGGACAGTATAGAGAGATGTGTGCAGAAGAGTAGACTTCGATGGTATGGCCACATCGAAAGCATAGATGAGTGTTGTTGGGTTAGTAGATGTAGAACAGTTATGGTAGCAGATTTAGTTCAGAGGGGAAGGCCAAGGAAAACGTGGGAGGAAGTGATAAGAATGGACTTCAGAGAAAGAGGGATAAATAAAAACCTGGTCAGAGATAGGTTACTTTGGAAGTCAATTTCTAAAAGCCGTCTAACACATGCCAGCATGGTAAACAGGCGTTAAAGTGGTGCTGCTGCTGGGTACAATAGTTGAGGAGGGATAAATAAAGACCTAGCCAGAGATATGTTTATGCACATGCATGAGTGCGTTCGCTGCACTGGCCGCGATTGTCCCACTCGTTATCGGTCCAAAGAGATTCTGCGACTCATCCAAGTAGAATCAGAACTCCAGTTTTAAAACAAGTAACAGGTTTATTTGTTTGAGGTTACGAATGATACTCGTGCTCCCAGGTTGAATGGCAGACTTGCAAAATGAGATTTTTGCCCAATCAAATCAAAACAAGAGTCCAATCAGCACAATCCTTTAGCTAAGAGCCCCAAGATTCACCTTGCCTGGAAAGCCACCCGGCCTAACTGACCACAATCCCACAGCCAACCTAACTGCCTGTCACGTCCAGAGGGACAAGTCCAACTGACCTCTCCCCTCCCCTCCCCATCTCTTGAAATCTTTTCCTCCTGACCGAAAATCTTGGATTCTAGTCTTTCTCAGTGGTCACCATTCGACCACCCAGAAGCTGACTGCTGGAGATATCCACTAGAGATAACTGACAGACAGTCCACTCAAGGGGGTTTATCATGGAGACCATCTAGGAACACTGGCTTCTCTCAAGTGGGCCGGTCCCAGCATGACTTCCTGTTTAATGAGACACTTATTTTTTTTTAAAGAAAAATAAGATTCTGGGTGGCCCGATATAAAATCAGAGATATTTTCAATTTCCTCTGCTCCCCCCTTTTTTCCTTTGACCGAGCATTTATCACCTGCAACGTCTGTCATTCGCATGCACCACCAAAACATGCAGCCTAGTGCATGTTTACATGTCAGTTTGGAAGTCAATTTCTAAAACTCGTCAAATGCATGCCAACATGTAAAATAGACGTTAAACCGAATATGATGATGACGATTACTGCTAAATGTGCGATTCTTATTTGATATCTAGTTGGTATCCTTGACAAACTTGAGGAACCGTGTGTACTATTGCTCCCAGCCCCGAACCTCATATTACCATGTTTATTCCCATTTTTTAACTTTTATAATTTTCAGTTCTCAACCCCACAATATAATTGTAAAAGCCCTTAATACAAAAATTACTACAACACTGGATTCCTTATTCTTGTTTGTACGACAATCAGTGTGACAGTGTCTTTATTGCTATTGAACTGAGGTATGATTATGTTCAGTCCTAAGCGGTCCACCCTCCCAGTCATAGGGGTTAGTTTATTGTTAATCACCTGAGACCCCCCCCCCCTACCAGGAAATGCCGATAGGGCTGCTCAGTCATTTTTGTAGGCCAGAATGCACTTCACCTAGTGCGCTGGCTTTTCAAAACCTCACCTGAGCTTCTATTAAACCTCCTGTAGAGGTTAATAAACATACAATTTTACTTAGAAAAGTTGTTGGATCTTTGTATAGGGTTTCGTTTTCAATTGAATCCCCGGACAGACAGAAAAACTATGTATATTATAGATTACAATAGGCAAGAAATTATTTTGGTGAAGACTGTACTAGTCAATATTTCTTTTTAACTTGAATAAAAAGCTAAAATTGTTTCATCAATAAATGTAATAGGCTAAAATTATCAGCAAAAATTTTTTTTAAATACCCCCCCCCCCATCCCACCTCCTCCTCAACTTAATATCAACGGAAGGCGTTGAATGCGAAAGAAATCAGTTTAATTAGATAGGCCGAAATAGAAATTTTTATCGAACAAACGCATTTTTTTTTCATCATCAGGTGCAGAAGGAAAAGAGAGGGGTAGGGTAAATATGATCTGCAAACATTTTTACAGGATTTTTTTTTTTTTTTTAATAAAAATTGAAGCAATTATTTTAAGAAATAATTAGTTTCGAAAATGTGTCCATTGATTATTTAATTGCCAGTTATTAGGATTGTCCGTCTGTAAAAGCGACGCAAGGTAGGACAGACTGGACAAAATTACACAAACCAATTTAACTTAATCTGTCTGTCTGTCTGTCTGTCCCATGGACGGCGGCACCGGTGGGGGGGGGGACTCAAGCCCCCCCCCCACACACACACTTTTTGACTTGACCCCCCCCCTCCACTTTACGGTCATCAATAATGAAGTTATATATGCATGTGTTTAACCGCCCCCCCACTTTTTAGGAGAGCCCCCCCACACTTTTATAACTGTTCCGCCGGTCCTGTGTCCCATTTTACTAGCTCCCCAAAGAGGGCAGAGTTAGACCCAAAGTCCTTTTTTAATGTGGAGAAAATCCAACGCCCCAAAATGGTTTTTTTTAATTTTTGTTTTTTTTTAACATAGTTCACCCCAAACAAGGCAGACCGCCACTGTAGACGTAAGAGGCTACTGAGAAAAAGGGTAAGAGTTTGTTTTTTTTGTTGTTTTTTTTGTTTTGTTTTTTTTTATTGGGGTGGGGGGTGGGGGGGTCAACCTAAATTGCGAGCTGTTGGTTACTGCGGATTGGGACACAAAACATTTTAATTGCCTCAGTTTAGAAGGCTTTCTACTTCACTGAATAAGGACAGAAAAGATGAAGTGTAGAATCAGAACAGATACTACACTTTGCTCCTAGCCAAAAGGCCAAGATAAAGTGGTGTATCTGTCATCATCAGCATCATCGGTTTAATGTCCATTTTATATGCTGGCATGTGTTTGACGGCTTTTAGAAATTGACTTCAAAAGTAACCTATCTCTGACCAGGTCTTTTTTATCCCTCTTTCTCTCAAGTCCATTCTTATCACTTCCTCCCACGTTTTCCTTGGCCTTCCCCTCTGAACTGAACCTGCTACCTCAACTGTTCCACATATACTAAGCCAAGAATTCTCATCCATTCTTTCGACGTGGCACAAGGATGTTTAATATAGGGCAAGATTTATTTTAAGAAAAGGGGGGGGTATTAAATATTTCCCTAGATTAGAAGTCAACCTTGTGATGAAAAATCAAACAACTCAGGTTTGTTATCCGTTTGTTTACAGATGCTGTGTGCGTGTGTGAAGGTCAACCGGGAGTCAAAGAAACCGGTGTAGACCCGAATTCGTCCCTTTCATATTTGCTTCTTTTGGGGGGGCCCTGACTGAAACCTAATTGATTCAAATTTCCTCTTGTGAATTTGTCCGGATTAATACAGGTGCTAGACAATCAGTTGTCGGAAAATCTGTGTTGCACCTGTACCACCATTAGATTCGTTTTTAAATTTTATCCCAGAAAAGTTGACCCGAATTCGTCCCTTTCATAATTGTTTATTTCTGGGGTTCCTGAAACCTAATTGGTCCGGAAATTTGCCAACAGACTAGTTTACCAGGTGGCCAACAGATAGCTATGTGTTTGGTGTGCCATCAATTTGTTTACACTGCACATGCTGGTGGTAGCCTCCCTTATTTTTTAAAATTATATCTTATTTTGCTTAAATATAAACCTAGTTATGACTTCACGGGCAAATTCAAGTGTTAAACCGAAACAGTTCATTTCAAAATAAAAAGTTTAAGTTACTAGCAATTCATGGTATTTAGAGACATAATTGTATAATTAGTGGGATGGGGCGGGGGGAGGGGGGAGTAATCCTTGTTAAGACGAAATCGGATGGTCTGGCAAAACCGTAAATCTGGCAAAAAAGGCTCTGGAACCAAGAGTTGCAGAAAATCGATGTTGCACCTGTATTCATTTTGTATTAGATTAGGTTTACAATAATATTGTGCAGTCTGCATTCACATTGAACATCCATAAACAGTAAAGATGGGGTTTTACTTTTATTCATTTATAACTAGCAGAGCTACACGGCGTTGCCCGGGCAAAAGTGTAACATATTTCTATTAAAACTTCTATCTCTCTCTTTCTCCCCCCTCCTCTTTTTTTTCCACCCAGCCCATTCCTCTCTCTCTGGACACACACATTTATAGATTACTCTCGTCGGCATAAAGGAAATAAGTTTTTTTTAAATATCAGAGTTACTTTTCTTTAGTTAGTACATTAAAAAAAATCACCCACCCCCTGACGAAATCAGTGGCAGTTTAGGGTCAAAGAATGGGTATTTTTTTCTAAATTTTAGATATTATTCATTTCGGGCAATGATGATCAAGAAAATACCAACTTTGTGGGTATTTCTTTGGTAGTTTTTTTACTTTTAGCTTCACACACACACACACACACACACACACACACACACACACACACACACACACACACTTCCCTTTATATAATAGATTTGATAATAATAGAAGTATAAAAGTAAAATGGTAAGTCTGGGAGCTTTCATAGTATTCATCATTCAGCTGTCGATGTGACACAGACACAACTATGTTTGCTACTACATCAGACAGTGCAAACAACTGTACACAACACATCGTCATATTTGTTTACGTGGCGAAAATTTGTCCTCTATGGTACGTACAATATTTGGTAAGTGGGAGGGATTGTTGTTTATAATGTCTGCTTGATATACAAGGTATCCCATAAAAGAAGAATAACAGTTACATATTATTTGGATCATTCGGACTACTATCTTCATCTTGGTTGTTATTCCACACTGTTTTGGTCAATTTAACCCCCGACCTTCTTTAGCAGTATCATTTTGAACTTAGGAACCTCTGATTTTCTTCAGGTGCATCTTGTCAAACTTTCGAACTCGGGAACCTCCATATCGAACTTGGAAATTTTTATGTCTAAAAGTAACAGTTTTTGTCTTCATCATTTTTACAACGTTTTTATGTCTAAAAGTAACAGTTTTTGTCTTCATCATTTTTACAACGTTTTTATGTCTAAAAGTAACAGTTTTTGTCTTCATCATTTTTACAACGTTTTTATGTCTAAAAGTAACAGTTTTTGTCTTTATCATTTTTACAACGTTTTTATGTCTAAAAGTAACAGTTTTTGTCTTCATCATTTTACAACGTTTTACGAAACGGACGCAACACCCTTTAATGATGCCATGGCTGGACGCAGGTTCCCATACAATTTGGGCATTAAATAAACATCCCAAAAAGGGTCGATTTGCCATGAAAACAGACGGACCAAGAAAATATTATTTAATGTCTTCATACCAGTTATTTATCTACCTCCCACAGCAGTAAGATGTGACACAAGGTCGGCATTCCCTGGTAGGGGCGCCTCAGACAGTAAGCAATAAACTTACTCCTCCCCGAAGAGGGGAGGAGTAAGCCTGGGAGGGTGGACCTGCTAGAACTGCACAGGACAAACCCATAGATCGGCGTAAATCAAGTCCCGAAGGCCAAGACAATACCAGTCTACGGGGTGCAGCACCCATCGGAACAGATACTACACTTTGATCTTGGCCAAAAGGCCAAGTGTTTTTGTCCCCCCCCCCCTCCCTGTTAATATTTAGTGGTTCTTAAGGTACCAATGAGAATGCAATGGCGCGTGAACACTTTACAATGTTCATTGGCCACCTGACTTTGCATGCATAAAAAAATTTTCTCAGTTTTGCAATTCTATTCAGAGGGTTTTTTTTAATAACTTCAATTGATTTTACCCCCTCCCCCTATTTGCTTTGTTTCCATCTCTTTCCGACCAGGCACAGTTTTCCATTCTTCGTTTTCTTGTTTTGGGGTTGTTGTTTTTTTGTTTTTTTTACCGCAGATATATAGATAATAACCGAGCCTATTAACAACCCTTTTTATTGATGTCCATAACATGTTTTTTTTTTTCAGAAGAGAAGGGGGAGATAATTTATCTTGTATTGTTTTGTTTTCTATTCTTGCCAATAAAAGACAGAAACCTATTTTATTTGTGGTCGGTTCTTTCTTTTCTTTCGACGCTTATTTCATGAATTACCACTAAATAAAAGGAAAACTTCTCTCGGGAGCTAACGTAAGAGAAAAGCGATGAAATAAAGCGATGAAATAAAGAGCAGAATAATAAAAAGAAAATAATGGGCGATTTTATTTGTACTACCACTTATCATGAAACAGTGTGTTTAAAGTGAGAAGAAAGAATGCCGAACAGGAATTAATCGATACTAGTTGACTCGAAATTTATCTAGTTTTTTAAAGAATCAGCAGAATACACGTCTCAGGACGGGTATAGACAATATGTCTAGCATTAGTTTGAAAAATAATAATAATGTACCCACGTTACTCACCGTGTTAACTAGAATATATATTCCATAATTCATAATGATCAGTTGATTAGTTTAGGAGTTAATCATACAGGCCCGGCCGGACAGTTATAAAAGTGTGGGGGGGGGGGCTCTCCTAAAAAGTGGGGGGGGGGGGCGGTTAAACACATGCATATATAAAACTTCATTATTGATGACCGTAAAGTGGGGGGGGAGCCAAGTCAAAAAGTGGGGGCCTTGAGCCCCCCCCATGCCCCCCCCCCCCCCCCGGTGCCGCCGTCCATGATATATACAGGGTGATTCATAAGTCACTTCACTTAGCTATTTAAAATGTCATTTACAATTGAAGAGATTTTTATTGTTATTCATATGGCCAAAGTTGATGAATCTCCCACACTTGTTGAAAGGCAATGGAAACGCGATGTGAACAGAAAGCCTCCTTCGCACAACACCATAATCAATCAAATATGCTACAAAGAGTCATAAATTCCTTGCAAAAAAGAATGGAGCTATGCATCCAGAACGAAGGTGGAAATTTTCAAAATTTGCTGTAATTTTAAACTCCCATAAATGAATTTGTTGAATAAACTTTCTGTTTTGCATTACCATATTTTTTAACTTTAGAATTTAAAAAATAAATAGCTAAGTGACTTATGAATCACCCTGTATATATATATATTACATACACATACCTAACTTTATATATAGGACGGGTATAGGCAATTAGTTTTACTTTTTTTTTGGGGGGGGGGGGGTAGCGATTTCGGGGGCATACCTTCTAAATGGTCAAGTCGACAAAAAAAATAATAATAATGTACCCACGTTACTCACCGTGTTGACTAGAATATATATTCCATAATTCATAATGATAAAACCATTACAAGATCTACAAGATCAGCCTAAATTGGGAGTTGCGCAGCGAGATGTCTGTTTACATTAGTTTTAAATTTCTGCATGTCAGTAACATCAGGAAAGCAGGGAACAGGGAGGGAGTTCCAGAGTCCAGCAGCACGAGGAAAGAAGCTTTTGGAGTAGAAAGCTCTTCGGCATTTGGGGACCTCTACAGTGTATGGATGAGATTTGGCAGATTGTCGGATTGGTCTAGTGAATTTACGTTGTGGGGGTACCAGAGGAGCAAGCTCGTGAGAGCACAACATCCATCGTATCATACTCCTATCATTTCTCTCCATGCAACATATGTTCAACTCTCATTGGCCAGGTTTCATTTCCACACCTGATAGATTCTTCCCTTGGTTGACAATGGTAACATTCTGCTGGTTAGTAATGGCAGAAGTTCCCTGAACTTACTCCATCCACTCCTAACTCTTGCAATCATACTAGCACCTGCTCCACCCTGTGCTCCAATGGTATCACCAAGGTAACGAAACTTCTCGACAACCTCAATAGCTTCACCATCCAAATATACTTTCTCCACATCTGAGTTCTCATCCGGCTTCATTGTCTTACACTTCTTGCACACAAACTCGTTATGCTCTCTCAACCTACCTGTGTTGGATAATGGCCCTATGGGAATGGACGTATCTGTTGGGAATCGTTGGTTTGACTTGCGCGAATTAACGCGGGTGCAGTCGAGTGCAGATTGGGGCCTGTTCTCACAATCAGAGCTAACAGACGTGACAAGGTTACCATATGACGAGACTCCAGATCAAGGGTCAGTCTGCACCTGTGAGACGCTCTGTGACGTCGCGGGCCTTGCGTGGGAAAGAGAAAATCCGTGACGTCACTCGTTCTCGTGAGAAGCGAGTTTTTAGTCAGTCTGATTCGGAAGGCGAACCGAGAGGACGTGCGATTCACGATGTAAAACTAAGGGAAATACTTCCCTTAAGAAGACAAGCACGAGAAATTCTTTCCCCCCCCCCTCGCTATGAATGGTTAAGAAACATTGTTAACTAACTACAATAAAGTAGGATTTGCTCTCCCCCTCTCTCTCGACGCGGTGAATGACTCCCAGTGGAAATAACAACGCTTGTAATAAAATGAATTAAATTTAAAAGCAGAGTTTGTCTTCGGAGTGCGTCATGGCTTTTGTTGCAGACAACGGACGACGTGGTTCACGGCAGAGAAGAAAGAATTCATCCACTAGACGACCCGACCGCCCTCTACAAGCGAGGGAGAAATCTAAGGTATGCAACACCTGTAATTCCATTGCAATTATACACTGCGCTGATACACACAATATTGCTGTATGGCTGCAAGACCTGGCCCCTGCGTAAAGATCTTCACGCATTCGAGGTCTTCGACATGTACTGCCTTCAGCGCATCATATGCACCCGTCTCTCTGACCAAATTCCAAACTGCACCATTCGTACAAGATGCAACACCACCAGCATCACAGATATTCTTCTTCATCCATCTTCATTGTCTTACACTTCTTGCATATAAACTGGTTATCCGCTCTCAACCTATAAGTAATCAAGGGAGGCGCGAGAGCACTCTCTCCCTTAATAGACTTCACGAATGGCCTATGCTGGAAATCTCATTTCTTTGATCAGTCATAACTCAAAAACCAATAAACCAAATTAGTTAAAACTTTGCACAAAATTTTTATTTGATAGGTTCTATAAGTGTGTAGAATTTCAGCATCATTAATCAAGGCAACCCAGAGATCCAGAAAGTTCAATAATGAAATCATGTTATCTGTGTGTACGTACGTATGTGCCACCCTGTATCTCATCAACTATTTGATGGATTCAGCTGATTTTTGACAGAGATAGAGGTTCTACGGTCTAGTTGATGGCATTTTAATTTCAGTTTACCATATACCTTAGTTTTCCATAAAATTCCAAAAAACCTTTAAAATGACTATTGTATTGAGGCATAGCCTTTACAAAAATAGTGACATTCCATGAAAAATGCCAGTATACTGAAATCATATGCCCTTAATAGGGTTAAGATGAAAATTCATATACACTAAATGTACAAAAGCAAGGAAATTCCCAAATGTTTACACTTTTATTGTCATTAAGGGTATGCGAGCACAACAGGGCTATGTATTTTACTGGTAGGAATTTTTCTTCAGCGCACCTCACACACTTCATCCACTCATGCATAGAGATTTATACTGTAGCGATGTGATAATGAAATGGTTTGGTTGATATGTAGTCATACCCTTAATGACAAAAGTGTAAACATTTGGGAATTTCCTTGCTTTTGTACATTTAGTGTATATGAATTTTCATCTTAACCCTATTAAGGGCATATGATTTCAGTATACTGGCTTTTTTCATGGAATGTCACTACTTTTGTAAAGGCTATGCCTCAATACAATGCCAACTCATAAGGTTTTTTGGAATTTTCTGGAAAACTAAGGTATATGGTAAACTGAAATTAAAATGCCATCAACTAGACCCTATAACCTCTATCTCTGCCAAAAATCAGCTGAATCCATCAAATAGTTGATGAGATACAGTGTGGCACGTACGTACGTACAGATAACATGATTTCATGACTGAACTTTCTGGATCTCTGGGTTGCCTTGACTAATGATGCTGAAATTCTACACACTTATAGAACCTATCAAATAAAAAGATTGAATTCCACCAGACTTCCTTTCCACAAACTTTCCTTTGATCATCACTTTGGTCGATGTAACATTCACTTTTAGACCTTTACTTTCCATAGAATTCCTGCAAGTCTTTCATTGTTTCATAGGCAAGTACTAAATCATCAGCATACAGCATCTCTTCCGGACAATACTTCTAAGACACAAATGAAAACCAATGGGCTCGCTAGTGAACCCTGATGTACACCTATGTTAACATTATAATTGTTACCAAATGTGCTGTTAATTTCCCTTTACTATAGTAAATATTCTTAAACTTAGCCATACATTTCGAATTTAATCACAATTTTAAGAATATTCTCAAAAAGTGTAGATAATTTCGTGAGCGGACCCCACTTACTAGACTAGATAATTGATGCACTTAATTGAAACAAAGAATTTGGAGAGACTGTGGTAAATCAATCGAAATGCGATTTGAACAGACGCCAAAAAACGTAATGGCCGACAAAAAAGTGAATGGCTTGTACAGCAACCCTTTTTTTCTTTCTCCTCTTCACTTCCAAAACGCAAGTGAGTTTTTACAGGAACGTGTCAACTCAATATTTTTCAACCAATGAAAACCGTTTCAAACCCAAAATCTAACAACTCTATGTCAAATTAAGGGTGACGGAATTAATTACAAACCGGAATTAATTACAAATATAAATATACTTTACAAATTTCTTTAAAAAATATGATAAATATACTTTACAAATTTCTTTAAAAAATATGATAAAATAGACTTTACAAATTTCTTTAAAATATATGATAAATAGACTTTACAAATTTCTTTAAAAAATATGATAAATATACTTTACAAATTTCTTTAAAATATATGATAAATAGACTTTACAAATTTCTTTAAAATATATGATAAATAGACTTTACAAATTTCTTTAAAAAATATGATAAATATATTTTACGAATTTTCTTAAATGATAAAATATACTACAAATTTCTTTAAAAAATATGATTAATATACGACTTTATAAATTCTTGATGATAAAATGAAATAAAACTTTTTTTTTTAATTCGTACAATATAATTTTGCAAATGAAAGAAATAAAATGAGATTTATTAGTTGAATAACAAATAAAATTGATAAATTAAGTCCAAGTTGTAATTAATTTCGAGTTGTAACTACTTCCGGTTGTAATTAATTCCGAACCCCCAAATTACTAAGCCGATGTGAACTGAGAAACCCCTATAAGAGACGGTGAAATAAACAGGGTTCTACAGAGACTCTAACCGGCGCACCTCAAAAAGGGACCCACAAGAAAGTACGCTCCCCCCCCCCCTCCTCGAGCCTTTGGTCAGGGAGGCGAGAAGAAAAGAACACTTTAAAACATACAAGCTTTCCTTGTCTACACACGGACTAACAAGAGGTCAGGCGAACAGAAACAAATTGCTACCAACTAACACGCACTAACAGAATAAGGTAAACCCATGCATAGTGTTACTGTCTATTACTCACATATGCATATTACTTTCACACACATATTCTCACTAACAAATATATAGATTACAATCTGTATGTCGTATTCACTGAACATGTTCCTACCAGAAACACAAGTTGTATAAACTTTATTAAATGAACATTTACTGACTAAGAAGGATTTATATTCATGTAAAGTTGTTATTCTATAAATGTTTTGTTATTTAATAATGTTTTCCTTGATTTTTCATTCACAAAACTCTGTTCATGTTAAGTTAGCACTTGCTAGCTGGTGACCCTAATATTTCCTCAAATATTTATTTCTTCCATTGTAATATACATGCACGTCCATTTATACCTTCATTTCATTTCGTGTGTTAGATTTAGCACTAGCCATCAATGATTCATCTAAATGAATAAAGATTTTTCCATCTATCCTAACTTCTATGATACCACATGAGAAAATAGGACAATAAAATTACAAATGAATAGCACCAACATTAATCTAAATGAATAAATGCCAAAGATTTTTGCATCTATCCTAACTTTATTAACATCAAAACAGGTTGTGAGTATTTAATTCTATGATACGGCATAAGAAAATAGGACAATAAGATTACAAATGAATAGCACCAACATTAATCTAAATGAATAAATGCCAAAGATTTTTCCATCTATCCTACAATTATTAACATCAAAACAGGTTGTGAGTATTTAATTCTATGATACAACATAAGAAAATAGGACAATAAAATTACAAATGAATAGCACCAACTTTAATCTAAATTATTAAATGCCAAAGATTTTTGCATCTATCCTAACTATATTAACATCAAAACAGGTTGTGAGTATTTAATTCTATGATACGACATAAGAAAATAGGACAATAAAATTACAAATGAATAGCACCAACATTAATCTAAATGAATAAATGCCAAAGATTTTTCCATCTATCCTAACTTTATTAACATCAAAACAGATTGTGAGTATTTAATTCTATGATACGACATAAGAAAATAGGACAATAAAATTACAAATGAATAGCACCAACATTAATCTAAATGAATAAATGCCAAAGATTTTTCCATCTATCCTAACTATATCAACATCAAAACAGGTTGTGAGTATTTAATTCTATGATACGACATAAGAAAATAGGACAATAAAATTACAAATGAATAGCACCAACATTAATCTAAATGAATAAATGCCAAAGATTTTTGCATCTATCCTAACTTTATTAACATAAAAACAGGTTGTGCTTATTTAATTCTATGATACGACATAAGAAAATAGGACAATAAAATTACAAATGAATAGCACCAACATTAATCTAAATGAATAAATGCCAAAGATTTTTGCATCTATCCTAACTATATTAACATCAAAACAGGTTGTGAGTATTTAATTCTATGATACGACATAAGAAAATAGGACAATAAAATTACAAATGAATAGCACCAACATTAATCTAAATGAATAAATGCCAAAGAGTTTTGCATCTATCCTAACTGTGCTTATTTAATTCAATGATACAACATCGTCTTTGAAAACTGCAGATACTATCAAACACATTTAGGTCTTCCTCATTTGCATATTTATTATGTAAACAGTTTCTAATAAATTCATATTCTGCAATATACAGTTGCAATTTTGCATGTTCATATTTTCTTATATATACGCAATATTTTCATCGATAGTAAAACATCTGACGTGGATGCGATGCTGAGAACAGATACTACATTTTGATTGAAAAAGCCAAAAACCATAAAAATAATGTTTGATTTTATGGCTAGGCACTTTTAAATGAATGAAAACAAAAATGATTTAATCTTTTATTGTATTATCTTTTAATAGGTAATAGGTATTTTAATAGTATCGGTTTTGTTATCATAAGACCGTCCTCCCAGGAATTATCTCCTCCCTTTTTAAGGGGAGTGGGGTAATCCTCCCAGGTATTACATCCTCCTTTGGAGGAGGGGGTAATGTAAGATTCGTTTTTGTGTCCTTAGACCATCTACCCAGAGACTACCTTCTCTGTTTGGAGGGAAGGGATAGTATACTATCTGTTCAGTGGCCATGATATCATTCACCCAGGCATTAACTTCTTCTTGGGGGGGGGGGGGGTCGTCATGATAATATTCTCTCAGTCATTATCTCCTTCTTTAGGGGTCAGTGTAAAATATGTTCGTTCAGCATATCATCGTCCAAGGCTAGCAAAAATATGCAACCCAAGGGAGCATATATTTGCTAGTATAATATATAAAGTAAAATCAGTTGTTTTATCGTTTCTTCATCATGGATAGCTTTCTTCCTACAAACTCAATATTTATTTTTCTTGTGGATCGTTGCAGAATGTTGTTAAAAAGAATAAAATGTAATTTGATTCAATCCCTTCTAGAAAATACTTTGTTCAGGTAGGAATTATTTTCAAATGACCACCATCTTAAAAAAAAAAAAGGACCAAACTCTGTATTCATCTATACAGAATTACTTCCCTTTCATTAGAAAAAAAAATAATAGTAATTGAAAAAAAAAAAGCGACATAGTTGAAGAAAATAATGTTGGATAATGGCCCTATGGGAATGGACGTATCTGTGGGAAATCGTTAGTTCGAATTAGCGCGGGTGCAGTCGAGTGCAAGATAGGGCCTGTTCTCACAGTCAGAGCTAACAGACGTGACACGGTCATCGTGTGACGAGATCCTAGATCAGGGGTCAATGCGCACCTGTGAGAGGCTCTGTGACGTCACAGGCCCTTGCGTGGGAAACAGAGGGATTCGTGACGTCACTCATTCTTTGTGAGAAGCGAGTTTCGCCAGTCTGGGTTTTTTTTGCTTCTCTTTCTTATAATCTTTTTTTAATGGCTTAATCTCTTAAAATGAAAGTACACAACTGGGTTCTTTCCCTTTCATATTACTTATTCGATTCAACTAAAAATAAAATTGAAGGCAGTTTCCGTGCTGGCTGTGTCCACCAGTTCGCGGTTTGTATGGCCTCATTAAGACACAGCTATCTTTGCTCTCTTGAGTTTAAATAATTTTGTTTAGTGGAGCGATTAGCCGAGCAATACAAATATGAGGTCTACCAAGCTTTTCTGGCCTTAAACAACATGAATACAGTGGCATATTGAGAGGGCGGGGGAGTGAGACATGGTTTAGCATTTCATCTTAAGGTGTGCATTCAGTTGGAAAAGTAGCTTTTAAATCAAAGCATGTACATTTATTCAATTATGTGTCATCAATAGTAACTATTAGCATGGTATAAATTCCTCCCTTTTTTATAAAATTTTTTTTTTTTTTAAATAATTAATTTTAGTTTTTCTTTTTCTTTATAGCATTTTCTTATTCTTTCTTTGAGGGTGTTTTGTTTAATATTAAGAATTTCGTCTCGTTTTCGGATGGGGGTCAAATAATGTATGGTGAAGTTGAAATGGGGGGGGGTCGCCAATGTAGAAAGGTTGAGCACCACTGCCTTATGTAAATTCTTGACAGTCTCCGATTTGTCCTCTGCTTTAAAGAAATAACGTTATCGCTAAAAGGATTAATTTGTGAGTAGTACAATTATGTGGCATGCATGTGTTTGGTAGCAGATCGGTCAGAGATAATTGATTATTTCACATCTTGTCCTCATGGTGTTGCTGTGTTCAGTTAGATTTCTTTTGCCTCTTTATATACCTATTAGTAGGCTCCAAAATAAGCATGTTTCAAGAGAAATTTCTATTCGTCAAACATTCAAATCTATTAATTTAGATGTTTCATTATTCATGTTACCAGTCTGTGCATACATAGCTGAAGACACATCATGTGACCTGCTTATCCAATCATATTTCTTTTGAATTTTAGTTTTCACTAGCAGTACCTACCCGGCGTTGCCTGAGAGTGTATTTACTTGCGATTTGTTTTGCTTTTATTGTTGCATAGGCCCACTCCTGCAGTACGCGCTTCGCATACCAGTTCCACGACAGGCCGTGGCTTTACTCGTTTCGTATACTCGTCTCTGAAAGGACCGTGGCAGTTCACATCCACAACTCGTCATTTTTAAAACATCATGAACCACATAGTTCATATATTATTTGCATACCTTTAGTTTTCTCCCTCGCCGTGTAGAAGGTCGTGTCGTCTAGTGGATGAATTTTCTTCCTTCCTTCATGCCGTCCGTTGTTTGCAACAAAAACTCTACGATCGGGTCGCAAGACTAACTCTTCTATAAATTTAATTCTTTTTATTACAAGCGTTAGTTATTTAATCAGCTGGGAGTCATTCACTACGTCAAGATCGAGAATGAGAGAGAGAGAGAGAGAGAGAGAGAGAGAGAGAGAGAGAGAGAGAGAGAGAGAGAGAGAGAGCAAATCACTACTTTATCGTAGTTACTTAATTATTTTCTTAACCATTCATAGAGGGGGGAAAGAATATCTCTCGCTTGTATTTTCTTAGGGAAATATTTCCCTTATCTGTTGTAGTTTACATGGTAACAATCACGTCTCATCGGTTTGCCTCCAAAACCCAGACTGACGAAACTCGCTTCTCATGAAGAACGAGTGACGTCACGGATCCCTCTGTTTCCCACGCAAGGACCTGTGACGTCACAGAGCTTCTCGCAGGTGCACACTGACTCCTGATCTGGGATCTCATCACATGGTGACCTTGTCACGTCTGTTAGCTCTGACTGTGAGAACAGGCCCTATTCTGCACTCGCGCTAATTCGCGCAAGTCAAACCAACGATTTCCAACAGATACGTCCATTCCCATAGGGCCATTATCCAACATAGAGAGAAACCGAGAAGGACTGGTGTTAGTTCAGAGTTTCCTTCTCCTAGACTTGTTGCCCAACAGAGGTTTTGACGAGTTTTGGTTTATACCTTTCCCAAGGGAAATACAAAAATTCACTTTATAGCCACTTTCAAACTTACGGATTGGTTGGTTGGGTGATTGGTTTGTTTTACAACATATCAACCCTTTTCGTGTTATTCAATACCAAATCCGGTCATTTTGGTAAAAGTTTTTATGCTTCAAGTTCTTTATATCTTCAAGTATTTATTCATGGTGTTTGGTATGATTTAGTTGTTTTGTAGAGGAAAAATTGTATTTTTATTTTTGGCTTTGCAGAACATGATTGAGTTTTGTAAAGGAAAAGGAAAAAAAGCAATAACACATCAATGTTTGGTACATTTAAAGCCAGGAAGCCGGTATCTTCAGACAGCCTGATCTGGTAGCACCAGTCAAACTTACAGAACAAGGTATTCCAAAACACTTACCCATCTAAGTACTGACCAAACTTAACAATGCTTAACTTTTTTGTTTCCCTGTAGAGAGTACAAAACTGACTTCGCAATCTAGAGGGGGTGATCTTTTCCGTTCTCTACAGCCCATTTCTCACAGAAGAGACGTTGCTAGTCTTTCTCTACTCAATCATTATTTCCATAGAAAGTGCTCGACTGAGCTTTAATCTCCGGTTCTTTCTTATGAAACTTTCACAGGAAGAACTCATCTTCCTACCACCTCTGCAAAGAACTCTACTTTCTTTCTCTGTGTGTCTAAGATTAAACGAAACTTCCATGAACAGAGTTTCTTTCCAAGAACTTCCCATCTGTGTAATACATTGTCACAGTATTGCTTCCCTGGGTGCTACAAGATGGTCCCCTTCAAATCTAATGGGAATAAACACTTATCATAAACTGTCCTCTCATAAGTCAGTAACCCTTCACCTAAGGCTTATTAGTAAAAAAAAAAAAAATTAATTAAAAAAACAAAAACTGGTGATCTGTATTTCAACACACTTTTTAAAAGAATACGGGTGAGTAAATAAATACAATAAATCTAGTTGGATGAATTTTAAATAAGTTGCCAATTCGCTCCACTGTATTTATTTACTCACTCATGTCTCGTGTTCCGATGGATACTGCACCCCATAGACTGGTACTGTCTTGGCCTTCGGGGCTTGATTTACGCCGGTCTATGGGTCTGTCCTGTGCAGTTCTAGGAGGTCCACCCTCCCAGGCTGTGCCTCCCCTCTTTGGGGAGGAGTAAGTTTATTGCTTACTGCCTGAGGCGCGCCTACCGGGGAATGCCGACGGGGCTGCCCAGGCAATTTTTAATGGCCAGAGTGCTCACTTTCTCGGGTGCTGGCTTTTCAAATCCCACTTTCCCGACCTTGTGTCACATCTTACCTTGTGGGAGGAAGATAAATAAATCGTATTCTTTTAATTAGCCCACCTGTGGGAGGTGACAGTGGTTAAGTGGATATCAACACGGACTGAAGACCTGGGTGTTCCAAGTTCGAATCCAGTCGGTTCCACAGTACCACTTTCACTTAGGGATGTTGGCAACCTACCCGTAAGTACCCGATGTCTTTCCAGAAAGATTTCTAACTAGAAAGACATTGGGGAAACTAATGCCAACACCAGAATCATTTGATTCACACAAAAGAAGAAGAAGAAGCCCACCTGTCAGTTTCTCTTATCAAAACTTGCAAACATTATCTAAACACGGCTGAGTCAATTTGCTTTATTCGTGAAGAACCTTCTGTTTCTTTAAAATACAATTCCTTGCTTTTGTATTATTTAGGGATGTGGGTATTGATTTACTCCTCTCCAGGAGTTAGGCACAAGGCCAGTTTTTATCTTACTCCCACAAGTAAGATGTGACCCAAGGTCGGGTCGGGAAAGTGGGGTTTAAAAATTGCCTGGGCAGCCCCGTCGGCATTCCCCGGTAAGGGCGCCTCAGGCAGTAAGCAATAAACTTACTCCTCCCCAAAGAGGGGAGGCGAAGCCTGGGAGGGTGGACCTCTTAGAACTGCACAGGACAGACCCATAGATCGGTGTAAATCAAGCCCCAAAGGCCAAGACAATACCAGTTTATGGGGTGCAGTATCCATCGGAACAGATACTACACTTTGATCTTGACCAAAAGGCCAAGAACGTCTTTTAGGGATGTGGGTAGCCAATGGCAAAAGCAGCTGAAATCGAGTTTCCCAACTTGTTGCCCGCGTGCGTGCGTGCGTGCGTGCGTGTGTGTGTGTGTGTGTGTGTGTGTGTGTGTGTGTGTGTGTGTGTGTGTGTGTGTATGTGTGTGTGTGTGTGGAGGACAGTGCAAATAAAAAAGAACAACTAAAAACAACTTCAGTGATCGGACGAGGACCTGTATTTTAACGCACTTTTCACAAGATTGCTTCCCTGAGTGATACAAGATGGTCCTCTTCAAGTCTAATGTGAATAAAAACTTGTTACAAACCGTCCTTATAAGCCATTAACCTTTTACTTCGAGTGGCCTTATCAGTAAAAAAGAAAAACTTTGCTGATCTAGGTGGAACCTTTTCACAAGAATACCAGTATTAAACTGAATCTAATAAATTTAATTGGATGGATTTTTAAATCAGTTCGCCAATTCGATCCACGCCAAATCGATAATCATTAGCCTTAACCTGCTGACACTTTCTCGTATCAAAACTTGCAAACATTACATAATACTCGTCCGAGTCAATTTGCTTTATTCGTCAAGAAACTTTTAAATACGATTCCTTGCTTTTGTATTATGTAGGGATGTGAGTCGCCAATGGCAAAAAAAAAAAAAAAAAAAGCTGAAACCGAGATGAATTTTTCAATTTGGAGGGCCCACGACACTCCTCTGTGTGGTTGGAGGGAAGCGCAAAAAAAAACAACAACAAATAAAAACAAACCTGGATGATGTGCTAGTGATAAGTAGTAAAAAAATATTTAAAATAATTTTTAAAATGTTTAATTATTGAAATATCAATCTTAGTAAACAAAAAACAGGAAAATTTAAAACTAAGTTAATCGTCAGATTAATTGAGCTGACGACAGGTCAACTTTTTAGATTATTATTATTTTTTGGGGGTCCCAAACAAAGACACCGAGTGCACACGTGTGTGTGTGTGTGTGGGGGGGGGGGTGTCATTCTTTGAAGAAACAAAAGTCATCTAACTTCCCTACCGCCAACATAAATCATTTAAAGTTTTAGCGAAAGAAAAAAAAAGAAAAATAAAAACAAACCTGGATGATGTGCTAGTGATAAGTAGTAAAAAAATATTTAAAATAATTTTTTAAATGTTTAATTATTGAAATATCAATTTTAGTAAACAAAAAACAGGAAAATTTAAAACTAAGTTAATCGTCAGATTAATTGAGCTGACGACAGGTCAAGTTTTAAGATTAATTTTTTTGGCTTAGTTTTTCTTAACTCCAATTAGTTTCAACTAAGAAAGTAAAAATTAAGAGAAGACAGAGTGCTCATGTGAGAGAAAGGAAACAGGAAGTCATTTTTTGACAAAACAAAAGTCATCGAACTCCCCTACCCCCTTCATGAATTGTTTAAAGTCTTTTGTGGCAAAATTAATATTTCAGTTTTCAGAAAGAAATGTTTAAGAAGGCAAGACGAGTGAGGAAGAGGAAGAAAAGAAACAGGAAAGAGAAAAAAAAAGGTAATTTTTTAGATTATAATTTTTTTTTTGGGGGGGGGAGTCTCAAACAAAGACACCGAGTACACATCTGGAGGGGGGGGGTCATTCTTTGATGAAACAAAAGTCATGTAACTTCCCTACCGCCAACATAAATCGTTTCAAGTCTGAGCCTTCACAGCAAAATAACCATTTTCAGTTTTCAGAAAGAGAACTGTTATAAGAGGGGAGAAGGAAGAGATGGCAAGATTGAGAAAGGAAGAGGAAGAGAGAAAAAACAGGAAAAGAGAAAGAAAGATAAAGTGAGAGAGAGAGAGAGAGAGAGGAAGAAGGAGAAAGAGAGAAAAAGAAATAAAATCCAGTCAAATAGAGACGAAAAAATAAGGAGGTAAGGCCCAAGCGATTTGACAGAAATTAGATTTTCGACCAAATAGCAGAGAATACACATCCATGAGAGGCTCTAGCGATTTAAGACGATATACTCTTTTTCTGGATCAACAAAAAGGAGGAATTCAACTAAATAGCAGGGAACTCACATTCCTGATTATTACTTACAGTGAGACATCAAACAAAAGACAACAAAATCGGTCCACGTGGCCTTACAAGCCGAGGGCCGATACCAATCTACTAATACAACCAACGTAAAAGTCTTGGGACGTTCATTGTCGTCTGTGCGAACAAGACACTAGCCAGCGAGAACAGATCGAATTCAGTTTGTCAAATTACAATGAATACAGCCTCACACTCGAAGTAGACGCCATCATGTTGAACATCTAACATAGCCCCTTAACTTTCTGAAGGAGAATCGCCATGATAGTGTCAGAGCTATGCCCCCCCAGAACTCCGGTTCCTGGAAAGACCACCCATGGCGGCTAGATTTTGCACCAAGTAGTATAAGGCCACAACCTGACTGATAGGGATCTGGTAAAAATCCAAAAAGAGTCGTCATCAGGATCCGTCGTCCTTTGTAGCAAGCAAAAACGTGTCAGGTGCGGAACTGCAAATAAATGGAGTGAGAGTGGCAACCTTGCTTCTTCAACATTTTTTAGTGTTCCGAGACAAACCTTCCTTGACTTCGTATGCAACTGCTGAGCTTTACTACTCTCAATGTCGGGGTAAAGCCCTGCAATCTTGTAAATTAACAAATACCCACGACTAACGAGGAGGACTTCACGCAGACCAGACAATCCTGAGGCAGGATCTTCGTAAACTCTATGCAGAAGTTCGACTCATTTAACAACAATAACTACAAATAAGGGGAATCAAAATCAGCTAGACTAATTTTCCATTGTCGTTTGTTTTGTATGCTACGCTGACTGTGTATTGTTGTTAGTTCACAAACGACACAAAAGAAAACACGTACAATTTTAATCTTTCTGGGTTTAATAGTTTTCTTTGTTTATTTCTGATTGAGTAACATGACAATAAAGTTCGATTGTCAGTTCGTCGTTTTAGTCAATACACAGCTACTCAAATCTCTGCATGGCTTTCATATATATTTGTATGCGTCTATGTGTTTGGCTTAATGTAAATTCGTTCATCTGTCATTCTTTCAGTCTTCTGTGTTCTTCCCATTCTCTTTACTTCTTGTCTCTCTGTCCGTCTGTCTATTTATCTATGTCGATTTCTTTTGTTTGTGTAATGATTGATGCCAAACATTCCTATCTCAATTCCTCATTGTGTTCCAAATGGGATTTCTGTCCGGAATCTACATTTCTTTTGAGTAGTTACCAAGGCGTGGTCATCACACTTTGATGTCATCATAAATTCCTGACACAACTACATTTTAACAAAACTCTTTTTTTTAATGTCGCGTGCTTTGAACTAACAGGAATATTTGCCAAAGAGAAGAATACATTAATGTCCTAATACAATAAAGAAGACATGTGTGTTGCCAGGATTATAAAGTTGATGAATATACTATATTCTAGCTTTAACGTTTTTAGAAATTAATTCGAGTTTATGTTTCTCGCACACGAAACTGCCATTTTGTGTGTTGTATTATTGTAGATAGCACAAACGAGGGTCAGAAGAAAGTAGAAAAACAAAAGTTAAATTTATATACATACACATTTATTCTCACATAAACAGTTTGTAGAAGACAAACATAAAAGGGGGTACAGAACATGTAAGGTTATATATCAAAAGTGTAAAAACCACAGACATAATTACTAAAGGAAAGAATACATTAATATCCCAATACAATCAATAAAGACATGCGTGTCCAGGGTTAATAATAAAAAAGAACTGTTGGATTTACATACACATACATTTATTCTCACATAAACAGTTTACAAAGACAAATGTAGAATGGGATACAGAACATCAACAAGTTGCTTTTTTTTCTTTTTTTTTTAAAAACACCACCACACTGACAGGTTTTTTATTTTAATTATTTGACCTCATATTGGAAATGTTATTTTTAACTTTTCTTCTAAGGCAAAAATTATAAACATGGTGATTTTTGAAATTATTTTTCCTGAAACCTTCCGACCAGCAATATATCTCCACATGAGCAACGCTGGGTGAATACCACAAGTATATTAACAGAAGAGATGTTGCTAGTCTCTCTCTACTCTATTGTTATTTTTATGGTAGGTGCTCGACTGAGCTCCAATCCCCCCCCCCCCCACCCGTTAAAAATTCACAGCAAAAACACGTCCAGCTACAACCACTATAAATAAATATTTTTTTATCCTGTGTACATAAAACTAAATAGTACTTTTTTTCCCCCAAGAACTACTGAACTGTGGAACACAATACCACGGGGCTGCTTCCTAGCTGACTACAAAATGGTTGTTTTCAAGTCTAGTGTTAACAAATTCTTGTCGAGCCGCTCTCTTAATCAAATTCTGCTTATTTCACTCATCTTCAATCCTCAAGATGTTATCTCACCGTCCATCAGACTAACTCATTAACACTTATCCCCAAGTGGCTTTCGGGTCTCAATAAGCAGTAACTCATTAGTACATATATATATATATATATATATATATATATATATATATATATATATATATATATATAGAGAGAGAGAGAGAGAGAGAGAGAGAGAGAGAGAGAGAGAGAGAGATAATACTTTAAAGATATAAATAATATCTTTAGCCAGTAGACTATCAGGATAAAAACAAAGCTCAATATAGTGTATAGAGCAATAATATTAATTGAATGACGTAATAAAATGAGAAATTAATCAGATTTGATTAAAGTTCAAAAACAACGAGTGATACTGCGTCTTAAACTCATGAGTTTTCAAAGAAAATCTTCTCAGAGGACCATTACTGCAATGACATTACTGCAGGTAATAAAAAAACTTTATGACTTGGATGAACTGTATAAGTTTAACAAAAATGTGCGTTTTGGGCCGATATATTTGATGTTTCATATGTATTTTGATGTATTTTTTTAAATATATTTTTATATATTTTCAAAGCTTAATTTTTATTACCTTCAGTAATGTCATTGCGGTAATGGTTCTCTGAGGAGAAGATTTTCTTTGAAAACTCATGAGTTTAAGACGCAGTATCACTCCTTGTTTTTGAACTTTAATAAAATCTGATTAATTTCTCATTTTATCATGTCATTCAATTAATATATATATACATATATATATTTTTAAGTAAATATTAATTATTTTTATCTACAGACATCGATGTTTCATGTTTATGCAATCTTCATTGTAGGGGATGTTAATTCACGTCGGTTAGGGACGAACCCGGTTTACAAATCGCCACTGATTCGTAATCGGGTGTCTTTCCCCTCGGCCGGCGTCAATCCGCATTACAATTAGGAGGGATTTAAATCTATAGACGCCAAATCGGCGGGTGCGTATAGCGAGCAGTAGAGAGTGATTCAACAACAACAACAACAAACGGATTGGAATCTCGCTTTTAAGCCATAGTTTATATATACCATAGTATTACTGCTCGTTTATAAATTCTCTCAGAGTGCACCAATCCTAGTAAAGAGGGCTATAATTATATTTTTAAAGTAAATATTAATATATATATATAGGGTAAAATGCATGATATATCATAAATGAAATGTCGCGAAAACAGGATGTATGGAAAAGACAAAAGAAAAAACAAATTAAATACAGGAATAAATTATTTTTTAAAAAAAACGAGATTTTACTGGTTTCATTCGGATCAACGAACGTCTTCAGAAAAAGTGAAGATTTTAGAATTTATTGAATATTCTCTCATAACTATCTAACGTAAACTTTAGACTCAGATCTTATTCCTTAACCAAATATCTGGCAAAAACCGCACTGAAACAATGCAATATATCTTGCCACTGCATAAAAAACTCTGATCCCGGTTAAAGTATTATTCATTTTTACTGCATTTTATCCATGTTTTTATCTTTCTTTTCCTTGTCTACTTTTTCTTTCTTTCCCCTTTTCCCATTTTAACGTCTTTGCCGCACACGCTACATAATTCTTTTTTTTTTTTAAATAGTTAAAAGTGTCAAAAACATCCTGTTGTGCGTTCCTCTTTTTTTTCCTATGCTTTGCCGCGATTCAATAAATTCTAAAATCTTCACTTTTTACTGAAGACGTTTGTTGATCTGAACGAAACCGGTAAAATCTCTCGTTTTTGATGATTTATTCCTGTATTTAATTTGTTTTTTCGACACACACACACAATCACATATATAATAATATTTATAAATAAATATTAAATTATATTTGTATATATATATATGAATAAATTGTGTGTATTTAGGCAGCATTTTCTCATTTATGCAAACATTGTTAAAAATAACAGAATTCGTCTGTTTAATTATACCTTTTTTACTTTTTCAATTTTTCTGATGGTCTTATTTGTATTAATTATATATATATATATATATATATATATATATATATATATATATATATATATATATATAGGATCAAATATAAACCAAAGTAAAAACTTTTAGTAGATGGAACCTATTGTGAAGAGGATTAGCTCAATATACGAGATAGAGCAATTGTAGAGATAGAAGAAAAAAGAGTGATAAATATGCGACGATTGTCCAAATTTATTTCAAATTTCAATTGTTCAATGCAAGGTGTATTCAATAATAAACTAGTGTTTATTATTCTTTCCTTAAGCCAAGGCTTTTCAAAGATCGAAATCTTATCATCAGAGGAGAAATACAGATGGATAAGTTGGCTTTCGAAAAAAGAAAGCCAACTTATCCATCTGTATTTCTCCTCTGATAAGATTTCGATCTTTGAAAAGCCTTGGCTTAAGGAAAGAATAATAAACACTAGTTTATTACTGAATACACCTTGCATTGAACAATTGAAATAAATTTGGACAATCGTCGCATATTTATCACTCTTTTTTCTTCTATCTCTCTCTCTCTCATATATATATATATATATATATATATATATATATATATATATATACATACATATATCACATGTTTTGGGGATAAATATTACATATTTGCCAAAACCACTTTTCTACCACCCAAACCATTGAACATGCAGCCAGAATGCTTCCCAACAATACCTTCAAAAGATCCCACCAAACTAAACAGTAATAGATTTATCTCCCATTCCCACAATGAGTAGAGATGAAGCTTAACAGATTTTGAAATAAAAATATGTCAGACAAACTAAGAAGATAATCCGATAATCTCATTAATAGGTTTTTTTTTATCAAAAAGAACAACTTTTTTACAATTAGACGAATCTTTAATCTTTTCTCAACTAAAATTTTGCCATATAATTCTATCCCATTATATTGTGTTGATTATACTGCCGAAGATATATATACATATATATATATATATATATATATATATATATATATATGGGAAGAGAAGGATGAAAGTAATCCGACGTGATGGGAAAATGAAAAAGGAAAACCAAAAAATGGATGTTTTTTATGTGTACATCAACGTTTCGTCTTTATTTATAAGACTTCATCAGGATGATATATATATATACCCCCCTTTTATTTTTATTTTTTTTATTTTATTTTATTTATTTTTTTTTTTTTATTTTACTTATATTTTTTCATTTATTAATTTTCCAACTAATGTTAAGTCTGCAATATCTTGGATTTAGTTAGTTTGTCTGGGAATTTAAACTGCATTTTACATTTTTTTTTTTTTTTTTTTTAATGACTCAAAGCTTCTTTAGACTATATATATATATATATAGCACTGATGAGCTGTGAAACAGCGAAACAGGCTGTATGTGGATGACTATAAAAAGCTCCCTTCGGGTAGAGCTTATTTTGTAAGGGTATCGTCAACGGCCATTAGCTTTAAGGCAATGCTCATTAGGTAAAACTGATTCGAGCTCCGGCAATTGCAATGTTTACATTTTCGTTACATTGAGATATTTCTTACATTCAGTCAGTGTCGCATGATGGCGTAGGGGTTAGCATCGCCGACTATCAGCTCGACGGTTGCGTTTCGATCCCGGCTTGAGGCACTAACTGGTCTAGCTGCACTGATGAGCTGTGAAACAGCGAAACAGTCTGTATGTGGATGACATATATATATAAATTCCCGAAACAGTTTTTCATGGTAAACAACTGATGATCTCTTAAAATAGTGTTAGAAATAAACTAATATAATAACTGTAAAAAATAAATTGACTTACATGAGTGATTTTCCACTGGAAGACTTGGGACTATAAGTTTTTTTTTTTTTTTTTTTGTTTTTTTTTAATATAGTTTTAATGGTTGAGAAACTTCCGAGACTATATATATATTATTTATTTATTTATTAAAAGAAGTGAGGCTACCAACATTTGTAAAAAACTTTTTAACAATTGTTTATTATTTTATCATTTTATAATTTTATAACGCGTTTCAAGCCTTTGTGCTCTCTTCAGAAAATGGAAAATATACCTGAAGAGAGCACGAAGGCTCGAAACGCGATATAAAATTATAAAATGATAAAATAAAAAAATAATAAACAATTGTTGAAAAAAGTTTTTTTACAAATGTTGGTAGCCTCAATTCTTTAAACAAACATTTTTCTCTCGTTGGAACTGCACTGATGCTGCACTACCCTCTACTCTATATATTTTTTTTTTCTTCTTTTTTTTCTTCTTAGATCTTTTTGGCCAGGATTTCATTGAATATTTTGCTCCACTTTTCAAACTTTGAGTAGTGGTAGCAAAACAATAGCGCCTTCTTTTGTGCACTAGTCCATGGTTGGGCTTTTAAGCCGCTTATGTTTTTTTTTGTTACTGCATATGATGGAGATAGAGGGCCAGGACCTTTTGTCTCAAGGCCTGATGACTGACTCTGGTTGGCCGCTGTCATGGCTGGATCACCATTTCCAGAGGCAGGAAGGTTAACACCATTGCTTACATCTTCCCGTCTGGTGTATGAACGAGTTGTTGGGCCCTTTTTATCCTAGGTGCCGGCCTGCCAGTATTTATTTTTGTTTTATTTATATTTTTTATCATTTCCCTATTGTCAACGGCTTCTAATTTATTATTTGAAGCTGCCCTCTATTAATAGTAGGGGTACCCCCGTCCGCAATTCAGGGGACGTGCTGGATGGTTTGAGGAGAAAGCACACTATTTTTTTGAATATTTGGTCAGGGTTTACTTCAAATAAGAAGTGTCCTCATGTCAGGGTCTCTGACAAACCCCTGTACAGAGAGACCGAAGACACCCGAGGGTGGTGTCTAGTAGGAATTCAAGTCATATATAGTAAATTGAAATCAACAAAATTATGACATTAATTATATCAGTTCCAGGAATTCAACATCAACTATATTTTTGGCGTACAATCGTTTCTAAGACAAAATGACTTAAAAATAATATGTTTCTGAATTTTTTAGATGAGGTTACATCGGCTGAAACGTTGTGAGAATAACATTCAAAATGAGAACAGTAATACTAATAATACTAATAATATAATAATAAGCAATCATTATTAAATAATAATAACAATAATAATAATAATAATAATAATAATAATAATAATGATAATGAGAAGGACAAACGAAAAACAAAATTATAAACACGTGATAATAATAATAATAAAAAAGGTTCAAACATTGAGCCGAGTTGATACATGCAGTATTTTTGAGTATATGTTACTATAAGCTTGGCTTAAGCGCCCTTATATCTTTAAGGTGGGATTAATGCTGACTCATTTGTATACTACCTAAGTCTCTGCATTTGGCTTTTTCCTATGGCCGAGAGGATAGAGTGAAAACGTGCGCAGTCAAAGGTGACTGAACTGTGTTTGCACCTCGTGACAGTCTGAAATTATCCCTTCCTTGCACTGATGAGAGCATAAAGCTCGAAACGACGTTGTCTGTAGGTAAATATAATTTAATATTTATTTATAATTATTTAATTATATGGTTTTTCACTTTTTTTATTTTTCTTTTCATTCATTTGCTGGGGACGGGGCATTCTTCCAAATGCCATACGATCACCCGCTATTTACAGACTCCAACCGAGAGCTCTTTTCAGGATTCTGGCCGTTCCCTTGAGTGCAGTTGTTTGGATTTCTCTTGCACTTGGTTCACCAGGTATACTTGCTAAATACTTTTTCAAGTTCTTCTTCATGAGTCCAGTGGCTCCTATGATAACTGGAATGATAGAGATCTCTTTGAGGTTCCAGTTTCTTTTCATATCATACATTAGACCCTGATATTTTGTTATTTTCTCCCTTTCAGCTCTATTTAGGCCCACATCGTTAGGGACACTGACCTCAACCAAAGTTGCCACTCTCTCTCTTGTTCCATATGACAATGTCAGGTTTGACAGCTGCGTTTTCCAGATAGGTAGCTGTGGGGATTTCATGGTCATAATGGATGGTGTATGTCTCATTCCCCACAGTTCTCTCAGGTAGATGTTCCCAGTGCCTGCTGCTACATATGTGTGTGTGTTACTAAATATACTGTTAATTCTAACATGACTTTGTGCATTGCTTGAAATTTTTTTTTTACTAACAACTAATTAATTGTTAACTGTTTTTTCACTTAAAAAAAATGAGGTCGTCAAAATGGGAATTGGTGATTAGTCTAATATCACTAAGGTAAAAAAATCAGATTTTACCTATTTTTTTAAATGAATTGTTCCAAAATCAAATTATGTCGTTCATTCTACGAAAACAATGCAATTTTAAACAAAACCATTTAAAAAAAATGACATTCGTTTTAATGATTTGAAGAATATTTAAGACAAAGAATATTTATTGTTTTTAAAATAATTAAATTGATAGAATTTTAAAGTAAAACAATAAAGAGACATTTTTGTTTTATTTATTTAAATCATATTTAGCTGACGGTGACAATTATTTTTTACAAAGGAAAGTCTTTTTCTTAATCAAGGAGGCGCGAGAGCGTTCTATCCCTTAATAGACTTCAAAAACGGCCTATGCTGGAAATCTCATTTCTTTGATCAATCATAACTCAAAAACCAATAAAGCAAATTAGTTAAAACTTTGCACAAAATGTTTATTTGATAGGTTCTATAAGTGTGTAGAATTTCAGCATCATTAGTCAAGGCAACCCAGAGATCCAGAAAGTTCAATCATGAAATCATGTTATCTGTGTGTACGTACGTATGTGCTACCCTGTATCTCATCAACTATTTGATGGATTCAGCTGATTTTGGGGAGAGATAGAGGTTTTATGGTCTAGTTGATGGCATTTTAATTTCAGTTTACCATATACCTTAGTTTTCCAGAAAATTCAAAAAAACCTTAAAAATGACCATTGTATTGAGGCATAGCCTTTACAAAAATAGTGACATTCAATGAAAAATGCCAGTATACTGAAATCATATGCCCTTAATAGGGTTAAGATGAAAATTCATATACACTACATGTACAAAAGCAAGGAAATTCCCAAATTTTTACACTTTTATTGTCATTAAGGGTATGCGAGCACAACAGGGCTATGTATTTTACTGATAGAAATTTTTCTTCAGCGCACCTCACACACTTCATCTACTCATGCATAGAGATTTATACTGTAGTGATGTGATAATGAAATGGTTTGGTTGATATGTAGTCATACCCTTAATGACAATGAAAGTGTAAACATTTGGGAATTTCCTTGCTTTTGTACATTTAGTGTATATGAATTTTCATCTTAACCTATTAAGGGTATATGATTTCAGTATACTGGCATTTTTCATGGAATAGACAGATTTATCATTACAAAACGAATATTATTATTATTATTAGGTATGTATACTGTATACTTGAGAAGAAACATAAACTTGAAATCATTGTTAAGCCCGAAATGATTTTGCTGCCATTAATCAACACGAATTAACGTGCATCACGGCAGAACAACAATGACGAAGAAGAAGAAGAAGAAGAAGAGAGAATGGACAGCTGCTACGTGTTATCAAACATACTGCACTCTAGCCTTAGAGTGGTAATATTCCTTATTATTTTATAATAGACCATTTCAATCTTTTGTTTTAGAGTCAGTTTTATTATGTTTCACTGTTGAGAAAGAGAGAGAAAGAGAGAGTGCACGAGAGAAAGAGAGCGAGAAAGGAGAGAAAGAGAGAAAAGAAAGGAAAGAGAGAGAGAAAAAGAGAAAACGAGAGAAAAAGAGAGAGAGAAAGAGAAAAAGAGAGAGAAAACAAGAGAGAGAACAAGAGAGAGAGAGAGAGAAAAGAGAGAGAGAGAGAGAAAAGAGAGAGAGAAAAGAGGGAGAGAGAGAGAGAAAAGAGGGAGAGAGAAAAGAGAGAAAGAGTGAGAGGAAGAGAGACGGGAAGAGAGAGGGGAAAAGAGAGGGGAAGAGAGAGGGAGAGAGGAAGAGAGAGAGAGGAAGAGAGAGAGAGAGGAAGAGAGAGAGAGAGAGGAAGAGAGAGAGAGGAAGAGAGAGAGGAAGAGAGAGAGAGGAAGAGAGAGAGAGAGAGAGGAAGAGAGGGAGAGAAAGAGGGAGAGAAAGAGGGAGAGAAAGAGGGAGAGAAAGAGGGAGAGAAAGAGAGAGAGAAAGAGGGAGAGAGAGAGAGGGAGAGAGAGGGAGAGAGAAAAAGGGAGAGAGAGAAAAAGGGAGAGAGAGAAAAAGGGAGAGAGAGAAAAAGGGAGAGAGAGAAAAAGGGAGAGAGAGAAAAAGGGAGAGAGAGAAAAAGGGAGAGAGAAAAAGGGAGAGAGAAAAAGGGAGAGAGAAAAAGGGGTGAAAGGGGGTGAAAGGGGGGGGGGGCGCGAGAGAGAGAGAGAGAATGCTGCTTATGCATCAGAATCGAGCGTATATTGTATACTGTAAAAGAAAAGGAAAACCACCGAAATCATTGTTAAACCCCAAATGATTTTGTGCTGATATTTACAACCGCTGCCATTAATAAAGGCGCATCACGACAGAACAACAACAGAAAAAAAGAAAAGTAGAAACAATGAACTACTGCTATGTGTTATCAAACCAACAAGTTGTCTACATGATGAGTTAGCGTCCACATAATCTGTAGATCGAAGAATCAGTTCCTTTTTAGTGCTACATAAGTTTATTTAGGAAAAGGCAGAATACATACAATAAACAAATACAAAATAGTTTCTTGAAGACAGAACATTTGGGGTGGGGGGGTTAGCATCCTCTGTCAGCCAGAATGATGGGGAAAGCATTACCTCATATTACTGACGAAACATGCTTTCAAGAGCCACTCTGTTTTCGTAAGGGTCGTTCTTTAACCGACGCAATCCCGCCAATCTTATGAAGGAACGTAACTGAACGAGGGCCAACAACTCCAGAAGTCTCCACTGAGTAAAAATAAAATCTGTCTTCAAATGAAGAATATTCATTTTTATTTATTTTACATCCATGCGTCTCGAGTGATAGAACCGGTTCAATTGCGAACCCCATCGAATGCTATATACGCCTAGAACAAGAATCTCTTCCTGTCCCATCGCCGCAATGTTGCATCCTTGTGTTTGTTTTACAAATACTTCAATGGATTGTGCTCTGATGAACTGGCTACTCTGGTGCCCCCTCGACATAAATTCACTAGACCAACTCGACAATCAGCTGAATCCCATCCATTCACTGTGGAGGTCCCAAGATGCCAGAGAGCCTTTTACCCCAATAGCTTCTTTCCTCGTGCTGCTGGCCTCTGAAACTCCCTCCCTGTTCCATGTTTCCCCGACAGTACCGAGATGCAGAGGTTTAAAACTAATGTAAACAGACATCTCGCTACACTGCTCCCAACTTGGGGTGACACCCAAAACCCGCACCCAAATTCTCAGTAACCCTTTACGACTATAGTGGCGGCCTGCCTTGTTTGGGGTGAAATATGTTAAAAAAATAAAGAAAAAAAAGAAATAAGCACTCTTATTACCAGAGAAATTTCCTTATTTTTTTTATATCCATGTTCTGAAAGTGTAAAGCACCATTTTTATTTTTGTGTATGTGCAACTTTAAGTCTTCTCAGAAAGTCCAAGATGATAATTTTTTCTGTTCTGTTAAATTCGACTTAAAACGCTAACGACAATCCTCTGATGAATGGGAGTCGAAAGAAGATCTTTGTAAGTGACAATTTAGTCAAATTAACCTGCTTTCATTAGAAAATTTTTAATCTTTATACGAATCAACATTTAAATGAATTTGCATAAATTATGTGTGCGTTGTATTTTATTGCTTACTCAAATGAATTGTTTATACATTAAAATTGCTTTTATTATTCTAAGTTATTAGTTATAAGGGCCAAAGCCCCAAGTAGCCCAGTTTAAGATATTTAAGGTCGCATAGAAGGTAGCATTTCAGCTTGTTAATACATAAAAAAGGTAGGATTAGTTAATGCTGAATCAGGTCATTTTGGTAAAAGTTTTTATGCTTCAAGTTCTTTATATCTTCAAATATGTATTCATGGTGTTTGGTTTGGTTGTTTTGTTTTACAGCATAACAACCCTTTTCGGGTTATTTAATGCCAAATCCAATCACTTTAAAAGTTTTTATGCTTCAAGTTCTTTATATCTTCAAATATGTATTTATGGCGTTTGGTTTGGCTATTTTGTAGAGGAAAAATGTTTTTGTTTTTAGCTTTGCAGAACATGATTGAGTTTTGCAAAGGAAAAGAAAAAAACAATAACATCAATGTTTGGTGCATTTTAACTCAGGAAGCCGGTATCTTCAGGCAGCCTGATCTGGTAGCACCAGGAAGAAGAAGAAACGATTATTTTCTTCCATTTCCAAGGGCAAAGAAGATACCAATGACTAAAGCAAAAACATCATCAACAATGGTTACAAATAGTCTTAGATAGATAGATAGAAATAGTCTTAGATAGATAGATAGAAATAGTCTTAGATAGATAGATAGAAATAGTCTTAGATAGATAGATAGAAATAGTCTTAGATAGATAGATAGAAATAGTCTTAGATAGATAGAAATAGTGATAGATAGATAGATAGATAGAAATAGTGATAGATAGATAGATAGATAGATAGAAATAGTGATAGATAGATAGATAGAAATAGTCTTAGATAGATAGAAATAGTCTTAGATAGATAGATAGAAATAGTCTTAGATAGATAGATAGAAATAGTCTTAGATAGATAGATAGAAATAGTCTTAGATAGATAGATAGAAATAGTCTTAGATAGATAGATAGATAGAAATAGTCTTAGATAGATAGATAGATAGATAGAAATAGTCTTAGATAGATAGATAGAAATAGTCTTAGATAGATAGATAGAAATAGTCTTAGATAGATAGATAGAAATAGTCTTAGATAGATAGATAGAAATAGTCTTAGATAGATAGATAGAAATAGTCTTAGATAGATAGATAGAAATAGTCTTAGATAGATAGATAGAAATAGTCTTAGATAGATAGATAGAAATAGTCTTAGATAGATAGAAATAGTCTTAGATAGATAGATAGAAATAGTCTTAGATAGATAGATAGAAATAGTCTTAGATAGATAGATAGAAATAGTCTTAGATAGATAGATAGAAATAGTCTTAGATAGATAGATAGAAATAGTCTTAGATAGATAGATAGAAATAGTCTTAGATAGATAGATAGAAATAGTCTTAGATAGATAGATAGAAATAGTCTTAGATAGATAGATAGAAATAGTCTTAGATAGATAGATAGATAGATAGATAGATAGATAGATATATAGAAATAGTCTTAGATAGATAGATAGATAGATAGAAATAGTCTTAGATAGATAGATAGATAGATAGATAGAAATAGTCTTAGATAGATAGAGAGAGAGATACATGAGACAAAATAGATCGAAAGATAAATATAATAAGGAACTATACAAAGAAAATTCTTTGGGTGTTTTTAAAATCCAAAACGAATAATACAATGTATCTTTGCACATTGCAAAGTAACTGTTTTCGCAATTGAAACGGAGGGGGGGGAGGGGGTATGAGCATCCGGGCCTCTACCTGTAGACGACTATCGGTTTGAATCATCTACATTTATCGACAGAAGATGTATTTATAGCACGCAAGAATGGCATAAGGATTTACAAAAATGTAAATGAAATTATTTTCACCACCTTTCCCCATGTGAAATTGGTATTTTGTTGAATGAAGATTTTAAATAGTTTTGCATCTTTAAAAGTGAGAAAAAAAGACTTTATTTTTAAATTTACTGCGAAGACAAAACACATTTGTTCCAGTTTCTACTTATGAATGACTGATTGTACTGCGTGTGAGAGTGTGTGTGTGAATGAGGGTGAGTGTGTGTGTGTGAATGAGGGTGAGTGTGTGTGTGTGAATGAGGGTGAGTGTGTGTGTGTGAATGAGGGTGAGTGGGAGTGTGTGAATGAGGGTGTGTGTGAATGAGTATGAAGGAGGGTGAGTGGGTGTGTGTGAATGAGGATGAGTGTGTGAATGAGTGTGTGTGAATGAGGGTGAGTGTGTGTGAATGAGGGTGAGTGTGTGTGAATGAGGGTGAGTGTGTGTGAGAGTGTGTGTGTGAATGAGGGTGAGTATGTGTGTGAGAGTGTGTGTGAATGAGGGTGAGTATGTGTGTGAGAGTGTGTGTGAATGAGGGTGAGTGGGTGTGTGTGAGAGAGAGTGTGTGTGAATGAGGGTGAGTGTGTGTGAGAGAGAGTGTGTGTGAATGAAGGTGAGTGTGTGTGAATGAAGGTGAGTGAATGAGGGTGAGTGTGTGTGTGAATGAGGGTGAGTGTGTGTGCGAGAGTGTGTGTGAATGAGGGTGCATGAGTGTATGTGAATCAAAGTGTGACTATGAATGACTTTTCATAGGTTACTATGGATGACTGTGAATGAATGTTTCATTTTACTTCAATCGAAGTTCTCAGAAATTAAGGGGTCCCTTCCTGGGGCTAACACTTGATCTTTATATAAGACACATAGATATCCGAGTGTTCCGTTAAAGTTCTTCTTTACCTCCCAAATGTTGAGTTTGTAAAGAAGTTAAGAACATTAATTTCCTCTCCAAAAATTGTTAACTATGTTACAGTATATTTTTCTTGTGGTCTCTTGAATTACCGGATTCCAAGACAAAAAATTCATCTGGTCTGGTGGAATATCCAGCTAAATACTTTTACTTGAAGTAACATCACTTGGAGAAGATGCATCATTCTTCATATGAGCCAGTGTATAGCTGTGGCGAGGGGATCTTTGGGCTTTGAATATTATGTTATTTTGAATATTTGGTCAGAGTTTACTTGTAGGGTGTAGTATCCTCATGTCAGGTTGTCCTGACAAACCCTTATACAAAGAGACCGAAGACACTCGAGAATGGTGTCTAGTAGGTAATTCAAACTCTTTTTCTGTATAAGTTTTTAAATGTACACACATTAAATTTTTTAAATGATTTCATTGCATCCGGAGCAATGCCAGATAGGTACAGCTGGTATATATCCTTCACTATATAATAAAGACAAATGTGTATTTATTTGTATTTATATAAATATCCATCCCGTCAGGAAAAAGTTATTGTGTAAAAAACTAGTAATTGTCTTTATTGTTAGTTCGAAAGTTGCAAGTTATCTGGAGGTGCTAAGTTCAATCCTGGGCGAAGGCAGTGAAAGTAATATTCAGCGACAGAAGCAATACGGCGATAAGCAGCAGTAGCAACAGCAGCAGCAGCACTGAAAGAAACGGAGAATTAACGAGTGTGTCCCAGAACCAAAAAATGGAATCCGAGCGTGCTACCCCCGTGACAATAAAGGGATTGGGTTCGAGAGTCCAGACAGACGTTCCTGAGTTCAATAAAGGACACCTGAAGAAGACCGGAGGGCAGAACGGCCGAAACGTTGTGAGCATGGCAGCCAAGATGAGGAAGTCAGTCCGAACATTGAAATCCATAGTGTAAAAAACTGTTGGACAAAAATATCCGTTTTAAAATGTCTCCAATAATACTAATGCTATATTGATACTACAATTCATCTTAACTGTCCTGCCAAAATCTCCACTAAAATATCCAAGAGTTTACGGTTTTTACTTGATACCCAACCCCCAATGATGATTCTAGACAGAACCGAAAGTACTAGGGGCCACAACTATGATGGCAGGTTCATCAGCCAGTTTCAGATTAAAATTAGAAAAATCATTCTGCAACTCCAAAGGATGAAACAGAAAATATGCAGACATAATGTATCTGTATTATTAAACCGAATAGAAGAAATGCTGTCCATATATATATATATATATATATATATATATATATATATATATATATATATATATATATAGACAGCATTTCTTCTATTCGGTTATATCATACGGAATTTCCACCAGACCATCTTGATACAGGTATTACATAACATTGTAACATTGTGTAGATAGACAGATATATGTGTGTTTTGAAAGGGGGAAAAAAAAAAACAACAAAAGAAAAAAATAAATAAATATATATATATATATATATATATATATATATGTGTGTATGTACACATTGTATTAAGGTTGAAACTAATTCATTTGTTCCACCATTATATGTCTTATTTGCTCCAACTTGTGTCTATCCGTCACACCTCTGCATTGTATTGCCTTCTAAATATCACATATATATATATATAATGGCGATACTTATATCAGGCCTGGCAAACATGCAACTGCGGTCCACGACTGGGGGCTGACATGTAAAGACCAAAATTACTACTAAATGATAATTACTGAGAAAAATTTTAGTAAGGAATTTCTTAGTAATGTCCAGTAATTAGTTAATTAGCAACTATACATATTAGGAAGCAGCTTACAATTATTGATTAATTTTTATAAAAATCAAATGTTTAAAGAAAAAACAAAAATATTTTTTAAAAACTAGATAGACAAAAAGTCACTTTATTCAACATGAAATAGGCACATTTTAGATATTTAGCAAGCCGCACGTGCGTGGTTCCCCTCTGTATGTGACGAGTGTAAAATGTAATAAATTTGGGCCATTTGGGGCATTTTTGACCTCCCTTTGACCCCCTGGGGGCGCGAACCAGAATTTTTCTGAGGTCAAGGATGCTCATTTTATATCCAGAACAATTGCCTCTATATTTTGGCCAAGTTTCAGAAAAATTAAATGGATGGATCAAACGTTATGGGAGAAAAGGGTCATTTTTTGCCATTTTGGTTTTTTTTTACCCCCTGGGGGCGCGAACCAGAATTTTTCCAAGGTCAGCGATACTTCTTTTCTATTAGGAACAATTGCCTCCACATTTTGGTCAAGTTTCAGAAAAATTGAATGGATCGATCAAACATTATGGGAGAAAAAGGGTCATTTTTTGCCATTTTGGGGGCTTTTGACCCCCTGGGGGCACGAACCAGATTTTTTCCAAGGTCAGCGATACTTATTTTCTATTAGGAACAATTGCCTCCACATTTTGGCCAAGTTTCAGAGAAATTGAATCGATGGATGAAAAGTTATGGGCAAAAAATGTCATTTTTTGTCATTTTGGGGGCTTTTAACCCCCTGGGGGGCTAACCAGATTTGTTTTCAAAAATCGGAGAATGTCACTTTCTAACCTGACCAAAGTTACAACTTCATGCAAAATTTCAGAGAAATTCAATGGATGGTTGCAGAGAAAAATCCGGACGGACGGACATGCCTTAAAACATAAGTCCCCCGATTTTATAAATCGGGGAACCAAAAAATCATGACTCAATTTATTTATATTGATTAATGGTAATATAATGATATAATACAATCAGAAAGCCAGTTCAACATTTTAGAAAATCAAATACTTTATGAAGAAAATAATGTTCAGAGAAACAATTTACAATTTTTACAAAATTTGTGATATTTGTTACATGTACAATTAAACAAATTGCAGTTGCAAGTTGCAGAAGATGAAGAAAATACTTATTTCTTCATGATATATGATACAAATCATGCATAATTCAAATAACAAAACCAACTTACATTAATAAGAACATAAAACCAATGAAAAATATGTAAAATGGAGAAATTTAAAACATATCTGATAACTGCTTGGAAAATTATTTATTATCAAGACTGATTGTTATGAGAATTGTATAAAGATTTTTATTTTATAAATAACATTTTAAGATAATTTAAAAACTGGTTCTTGAGCTGCCTTAGGTGAATCAAACAAACAATAATTTTTTTTTAAAATATATTGGATAATATAGACCTCTATATACTCTCTTTTCATAGTGAAATGATGCAAAAAGATTTTTGTCAAAGAATTTCTGAAAATGTTCAATTTCTTAAATTGACAGGGCATGAAGTCAGTTGATGTAAGGAGCTAAAAAGAACGAAAGATGATTATCATAAAGACAGGAGATGCCTATTGACCTTAGTCTTGAAAAGGTAACGGCTATATGTAGGAGGAAAACAGTCAGCAAGAAGTGAGTTCCACAAGATTTCAGTTCTTGGGAAGAAGCTACTGGAATATGAAGCTGCATTATAACGAGGTATCAAAACAGCAAATTGATGAAGACTACTAGACCAACGAGTTAAACGAGCTGGAACAAAGGAAGCAGAGAATAAATCAGATAATTCTGAAAAAAAAACATGTAATGATAGTATTTATAGAAGAGACAGAGACTACAACATCACGTCTGTAAGAGATAGGGTGTAGAAAAGAAAGGGTGGGGTCAACCAAATTATAAATATGTTTCTGAACCGTATCAAGAACCCTCAAATGGGACAGAGATTCAACAGCTCAAATATGATAACATTAATCCATACAAGGTCTGATAGTAGGTTTGTAGAGATAGAGAATAGCCTCAGGTGTGAGAAAGTGTTACGAGCAATAAAGAGAACCGACTTCACGAGAAGCAGAAAAAGCATTGATCAAATGCATGAACTCCAAAAAAGATTCGATAAAAAAGAAAGTCTAAGTTTCAGAGATGATTTCTCGTCAAGAGCAGAGCCATCTATGAAAATCGCAGGAAGAAAAGGGGCACGCCTACGATTGAAAGGCACGAGCTGAGTCTTAACAGGATTAAACGAAACAAGCCATTTCGTACCCAATCTACAACCGAACCCAAGTCAAGTTTTAGATCAGCTGCATATTCCGACTGATCCGAGGGAGATGGGCAAGAAGAAACACCATAATAGAGAGTGGTATCATCAGTATCGATGTTAAACTTCGGAATAATATCCCCTGAAAAATCATTTATATAAAGAAACGGTGTTGGACCTAGGATAGAGGCTTGAGGAACACCAGCATTGATAAGGACAGAGGATGAGAGACACCATCCAGCAAATTTAACAAACCGAGTTTTTTCATGTTTATAAAGACTTTTTAACACTTCCCATTTTGCTAACATCTTTTTGCCTTCAGAATCAAATAGTAATTCAGAAAAACCTTCAGTAATCAAATTATTCAAAACATTTTCAAAAAGGTGGACATAGTCAAAAAGTAAGTACAAGCCATTTTTAGTTAGCAAAGGTTAATCATAAACAATGTCAAATATTTTGAAAAAAGATTGATTGGTTCCGTTGTTGTCACATACAATTGCAATTACTTGACAATTGTTTATTATATTGGAATTTTTTACATATAAAAAATATTGCCTCTTACTTGGCAACTGGGATCATTTAAAGCAGGGGCGGGCAACCTTTTCAGAGTGAGGGCCAGATGAGACTTTTGGAAGGAGATCGCGGGCTGGAGTGAAAAACGAAATCTCAGAATTACTATATTTTGTTTACATGAATAAATTGTACAAAAATTGCATTGAACACTCTACAAATCTGATATTTTTTTCTCAAGAGACTTCTGTATGTGATGTTATAAAAGGCACCGACAAAGAGCCATTTTGGAATCATAAAAAATAATGACGGGGGAAGTAGCAAGTTGATCCAGCATTCGTTTTGACACACCTCACATAGGTTCTATGTTTCATGCCCTTTCCTCGTCTCTCATTTCCTCTTTGCCTCTCTCTTTCTTTTTCTATTTTGATCTCTTAATAGTTAAAGAAAAATGAAATATACATGCATCATCGCTCGCTGATATTCATACATTTTTATGCCACTGTAAATCTTAATTTAAACCTACTTTTACGTCTATGTCACAAAATGATATGAGTTTTACTGGATTGCAATAATAAAGCATAGCAGGGTGGCGGGCCGGACGCTAAGCCTTCGCAGGCCGGATGTGGCCCGCAGGCCGGAGGTTGCCTGCCCCTGATTTAAAGTAAAATTTTCGTCCACTATGTCAAAATTTTACCATGAATTCTAATACTGTTTTTGCTAATCCTTACGAATTTTCAGCAAACCCAAATACATTTCCTCCATGATAAGCTTTTACATATATTTCATCAACAAAAAGAATGCACTTTTTCTGATTTTTGAAAATTTTCGAAAAGCTATTATATAATGACCAAGACGTGAAAAAATATTCAAATGCCAATAATAACAATATTAGAATCAATGCTTTGTTCCAATACTTGCTGGGGACATAATATTAATTTGTTCTTTTAAAATATATTTTTTTTTTTAAATCAAATTTTTATTTGCTAAGAAAACGAATCGCTTCATTGATCTGTGACCAGTAGTGAAACATTGAGAGTAGATTTTTTGAAAGAGAAAAAAAAAAATACTCGTTTGTATACCAGCATGGTAGCATTTAAATTTTAAATTTTCATCAAAAATATTGGAAAACCTCCTAAAAAGATTAAATTCAATTGTTATCTGCTATCCAGCTGTGTTAGTGTTAACTGCGATTGACAGAATGCCAAAAATAACATTCGCCCCCAGTCAGAGAATAAATGCGTACACTATACAGGCCTGTATTGAAGATCGCCATGATTATATATATATATATATATATATATATATATATTCCATGATAAATGCCAGTATACTGAAATCATATGCCCTTAATAGGGTTAAGATAAAAATTCATATACACTAAATGTACAAAAGCAAGGAAATACTCAAATTTTTACACTTTTATTGTCATTAAGGGTATGACTACATATCAACCAAACCATTTCATTATCACATCACTACAGTACAAATATATATGCATGAGTGGATGAAGTGTGTGAGGTGCGCTGAAGAAAAATTCCTACCAGTAAAATATATTGCCCTGTTGTGCTCGCATACCCTTAATGACAATAAAAGTGTAAACATTTGGGAATTTCCTTGCTTTTGTACATTTAGTGTATATGAATTTTCATCTTAACCCTATTAAGGGCATATGATTTCAGTACACTGGCATTTATCATGGAATGTCACTACTTTTGTAAAGGCTATGCCTCAATACAATGGTCATTTTTAAGGTTTTTTGGAATTTTCTGGAAAACTAAGGTATATGGTAAACTGAAATTAAAATGCCATCAACTAGACACTAGAACCTCTATCTCTGCCAAAAATCAGCTGAATCCATCAAATAGTTGATGTGATACAGGGTGGCACATACGTACGTACATACACACGGATAACAAAATCATGCCTGACCTTTCTGGATCTCTGGGTTGCCTTGATTAATGATGCTGAAAGTCTACACACTTATAGAACCTATCAAAAAACAGTTTTGTGCAAAATTTGAACTAATTTGGTTTATTGGTTTTTGAGTTATGATTGATCAAAGAAATGAGATTTCTTGCATAGGCCGTTTTTGAAGTCTATTAAGGGATAGAGCGCTGTCGCGCCTCCCTTGATATATATGGAGTTCACAATTTTCAAAAACTATTTACACTTCATTGAAGGCTTGCAAAAGGAAAAGGTTTCCGAAAATTACTTATAGAATAACAAAAAAAAAACAAAAAGAGAAAGAAAAATAAACAAAGAAATTAAGATTTACTTAGCTTCCTAAAACACTTAGTAGGAAATAGTAAGTTACACATTTATTTGTTAAATTTTTTTTCACCCACTTGTATGCTTATGATTTCCAATCGATTGATTGCACTTATGTGTGCGTGTGTGTGTATAGAGAGAGAGAGACATGAATTGAAAGGGTGAACAATGATTCTTTGAATCAAACAGCCAGGTAAAAGCGAGAAGAATAAAATATTGATTCTATGTAGTATGTAGACAGTGGCTACAATATAAATTGTGACGAGAGAGAGAGGCGTAGATGTGATGGTACATGCGACAATTACGGGAGAGAAAGTGTGGGACTGAGAAAGTGGGAGGTGTGCATTCAGCGAGCTCCAGTGAATTGAGATTATAGTTTTGTTCTGTTTGATTGGGATTTCTTTTAAGGGCAACGATGTCGGGTTGTCGATATCAGAAGCAATTTACCGAATGAAAGCATAAACGTTATCAAATATGTATATATCAAGTGGCCAGACAATGACCACATTATACATGAACAGGATATACATTATATATATATATATATATATATATATATATATATATATATAATTATTTATGACAATATATGTATTAGCGTAAGAAAACGTATTAAATTTTGAAAGAATAAATTAAAAAAATTGTTAAGAAAGACGAAGAAGAAATATGATAATAAAGAAATTGAAACAATAAATGAAAATTATGGCTTTGGATTGATTTTACCTATGCTCATTGGAATGCAACTATAAAGCATATATATATATAATTATTAATGACAATATATGTATTAGCATATACTATCAGTTCCTTTTACTTTATAGTCTCCTTCAAAGATTCAGCTCAATGATTGTCAATTATTGATAACAGAGCAAATATAAGTCAGTTCATATTATATTCCAATAACCATGGTTTTATTTTATTATTTTTAATTTTTTCACATTTCCAAAAAACATAATATTTCTGTGAGATATATTTTTTACGGTCCGTTTCATTTGTCTTGTGCCGAACAACATTTTTATGTCGATATCGTCTCTGCAACACTACAACATCATCAGAAAAAATTCACAAAGAGTAAAAAGTTCTTGGATTAAATTGGCGTATTAGTGGGTTCTCCCACGTGTGAGTTTTTTGCTCTGTTTTTATTTGTTTTTTGTTTGTTTTTTATTTGTTTTTTATTTGCTTTTTATTTGTTTTTTGTTTGTTTTCACCCAAAAATAAATTACTGTATAGTGTAGGTTTTTTTCAAGACATTTTAATCCAAGAACTTTTTTACTCTTTGTGAATTTTTTCTGATGATTTTGTAGTGTTGCAGAGACGATATTGACATAAAAATGTTGTTTGGCACAAGACAAATGAAACGGACCGTAAAAAATATATCTCACAGAAATAATATGTTTTTTGGAAATGTGAAAAAATAAAAATAATAAAATAAAACCATGGTTATTGGAATATAATATGAACTGACTTGTGTGTATTTTACTGATAGATAAGATAAATGTGTTTGTAGGATTTGGGAATTTAAACAGGGTTGAAAAGTAGCCGGGGCTAAGAGGGCAATAAAAAACAGGGATGGTTAGGTCGTAAAAAAGGCTGAAGAATGGTCAACAAGTAAAATAGGTAATCCGATACCAATTCATAAGAAATAGAGAATAACCAATCCTAAACAAAGATTTATTCTGAAAAAAATCTGCAAACCCATCTCATTGCTCTGAATCCTTGGTCTGACGAGGTTGACTCTCTGCGAAGAGTGCAACCGAAACATGTATACACATATGTAACCAATAATGTTTGTATAAATAAAAATTTATACTTATAAACAGCTCTACTTTTTATTGAGCACTTTTTATAAACACTTGAGGTTCAACGGATTTACATCTACAGAAACCAATACAATACATGTACTATATATATAGTCTCGGAAGTTTCTCAACCATTAAAACTATATTAAAAAAAAAATTTTTTTTTGAAACTTATAGTCCCAAGTCTTTCAGTGAAAAATCACTCATGTAAGTCAATTTATTTTTTACAGTTATTATATTAGTTTGTTTCTAACACTATTTTAAGGGATCATCAGTTGTTTACCATGAAAAACTGTTTCGGGAATTTAATATATATATATATATATATATATATATACACACACACACATAAATATATATATACATTTATACACGCACATATATACACACACAAGGCGATGAAGTCTTAAACTGCAATAACATCAGACCTTTTAGATCTATATATTCTGGCTATAATAAAGTGAAAACTTGAAAAAAATTATATATGAAAATGAAAAAAATAGGACTAAACGTTGAAGTATTAGCAAATATAAAAATAACAAACTTTTTAGATATCACTTTCAATTTAGATAACACTACATGTGAGCCGTATGTAAAAGATAATACTAAACCCAATATATGTCAACCGAAAGTTCAACCACCCTCCATCAATTATAAAATATATTGCCAGTTCCATTGAAAGTAGGATTAATAATAACTGCTAACGAAAAGGTAAATAAGAATTTAAGTAATGTCTATAATGTTATAAAAAAAAACAATGGGTATACTAATATTGAAATTAAATATAAAAAAAAAAACAAGATACCAACAATGATAATAAAAATAGAGAAATATCATTTGGTTCACACCACCATATAATCAGATACTGAAAACTAAACTTGGTAGGAAATTCCTAAATCTTATCGATAAACATTTCTCATAATCATCCTCTAAATAAGATATTCAATAAAAATTGCCTGAAACTGTTTTACAATTACTGTGAGAATTTAGAAATGATCACCAAAGTTCGCAGCAATAAAATATTAAATGACAATTCTAAAGAGAAAAATAAAATTTGACGAAAAAATTACAAATATAACAATAAAAATAATAGCAATAATAATAATAATAATAGCAATAATAATAATAATAATAATTTCTCACACTTGACAATATCTTATATATCTACAAAGTCACTATCCGCCCATGCATGGAGTATTGTTATCAAATCTGGGCTGGTGCACCATCCACTAGCCTCTCCCTCTTAGACAAGGTCCTAAAAAAAAAAAAAAATCGCTGATCTAATAGGTCCCTCACTATCCACCAAGCTCCAGCCCCTGTCCCTATTGCCGCAATGTTGCATCCTTGTGCTTGTTTTACAAGTATTTCAATGGAATACACTAGACAAATCCGACAATTAACTAAATCCCATCCATTTACTGTGGAGGACCCCAGGTGCCGGAGATTCTTCAACTCCAATAGCTTCTTTCCTTGTGCTGCCGACATTTGGAACTTCCATCTCTGCTCCCTAGTTCTTCGATTGTACCGAGATGCAGAAATTTAAAACTGATGTGAACAAGAATCTCGCTGCACAGCTCCCAATTTCGGATGACCCACAAAACTTTCACCCTAATTCTCAGTAGCCCCTTATGCTTACGGTGGCAAGTTGCCTTGTTTGGGGTGAACTACGTTAAAAAAAATGTTTTAAATATATAAAACGTTACGATTCTGATAGAAATATTAATAATCCAAACAGAAATAAGTAAAACAGGTAAAAATTGAGAATAAAATGTAATTGTAAAATAAGTATACATTACCCCCACAAAAAACTGTTTAGCAAGTAACAACATATACCAATATTATATCGGAGAAACCGTAGATGATTAAAAAGATATTATAATCACAAAAGCACATTTCATAACAAAAAACACAGATATAGTACATCATTATGAAATCATTATTGTTAACATAAGGAGAGCGGTCAGTCGCCGGTTTATCAATGAAGAATCTTAAGACATGCAGATATTTAGACGACTGTTGTCGTTTATGTTTGAGCAAGAAACTAGAAATTTCAACGATTTAAAAAATTACTCAATCGTAGCAGTGAAATAGTCACTAAGTGTAGACACAAGAGTATTGATTTACTCCTCTCCAGGAGTTAGGCACAAGGCCAGTTTTATCTTACTCCCACAAGTAAGATGTGACCCAAGGTCGGGTCGGGAAAGTGAGGTTTAAAAATTGTCTGGGCAACCCCGTCGGCATTCCCCGGTAGGGGCGCCTCAGGCAGTAAGCAATAAACTTACTCCTCCCCAAAGAGGGGAGGCGAAGCCTGGGAGGGTGGACCTCCTAGAACTGCACAGGACAGACCCATAAACCGGCATAAATCAAGCCCCGAAGGACAAGACAATACCAGTCTATGGGGTGCAGTATCCATCGGAACAGATACTACACTTTGATCTTAGCCAAAAGGCCAAGACACAAGAGTAAATATTTGGGAAAATTAGAAAAAAGGGCCTGTGGCACAATGTATAAAAGTGCTAAGTTATAATCAGTTCTAAATCACAGTCTTCTGAAGGTTGAACGTTGAATCCTCAGTACGAGCGATACTAAGAATACAATTACGTAAGACTTCTACTCGGTCATGGCTTACAGAACTAAAGCAAACTACTCCTGTGGATTTAATAAAGGGTTCAGTTCGAAATTCCATACAGATTCCCGGATTTAACAAGACACAGCTGGAGAAGGTCAAAAGTTACATCATCCAAAATGTTGTGAGAATAACATCCAAGATGAGAACAGTAGTCCGAATAATCCAAATAATATAAATTACTAGACCACCCGTGACCCGTTGGGTCAGTTTGTTATATTAGCTATGGAATTCATGTATGAGCGTGACACTTGTGACATAAAGAAAATAGGTTTTTTTTACATAACAGAAGCATTTCTATGAAAGTATATTAAAATGAAAAAAGAATATAGATAGATTTCTATGAGTCGTTCTGTTTATTATAATTGTTTTTTTTTTAAATTACAGTTACTGAATTATAAGTGGTTGGTTAGGGCGATTTGAGAAAGGAAGGGGGTACAGCAAGCTTTCTCGCGTACGTAACGAAAACAGAGGGAGTAGGAGTGGTGAAATCTATGAGAGGGAAAGTGGGAGGTGGTTTCGTTCACCGACCGCTAGTATGGCTGATATTAATAATGAGTGTTGTTTTTTTGTTTGTTTGTTTTTGTTTTTTAAAAGGGAGGAGTTTTTTTGAAACTGCGACAGACTTTACGAAGTCCTCCCGTTGAATGTTTTTAGCCGTGAAGAAAACAAATAAACTATTTGATGAAATTAAATGAAATTGTTTAAAAATTTCCAGAATGAAAAATTTCATGCGTTCGTTAATCATAATAGAGAATAACGGAATTGGAATAACAGATTGAAGACGATGCTATTTACGCATGCGCAACCGGATGTTGAAAACCGGAAAGCTGAAAGCTGATTGCAAACATACAAGAACAATAGACTTTTAGTATTATATAGATTAATCTTCATCTCTAAAATTTCAAAACATAAAACAAATAACGCACTGAAGTTAAATAAAATAAAAAGTGAATTGATAATTCTAATAAATTAAAAAGTAGGTCGAAAAAAAAAGCTAAAGAAAAAAAAAAAAGGCTTCTATAGTATTAATAATATAAATCTTAAATCTCATTAGTATTTAAAATAGATAGAAAATTTTAAAAATGGCGATAGTTAACAAAAGAATAATGTGACCACAAATGACTCAGCACTTTTTGGCCATTTGTCTGCTTGACCCACTTAGAAGTGTAGGGAGCAAAAATCGTTTTTAAACAAAGGGAGGAAATTTATTAGCTGAAAGAAACGAATATGTAGTGAGGGAGTAATAAAATCAAGGAATCTGAAGTGAGTACTGCTTGACTATAAAATGAATTAAGAATGTAAATCCATGCATTTAGTCTGATAATTTCCTTCGGAAAACTAAATACAAAGTGTTATGTATAGCTTACATGCAATTATTATATAGTTATACCATTACTAAATAATCTCTACTCATGTATTGAGTACTGTTGAAGTAAATGCTGAAACAAAACTAATATATATATATATATATATATATATATATTGTTGAATATAAGAGACAACTCATGTCTAGATATCCTTTGGTAGATCCTTTCAATAGTCCGAATCAGGATCTTAGTTTCGGAGGGAAATTGGCTAATGAATTTGCTATAGTTATAGTTATGGCAAATTCATCAGCCAATTCCCCTCCAAAACTAAGATCCTGATTCGGACTATTGAAAGGATCTACCAAAGGATATCTAGACAGGAGTTGTCTCTTATATTCAACAATACTTGCCTGCAAGAGAAGATGCTGCCTAGATATATATATATATATATATATATATATATATATATATATATATATATATATACGCACACACCATTAATTTAAGTAAATACTTTCTTGTAAAAATATGATTCTCAACCAATGTCAAAATTAAGAAATACATATATATTTATTTATTATTCGGTACAGAATATCAGTACATCATATATATATATATATATATATATATATATATAGATAGATAGATAGAGAGATATATTTCTTAATTTTGACATTGGTTGAGAATCATGTTTTTACAAGAAAGTATTTAATTGAAAATGAATGAATGGTGTGTATCTCTCTCTCTCTCATATATATATATATATATATATATATATATAATGAGAGAGAGAAATGGGGGATATAGCGACATATCTATATAAACATCTATAGACAAATGCATGCATATATATATATATATATATATACATATACACACACACACACACAGATATATAAAGATACATAAACATAAATACACACACATTATATATATATATATATATATATACACACACACACATACACATGCACACGCACTTTATGGGCATAACCCATACAGACACACGCACTTTATAAGCATATTTTATCATTGCTTTTGCAAGAAGTGACCTTGCGGAGGAAAGAAAAATCCAACCGTGGTGGTCGAACGTGCTGCAGAGAGACAACCAATCCAGAGGCAGGAATTGAGAGAGTTGCTAAATCGACGGGGCCATGCCACACCCTCTTTTATGCTAATGAGATTGCAATGACGTCATCTGCAGCAGTGTGAAAAGGACCCACCGCCGCCCCCTCCATCGACTCTAATCAAGCACCGAGTAATAAGAACATAGGTAAATAATGCCGTTGCATGAAAAATATACACAGAGAATTGAGAGTGGAGAAGGAAATGAGAATTTTTTTTTTTTTTGTTATTGTTATTTTTTTAACATGGAAGTTAAGACAGAAAATAATGAGAGGGAACAAAGGAACGCGTGTGTGTGTGTGTGTACACAAATGGGGTTGAACAGCAGACAACATAATATAAATAACTAGTAGTAAGACCCGACGTTGCTCGGGATTGAATGAGGATCACTACTATGTACTTTTTCACTATGCTCATAACACAATATTCTTTTTTTTTTTTCTTTTTTTTTTTACTATAAAACAGAGACCACCACTTTATCAAGGCCGAGGCCACCCGTGGACAAGTGTTAATGTAATTTCTATTTATCCCCCTCCAGGAGATTAGACACAAGTGTCATGTGGGTTTTATGGAAGCGTTTTCAGTGGAATGACTTGGATTTGAACCTGGCACACCCAGGTTCTCAGTCCGCGTCGATACCAACTAAGCCACTGTGCCATCCCCATATTCTTTGTTTTTATTGCCTCCTTACTTCCGTTCCGTCCCCTAATATAGTTGGAAGAAGCTGAAATGTTGGAAAACTCTGAATTAATGTCTTCATTAAAATCGGATATATGTATTTGAAGTTTTAAGGGGGCTCTATCCCCATGGGTCACTTAGAGGTAGGGGCACGTAGATATTTGGCACATAAATGGTAATGTAGAAATTTGGGGCCACTTCCATTGTCTTCCATGGAGAATTTTATACATATGATATAAATTTCATCAAAATAGGATATATTTGAAGTTTTGAAGCAGGTTAGGCCTCCATAGCTCCGTTAGGTTATGAGGGCACTTAGAGATTCGTGACCACTTCCATTGTCTTTCCCGGTAAATTTTACATAAGAAACACTTTTAGATTTTATGTAGATTCTTTAACCTTTCTTTCGAGAGGGAACACACAAACATCACACACACAGACATTGAGTTTTATAGAGAGAGATTACTAGGGAATCTTTTCATATGAAATAGCATTTAGTCATTTCATATGACGTTTTGGTATAATAATGTATTAAATTTCTTGGGATATGTAACAGCCACGAGAAAAATAGATGTTTTAATTCAGAGACAAAATTTTAAAATAAATGAGGTGAAATTAACGAAATAGAAAAAAAAATAGAAAAATAGAGGAAAAAGAGAAAAATAGAGGGAAAAGAGAAAATAGAGGGAAAAGAGGGGAAAAAGAGAAAAATAGAGGGGAAAAAGAGAAAAATAGAGGGAAAAGAGAAAAATAGAGGGAAAAGAGAAAAATAGAGGGAAAAGAGGGGAAAGAGAAAAAAGAAGGGAAAGAGAAAAAAGAAGGGAAAGAGAAAAAAGAAGGGAAAGGAGAAAGGAAAAAGGTGAGAAAAGTGAAGAAAAAATAGAGGAAAAATGAAAGGAAAAGCAAAAAAGAGAGACAAGGGGAAGAAAAGGGGTATAAAATAAGGACAAGGAGGGGAAAGGGGAAACAATGGGGAGAAAAAGAAGATGGGGGGGGGAGACAAGGGGAGAAAAGGAAGACAGAGCGAGAAAAGAGAGAAAAGAGTTGAGAGGGGAAGAAAAAGAAGAGGAAAAAGAGAAGAAAGAAGAGGAAAAAGAGAGGCAATCGCCTTCTTTTTTTAATATTTTTACTAATGAAATCACCACTTATCAAGGCCCGAGGGGGCACTTGATGATAAGGGTTAAAGAGATATTGTCAGTTGAACGATGATCATCACCACAAGAGGACCGGTAACAATGGTTAGAATGGGCATAAAAATACTTAAGACGAATTGATATCCAAGAGAACGGCTCAACAGGTATTTGTTTGCATTAGACTTGAAGACGGTGTAGTCGGTTGGGAAGCAGCCTCATGGTATCTTGTTCCACAGATGGGATGTTCTAGGAAAGAAACTTTGTTCATGGAAGTTTCGTTTGGGTTTTTGAAAATAAGAGACATAGAAAAATACTTTTGTGTGGTTGTAGCTAGACGAGTTCTTGCTGTGAATGTTTTACACGGGAGGGGGGTATGATCAGAGAGTGGAGCTCAGTCGAGCACCAACCATGAACAAAACATTACAGTATAGAGAGGCTAGCAACATGTCTTCTGCATGAAAAAGGCTGTAAAGACGAGAAGAGATCATTCCCCACTAGATTGTGAAGTCAATTTTTACTCTGTCAAGACAAGAAAAAGTGCTCCGAGCGGCACCTCCCCAGATGTGGCAGCAGTACTCCATCTTAGGATGTATCTGACTCTTTTACAGGTAGAGGATTGCGTCAGGAGGGAGATATTTTCTGGAATGGTAGAATGATCCAACCATTTTTCCACCAACCAAATCTCTATATCTCTCTCTATATATATATATATATATATATATATATATCTCTATCTCTCTCTCTCTATATATATATATATCTCTATCTCTCTCTCTCTCTATATATATATATATCTCTCTCTCTCTCTCTATATATATATATATATATCTCTCTCTATATATATATATATATATATCTCTCTCTCTATATATATATATATATCTCTCTCTATATATATATATCTCTCTCTCTATATATATATATATCTCTCTCTATATATATATATATCTCTCTCTATATATATATATATATCTCTCTATATATATATATATCTCTCTCTATATATATATATATCTCTCTCTATATATATATATATCTCTCTCTATATATATATATATCTCTCTCTCTATATATATATATATCTCTCTCTCTATATATATATATATCTATATATATATATCTCTCTCTCTATATATATATATCTCTCTCTCTCTATATATATATATATCTCTCTATATATATAGATCTCTCTCTCTATATATATATATATATATATATATCTCTCTATATATATATATCTCTCTCTATATATATATATCTCTCTCTATATATATATATATCTCTCTCTCTCTATATATATATATCTCTCTATATATATAGATCTCTCTCTATATATATATATATCTCTCTCTATATATATAGATCTCTCTCTCTCTATATATATATATATATCTCTCTATATATATATATCTCTCTATATATATATATATCTCTCTCTATATATATATATCTCTCTCTATATATATATATCTCTCTCTCTATATATATATATCTCTCTCTCTATATATATATATATCTCTCTATATATATCTCTCTATATATATATCTCTCTCTATATATATCTCTCTCGATATATATATATCTATATATATCTCTATATAATCTTTCTTTTTCGCCTTTTCTATCACTCTCAATAATCCGACCAAAATTCATATTCATTTTTCTCTCGGCTTTCAAAGTTGTTTATGATGCTTTTTGGATATCTTAAATTCTCCTAAATATTTTATCAAATAGACCCCAAAAATGTTGGTGTAAATTCAATTTTTTTTTACCATTATTTCTCAATTCATCCAGTTCATTGTTCATCATCATCCGTTTTACATGCTGGCATGCGTTGGACGGCTTTAAGAAATTGACTTCCAAACTAACCTACCCCTGGCCAGGTCTTCATTTATCCCTCAGGTCCATTTTTTTTTCACTTACTCCTAAGTGTTCCTTAACTGTTCTACACTTACTGACTCAAGAACTCTTATCCATTCTTTCAATGTGACCATACCTTCAAAGTCTATTCTTCTGCACACATCTCTCTATACTGTACTGTTCAGATTCAACCTTCCTCTGAGGTCATCATAAAAGCCTGTCTTTAAGATTTACATCACACATCCATCATATCATTCTCATATCATTTTTATCCATGCAACACATATCCTCAACCCTCACTGGCAAGGTTTCACTTCTATATATCATCACACTGCATACACATGCCTGGTAGACTCTTCTTTTGGTCGACAGTGGAAACGCTCTGCTAGTTAGTAATGACAGAAGTTCCTTGAACTTCCTCCATCCACTTCTAACTCTTGAAATCAAACTCTTCCCTTGGTTGCCAGTTGTGACACTCTTATGAGAGCAATTTTTAACCTAATTTGGATGGAAAAGTCAAACGGATAAATAATATTTTCCAGTAGAGACGTAAGATTCCTGACTGCTGATCACAGTTGCAAATGATCAGATTTTGAATCTCAGTGTGAAAATCCTTGCCACGTCTTGCCACACTGAAGAGCTCTGATACAGCGAAACAGCCTGCTGTGGATAACTATTTTCATCCTTTCAACTTGGCCTGAAAAGGTTTAGCCTAAATAAGGCATGTAACATGTATGCATTTTACTTCAGTGTAAAGTTCTCAGAAATCAAGGGGCCTCTTCCTGTGACTAACACTTGATCTCTATATGAGACACATAGATATCCGAGTGTTCAACTAAAGTTCTCCTTTACTTGTCAAACGTTGAGTTAGTAAAGAAGTTAAAAACATTAATTTTCCTCTCCCCAATTGACCACTTAACTATGTTATAATATATGTTTTTTGTGGTCTCTTGGTCTTACCGGATTCCAGGACAAGAATTCATCTAGTCTGGTGGAGTATCCAGCTGTGTTGTTACTTGAAGGAAACATCACTAGGAGAAAGTGCACCATTCCTCATATGAGCTAGTGTATATCAAGGGGATCTTATTTGGGCTTCGAATACTCTGTTATTTTTAATATTTGGTCAGGGTTTATTGATAGGGTGAAGTATCCTCATGTCAGGTTGTTCTGACAAACCCTTGTACAGAGAGACCGAAGGCACTCGAGGATGGTGTCCGAAAGGTAATTCAAACTTTTTTTGTATAAGTTTTAAAATGTACACACATTAAATTTTAAAAATGATTTCATTGCATCTCGAGCAATGCCAGGTGTCTAGTAGGTAATTCTAACTTGTAATCAAAAATGTTTGCTTAAATTAAAATTTATACTATATATAGTATAGCTGTCCCTACCCGGCGTTGTCCAGGAGTAATATTAGCATATTTTAAATAGTTTGTTTTAGTACTTAATGTTACTCGATTAATAGTAAAGAACAAATAATGTGGAGAGAGAAACTTAAACTCAAGGGAGAGAACTCAGTATAACTTCCTTTTAATCTGTTTTGGTCAGTAAGGGAAAAAGTCTCCATTCTAATAGTTTTCTAAGCTGGAATGATTATTTTCAGAAAAGAAAGCTGAAGCAAAATAAATAAATGCCGATAACATAGTGAAAGGAGAAAACGAAAAATAAGCTAGTCCGAATCAAGTATCGATATGTCAGATAGATTGCTATTTGTGTTTGACTTCGAAAAACTGACACGATAATTGTATATGTTAGATATATAAAAATGACCGCATACTTTTTTCTAACTTACAACTTAAAAAAAAAAAATTTTGCAACTGCAATTCATGAATATCTTCTAAACAAATAAATTCAAAAGTTGAGTCCATTACTCGCACTAGCCATAAAATGTAAATCGTCCTATTTCAAGTTAATTCAACTTTACACAATAGACACACCGTCTTTTTTATATACTGCCTATGCATATGTGATATCAATCGCGAGGTTAACTAATTGGTCCCCCCGATTTATAAAATCGGGAGACCTATGTTTTGAGGCATTTCCGTGTGTCCGTCCGTCCGGATTTTTCTCCGCAACCATCCATTGAATTTCTCTGAAATTTTGCATGAAGTTGTAACTTTGGTCAGGTTAGAAAGTGACATTCTCCAATTTTTGAAAAACAATCTGGTTAGCGCCCCAGGGGGTCAAAAGGCCCCAAAATGGCAAAAAATGACATTTTTTGCCCCATAACTTTTCATCCAGCAATTCAATTTCTCTGAAGCTTGGCCAAAATGTGGAGGCAATTGTTCCTAATAGAAAATAAGTATCACTGACCATGGAAAAAATCTGGTTTGCGCCCCCAGGAGCTCAAAAGCCCCCAAAATGGCAAAAAATGACCCTTTTCTCCCATAACGTTTGATCGATCCATTCAATTTTTCTGAAACTTTGCCAAAATGTAGAGGCAATTGTTCTGGATATAAAATGAGCATCCTTGACCTCAGAAAAATTCTGGTTCGCGCCCCCACGGGGTCAAATGGGGGTCAAAAATGCCCCAAATTGCCCAAATATATTGCATTTTACACTCGCCAAATCGAGTCACATACAGAGGGGGGCCACGCATGCGCGGCTTGTTTAAATATTGATTTTGAAAAAGGACATTTTATAAATTAACTGTTATTGTTTTTTTTAATTCCATGATTGTTTTAATTTTTATATAACAAATAGTTCTTTTTCATAATATTGTTTTATTTTCTGGACAAATACTTAGCATCTGTATTAAAATGTTCCTTTCTTTAGAAGGACCGACTTGATTTTCAACAAGTTGTCATCTATTTCTAAATTTCAAGTGAAAAGACAAATTGATTTCTTCTTTCTTTTCCTTTCTTTACGGTCACATTAAAAAAAAAATTGCATAAAAGTTACCAAAATGTTAATATTTATCTATCTGTATGTATAAATTAGAAAGGTTTTGTTTCAGGTTTACAATAAAGTTATGAATGAAATGTTTATTATTTTAAATTGATATTTCAAGTAGTTAGTGTTAAATAAAAAAAATTTACTCTGAGACAAAATCTAATCATTTGTAAACATTGTGAAAGAACACCAAACTCCATACAAATTTTGGTTACCTAACCCTACAACTTTTATAATTAAATTCACTTGAAAAAAAACAAAAAAACAGTTGTCATGTTTACATTGCAAACAATATTAATACTTTAGTCAGTTGCTGCTTGTGTTCACTTAAATATATACTGAATTACCTCCCTTGACATTACAAGCAAAAAAAACCCCCAGCTATTTTAACATATAGATAATGAAACAGAGACACATATATATTATATGTTAGATACATACTAGCTGTACTTACCCAGCATTGCCCGGGATTCATTGGTTCCATAAATAATAATCAAAAATGTAAAAATAAGCTAGAAACAAAGTAAAGTAAAAATAATGTGTAAATCATGTATAAGCGAGAAACATTTATCTCCCTTACATTATTTGATTCATTATGTAAGATTGTCACCTGCATAATATTCTTCCTAACCAGAATAGTTTATTTTCAAACAAACTGAAGCCAAAGACATTGTGATGTCGTAAAAATACATGTTGGAAGAAAAATCAAGACAAAATGGTAAGGCAGAATCAAATATCGATGTGCCAGATACGATGCTTTTTGAAGCAAAATTCTATAATCCAACAAGATCCCACCACGCGCCTCGCATCAGACTCCATTTCCCAAAAAGCGTCAATAGGATCGGACGACATTTTGCTTATATCCACAAGATTACAACCTCGTGTGATTAAAACCAACAAAATGAAGAAAAAAAAGAAGTTCTCTCCATAAAGGGTATTTTAACACCGAAAATCTCAGAGATATATATTTAAAAAAAAAAAAAAATGATTTTATTCAATGTTAAATATATAAGAAAAAAATAACATTTCGTACTTTCTTAATTCTTCAAATAACCTTTTAAAAAATGTTTCCCCTTATATATATTTATTATTTCATACATATATTATAAAGTTATATAATATATTGTGTATATGTTTTCAGTATTTACTTCAGTGCTCAATACGTGAATAGAGCTTAGTAGAATTAATAAATTAAATCAACATAATAAACTTTACTTTAGGATAACTATACATAACAAACAAATAAATTTTTAAAAAACTAAAAAACTAAATTAAACCAACACCTAAAGTAGCAACAAATAACAAAATAAAAAGAAGATAAATCATTCCAATCACGTGTGTGCTAAAATATGGTCACCTGTTTATTCGACAGATACACAAAAAGAATGCGCCACACTCAAATAAAACAAAAAGTCGGCCCTTTGTTTGAGAGAAGCTCAGCAATTGGCTAATGAAAACATTAACCCATGAGAGGGAAATAACAACGAATCTGATTAGGTAGCTAGCTAAACTAAACACCATGTGGATATATAAAAACAATTAGTAATCAAAAATCTGTGCACTTAGTCTGACGATTTCCTATGGGGATGAACACCTCTGTGTAGCTTAATTGCCATAAATATAGTTTCATACTTTACTATATACATTTATATATATATATACATATATATATATATATATATATATATATATATATATATATATATATGAAAGAGAGAGAGAGAGAGATAGTTGGATGTCCATATAAAAAAGTGATACAATGTTATCTATTGTTTTATTTATAACTTTCAAATTATAAACATTTAAAAAATTAGACTAGATAATGATACACACATATTTAGATTAAGAATGTCTTTTGTTGAAGCATTGTTAATTTGAATAAATGACGGTTATAGAAAGTCAAAACAATGCGATTTTTTTAATTTTTTTATTTTGAAAATTTTTCGGCAGTAATATTACTTTCTCAAAAGTATAAAGATATTTCTATCTTTTCCTTTTTTTTAACTAACATTTTTTATAAAATAAAATAGTCACCTTTGTTGAAAGTTCGAAATCTGCTGCTGTTGATACGGAGTCAGGATACTATCTGCACGAAGTCTATAAAATTAGGAATGTCTCTTGTTGAAGCATTGTTAATTTGAATAAATGACAGTTATAGAAAGTCAAAACAATGCGCTATTTTATTTTTTAAGTTTTAAAATAAAAACTATATATATAAAAATATATCACATTGTTTTGGCTTTCTATAACCGCCATTGCTTTGTTTATTAATTTCCATTCGGCATTTCTTTTCTTTTTTTTTTGGGGGGGGGGGCATTTTAGAATCATGGTTTAATATAATTTTCTTTTCTTCAATGTGAAGTGAGGACCTTCACCTTTCATCAGTTAGTTACGAAATGCAAAATCTGATAGAAATTTATACATACACAAATATATCTAATATATAAAAAAGGCAGTTAGATTCTTGGATTTAAACCACTATAGCATCACATTTGACAAATCGATATTTGATTCTGCCTAGCTAGTGAATTACGGAAATTTTCATTATTTTCTGTACATAAAAACAGAAGAAATTACAATCAATTTCCTCAATTACATATTCTATCCGACCTGATAATTCTTTCATAAATAGAAACTCACAGAGATTCACAGTGTATTTCCATTGGATAATCAGCAGAGATGATTATCCAATGAAAGCGCTGTGTTTGTAGCAAATGGAAAATTCAATATGGCGTCAAAAATTGCTGGGTATGTAATTACTCAGTATAAGTAAAAAGAAAGTGCTTACTATACACTGTTCTGATTGTCGTTATTCTAATATGCAGTTTGCCGCTATTCATATGTAACTATACATTTCAAATAATGTTCCCTCATTTACATTTTTAAACATATGAAATAAAACATCGTCTTCTTTTAAGAATACGCATTGATACCTGCGAATAAAATGTTAACTCTGAAAGTCAATCATCGCTCTTACTTTTACAAGACCATAATAACGTTGCCTTCAGACATTTTGCTCCCTCGATTTCTTTTCAGTGACTTTGCAAATATTACGATCACGTCGATACACATTTATTTACACTCAGATAATATGATACTTAGAGATTTTCTGAGAATTTTTTACACAATAAAAATTAAAAAATCATAAGACATTGTTCCATTTAGATAATTGGATAGTACGTCTTTGTCAACCTAAAAATAGATTAGTAGGGAGTACTAAAATCCAGGAATGAGGGTACATTCATTGTTTTTAGTGGTATTCTTAATGATTTTTTCCCCCTCATAATTTTTAGTTATCATAACTTGTAAATTTTACTTTATTAACTACTAGCAGGGCTACCTGGCGTTGCCCGGAGCAAAAGTTAACATATCCTTGAGGAATAAGTCGGCATAAGGGAATTAACTCCTGGATAAAAACTCAGAGTTACTTCCCTTTAGTAAATAAAATGGCGGAATAAAATCACTGAATAACCAAGTCCCCCCCCCCCCTCACGAAATCTGAGTCAGCTGACCCCCAAAGAATGAATAATTTTTTTATAAATTTTAGATATTATTCATGCTGATCAAGAATATACCAACTTTGTGGGTGTTTGTTTTGTAGTTTTTGACTTTTAGTTGGACATACACGCATACACACACACACACAGACAACTTCCCTTAATATAATAGACTAGCAGGGCTACCCAGCATTGCCCGGGGCAAAAATGTAACATATTTCTTTTAAAACTTATATCTCTTTACCTCTCTCTGTCTCTATTTTTTTCTCGTTTTCCTCCTTCCTCTTCCCACCACCCTCTTTCTCCTCCGCCCAGCCCATTCATCTTCCTGGACATACACAAACAACTCTTTATTTCGATTCCTTGAGGAATAAGGAAAGTGATTCCCTGATTAAAAAATCAGAATTACTTCTCTTTAGTACATAAAAATGGCTGGAAAACCGACACTCCCTTGACGAAATCTGCACCAGTTTAGGGTCAAACAATAAATAATTTTTCAAAATTTTACATATTATTCATTTCGGGCAATGCTGATCAAAAAAATACCAACTTCGTTGGTTTTTGTTTTGTAGTTTTTTTACTTTTAGCCGGACATACACACACACACACACACACACACACACACACACACACACACACACACACACATACATATTGTATACACTATCACGCATGCCTCTATCACTCTCTCTTTCTCTCTGTTTATTAACAATCAAAGTTAATAAAGAAAGGACATAATAAAAAGATAGAAATAGTAGATTATAATATATAAGGGAATATTACCACATTTAACCTGTAATTGGCGAGAGAGACAGAGAAAGAGAGAGGCTAATTTTGGGTTTGTCTTTATTTTTTATATTTTCTTTATATTAAACTGGCTTTACAAATTCATTTTTTTACGGATTCAAATATTTTAAACCGTGTTCAATAGCTGACCTAACCTGTCACATTTTTTCTAGTATAATGTATAACATATAATACTATACAATAATTCGATTAGCCACCATATGGTCATCGGTCGGTTATCAGTGATGAACTGGTCTTACTGAAGGTTCCAGGTTTTAAAATCATCAAACCTTCTCCACCAGTAACCCAAGCATGTCTCAAAAGAAAAATCCTTCCTTCTCGAATTTGACGTCATGCTACACACCAAATAAACTTTGCACACTAAATGACCTGACAGAAAAAAATACATGTGCAAGGGTGCTCAGCATCATCCTCCACTCTATAATAAAGACCAATGAGTATTTACCCTCCACTGTATTAATTTATATATATATATAAAAATACATGAAACTATACATCACCTAAAAAGTAGTGTAATGGATTCGTCCGAACACTTTAAAATACAGCAACATTTTTGTAAATAACGGATACATTTTATTAGACACAGACGAACAACACAGGTAAGGAGGACATTTTTTAATAACTAATATAAGTTAGCTAAACATTTATCTGGAACAAAACTTAGATCTAATATACGGAACGTTTATGTTCTTGTCTTTTAAGGAAAGTGGGGTCTGATCAACTCTGCTGGGAAGCAATGAAATAAAATACTGTTTTGTTTTTAAATTCCCTAAACAGTTTTTCATGGTAAACAACTGATGATCCCTTAAATAATGTTAAGATTAGCGTAAATTCTTGGAAGCAAACTAATATAGTGACTGTAAAAAGTAAATTGACTTACAAAAAAGTGATTTTCCACCGAACGACTTGGGACTAAATTGTTTTGTTTTTTTCTTTATATAGTTTTAATGGTTGAGAAACTTCCAAGACATGTATATACAGGGTGGGCCAAAATAAGGGTCCTATCTTTAAATTCGAATAACTTGAATTTGAATAACTTCCACAAAATAAAAGTTAAACTCACCAAACTTTATGTGTGTGTAGACTGACCCTTCCGAGATTTTTTGAAATAAACAAAACAAATTTTAGCCGAAAAACACTTCTTAAAACTTACAAAAACTAAAGTATTGTTTTTTTACACTGTTTTGAGTTTTTTAAGCAAAAATAATGTTTTCTAAATGAGGGTACGTTCCTTAGGGCTAATACGGCTCATGCTTGCTTCGGAAGGGGTCCTTTACTTATTCTAAAAAAAAAAAAAAAAAAAAAAAAAAAATCAATAAATAAAAAAGTTATGAATTTTTAAAAATAGGACCCTTATTTTTGCCCACCCTGTATATATTATACCTAACTTGATTATATATATATATATATATATATATATATATATATATATATATATATATATATTTCTTTGAAGAGAAATGAAATAAGTCATCTAATCTCAGCTAAATGCAGAGTTCCTGTCCAGATGATCTGTTGAACATTGTTAAAACAGCTGACTATATTATCCGCTTAATATGACATAAATAGGGTTTATTTCTCGGCTTGCATAGCTGTTGAAGTTGGCTTCTTGACTAGTGTCCGAGGGTAGAATTGTGCGACCGGCTGAACAGTTATCTTCCACACTGATGATTTCATTAGGATGAAACCTATATGTATGTGGATAATAATTAAAAAATATTTATTAAATAATTATATATATATATATATATATATATATATATATATACTTTTTACTCTTTGTGAATTTTTCTGATGATTTTGTAATGTTGCAGAGACGATATTAACATAAAAATGTTGTTTGGCACAAGACAAATGAAACGGACCGTAAAAAATATATCTCACAGAAATGTTATGTTTTTTGGAAATGTAAAAAGATAAAAATAAAAATAATAAAATAAAAACATGGTTATTGGAATATAATATGAACCCAACTTATAATATATATATATATATATATATATATATATATATATAGATATATACATATATAGATATATACATATATAGATATATACATATAGATAGATAGATAGATAGATATCTGTCCCGTCACACAAAAGTTAGCAAGTAAAACACTGCCGGACGAATCCATTTCAAGTATTTAGAGAGAATTGAGAAAGCAAATAGCAAGTCCGACAAACTGAATTTGGAAAGAAATCTTATTCTATAATGATATTTTTATTTATTTCTTCTTTTTATGCTGATTGATACGTTTTTATTTTATTTTATTTTTTGAATTTTTCAGACAATTTCTTTCTTATTTCTTTTTTGTAACTTCACTATTTTATATTAATATGAATATTATTGCATATACTAGTGAAGAACTATTTTTTCATCATTTTTTTAGTACACTTATATATATATATATATATATATAGTCTCGGAAGTTTCTCAACCATTAAAACTATATAAAAAAAAAATTATATAAAAAAAAACAAAAAAAAACTTATAGTCTCAAGTCTTCCAGTGGAAAATCACTCATGTAAGTCAATTTATTTTTTACAGTTATTATATTAGTTAGTTTCTAACACTATTTTAAGGGATCATCAGTTGTTTACCATGAAAAACTGTTTAAATAAATATACTTCTATCTTGTCATGCAAAAGTTAGCAAGTAAAACACGTGCCCTTTTCTATCCCCTGGACGAAACCATTTCAAGTGGTGAGGAGAAGCGAGAAAGCAGATAGCAAGTCAGACAACCACAGCCGCCTGAAATGAATTCTGAAAGAAATCACCCACTCTAAATAAAAAGTCAACAGTGGGTGTTTTTTCTTTAGGTCATCAGAAATGATAATAATTTATACACGAAAAATTAAATTAAAAACGTAATTCTATGCTTTTATATGAATATTTTAGTAATATATCAAGATAAATAGCGATTACGAACACTGGCGAAGCATTATATTTTTTCCATCATTTTTTATGCATTGTTTACACGAGCATGTAAATATACACAACGATAATTATTATTATGTCTTTATTTATTATCCGATTCCTCATCATTGGAGATATTTAAAGTAATAAGGTAATTGTGGTATTATGGTGGTTGGAAGCATGAATGAGATTGATAATGCTGAATGGTATTCTATATCGGAATCGATGAATGTGTCAAGTTAAAGATTAGGAGATGGGCCTAAACGTACTTTATGATAAAATTAGCAGGGCTACCCGGCATTATCCGGGAGTATGGATAACAACAAAAAAAGAGATTTCTTTTTATAAGTGTGCATGATATCTTTTTTTTTTTTTTTTAACTTCTCTCTCTACCTCCCCTCTGACTGATCCTCTCCCTCTCTCCGATTGGGTCTCTCTGTTTCTCCCTTCCCTCCAACTGATTCTCTCTATCTCTCCCTCTCCCTCTGACTGACGCTCTCTATTTTCCCCCTTCGGTTGCCCCAGCCCCCTTCTCTCTCTGACAACTGGTTCAATATAATATAAATAAAAGAAGCAAGAAAGAAAAAAGAAAGATAGCAAGAAAAAGAAAGCTGACTGACTGTTTAACCTAGTTTCAGTAAGTTATTTTTAAACAACTACCAGCAAGAATGAAAGAAAGTCATTTTTTTTCTGACACCCCTGCATTAATTTAGTCCCTGATGAGCACAAGGGAATGAATATTACAGGGTTTTTTGTCTTTGTTCTTTATATATATATATATATATATATATATATATACCTATAGTGTTGAATATAAGAGACAACTCATGTCTAGATATCATTTGGTAGATCCTTTCAATAGTCCGAATCAGGATCTTAGTTTTGGAGGGGAATTGGCTGATGAATTTGCCATAGTTTAGATTTGTCTCCCAAGTACTTTCAGACCCATCCGGGTCCATCTTCAGGGGAATGAGACCTGATTAATCTCATTCCCCTGAAGATGGGTCTGAAAGTACTTGGGAGACAAATCTAAACTATGGCAAATTCATCAGCCAATTCCCCTCCAAAACTAAGATCCTGATTCCAACTATTGAAAGGATCTACCAAATGATATCTAGACATGAGTTGTCTCTTATATTCAACAATACTTGGCCTGCAAGAGAAGATGCTACCTAGATTATATATATATATATATATATATATATATATATATATATATATTACACACATATATCATAAAGTGGCGGGGCGGGAGTCACACTCAATCCGACGATGTACGGTTATTAAATGTACCTTTTTAAATAACAGATAACTAATATGCATAATGGCTATTTATTTTTATTATTAGGTCACCGTTTATTAAGGCTAAGAGCCACTCGAGGATAAGGGTTAATATAGTGTTAGAATTAATTTTGAAATTTCTTTTTTTATTTAATTTAGATTTTATTTATCTTTAAAATTTTACAAAAAAGTTCACAGTATAGTAAATTTTCTGTATAAAATAAGATGTGGCACAAGGCCAAAATTGGGTGGGGTGGGAGGGATGGTGGGTCGTCTGTCGTTCTCTTGGTTTATTCTCTAAACTAGTTTCAGTCACCAAAATACCGCATTCACTCTATGGGTAAAACCTACTGAACATTATACCAAATGGTTTGACGTTTGTTATTTACAAAAAATACATGTACAGATTCATCGATTGGGGTGGGAGTGAGGGTGCTAAAAACAACAGAGATTGCTGAAAAATAAAATGCTAAGTGTGGTGGTTAGTAAGACCCTCCCAAATACATCTATTTCATTGTTTTCAGGGTTGCTTTAAGAGCCGAAAACAGGCAAGACAGTTTCTAAGTGGGGATAAAAAAAGGGGATTATTGGGGGATAAAAAAAAGAGATATGCATAAAACTATTAAAGCAAATAATTTTAATAGCCCATGCCCCCCCCTCCCCTCCTCCTCACCTACTACGAAAAACAAAAGAGAAAAAGTGACCAGCCAATTTCTTGTCACTCCTGACACACGCCAAGATATAAAGAAATCTGTCGTGGTTAATTAAAATGTTTTTTTGAACCCAACAATTAAAGTAAATAATAGGCGAATGGTCGCAACGGGTGCCAAAAAGGAAGACATTTGTTGTTCTAGGCAAGACCAACACGAACACGGCGACGACGATGACGACGACCAATGCGAAAATGTCAGACATGGCAACACAGACGTGAACGGACCAAAAATAGCACCATGATAACAGTAGGATGAAGAAGAAGGAGAAGATGAAGAACACAACTGGTCGTTACCATGGCGATTGGCAGAGTGAGAGAGAGAGAGAGAGAGAGAGAGAGAGAAAGAGAGATGATAGGCAATAAAAATGGCACAATAATATAATAACCATGGGAAGACGATCTTTTACGATCTTTAGAGAGATTGGGAATTCTTTAAAAATCGTTTTTGTTGTTGATATTGTTGTTTTCTGTTCGGTATTGTTAGGATTGATTAGAAATTTCTAAGAATTTGTGTTTGGCTGTTATAATGAGGAGTGGGTGGGAGGAGGGAGAGGAGAAGAAGGAGGGGGAGAAGGAGAACAAGGGAAAAGAGGAAGAAGAAGACGAAGGAGGAGGAGGAAAAGAAGGAGAAGAGGAAGGAGAAGAGGAAAGAGAAGAGGAAAGAGAAGAGGAAAAGAAGGAGAAGAAAAGAGAAAGAGGAAAAGAAGGAGAAGAAGAAAGGAGAAGAGGAAAGAGAAGGGGAAAAAGAAGGAGAAAGATGAAGAAAGAAGAGGAAGAACAGGATGAAGAAGGAGGAGAAGGAGTAGTATTAGTATAAGAAGGAGGAGAAGGGGGGAAAGAAGAAGAGCAAAAAGGAGATTTGGTTGATCAGTGTTATGACATCAGAATCCCTAATTTAAGAAATAAACAAAAAATTTAAAAAATGGTGGAATCGAACAGATGGAAAGAAACAAGAGTTTCTACTGCCAGTGGCAATATATATATATATATATATATATATATATGTATATATAGTAAGCTATGAAAATATATTTATGGCAATTAAGCTACACAGAGGCTCCCGTGTTTCATACCCGGGGTGAATCTTCAGGCTAAAATGCATTTTAGCCTGAAGATCCCCCCCCCCCCCGGGATGAAACGCGGGAGCCTCTGTGTAGCTTAATTGCCATAAATATATTTTCATAGCTTACTACCTAGCTCTACTTACGTATCGAGCACTGTTGAAGTAAATACCAAAAATTGATACATGAAAAATTATATCTCCTTATAAAATTTTATGTGGATACATGAAATACTATATATATATATATATATATATATATATATTCCCTTCAGCATTTATCCCCGCTAAAACGGATCTGCACTAGATATTTCCATCCAGATTTGTCTAATTACAACATTTATATGCTGACCAATGAGTCGCACCATCTGTCACCAGTAACATATATAACAATAATAAATGATAATAAATGGTATTGAGCTTAACACTTTACTGCAGTTTCACAGTGTTACCTAACATCAGAAGTGTACCTGACTGCCATCTAACTTCCGGCATTAATGGAACAAAGAAATAAATGATGCCAAACGTTGCATAGTTCTGATGATCGGTAATGCCATCAAACTTCAGTAAAATGTTAAGCTAAGTACTATTTTATTTACCTTCCACCCACAACGTAAGATGTGACACAAGGTCGTGAAAGTGGGATTTGAAAAGCCAGCGCCCGAGAAGGTGAGCACTCTGGCTTACAAAAAATGGCCTGGGCAGCCTCGTCGGCATTCCCCGGTAGGGGCGCCTCAGGCAGTAAGCAATAAACTTACTCCTCCCCAAAGAGGGGAGGCAAAGCCTGGGAGGGTGGACCTCCTAGAACTGCACAAGACCGACCCATAGACCGGCGTAAATCAAGCCCCGAAGGCCAAGACAATACTAGTTTATGGAGTGTAGTATCTATCGGAACAGATACTACACTTTGATCTTCTGAAAAGGATATCGAGTCCTTTGTTTGTCTACGATCTGCTATTTTTATTCTGTTCTGTTCCAATTTTGAGGGGTCGTTTCTTTTATGCATATAGTTAACATCATCAATTTCAATCTTAAGCCTCTGTAATTACCCCCATTTAGTGTTTCCCCTAAAAGTGTAACAATTCACAATTGTACTAAGTTCCCAGACTTTCGGAATAACCTCTTCTTTCAAGATCTGATTTGTCGAGTCGGTGATCATCTCAATGGCCGTTTCACCCGCAGCCCTGAATATTTCTGCAACAATGCCTGAGGGTCCTCCAGCTTTACCCTTCTTCATCTTACTTGCAGCTTCCTGTATCATTTCTTGGTACTACCCAAGCTAACACTGACCCTAACGACACCAAGTCAATTTTTAGCTTGGGTCCTAATCTGGAGAAGCACCCATTAATTCCTCAATTTTTATAGCTGGACCAGATACAGCTACTGCTTCTGCAACTTCTAGAGTTTCACGGAAATTCAGTATTCAACAATTTCTCATCGTGACATTGGAATTTATATTTGACAATATATCATGTACCACTCTGCCTTTTTAGTCGACACTCGTGTTTTTGTAAGTAATACCATTACATAAACAGTTAATTTAGTACACAGGGCTCGGAATAAACAAAGAAATCACAAAGTAAAAAAAGAAACTCATGCAGGATTTGAACTTGTGCCTCCAAAAAAAAGAACCACCTGATGTGAATGTCGTCTTTGACTAACGAGCCACACGGTTAGAGAAAGCTGAATTTATACAAATATCTCATCCCCTAAGCTCTGCGATAAACCTTTGTTTATATTTTTACTACCGGTGTAACCTTGCTTTTCTCGAAATTGCGTCGAGCGATGAATACGGTGAACTTTTTATATTGTTAACATTGGAATATCCTGTACGAATCTCATTTTTAACTTTGTATTTTTCTTTGTTTATTCCCAGACCCGTGGATCAAATGAACTGTTTGTATAATGGTATTACCTACGGAAATACAAATGTCAACACAAAAAATCAGTATGATACATCTCAGCGTGAATACATGTGCTGTGCTACATCTAGCCACACTGATGGATCGTAGACGATGTAACAGCTGTCTGTGTATGACTATATTTTATATTTATACTAGCTAAAATACCTGTCAGCGCTGGGTTTCTCAAACCTTTCTCTTTTGTATGTTAGTTCAAATGAAAAAAAATTTTTTTTTTTACTTTAAATTGCAATAAAGTAATAACAAAATTTTTTTTTTTTTACTTTAAATAAAGAAACAAAGAAAATACCAAATACCTACCAAAAAAAAAAGACAATCTTGACTGTTTTTATGTGTTTATGAAATCGGGGGACCTATGTTTTGAGGCATTTCCGTCTGTCCAGATTTTTCTCCGCAACCATCCATTGAATTTCTACGAAATTTTGCATGAAGTTGTTAGAAAGTGACATTCTCCGATTTTTGAAAAAAAAATCTAGCTAGCCCCCCAGGGGGTCTAAAGGCCCCAAAATGACATTTTTTGCCCCATAACTTTTCATCCATCCATTCAATTTCTCTGAAACTTGGCCAAAATGTGGAGGCAATTGTTCTTAATAGAAAATAAGTATCGCTGACCTTGGAAAAAGTCTGGTTCGCACCCCCAGGAGCTCAAAAGCCCCAAAAATGATAAAAAATGACCATTTTCTCCCATAACGTTTGATCCATCCATTCAATTTTTTAAAAAACTTGGCCAAAATGTAGAGGCAATTGTTCTGGATATAAAATGAGCATCCTTGATCTCAGAAAAATTCTGGTTCGCGCCCCCAGGGGGTCAAAGGGGGGGAGGGGGTCAAAAATGCCCCAAATTGTCCAAATTTATTGCATTTTACACTTGCCAAATCATGTGTTAGATGCAGATAATCTATTAAATCAAAATCAAAAAAATAAAAACATTTTTTTTTTCAAAGATGCTTAAGAAAATGAACTTTCCCAAATTTATAACTACCGGCGACCATGCGCTATTTTAAGTTCAAATAAAACAGACATTTGCACCGTTAGTCCAGAACATCGGACACCTTCTACAAGACCAGGAAGGATTATTACAAAAAAAAAAACAGGTTAATACCTTTTACTTGTCTAAACTCCGAAGAGGCTTGTTTTATCAAGCGAAATGTCAGTTATATAAGTCAGGATGAAAAAAAAAAAAAAAAAAAAATGTTTTTATTTTTTTATTTTGATTTAATAAATTATCTGCATCTAACACATGGTTTTCTCGGTGAAGGCATTTTGCCTCTATCTTTATATTATATATATATATATATATATAATATATAATATATAACACCCCCCCCCCCCCAACCCCAAATCTTTAACAATTTTGCCTTTTTGTCCCATTCGGATTTAAACCTTGAATGAGATTCTTCTGTTTTTACTTGGCCCTGGAAGTACATCAAAAAAATGGCCTGTTTTCCTCTTCTCAACCTCCTTTAAGTACATCTGGACTTACCTACATTTTGAGCACTTTCCCCAATCTGCTCCCACGCAAAGAGTTTTTCTTCACATTCTACAATTTCACCGGACTTCTTTTCAACAGAAATTTACCACCCGGACAATTTGCATATCTTTTTCACAGAAATTTTTCTTTTCATTCAATACGTTTTTTTTATCAAAAATTATTTTAATAATTTTTAATAATAATTTTCATATATTTGAACTTTGGTTTTTTCGAAAGCCAACTTATCCATCTGTATTTCTCCTCTGATGATAAGATTTCGATCTTTGAAAAGCCTTGGCTTAAGGAAAGAATAATAAACACTAGTTTATTACTGAATGCACCTTGCATTGAACAATTGAAATTTGAAATAAATTTGGACAATCGTCGCATATTTATCACTCTTTTTTCTTCTATCTCTCTCTCTATATATATATATATAGGCCCTGCCTATTGAGTTCTCTTGACGACTAGCTGATATGGCCACTGAATTTGCTATTTAGATGTTAATCTACTCTCCTATATCTACGGCAATGTGTGGTGAACACATCAGTACGCGCTCCGACTATTAAGTCAAATATGACTTTCGTATTGGGGTTCGAACCACGCGACCGGCAGAGATTGTCTCCTCCCATACTGATGATTGCAGGTTTGGCATGGAACACATGCATATATGTGGTTAATTTAAAAATATCATTTATAATAACAAATATACATATATATATATATATATATATTGATATATAGTAATCCACAGACAGACTGTTTCACTGTATCACAGCTCTTCAGTGCAGCTAGACTAGCACCTCTCCCTAACCAGGGATCGAACCTTCAATCATCTAGTTGATAGTCGACAGCTCTTAGCATTAGGCAACGAAAGAAGCGCTCGTAAATGGTATCTACAATTAAAGGAAGAAAATAACAAAAGTAAAGTCAAGGTTAATGCTTTTTTCTTTAGGTCATCAGAAAAGACTCATTTTTGTTTTTCAACTCGCGATAGTTAAATCCTATCCTATTGAAATAACTTTTTTAAAAGCGCTAGAAAGACTTATATTTGAAAGCAAATAGCAAGTCAGATAACCCCCACCATCTGAAATGAATTCGGAAAGAAATCCTCCACTTTAAATAAAAAGCCACCGGTAGGTGTTTTTTTTTTCTCTGTCATCAGAAATGATAATTTATATATGAAAAATTCAATTACTGACGTAATTCTGATTTTATATGAATACATAGTGCAAACACCGGCGAAGCATCATTTTTTCCCCATCATTGTATGTACCCTAGTAAATATAATAATCAATGGAGATTTTAAAATAAAATAACTCACATGTTATATATATATATTTATTTACTCCTCTGCAGGAGTTAGGCACAAGGCCAGTTTTATCTTACTCCCACAAGTAAGATGTGACCACAGCTTGGGTCGAGTAAGTGGGGTTAAAAGCCAGCGCTCGAGAGGTGAGCACTCTGGCCATTTAAAAATTGCCTGGGCAGCCCCGTCGGCATTCCCCGGTAGGGGCGCCTCAAGCAGTAAGCAATAAACTTACTCCTCCCCAAAGAGGGGAGGCGAAGCCTGGGAGGGTGGACCTCCTAGAACTGCACAGGACAAACCCACAGACAGGTGGAATCAAGCCCCGAAGGACAAGACGACATCCGTCTATAGGGGTGCAGTATCCATCGGAACAGATACTACACTTACTTCCTAGCGTGTGCCAGGTAAGTATATATGTTATATATATATATTTCGACAAATTTTTAGACGACCTTTGACCCTTTTATGGTTTTTGTTTTAATTAGGAGATGTCATCCCTTTGTGACGTTTTACAAGTCTATTTAAGTGGATGACATCATCCCTTTGTGACGTCAGCCAGCATGCCCGGAGACAAACAAACATGATCCACAAAGTTTTAATGGATGTTAGGAGATGTCATCCCTTTGTGACGTTTTAAGAGAGATCCCCCCACCTAATGTCTTACAAGTCTGTTTAAGTGGATGACATCATCCCTTTGTGACGTCAGCCAGTATGCCCGGAGACAAACAAACATGATCTACAAAGTTTTAATGGATGTTAGGAGATGTCATCCCTTTGTGACGTTTTAAGAGAGATCCCCCACCTAATGTCTTACAAGTCTATTTAAGTGGATGACATCATCCCTTTGTGACGTCAGCCAGTATGCCCGGAGACAAACAAACATGATCCACAAAGTTTTAATGGATGTTAGGAGATGCCATCCCTTTGTGACATTTTAAGAGAGATCCCCCCCCCCCACCTAATGTCTTACAAGTCTATTTAAGTGGATGACATCATCCCTTTGTGACGTCAGACAAACATGAAACTCAAAATCGGAATAGAGTCAATTAAAGACCTTGCACATACAAAGGGTTAGATATCCTTTTGGATAGAACTTTATAACAATATTTTGGCTTTTTATTATATATATATATATATATATATATATATATACACACACACACACTGCATAATCACGTTGACACACCAGTTCCCTATAGATCACCGAAGTTAAGCAACGTTGAGCCTTGCCAGTACTAAATGAGTGACCATTTGGGAACACCAGATGCTGTATGTGGCTTGGAGAGGATATGGGCACTACCAGGTTCTATCATGCCTACAGAAAAGTGTGGACGGATAGAGAATCTGCCTGAATCTCCGAGGACGTCCCCGGACGTTATGGAAAAAAAAAATTATATATATATATATATATATATATGGGAAATGAAAAACCAAAAAGGATGTTTTTTTATGTGTTCATCAACGTTTCGTCTTTATTTGTAAGACTTCTTCAGGATGATAATATTAAGAAAAATGTCATGCAAGTACGTGAACATATTGGGTTGACATGAGGGGTTGATGAGAAGACGTAGTAGCCACTACTGGAAGCAGTAGGACCAACGTCCGGGCTTGGTGATGTCAGTCGCGTGGAGTGACAGTCTTACAAATAAAGACGAAACGTTTATGAACACATAAAAAAACATCCTTTTTGGTTTTTCCTTTTTCATTTCCCATTACGTCGGATTACCTTCATCCTCCCTTTCCCAGATAGATAGATAGATAGATAGATAGATAGATAGATAGATAGATAGATAGATAGATAGATAGATAGAGAAAAGTCCACACTTGGAAGCGTTGATGAAATGGCGATAATGAGGAGAATATTTTGAAAAACCTGGACAACATAGTTTTTTATGTTTTTTAAAATAAATTATTTATCTTAAAAACTTGAGCACTTTCGGTGATATACACCCTTGTCAGAAGTATAAGCATTTTTTCTCTTCTTTTTTCGTTTAATCCTTCTTGATTGAGACATATTTATCGCAGTCAAGTTGAAATTCGTCTTGATGTTATCGACGGTAAATATTGATATGCCAGTGTGTAAATAAAATCATCCACGGACAGCTGTTTCGTCGTTTCACTACTCATCAATGTGGCTAGACATAGTGAGTGCATCAACCTAGAGATTCAAAATCTGGATGCCTAGTCACTATTAACCATGACCAGACCATACCATTCTTCATAAGAATTAGATAAACAATCCTGTGAATCCTTACTGTGTTTATGTGATAGTGCTTGTATAAATAAAAAAATTATATATATATATATATATATATATAATATATATATATATATATATATATATATATATATATATATTATGAAAAGTCACACATTAGAAGCGTTGGTGGAATGGCAATGATAAAGAGAATGAGAATATTTTTTTATAAAATATTTATAAAACCTTCACAACGCAAATTATTTGTTTTTAAAAAATAAATTATTTATTCACCTTAAAAACATTTTTTTTTTTTAACTTGAGTACTTTCGGTAATAATATTTACCATCTTCAGAAGAATACGCATATTTTTTTTCTTCTTTTTTTCCCCTCCTGACTGAGACAAGACAAGCCTATCGCAGTAAAGTTGAAATTCGTCTTGATTTTATGGACGAAAATGTTGATATGGCGTGTGTATCACGTGGTTACGTGGAAAGTTATTATGAAAAGTCACACATTAGAAGCGTTGGTGGAATGGCAATGATAAAGAGAATATTTTTTTATAAAATATTTAGAAAACCTTCACAACGCAAATTATTTGTTTTTAAAAAATAAATTATTTATTCACCTTAAAAACATTTTTTTATGGCCTAGCTTGAAAATTGATTGAGGAATTGATTTAAGTATCATGAACCGTTTTTATTTTTATTTTCATTGTTTTCAAATATAGTTGGACCATTAATTTCAGAAACGATTGTAAGCCAGTAGAATTATAATAAATAATATATTTTGGAATTTGTTCTTGGCTAGATTTTTTTTTCTAAAACAAAAAAAAAAAACATTAAAGAGTCCTTTTCTTCGAGAAAATAGTGCTTTTTACAGTAATAGCCTGATTTAAAAATATTTTGGGAACAAATATTATATATTTTTTTCGATAATGGTTTAATTTTTATCTGGAACTAATATATATATATATATATAGATATATACACACACACAGATAATAATATAAAAGTAAATTTATATAGTTTAGATCGATTCGAATAGTAAGCAATTTCAAAAAGAAAAATGAAGCTCGATATTTTTTTTTTCAAATTTCAATAGAGCTACTCAATCCTTGACCTTTTGGCTAAGATCAAAGTGTAGTATCTGTTCCGATGGATACTGCACCCCATAGACTGGTATTGTCTTGACCTTCGGGGGCTTGATTTACGCCTGTCTATGGGTCTGTCCTGTGCGGTTCTAGGAGGTCCACCCTCCCAGGCTTCGCCTCCCCTCTTTGGGGAGGAGTAAGTTTATAGCTTACTGCCTGAGGCGCCCCTACTGGGGAATGCCGACGGGGCTGCCCAGGCAATTTTTAAACCCCACTTTTCCCGACCCGACCTTGGGTCACATCTTACTTGTGGGAGTAAGATAAAAACTGGCCTTGTGCCTAACTTCTGGAGAGGAGTAAATCAATACTCAATCCTCAAAGTGTAGTATCTGTTCCGATGGATACTGCACCCCATAGACTGGTATTGTCTTGTCCTTTGGGTCTTGATTTACGCCGGTCTATGGGTCTGTCCTGTGCAGTTCTAGGAGGTCCACCATCCCAGGCTTCGCCTCCCCACTTTGGGGAGGAGTAAGTTTATTGCTTACTGCCTGAGGCGCCCCTACCGGGGAATGCCGACGGGGCTGCCCAGGCAATTTTTAATGGCCTCTCGGGCGCTGGCTTTTCAAACCCCACTTTCCCGACCCGACCTTGGGTCATATCTTACTTGTGGGAGTAAGATAAAACTGGCCTTGTGCCTAACCTCCTGGAGAGGAGTAAATAAATACTCAATCCCGCCAAGCTTGGAAACAAATTGCAAGCTGCCAGAAAACGTCAGACCCCTGACTGAGGGAAATAAGACGCTGAATGAATGAATGGATGAGAGGAGGATGAGAGGAGGATGAGGATGAGGATGAGGAGGAGGATGAGGATGAGGATGAGGATGAGGATGAGGATGATGATGATGATGATGATGATGATGATGCACTATTAATAAATAAAGTATTAAATCAAGGTTACATCATTCTATTATTAAATGAGAATTTTGGAACTAAATAACTTTTACACATGTTTCTGGAGAAGTTGGCAGCAATATTGGTCAATCCAGGTTGTGTAGCTTGTCCATCTTTCTGAACCAGCCTGGATTGCCCATAACTGCTGCTGACTTCTCCAGAAACATGTGTAAAAGTTATTTTGTTGCAGAATTGTCATTAAATGATAGAATGATATAACCTTGATTTATTAAAACAACCCGCTAAAAAAATATAAAGCAAATGAATAGAGAGCTGCAAAAATAAGAAACATCAAAAAAGTGTTCAATATATCAAAAGTAAAATATGCAGAGCTGATATAAATTCAAAGAAATAAATAAAAAATAAATAAACAAGCCGCGCATGTATGCGACTCGATGTGGCGAGTGTAAAATACCATAAATTTGGGCAATTTGGGGCATTTTTGACCCCCCCCCTTTGACCCCTTGGGGCGCGAACCAAAATTTTTCTGAGGTCAAGGATGCTCATTTTATATCCAGAACAATTGCCTCTACATTTTGGCCAAGTTTCAGAAAAATTGAATGGATGGATCAAACGTTATGAGAGAAAATGGTTATTTTTTGCCATTTTGGAGGCTTTTGACCCCCTGGGGGCGCGAACCGGACTTTTTCCAAGGTCAGCGATACTTATTTTCTATTAAGAACAATTGCCTCCATATTTTGGCCAAGTTTCAGAGAAATTGAATGGATGGATGAAAAGTTATGGGGCAAAAAATGTCATTTTTTGCCATTTTGACCTCCTGGGGGGCTAACCAGATTTTTTTTCAAAAATCGGAGAATGTTACTTTCTAACCTGACAAAAGTTACAACTTCATGCAAAATTTCAGAGAAATTCAATGGATGGTTGCGGAGAAAAATCTGGACGGACGGACAGACGGAAATGCCTCAAAATATAAGTCCCCCGATTTATAAAATCGGGGGACCAATAAAAGTTTACTAATCGTCAAATAAACCCCTGACGATCATTGCTGAGTGAAACCCAGGAAGTTAACTTGTTTTTATTTCTTTGAACTTTATATATATACAGGGTGGGCAAAAATAAGGGTCCTATTTTTAAAAATTCATAACTTTTTTATTTATTGATTTTTTTTTTTTTTTTTTTTTAGAATAAGTAAAGGACCCCTTCCGAAGCAAGCATGAGCCGTATTAGCCCTAAGGAACGTACCCTCATTTAGAAAACATTATTTTTGCTTAAAAAACTCAAAACAGTGTAAAAAACAATACTTTAGTTCTTGTAAGTTTTAAGAAGTATTTTTCGGCTAAAATTTGTTTTGTTTATTTCAAAATATCTCGGAAGGGTCAGTCTACACACACATAAAGTTTGGTGAGTTTAACTTTTATTTTGTGGAAGTTATTCAAATTTAAAGATAGGACCCTTATTTTGGCCCACCCTGTATATATATATATATATATATATATATATATATATATATATATATACTAGCTGACTTCTCCAGTGTTGCCCAGGTATCAAATATATTGAACAGAAATGTATGCTTATGTTAAGATGTTATATGTGTAGCTAATTTACCAAGCGTTGCCCAAATGTTAAATATGCCGAAACAATTAGTTTTAATAATGGGTTACAATAACAATACACTATTATATAGAGAGAAAAAAGAAAAGTTTATCTCAGCCAAAAAAAATGAAACAATAAAATGGTTTACTTTTTTTGGCAGAGTTAGATATTTTTAAGACGAAATACGAATGACATTTTTCTTTTTTTGTTTCACACTTTAAAAAAAAAATTTAATGGTGCGTGCAGAGTCTATTTAAAAATAAATTCAAGAAATTTTGTACAAAAAATAATAGATCCGAATTAATTATTGCTGGAAATTATAAAAATTGAAAAACTGAAGGTGGAATAAGTGAGATGAAGAGAAAAACGAAAAAAAATGGGGAAAAATACAAAAAAGAAAACACATAAAGTATGAGTTGTCTCCCCCTGCGATCACTACTCCTTGAATAAATAGAAACAAGCATTAATCACATCTTTTGTTGGATTTTAAGGAAAAACTAATGTGAGTTGTAGAAATTTGTTAAAAACATTTCGCCAATTAAGAGTCAGATACTTCCTAAGATGGAATACTGTAGCCACATCTGGGGAGGCGCTGCTAAGAAAACTCTTTGCTGCCTAGACAGAGTTCAAAATCGACTTATAAAACTAGTGTGTGTGTGGGGGGGGGGTGATATCTTCATCTGAAATTATTATATAAGAAAATGAATGATGAAAATAAAAATTGAATAAAATACAATATTTATTAATTCATCAAGTATTCAAACAGGGAATATAAAAAAACTTTTTTCTTTTCCTTAATCCATGGATTTTCAAAAATAAGCTTTTTTCATCAGAGGAGAAATCAGCAAAAATTGTATTACTAGTTAGCATATATTTGAAAATATAAAAAGTTTCTTTGGAGTATTTTAAAGGGTTTTTAGGATGCATAATATGAGCACAAACTCCCATTTGAAAATTGAAATATTTCAGATTTGCATTAAATTTGATCCATAGTCATTAGATAACAATTAAGTAAGATTCTCTAAATTTCATTTTTTTTTCTAAAGACCCCTTAAGATTAAGGCTTAAATTTGAGACATTTTCTAGAATCAAAATAATGTAACGAGTTTTGATCAATATTGGAATAAAGATTCTAGACATAAGGTTTAATAGTATTATATTGTGATGTTAATCTTTGTAAGAGGATAAAAGTGGTGCAAAACTGTTTTGTTTGGAGAATTAACTTTACCTGATCTGGGAGGAGTATTTTTCTAGTTATACAGGGTGGGCCAAAATAAGGGTCCTATCTTTAAATTTGAATAACTTGAATTTGAATAACTTCCACAAAATAAAAGTTAAACTCACCAAACTTTATGTGTGTGTAGACTGACCCTTCCGAGATTTTTTGAAATAAACAAAACAAATTTTAGCCAAAAAACACTTCTTAAAACTTACAAGAACTAAAGTATTGTTTTTTACACTGTTTTGAGTTTTTTAAGCAAAAATAATGTTTTCTAAATGAGGGTACGTTCCTTAGGGCTAATACGGCTCATGCTTGCTTCGGAAGGGGTCCTTTACTTATTCTAAAAAAAAAATTTTTTTTTAAAATCAATAAATAAAAAAGTTATGAATTTTTAAAAATAGGACCCTTATTTTTGCCCACCCTGTATATATATATATATATATATATATATATCAATAGTGCTCAATGCACAGAGCAATATAATGCTAAAGAAATATCTTGAATGACTACGCAAATGCAATCATGTCTCGATCATTGATCTCATGCCATCTAATTGTAAACGGTGGTCATATTTGTATACCCTTAAATCCTACTCATGTTTTAATTATTTTTTTATTTTTTTCAAATATTCATATTTTTTTATCCCATGATTCATTATTTTTCCCGTAAAATCTCATTGAAAAAAATCCCTAGATTAGAGAAAGAAAGAGAGAGAGAAAAGAAAAAAAAGAAGAGATAGATCTAGAAAGAGAAAAAAATGTAGAGAGGGAGGGAGAAAAAAAAAGAGAGAAATATAGAAAGAGAAGTAGAGAGGGGAGAGAAAAAAGAGAGAGATAGAAAGAGAAGTAGAGAGTGGAGGGGAAGAGATAGATATAGAAAGAGAAAGTAGAGTGGGAAGAAGAGATAGATATTGAAAGAGAAACAAAGAAGTGACGGAGAGAGAAAAAAGAGAGAGGGATAGAAAGAGAAAGAAAGTAGAGAGGGGAAGAGATAGATATAGAAAGAGAAAGAAAGTAAAGAGGAGAAGAGAAAGAATATATATATATATACAGAAGGGAGAGGGGGTATTGATTTTTAGCATTTAACGAATTGGCTTGAAATAACACTTTTTGAATATAAGAAAAAGAAATTATACAAACACATAAAAATATATGAAGAATATTTTAACAAATTTTATCATAAAATAAAACACATTTTTTCATCATAAAATTTTTCATTTTACGAAGATGCAACTTAATGAGTTGAAAAAATATTTTTTTTTATTAAACATATTTTCCATTTGATTTATTTGCAATTTAAAATATGTTTTACTCTGATTCCCAATAAAGACAGTCAATTAAAAAAAATGTTTTTTCACTAAATAAATTGTCATTTATAACCAAAATAAAGAAACCTTAAAAACGAAGATAATTGTTAAAATGTAATTATTTTTCTGGCATATCCAGTGGCTAAGATCAAAGTGTAGTATCTGTTCCGATGGATACTGCACGCTTGTCCTGTGCAGTTCTAGGAGGTCCACCCTCCCAGGCTTCGCCTCCCCTCTTTGGGGAGGAGTAAGTTTATTGCTTACTGTCTGAGGCGCCCCTACCGGGGAATGCCGACGGGGCTGCCCAGGCAATTTTTAAATGGCCAGAGTGCTCACCTCTCGAGCGCTGGCTTTTAACCCCACTTGCTCGACCCGAGCTTGGGTCACATCTTACTTGTGGGAGTAAGATGAAACTGGCCTTGTGCCTAACTCCTAGCGAAGGAGTAAATAAATATCCAGTATATTCAGTTTATTTTAACAAATTTTATAATAAATTTAAAAAAAAATCATTTTTTATTATAACAAAATAATGTGTTAAAAATGTTATATAGCAATTGATAATTATATTAAAATTTTATTTATAATTAGTCATTATTACATAATCTGTTTTTCCTGATTTGGATATACTTATTTAATTTTTACATTCACATAGATCATTATTATTATTAAAATTTAATTGGGGGGGGGGGCACCTGGATATATTGATTTTAATTTTAAGTCTACACTGATAATATCAAAACATAAAAAATGTTTTTAGATAAGAAAAACCTTTACAATATATTTGTACAGAATTTTGTTATTTAAAATAGTTTTTAATGTTTTATTTGGACAATTTTTTTATTAAAAAACATTGTTTTGATGTTTTAAATATAGTCTATATAATATAGATTAAAACTTTTATCTATATTAGATAGACTATATTTTAAGAAAATTTATAGAAAATAAATTAATATAATTAATCAGTTTTTACGAAAGAATTAAGTTGTGTTTAAACATGTTATATTAAAATTTTATTTATATCTAGTCATTATTTTTTTTTCTTAAATTTGCATATACTTACTTCATTTCTAAATTTACTTAGATAATTATTTAAACAATACAAATATTTTCAAAAATGTTTTTAAATAAATAAATGCAAATACCTGTTCAAAATCTACAAATGTAATAGTCAAAATGTTATAATAAAACTATTTTTAAAATTGTAATAAAAATATGTTTAAAAATGCTATATTATTAATTAACTTATATAACATTCTTTTAAAACATTTTTATCAGTTTTAAAAAGAGTTTTATTATAACAGGTATTACTAAGATTGCTTAAAATACTATTATCTAGATTTTTTAACAGGTGTTTGCATTTTTTTTTAAATTTATATATTATATAAGTTATTATTGAACACTTACATAACAATAAGAAAATGTAATTATTATAATTTATTAATTAATTTTATAGACATTTTATTATTATTGTTTTTTTCTTTAGATCTGCATATATATATTTCTATATTCCTTGCTAATCTAATTCAAACCATGTACAAATACATCAATCAATAAAACATTGCCCATTCATTAAGTCAATTCTAGATAATTCATGCTTACCTTTCCCTCTGATAGGAAAACCGACAGACCAATGAGATGAATGAAATCCTATCAGCGAGGCGGTCGCTTTTATATGACACCAAGCAAGAGATGTGCCGCCGCCTAGCGGACAAACAAGGGGGATAACTCTAAAACTCGAACTTTGACCTCTCAACATTAGAAAACAAACAACAACAAAAAAAAAGAAAAGAAAAAGATCGAAACGGATTATATTCTTTGTTTTTTGTTTTCTTGTTCTCCGAAAAAAACGGTAAATCTATAGTTTTATTGTTAATGTGTTTTATATTTTACTAAAAGTTTTTTTTTCATTCTTGCCTCCTCTCATGGCATGTTATTTTATTTTAAATCATTTAAAGACGTTTGGTGTTGTATCTATTCTTTGCTTAATAAATAACCACATTAAACAATAACAAAATTTATTCGCGGTTGTTGGGCCACGATTAAATTTGTTGCTTCACGGGGCTATCCTCCCAGGCATTACCTCATCCGAAAGGAGGCAGGATTAGTTTATCGCCTGAGGCGCCCCATACTGTTGCGTTTCTGCCGATAGATCGGACCAGAAAGTTGTTGCCGGCCACGGGCGATTAGAAACTGGCTACACCCCACATTAAGATCGATCTTATGTTTCATCCAGCCCTCGTGGGGAGACAGATACACGGACAAATATTTAAACAATAATTTGAATATCAAGAAAACAATTAAAGCATTTAATCATTACCACAAATTAAACTTTGTTTTTTTTTTATGTTATTTCTTTCTTGATTTATGCGCGCAAACGAACCATGATACTTGACTTTTGAGTATTTCTGCAGTTTACGGACCGTGCTATTTTTTTAGATATGATTTTCAAGTTAAATTTAATTTTTACGTTATCTTTTGCTTATTAAATTGTTAGGTGAAAGTACAGAATAGTTAACAAGCCATCCTTACAGTGTTAATAATGGTTTTTTAAATAATAACGTTATTATTTCAGCACGGTCCGTAAACTGCAGAAGTATCGACTTTTGCTTACTTTAATCATAGACAGAAATAGCTACTGCATATCGCCTTTTCGAAAAAGTTACCTGCCACCTAAACTTCACGTTTTTTATTACTTCCTAGTATGCGCCAATTTAAAGGTTTCGAAATCACTTTCGAATGCAGCGCTAACTTTAGCTTCTTTCCTATAACCATTTGCCTTTGGAATTCCATCCGTGCTCCCTATTTCCTCAACTGTACCAACATTCAGAAATTTAAATGTAGTGTGGACAAACATCTTGCTACACAATTCCCCTCTTAGAATGGCCCCTAACCTTAGCCCCTTACGCCTCAGCGGCAATATGCTATGTTTGAGGTGGCGGACCGTGGCGGGCATAAAAAGTGCCGACCGAATAAAACTAAAATATAAAGAAAAAAAACCAGTCCCTATTTACTTGCGTCCCCACGAGGGAAAAGTTAGACACAATGTCGGTTTTAATGTGAGGAAAATCCAACTCCCCCCCCCCCAAAAAAAGGGGCACTCTAAATTAGGACAAAAATAAAAATTGCCTTAGTCTAGATGGATTTCTTCATTCTTCACTCACCGAAGACAGATAAGATTAAGTGCCATATCAGAGAACACATACTACACTTTGCTCCTAGCCAAAACACTATGTAGTAAAAACCGTTTCCAACATTTTCCCTCCATTATTATTAACCACCAGCAGGAACACCGGGCGTGGCCCGGGATTGAATAAAGAACTATATGCATCCATAACACCACATTACCCCTTTTTATTTTTTATTTTTTTATTTCTATAATTTTTAAGTTATTAATAAAATAAAGTAAAACATATTTCTTTTTATGGGGGTCTAGTGCGAACGCAGACCCCACGATTATACACCCATTTATCAAAATAAAATATACTTATCCAAGTACCCTGGGTAATTTAGTTTTAGAATATATATGGTTATGGGGGTCTATCTCCAAAATCACGGAAGTAGTTCGTAATTAAACAGAAACTTCAACTTTAAAAATCTTATTTAAAAAAATAAAATAAAAATTGCGAAATTAAATCCACCAGAATTCATTTCCGTTTCTTAGTAAACAAGTCTGCCAGGTTAATCTTTTGTTAATAGCTGGAAGAAGGGGAAAATGAATGAATTACTTCATGGCCGTTCGAAATTTGAAAGGAATTTGGAAGCATTTAAATTATCTGTCACAGTTATGTCTCCGTCGCGTATGAAATACAAAAGTATTTGGAACCTTTAAACTGCCAATTAATTCGAACGTAATTTCTGACTAGAATTATCGGTAATTGTATAGAATCATTCCTGGGGCATCTTTTACGAGACTCAGCAGAGTAAAAACTAGGTACGTGCAAAAAAAATGGCCGCTTGCACTGACCCTCGTTCTTAAAAGTGTCTTTTCTTAATTTTTAAAGCAGTTTTCGTTTAACTTTTGATTGTGTTTGAAAGATAAAAGCCTAATGTTATTATATAAAAGGAAACAAATGTATATTTACGTTTGAAAAAAAAATTAGAATTAAAAATGTTGTCAAAAATCCCTATAAACGTTAAAAATTGATCAAAACTGCAATTCGATAAAAATACGTTTTAAATTCGTTGGAAAGATAAATATCAATTTTTTGGAACTATTTCAAAGAAAATTATTAAATTTAGTCTTAAGAGAGTGAATTAAAAAAAAAATGACCTTCATTTTTCTACTAAAACTTGCCGAATTATCCAAAATAAAAAATAAAAGATACATCACGAGCGCATTTTGCTGTTTTATGTAAGTGTAAACAAAAGTTGGCGACCAAATCTGAAAGTATGGAAGCCCTGAACTGCAGTAATATTTATTTTTATTTAAAAAAATTTATATGGAAGTTATGCTTTATAGAAATTGAAAAATGATTATAACTTAATTTCTTTATTTTTTAAGGTTACGAAAAATATGTCTACATTAAATTGACAAGTATGGAAGACACGAATTTATTATTTTTTTTGAACAGAAGGTTTTTTAATAATTTTCCCTTATTTTTATTTTTATGTACTGGTGCAGATTAGGACCCAAGCTAACTGACCGTAAACCTTACGCCAAACCTACTCTAACCATGTCTATACCAACCAATTTATGTATCCATTATATATTATAATCATAAAAGATCGCTTTTATTTTGCATATGTAGTTGAAAAAATTTCATTAAAATTTGGTGGCCCTGAAAAGGGCCGTTTTGGGGTTATTTCCTCATCTTCTTAGCTCATCTTCCTTATAGCAGTCAACGTACAAATCACCGATCCAGAAACCAGAGGTCTTTGAGAAGCAAATCGGCACCAAATTCATATATGGATAATTGAAGTTCATCTTCAGGAATAGGAAAATAACAAATTTCATAAACGTTGTTTTCAAAACTTGTTATTTCCCCTGTGAATCTCTGAATTCGACCATCAATTTCCCATAAATGAGTTATGCTTTTGCTTATAGGGCTCCCTTGCAAAATTTTCTTTTTAGGAAGGAAAGTTCTTTTTTTACTTTTGCTAGTTTTGTTAACAAAAGTTTATTAGTTGGAGAAGTAGAGGCAGAAGCAATGGATGCAGTTGTTGATTTAGTATAAATCCGAGAGGTGTTAGTTGTAGTCGAGAGGATACATGCATGGGCTTCAGTTTTGCACACGTTTTTGAAGGCGGTTAAATGTAAATTATGCCTTTTCTTGAAAAATACTTTCAATTTACAAATCATAGAACTGGTTATTGGTGGGTAACCATTTCGTCTGTTTTCCACAGTAGCCCATTCTTGTATTCTATTCTGTGAAAAATCCTTATCGATAAATTTCTTTAATATGTGCCCAACTAAAACTGGATGAGAATTCTGAACTATAGGATACTGCTCCTGGATATATGATAGCATAGACATCTAAAAATTAAAAGAAAATGTAATAAGAAAGTTAATTAAATTTTTCTGTAATGAAAAAAAAAAGAAAATCTTATTTAATTATAATATTTTCGAATGTACAGAATTAAGATTTTAATTATGTTATCTACAAAGATTTATATTTAATGTTATAACTTTAAAAAAATTAACTTTTTTTTAAAAACTGAAGAGTGGTGTCAAAATGATTTTAACAGTTTGGGTATTCCCTCCCCCCATTACAAATGTTTTGCAAAATAATTTACGGAAATGTTTAAAAAGTAATAATGGTGCTTCTTTAAGCATATCTGTAAAAAAAAGCTAAAGAAATTGTTTACCAATGATTTCCTTAGAATTTGAAATAACTTTCTTTCAAATGTTAAAATTATTTTTACGTTAACGTTACGAAATCCTTCAATTGGATCAATTATTTTTACATGATGATTGATTAAAAACTTGAACAATTACATTACTCGATTTATTTTTATAGAATTAATTTAATTTTAAAATACATTAATTCTTTAAAAATAAAACTTAATGGGTATTTTTTTATTTTAAGCTAAAATAGTATTTAATTTTCAGTGTGAAAAAGTAAATAAATATTCATTGAAAAAAATTAAAACATTAACAAATTATTGTTAACGTTTTAATTTTTTGTTAATAACAATTATTTATAATTAAATAAATAAAATTCAATTTTAAAGAAAATGTCATATTTGAACTATTTATTTATTAATAAATTTTAAACTTTTTAAAGAATATTTATTAATGAAAAAAAAACAAAGAACAACTTACGTTTTATCTGTCCAATTGTGAAATTAACGAAATTGAGAAAAATTAAGTAGGAGTGGTGGGAGTGAATGGTGGGAGGTCTAATTGCGCTTGATTATTACATAGCGTGCCTTCCATAGCCTTGCGGATCGATCGTTAGTAGAAATTATTCAATTTTTTAAATTCTTTTTTTCGTTAACTTACTGAGTTACAAATGTGTAAATATTTGGTTTATTTTCAAGATTATAACAATAAATTCTTGCGCTGATGATGACTCGTTTCTCTATGAAAGGGAAATATAATTACGTCGCATTTTTTATTTTTCCAAAAACTTTAATCATTAAAATCGCATGAAATATTTTTTGCAATTATATTATTTTTTTGGTGAAAATATTGATTAAACAATGCTTTATTCAATAATAATATCGCTAATTCAAAGAATTAATTTTTCTTCGAGTTATAGTGATTTTATTAACACGGTATTTACTGGCCTTTTTCGTAATATATATGAAAAATTTTGGAAAAAAAATTTATTTGTTAACATCTACGATCCTTTATTTACATAAGTAAAATTTAAAAAACCATGCATTTTTTTTTATTAATATATAAAAATATAACTTTAGTAAAGGTGTATTTTCTTTTAAAAAAATAATACTTTTTCACTAAGATTTTTAAAAAAATAATGGTTTCATTATATTCCGTGATTGTTGATTAATAAATATTGAAAATTTCAGTAAAATTGCTTGATTTCCTGAATTTTGGTGTATTTTTAAGTGAAGGGGGGGTCAAAATGTTTTTTCATTTTTGGGAATCAGCCATTGATTTGCACGTACCTAGTAAAAACGCTATAAAAAAAATATACAACAAATAAACGTAACTGTAAGCTGTAAAAGTTAGTTTCAAACTTGCATGTGCTATTTGTTTGTATTTTAAACCCGTTTGAAGTGCTATTTATTAGAAATTTAAGTTCAACAGACGGTTTTCGAAGAATTCAAAATGGCCGCTCTACGTAATAATATAGAGGGACTGGCCGCTATTTTTCTTTGAGAAACTAGATGTTTTAAAAAACAAGAAATTTTTTTTTAACATCTAATAAAAAGCCATTTATACTACGTAAAAATACAAACAAATTACATAGGTAAGTAGAAAAATGTATATTCTAGACATAAGTCAACTTTACTTGTTGCAAATTTATGTTTTTAAACTCTTTCTCGTTCTTTTTTTGGACCCCGTTCGCGCCTCTGCTGAGCGTCGTAACATATGCCCGAAGGATTTGAGGGTTATATTGAAACAATTGGCTCCTACAATGGCTGACAAATTTAATCGACTGGTTTTGTCTTATTTTCCAAGCGGTAACAGAAATTCACCAGATTAATTTGTTGTCTCATTTTTGCGGATTTCTTTTTCATATATATTTTTATTTTGCAAATATTAATTTGTTGGTAGATTTGTGGATTAACACTCTCAGGTAAATCACACACACCCCCAAAAAAAAAAATATAATGAAATTCTACTTTATGTAGTCTATTATGTGTGAATACTTTGAAACATTTGGCGAAAAGCAGAGAAAAAAAATTGGTTTAGAATTTAGAGTGAGTGATCAGTTTCGTATATAAATTGAACGTAAAATGATACCCTATTTCTGTTTACTAAATCTTTTACCACTAACCCTAACTCTGACTGGCAACATCGTAAAACCTCGAGTAGTCGCCAAAAAAGTAGACCCCCCCCCCAAAAAAAAATGCACAGAATTTATCTCTCATAGCAAATAATAAACAAAACAACTTTGATTAACTGCCCTAAAATGTAGAATGACCTGAAAATGGGGGATCATTTCACTTTAAATTTATATGCGAAACTGATCTTTATTTACTCCTCGCGGAGTTAGGCACAAGGCCAGTTTTATCTTACTCCCACAAGTAAAATGTGACCCAAGATCGGGTCGAGCAAGTGGGGTTAAAAGCCAGCGCTCGAGAGGTGAGCACTCTGGCCATTTAAAAATTGCCTGGGCAGCCCCGTCGGCATTCCCCGCTAGGGGCGCCTCAGACAGTAAGCAATAAACTTACTCCTCCCCAAAGAGGGGAGGCGAAGCCTGGGAGGGTGGACCTCCTAGAACTGCACAGGACAGGCGTGCAGTATCCATCGGAATAGATACTACACTTTGATCTTAGCCAAACTGATCGCCCACTTTAAATTCCCCACCAAAAAATTTTACCAAGATTTCAAGGTGGTCACACGTAATCGCCTAAAAAAGTAGAATTTCATTTTTATTTTGTTAGAGGGGGGTATTTAGCCGAGGGTGTTAATCGATAAACGTTACTAATACCGGCATAAATTATTTTAAAGGAAATACCGTTGGGAAATTAGTCAAAAACTATACATTTAGCTTTACATACTCATTTGTGACCTATTTGCGTAAAAACAAATATTTAAAAGAAGTTTTAAGTCAATTCACTGTACGGGGAATAGTGATGAGGTATATAATCCGCGTTCAGCCATTTTTTAGCCTGGGGAGAGGAAGTTATACATAACCGGAGCGGAAGCGAGTAAAGGCTGAATGCTTGGCGTCTGCATTTTCAGACCAGATTTACTATAATACCATTTTTTGGCTGATTTTTGGGGAGCTAACCGCTTCAATATAACCACTTTGGGTATTGAAAAGCGTCACAAATAATTAGTTTGGTCGTTACGTCATATAAATCTAACCGGTTTGAAAACGCGAATGATTCTATAAAAAAATATCGAATTATTAAAGTTTATAGAACGCAAGGTATGGTTCTGTTCAGCTCTAGGGGGTCCATCCTCCCAGGCTTTACCTTCTCTTTGAGAAGGGATTAGTTTATTGCTGATCACCTGAGGCGCCCCTACCGGGGAATGCCGACGGGGCTGTCCAGACATTTTTTTTTGACGGCCAGAGTGCTCCGCTTCTTGGGCGCTGGCTTTTTCAAACCCCACTTTCCCGACCTTGTGTCACATCTTCCTGCGGTGGGAGGGAAGTAAATACTAACACAAGGCGAGTAGTATGGTTGCGTTCATTCATTCATTCGTGTTTTTTTTTAAACCAAAGAAAAATAGAATTTGACGACAGCGCCCCTATTCTACAATTGAACCAAAAAATCAATTGACATACAAAAAGGGAGGGGGGTAACTTTTTTTTTCTATTAATTTGACAAAATATTTTAGCCTAATTCAAAACCTTATCGCTGTTCTTTGGTAACGTGAACATAAAATAGCGTTGTCAATTAGTGTTACTACTGGGGTATCACATCTTACTGACAGCACCTGCTCCTTTAACGACGGATATCATATCTATCGAGTGGAGTCGGTCATAAACCCATCCGAACTGAACTACATTTTATAAATATTCATTAGGAAAATTCAAATACGTAATGTGAAACTGTTCGTGTACTGTACATACCTGGCGTCGCCCGGGAGTCTTTTTATTTTCATTTTATTAATATAATAATACTAGCGATATTCACCCGGCGTTGCCCGTATGTTGATATATTGCTGGTCAGAAATAATTTCAAATATAGTCATGTTTACAGTTTTTGCCTTGAAAGAAAAGTTTGAAATAACATTTGCAATATGAGGTCAAGTAATTAAAAAAAAATGTTAGCGCGGTGGTGTTTTCTTAAAAAAAACAAAACAAATACTTGTTGACAGACAGCTGTAAAATAGCAAATGGCTTTAACGAATCGAAACTAATTATTTTCATTTAATTATTTTCAATTTAAAAAATATCAATAAAAATAATTATTTAAATGTTTAAACCTTTGTATAAATACATTCTTCACTTTGTTTAATTTTATTTTTGTTTTATGAAACGAAGAAACGCTATTAAAAAAAATGAATTTCGTTTACCTTCTAATATATTTCTGTTATTTTATGGACATAACCGATAATTGCCCTAGTGACCCCAGATGAAATCGAATGAAAATTTCAATAGTGCCTGTGAAAATTTTACCTCTTTTAAATTTATTTGAATGTTCTGTTAACATATCGATCTCTGTAATACACAAACATTGACTTTATATATATCGATAGAAGAAGATAGAAAATATATTGATAAAATTGTGTGACCACTTCTCGTGTGACTGTGTATTTCTTGCCCCTACGTGACTTACATATTTTTTTTGATTTTTTAACTACTAATCAAATATTTCTTGAAATCAAAAATACAATAGCATAAAATAAAATAAAAATTTCAAAATCCTGTTTCAAAAATAATTTAATTACGAAATGAAATTTTTTAACCAAATTATTTTTTAAAAAATAGGATTTTGAAAGTTAAATTTAATTATTACGGCATCCTTTGGTCATTAAATTATTAATTGAACCAAATTGTTATAAAAGTAGAACTAATTATTGTTATATTGGACAGGGTTCAAAAAAGAGCCTCTAATCTAATAGGTCCCTCACTGTCTACCAAGCTCCAGCCCCTGTCCCATCGCCGCAATGTTACATCCCTGTACTTCAATGGAACTTTGTGCACTTGTTCCCCCTTAATGTAAATACCCCCTACCACTTCGACAATCAGCAAAATCCCACCCAGATGTCTGAAAGCTTTCTACTCAGCTTTTTTTCCTCAAAGTGCTTGCCTTTGGAATTCCCTTTCCGCTCCCTGTTTCCCTGACTGTACCAACATGCAGAAATTTGAATGTAATGTGAAACAAACATCTTGCTGCACAACTCCCCACTTAGGATGCCCCTATTAATCTGGCGCCTAATTCACAGTAGCCCCTTACATCCCAGTGGCAATGTGCCCCCTTGTTTGGGGTGAATATGAGTAAAAAATACATAAAAAATACAGCATCTCTTCTGGACAACTCGTACGAAACTCTCTGGTCAACGCTTCTTTAGACACAAATGAAAAAGACAACACCCAACAAATCTTTACAAAAACAAAATTTTTAAAAACTGAATGAAATTGTATTTTCTTTTCATTGCAGAGGGAATCAACAATTGCTCAAATATTGATTGTTTAAAGACAAATATTGATTGTTTAAAGACAAATATTGATTGTTTAAAGACAAAAATAAGGTAATTTTATTTTATTTATTAGAATCATATCTTTTCTCTGAATTTGATGATCTCAATTTTTTCTTGAAGACATCGACTTTTAAAACCTTTCCGCATGCTAGGAATCCGAATAATTTTCCCATGCAATTTCGAGTGTACGTTCGTACTTTTTATATGTTTGAGAGACTTAGACTAAAGTACTCCCATGTCCTGAGACATATGATGCACTCAAAGTGATCTATCGCATTCATAAGGATTTGAATTTCACATACTTTTGACTGTTTTCATAGTCAGTCTGAAGCCAAACCACTAACATTTATAAAGAGAACTGTAAGTGAAGAAGTCTCCGGTAGATATTTATTTCCTTGTTTTCAAAGTGGAGCGAAAATTCGAAACACCTCTCCACGTCGTTGTTGCTGTTGTTAGTTGTTATAAAAAAAAACGTCATGTAATCAATGACTTTTGGATGTCCAGAGCCACGAAAAGATCCACTTTTTTCTTTAAAGAAGTAAAATGCGAAAAATTACAAGACATCAGTTTTTTGGTAAAAAGAATATTGTCATGTGTGCAAATATTATCCGAAAGACATTGGAAATATAATATGTAAGTATGTTTATATTTCAAAAACTGATAAGCGTTAAAATGTGAATACTTGCACTTGTATCGGCTATCACTCTAGTCAGGTTGAGCTAATCCCCTCTCCCCTCAAGCAAATACAGCATCTCTAAACATTGCAGCTTGTAGAATAGGGACCTAAAGTTACTTAGACTTAGACACTCCCATATCCTGAGACATATGAAGCACTCAAAGTGATCCATCGCATTCATAAGAATTTGAATTTCGCATACTTTTGACAATGGCTAAGTGGTTAACGACACGAACTGAGGACCTGGGTGTGTCGGGTTTGAATCCAGTTCATTCCACAGAAACACTTTCATCAAAACCCACACTTGACCTTGTGTCTAACCTCTTGGAGAGGAAGTAAATAAAATACTTTTGACTGTTTTCGTAGCAAGAATATTTTACAGAGACAGGTCGCTAACCTGAAGCGAAGCAACTAACATTTATGAAGAAGACTGTAAGTGGAGAAGTCTCCGGTAGATATTTGCTACTTTGTTTTCACAGTGGAGCGAAAATTCCAAACACGTCTTGTAGTTGTTGTTGTTGTTATTTGCTTTTCGGTTTTTTTTTTTTAAAAACGTCATCAACGACTTTTGGCTGTCCAGAGCCACGGAAAAATCCACTTTCTGTCGTTAGAGAGCTGTCTTATTTTTTGTCTCTTCATTGGAGAAATAGGATTTATGTATCTTTGTTTCCAATTTGTGGCAATATAAAAGTAGACTTTTTTCCTCTGTGTTTTCGTTTCGGAAGATCATTGCTTGATACATTACATTATCAGTGTTGCAATTGCCATTCAAAGGACATTGGTTTCATGCTCTGCGGTCGAAGCGTTTTCTATTTAGGGTTCCTTCTATGTTTAATGTCTTTTGGACCACGTCTCAAACAAGAACGTCCTTGATCAAGCGGACATCCCATGCATGTTCCCTTTGCTCACCCAACCATGACTCCGGTTGCTCGGCCATGCCAGGAAAATGGACGATGGAAGGATCCCAAAGGATTTTCCATGAAAAATGCCAGTATACTGAAATCATATGCCCTTAATAGGGTTAAGGTACACTAAATGTACAAAAACAAGGAAATTCCCAAATTTTTACACGTTTATTGTCATTAAAGGTATGCGAGCACAACAGGGCTATGTATTTTACTGGTAGGAATTTTTCTTAAGCGCACCTCACACACTTCATCCACTCATGCATAGAGATTTATACTGTAGTGATGTGATAATGAAATGATTTGGTTGATATGTAGTCATACCCTTAATGACAATAAAAGTGTAAACATTTGGGAATTTCCTTGCTTTTGTACATTTAGTGTATATGAATTTTCATCTTAACCCTATTAAGGGCATACGATTTCAGTATACTGGCATTTTTCATGGAATGTCACTACTTTTGTAAAGGCTATGCCTCAATACAATGCCTTCTCATGAGGTTTTTTGGAATTTTCTGGAAAACTAAGGTATATGGTAAACTGAAATTAAAATGCCATCAACTAGACCCTAGAACCTCTATCTCTGCCAAAAATTAGCTGAATCCATCAAATAGTTGATGAGATACAGGGGGATACATACGTACATACGTACGTACACACAGATAACATGACTTCATGATTGAACTTTCTGGATCTCTGGATTGCCTTGACTAATGATGCTGAAATTCTACACACTTATAGAACCTATCAAATAAAAATGTTGTGTAAAGTTTTAACTAATTTGGTTTATTGGTTTTTGAGTTATGATTGATCAAAGAAATGAGATTTCCAGCATAGGCCATTCGTGAGGTCTATTAAGGGATAGAGCACTTTCGTGCCTCCCTTGATTCTATACAGTGAGCTTGCAACCGGCTCCAGACCAGCAGGAAGACCTGTCTTACGCTACAAGGATGTCTGCAAGCGAGACATGAGGGCAGGTGGCATCGACCCAACAGGCTGGGAGTCCGTGACTGAAGATCGCAGCCGCTGTAAAAGTTCTGTAAAGGCATGCTTCAAGAGGAGTGAGGAGAGAAGAAACCAGCAGTGGAGGGATAGGAGAGAGCACAGACGACAAACGGCTGCAACAGAGCTCTCACAACCAGACACCACCTACATCTGTGGCAACAGCTGATTCAGGATAGGCTTGCACAGTCACAGCAGACACTGCGATTCGGAAATGGACAAATCTGAGGCGCAAAACTCCATTGTCTCCTGAGACAGACGAATGCCAAGTTTTCTTGTAACTGAAGGGTCACCAGTCATCTATTAGATGAATGAGTAGACGACTGGGGGTCACGTATTATCATAACATTTTCGATAAGATTGTGAAGTATTCTTCTGTAAAGATTTGATAAAATTCTGCTATGCATTGTTCACTATTAAAGACCTTTCAATATGCACACACCGATTGAAAATACTAGGATTAAAGGGAATTATGAGTTCCTGGTCTTCAGGCTGGGATTAGAATGTTGTATCTATTCTGTCCTCAGTCAGAAGAAGAGAACTCCTTCTTGACTGGGGCAATTTTTATTAAATTTAAAATTTTAAAATTTACCTCAAATTAACATATTGGAGGACTTACAAATAATACTACTTTTATTATTTATTTTTAATCTTTTAGTTAAATTCAGACTAAACCTCCCAATTTTATTAGTTCACTGAAATTCTACTACATTATAACAATTTATACTTATCCAGGGATGTATTGATTTATATACTATATTTTCAAGTTATCTATGTTAAATTTTCAAGATTATTCACAAACTTATCTAGAGTTAACCGTTTGAAGTGCCTACAGTGAAAACCTATCTCATCTCATTGATTAAGCAAACAATTTTATCAGGGAACATAACAATGTGAGGGGGGAGAGAGGGATTCATTAATGCAATTTTAGAGGGTTAACGGACAGTGACCGATTTTCGGCTGACACAACCATGGACTGGATTTTATTTTGTCTTCCTTTTTTCTTTTCTCTTTTTTTCTGCACGTCCATTTTTTTTTCTGGCAGCAATATTAATGCGAGTTTCTTTTTTCACTTTTTATTTGTATTCAGTCTGTGAAAAGATGTAAGATCATCGAAACGCTGACTACTTGGCGTAGACTGTAATAGTGTTTATATAATTATATGTGTGTTGCAGCTTACATGCAGGAACTCTTTTCTATCAGCGGTGAGTTGTGATTCGGCTTGGTGGTTATGTGATCATTGCCTCTTCACCAGATATGTGTCTAGCACATCTGTGTGTAACAAGATTCATGCGTGACGAATCTTCTTTGCACAAGAGCCGGATCACATGATCAGCAGAACACTCCAGTTCGACATTACTTCCCAAACAGACATAACGGAACAATACAGCATTGAAGACTTCAAAAATTCTAAGATTGTTTATTAATCTTTACTTGTGTATTTTATAATGGACCTCCTTCTTCGTTGCTTCTGGGAAACCGATTGCTGTCCGTGATTCCCAAAGAGGCTTAAGTAGTCCTAGAAGGAACGGTTGAAATAGGCTCTAGAAGCTGATTAGTCCTCATATGACCAAATCACCTCACAGAGGCTGCTCTCTGCAATGAAATAAATGTCAATGTTTATAACTGCTACATTAGTAGATCTTGATTTCAATCTTCGGAAAGGGACATATGATTGGTGCAAACCTGTTCTGGAAATTAATTTTACCTGTCCTGGGACGTGATTACATTCTAAGAGCGTGCAAGATTCAAAAGTTTAGTTGTTTCACCGTTAAGAATTTGATTACGTTCTGAGCGCGTTCAAGATTCAAACGTATAATTGCTTAATGGCTAAGAATTTGGTAACGTTTATTACTATACACTTTAAAATATTATGACTAGTTTCGTAATTCACATTGATTGATTGTGGGAGTGAAGTAGAGGGCTTCAAGAATTCTTAATCTTTTGGTGTTAGTATCGTGGTGTATTATTTTAGTATTGTTAACTAGTATGTGTCACAATATAGACACATACTTGCACGCTCTGGGAACGTAATCACGCACTCTAGTAACATCTCAATATCATAAGTTGTAAGTTGTAAATTACTGGCCGTGATAATAATAAAAAAAAAAACTCAACAGTAAAGACATATTTTTTTAAGAAACCAAAATTAATGAAACCAAAATTTGACAAATCAAATCGAAAGTACTCGCAAAAAAGGAAAGAAAATGGAACAAGAAACACATGGAACTTACATACAGCAATTTGTACCGAAACACTAAATGGACCATTTGGAAAATTGAAAAAAAAAGAAAAGTCTTATCAAATTATTATTTAATAATGCTTGCCTAATATATATATACAGGGTGTCCCAAAATAATGTATACACCCTTTGAATTGTTATAACTCGTTCAATTTACTGATTTTTTTTTTGAAGATTGATACACAAACAGAAGAGTAAGAATATACACGTAAAAATACTGACAGTAAAATTAACAAAAACATAGAAACTTAACTTTTAACAAAGATAAAGGCTATTTAGGATAATTTCAGAATGTTCATAAAATGAACCCTCACCCTAACCCCAACCCATTCTGCTCAATACACTTTCCAATTCCATATAGTGAAGACGTTAAGAATTGTACCTACAAACGTCCTGCAACATTTACTCCTTGGGCACATTCTACTACAATTGCTACTCCCATTTGTTTGCAATTGCTTCAGGTTTCTTGCTTTAAACATTGTAGCCTTTACGTTTATTAAAAGTTAATTTTCTATGGTTTTGTTAATTTTAGTGTCAGTATTTTTGAATGTGTATTCTTACTCTTCTACTGTTCTATCAACCTTGTTTGCAAGTCAAAATCAGTAAATTGAACGAGTTTTAACGATTCAAAGAGTGTATACATTATTTTGGGACACCCTGTATATATATATATATATATATATATATATATATATATATATATACACACACAATCAGTGTCCATATAGATGCACCGTCAACCTTCGGGTCAAGGGTTGTTTATCTTTGCTGGTTTAATGGATAATATTAACCTTTTGTTACTTCATCATTTATGACGTCATAGAGGATCTCCTTGATGTCTTCCCTCAGTTTTAGTAGATAACATCATCCCTTTGTGACGTCATTCAGTGTCCATGGAGACAGCAAACAAACTGATATAACTTGGTCAGCGGTAATATGTGACACAAGGTCGGGAAAGTGGGATTTGATAAACCAGCGCTCGAGAAGGTGAGCACTCTGGCCATTAAAAATTGCCTGGGCATCCCCGTCGGCATTCCCCGGTAGACGCGCCTCAGGCGATTAGCAATAAACTAACCCCTTCTCAAAAGGGTGAGAAGGCAAAGCCTGGGAGGGTGGACCTCCTAGAACTGCACAGGACAAACCCATAGACCGGCGTAAATCAAGCGCCGAAGGGCAAGACAATACCGTTCTATGGGGTGCAGTATCCATCGAAACGAATACTACACTTTGATCTTGGCCAAAAGGCCAAGCAAACAATATATATCCTGTACAAAACAATAGCACTACCGGTAATCCAATAGGATTAACATAATACACTCGAATACAGTTCACCATACATACTACTGTTCGTAGTATATATATATTCTACAGACTAGTTTACTTATTTAGTGACTGAGGGGAGTTCGGGATCCCATCGCTTTCTCCCTCACTAAATAACTCATTCTCGCTTTCTCTCTCACTAAATAACTCATTCTCGCTTTCTCTCTCACTAAATAACTCACTCTCGCTTTCTCTCTCACTAAATAAGTAATTCTCTCTTTCTCTCTCACTAAATAACTCATTCTCTCTTTCTCTCTCACTAAATAACTCACTCTCGCTTTCTCTCTCACTAAATAAGTAACTCTCTCTTTCTCTCTCACTAAATAACTCATTCTCTCTGTCTCTCTCACTAAATAACTCACTCTCTCTTTCTCTCTCACTAAATAACTCACTCTCGCTTTCTCTCTCACTAAATAAGTAATTCTCTCTTTCTCTCTCACTAAATAACTCATTCTCTCTTTCTCTCTCACTAAATAACTCACTCTCTCTTTCTCTCTCACTAAATAACTCACTCTCGCTTTCTCTCTCACTAAATAACTCATTCTCGCTTTCTCTCTCACTAAATAAGTAATTCTCTCTTTCTCTCTCACTAAATAACTCACTTTCGCTTTCTCTCTCACTAAATAACTCATTCTCTCTTTCTCTCTCACTAAATAACTCATTCTCTCTTTCTCTCTCACTAAATAACTCATTCTCTCTTTCTCTCTCACTAAATAACTCACTCTCTCTTTCTCTCTCACTAAATAACTCATTCTCGCTTTCTCTCTCACTAAATAACTCACTCTCGCTTTCTCTCTCACTAAATAACTCATTCTCTCTTTCTCTCTCACTAAATAACTCACTCTCGCTTTCTCTCTCACTAAATAACTCATTCTCGCTTTCTCTCTCACTAAATAACTCACTCTCGCTTTCTCTCTCACTAAATAACTCATTCTCTCTTTCTCTCTCACTAAATAACTCACTCTCGCTTTCTCTCTCACTAAATAACTCATTCTCTCTTTCTCTCTCACTAAATAACTCACTCTCGCTTTCTCTCTCACTAAATGACTCATTCTCTCTTTCTCTCTCACTAAATAACTCATTCTCTCTTTCTCTCTCACTAAATAACTCACTCTCGCTTTCTCTCTCACTAAATAACTCACTCTCTCTTTCTCTCTCACTAAATAACTCACTCTCTCTTTCTCTCTCACTAAATAAGTAATTCTCTCTTTCTCTCTCACTAAATAACTCACTCTCGCTTTCTCTCTCACTAAATAACTCATTCTCTCTGTCTCTCTCACTAAATAACTCATTCTCGCTTTCTCACTCACTAAATAACTCACTCTCGCTTTCTCTCTCACTAAATAACTCATTCTCTCTTTCTCTCTCACTAAATAACTCACTCTCTCTTTCTCTCTCACTAAATAACTCACTCTCGCTTTCTCTCTCACTAAATAACTCACTCTCTCTTTCTCTCTCACTAAATAACTCACTCTCTCTTTCTCTCTCACTAAATAACTCATTCTCGCTTTCTCACTCACTAAATAACTCATTCTCTCTTTCTCTCTCACTAAATAACTCACTCTCTCTTTCTCTCTCACTAAATAACTCACTCTCTCTTTCTCTCTCACTAAATAACTCATTCTCGCTTTCTCACTCACTAAATAACTCATTCTCTCTTTCTCTCTCACTAAATAACTCATTCTCTCTGTCTCTCTCACTAAATAACTCACTCTCTCTTTCTCTCTCACTAAATAACTCACTCTCGCTTTCTCTCTCACTAAATAAGTAATTCTCTCTTTCTCTCTCACTAAATAACTCATTCTCTCTTTCTCTCTCACTAAATAACTCACTCTCTCTTTCTCTCTCACTAAATAACTCACTCTCGCTTTCTCTCTCACTAAATAACTCATTCTCGCTTTCTCTCTCACTAAATAAGTAATTCTCTCTTTCTCTCTCACTAAATAACTCACTTTCGCTTTCTCTCTCACTAAATAACTCATTCTCTCTTTCTCTCTCACTAAATAACTCATTCTCTCTTTCTCTCTCACTAAATAACTCATTCTCTCTTTCTCTCTCACTAAATAACTCACTCTCTCTTTCTCTCTCACTAAATAACTCATTCTCGCTTTCTCTCTCACTAAATAACTCACTCTCGCTTTCTCTCTCACTAAATAACTCATTCTCTCTTTCTCTCTCACTAAATAACTCACTCTCGCTTTCTCTCTCACTAAATAACTCACTCTCTCTTTCTCTCTCACTAAATAACTCACTCTCTCTTTCTCTCTCACTAAATAAGTAATTCTCTCTTTCTCTCTCACTAAATAACTCACTCTCGCTTTCTCTCTCACTAAATAACTCATTCTCTCTGTCTCTCTCACTAAATAACTCATTCTCGCTTTCTCTCTCACTAAATAACTCATTCTCGCTTTCTCACTCACTAAATAACTCATTCTCTCTTTCTCTCTCACTAAATAACTCACTCTCGCTTTCTCTCTCACTAAATGACTCATTCTCTCTTTCTCTCTCACTAAATAACTCATTCTCTCTTTCTCTCTCACTAAATAACTCACTCTCGCTTTCTCTCTCACTAAATAACTCATTCTCTCTTTCTCTCTCACTAAATAACTCACTCTCTCTTTCTCTCTCACTAAATAACTCACTCTCTCTTTCTCTCTCACTAAATAACTCACTCTCTCTTTCTCTCTCACTAAATAAGTAATTCTCTCTTTCTCTCTCACTAAATAACTCATTCTCTCTTTCTCTCTCACTAAATAACTCATTCTCTCTTTCTCTCTCACTAAATAAGTAATTCTCTCTTTCTCTCTCACTAAATAAATCATTCTCTCTTTCTCTCTCACTAAATAACTCACTCTCTCTTTCTCTCTCACTAAATAACTCACTCTCGCTTTCTCTCTCACTAAATAAGTAATTCTCTCTTTCTCTCTCACTAAATAACTCATTCTCTCTTTCTCTCTCACTAAATAACTCACTCTCTCTTTCTCTCTCGCTAAATAACTCACTCTCGCTTTCTCTCTCACTAAATAACTCACTCTCTCTTTCTCTCTCACTAAATAACTCCCTCTCGCTTTCTCTCTCACTAAATAACTGTGAAGCTGAAAATCTCCCTTGAAATTTTGCTTCTAATATTTCTTCCTTTTAGGATCCGGGCTGAAGCGCTCCACTGGTTTTCTTTCATGTGTGCTCTTTCTTTTATTCCGAACTAATGGAATTTGATCCTTTCCAGTTTAGGGCGAAGACAAATTTTGTTTAGCTCGTAAGGCTGGTTCAGTAGATGTATACATATGTTTGTGTACAATATTGGGTAGTGGTATGTCAAAAGCATCACATAGAATCTCCATTGGGACTTGTTCCTCACTTTTTTCATTATTTTCAATATATTGTGGTTTAATTTGGTTAATGCGTCTTTTGCACACAAATTTTAAACTTTTGATGGTGTAGACCACTTTGCCAATCATTTTCTGAATTATACCATCCATCCAATAACTTTTTCCACCTTGGAAACTTTTTAGATATACTTTATCTCCTGGGGAGTATCTTATTATGTTTACATCTTCCTTTTTAGCAACTTTTTTCTTTGGATGGGGTATCAATCTATCGAAAATCGATCGTATTTTCCTTGCAAACATAAGTTCTGCAGGAGACAATTTCGAGTCATTGTTGTTTCCATTAGGAGTCACCCTATAAATTACTAAAAATTTCTGGATAGTGTTTTCTTCCGTGTCCATATTTTTTTTTTTTTGTAAGGCACGCTTAAAAGTGTCAACAAATTTTTCAGCTTGACTGTTCGATCTAGGATGATATACTGGTGTAGTAATGTGTTCAATGTCCAAGGAAGTACAGAAATCCTTAAATTCCTTTCCTGTGAACGCCGTACGATTGTCGCTGAACAGTGTCCGGGGGACCCCGAAACGACTGAAAATTTCATCTAATGCACTGATGGTGTTCCTAGATGTAGGATGCTTGCACTTGAATACCTCAGGCAATTTCGAGAAAGAGTCCATCAAGATCAAGTAATAATATCCATTAATTGGTCCAGCATAGTCTATATGTAGACGTGCTCGTGGCAAATCCGTTTTTGGCCAAGGATTTGTTTTGACCGGAGGCGCCCTTGACAACCTCGGCATAGTTTTACAAAACTTTTTATTTCCTTGTCCATTCTTGGCCAGTATCTGTAGGATTGCATGAATGATTTCATCCGTGACATGTCAGGATGGCCGGTATGAAATTCTTTCAGCATAACTTTACGTAGAGATTGAGGTATTATAATTCTATCTGCGTACATTAAAGTGTTGTCACATATTGAGAAAGGTGAAATCTGGGTTCCTTTTTTCTTTCTTTCGTTCAACCTCATCTGGTTCTTTATTTTTAATATAAAATCATCTTTTTCGGCTTCCTTTTTTATTTGTTCCAAACTTACAGATAATTCTCTGATAGTGTTTAACAACAGACCTGAGATTTCTTTTTCCTCTTTTAGTGCTGCTATAACCGTCTCTTCTAAAATCTCTTCAATTTTGAGGATTAATCTTGATAGTCCACCCGCATGCCATGTTGTTTTGATGCGATGTATTCTATCCTAAAATGATAGTTCAGTAGGGTTACACCCCATCGCCGTAAACGGTTAGCAGTGTGGATAGGAATGTCTTTTTTTTATCCAAATATAGTTACTAACGGTTTATGGTCTGTTTGAAGTATAAATGATCTACTATATAAAAAGCAATGGTATTTTTTAACTCTGAACACAATCGATAATGCCTCTTTCTCAATCTGATTATAATTTTTCTCAGCCGATAGAAGAGTCCTCGAAGCGTGTGCAATCGGTTTAGTAGTACCATCTTCATATTTGTGTAGCAGTGCAGCACCCACTCAGTATTCACTAGCATCAGTCACAAGGATGATTTCTTTCACAGGATAATAATGAGCTAAGGCTAGATCTGAGAGTAGACTTTTTTAATTTTCTGGAAAGCCGTCTCGATATCTTTTGGCCACATCCATTTTTTGTCTTTCCATAATAATTCGTTAAGGGGGGGGGGGCTCTTAAATCGTACATATTTGGAATGTAGATTGCATAATATTGAGCCAACCCAAGAAACGATTGTAGTTTTGCAACTGTGTCGGGTGCAGGCATATTTTTAATTGCATCGGTTCTCTGTGGGTCCGGTTTCCCGCCTTCACTGTCTATCACTTGTCCGAGGTATTTAATTCTTTCCATGAAGAATTGACACTTCTAAGGACTTAATTTGAAACCGAATTCTTCTGGTCGTTTGAACATAACTCTGAGGTGTTTTTGTGTTCGTGAACGTTCTTACTTTTGACTAGAATATCGTCTAAATAGGCGATGGCAAACTCAAGACTCACCAACATAGTGTCCATAATCTGCTGGAACAAAGCTGGGGTGACCTTTAAGCCGAAAGGGAACCTATTTAGTTTGAAAATTCCCCTATGTGTATTTATGCACAAATATTTTGAGCATTCCTCGTTCACTTTAACCTGCAAGTATGCGTCAGATAGATAGATTTTTGAAAAAATCTTTCCTCCATTTAACTTTGCGAAAATATCTTCTGGCGAAGGAAGTGGATAATTATGATCCTTCAGGCAATCGTTTAACCCTGTTGAAAAATCGGCGCACACTCTTATTTTTTTGTTTTTCTTTTTGACATAGACTGTGGGCGATGTCAAGTCTGCATGGTCTACCTTAGATATAACTCCCATTATTTTCTAATCTTTCCAGTTCCTTGCTGATTGTGTCTAAGGAGGAAAAAGGGACGTTTCCTTTTGGTTTAAAAATTGGAGTGACATTTTCCTTAAGTTCAAACTTGACTTCTGTCTTTGTACATAAACCCAAACCCTCAGAGAAAACTCTGGGATCTTCTTCTTTCAATTTATTCATGAATTTTTCATTTTTAATACATTTTTTTTTCTTTTCTGCACTGTTTATTTCCTTGCTAAAAAATTTCATTGGGAGTTTAAATAAATTGAACAATACTATCCAGTCTATTCCAAAAAGACATGAATTAATCTCTTGAATCACATATACTTTTGTTTGTGCAGTTTTGCCACAGAAAGAAATATCGCACTTCTTCTTTAAAGTTTAATTTTTTCCTGGAACCCTCTGGCAATTTCCTTGGTTTCAGATAATTTGGGTTTTCCAATTTTTCTCCATGTTTGTTCGTCATTAATACTTATGTCTGAGCCAGAATCCAGTAAAAAGTGACCATGTATACGTACATCTATGTATTTTCGATTTTCGCTGTTCTGGACTTTTTTTTTTTTGACAACAAAACGTTTACTTTTTCAAAATTCTTTTTCTTATTCTTGCAGCAAACAGATCATTTATGACCCTTAATTCTGCAAGATTCACAGAATTTGTTTTTATACCAACATACATCTTTAGAATGCTTAGTATTTCCGCACGTCTCACATTTTCATGTCTTTTTGAATTCAAGAGTTGTACTTTGGTAACACTTTTTTCCTCAATTTGGGTATCATCCCTTTTAACATTAATGAGATGCTGTCATTCTTCTGTTACTCTTTGTAATGTGATTTTCGTGTCTTGCTCCACCATTGTTAACATTCTAGACCTTATTTCTTTGTACTTAGGGGCTGTTAGTCCTTGAACAACAATTAGGCATTTGAATAAATCTTTGTGGATTTCATCTATCTTGAATTGCTCAACCAAAGAGTTTACTGTTCCTGCATATGCCAAAAGATCCTCACTATCTGTTTTCACAATGTTTAGACATTTGTATCGTGTGTGGAATAGACTATTTTTTCTGACAAATATCTTCGACAGTATATTTATAGTTTCATCGAATGAAACTTCCTCAGGTTTTCTGGGCAATATCAAGTTCGTATATTTGGTATTCTCTTCTGTTCCCAGTTTCTGTAATAACAGGGTTACCCGTTCTTCATCCGATCAATCTAAGCACATTTTAGTAAATATCGTTTCAAATCGTCTGAAATATGCTGGAAATGTAATGCCAGAATCAGGTTTGTATACAAATGCAAATAAAGAATTTGCAATTCTTTTGGCAGAAAAAAAAAAGCTGTTTCAGAATTTTTTCGAAACTTTTCTGCTGTTGTAGTATTTGTTGCTACAACTTTTGATGTTGTTGTTACATGCTCGTACACAGCATTCTTGTCATTTTAACTAATTGTTCTATATTGAAAATACTCAGGAGAACTCGACACAAACAAAAAAAAAAATTTTTTTTTGTTTAGAAAAAGTAATAGCAGTGAGTGTACTATTATTAGTTACTAAAAAGTATTCTATTGAATTTTTATCTTGTATAGTTCGTAATGTTAATGGTCGAATTTGAGTCATGGTCCATCATACATGTTTTTTTTAAATCAAACAATAAAAGTATTCTTACTGTTTTAAAAGGTTTTCCTCTTTGACACGCCTTTTTTTTTAAGATGTCTTTTAGTTGTACTGGAAAAAAAACAAATCCACAGTAATCCTTGTTCGTTAGCGCACATGTACGTCCGTCGATAAGAACTGTTTGTTGGATGCTTTATTTTTGTACCTTAAAAAGGTAGATCCTTCTTTGTAGTGTGAATTCGATTAGCGAACAACGCTTGCAGTTGATATCTTTGAATCAACGTCAGTCGGATTATTTCGTTCACAACGTGACTTGCATTTATTTACTGAATAAAACAAAGCACGCGCGTGACTGAATATATTCAAAAATTTGGTTTCGTTTCGAATCCTTGTTTGCCAGTTGATATATTTGAGTTTACCGCATCTTTTATGGGTTCGTTTTCGAAATCCGCATCACCAGCTGATATGACTTAGTCAGAAGTTATAATAACAAAATAACCAGTGTAAGGTTTTTAAAAGAGGATGGTTTATTACAACGTATATATATCTTGGACAAAACAATAGCACTACCGGTAATCCAATAGGATTAACATAATACACTCGAATACAGTCAAATACAGTTCACCATACATACTGTGGCCGACGCCACAACTGGTCAGGGGATATATGTGCGACCTTTCTTTCTTTGTTGACTCAGCCCTTCTTCGTCGCTGAGGTAGAGAAGAGGGGGTGATCTCGTGAAATCACGTTGCCAGAAGATTCCGGCCAATCAGGGACCAACAGGTCAGCTTGACCACGCGTGGTTTGAGTGTCTATAAAACAAGTCACGCATTTCCTTTCTGTCTCTTTTTTCCTTCCGTTTTCTCGGCGAACGCACACAGTAGAGATCGTCGACACTCCCCCCCCCCCCCGGCTCGACCGAGGAGATGGGGGATGTAAAAAAGTAACCTCTTTTAATTCCCACCACGAAAGATGAACTATTCTGTCAAACACACTCACATTACAATTGCCACACAAAAATACATCAAACACGCTCGCATATACCACTTTTACAAACATGAACTTACAAACAGAACTGTTGCACTCTTAAAAGTACGAACTCTACAACATGTCTTAGTCAAATAAATTGTTTTGTTGTTTAATATAAATGTTTTTCTCTTAATTATTAATTTTGTAAAATACCATTCTTGTTGTGTTAGCTTTCTTATTCCTTCGCTTTCTTTCTAATATTTCAGGTAATAATAATAATAATGTTCTCTTTCTTCCCTTTGTTTGTTTTAATCCTTTAATTATATCCACACGTGGTCCGGCCACTTCGACCAATCCACACGTGGTCGGGCCACGTTCAAACGGTGGGAATGACAATGCTGATATAAAGGCATCTCTCCCACAACCTTTGGTTGGGGGATCCCACATGGGTTTAACCCTTTGTCTAAAAACTTTAACCCAGGCCATAATACTACTGTTCGTAGTATATATATATTCTACAGACTAGTTCACTTATTTAGTGACTGAGAGGAGTCCGGTATCCCATCACAACACAAACATACAAGATAACAATATCCACAGATGTTTCAGTAGTACAAAGATATTTTTGACCAATGAATTTCCATGTGTTCTACTGGTAAGTGAATTTTTATTTTATTTCTAATTCCTATATCTATCAATATTATTTATCGAAAGTCCAGTCCTTTTATTAAAGCTAAAAATAAATTTAAAAAAAAAACAACGCAATACCAGATTTAATATGGCCACCATCATGAGCTTTTTCGCTATGAACTTTTATACATAAAAACTATAGGGCTCAACTGTATGACCAGTTGAGCAGCAAGATAAGTCAGACTGCCAAGCACACCAAAATACCGGTTTATAATAAGGCTAGAATGTTCCATTATGCTCAGAAGGGAAAGTCCATTCTGTGTTCTGATTGGCTGAGATTCATAAGTGGCCATTCTAGTGTATAAATGTTCATTCATTCGAATAAGTATTCTTCTATGAGATGGATGCCGGTAAGTGCTAGTTTGATTCTATAAGAACGTTTTTCATGTACGAATAAAATTTCTAATCCTTCATCATGCTATACCTCATTAATGGCAAAAACAAGACCAAACATTTAGAAATATATGCCTGAGAGATTATACATCACCCACCATATTCTCCAGATCTCGTACCAACAGATTACTATCTTTTTAGAAGTTTGCAGGCATGTGTACACAGTGTGATGATGTATGGAAGTGAAACCTGGCCAGTGAGGGTTGAGGACATGCGTTGCATGATGAGAATGATACAATGGATATGTAATGTGAGTCTTAAAGACATGCTTAGATCTGATGACCTCAGAGGAAGATTAAATCTGGACAGTATAGGGAGATGTGTGCAGATGGGGAGACTTTGTTGATTTGGTCACATTGAAAAACATTGATTAGAGTTCTTGGGTTAGTAGATGTAGAACAGTTGGGGTAGTACGGTCAATTGGTATGGGAAGGTCAAGGAAAACACGGGAGGAAGTTATAAAGATGGACTTGAGAGAAAGAGGGATAAATAAAGACCTGGCCAGAGATAGGTTAGTTTGGAAGTCAATTTCTTATTCATTCATTTCGTATGAATCAGATGATTCTATTGTTGGCATTGGTTTCCCCGATATCTTTCTTGTCAGAATTCTTTCTAGAGAGACATCGGGTACTTAGGGGAGGGACCACATGAAGGTTGACAGCATCCTAAGTGAAAGTGTTTATGTGGAACGAACTGGATTCGAACTTGGCACATCTTGGTCGTCACTCTGTTTCGTTAACCACCGTCACCTCAGTCGTTTAACGCATGTAAAACAGCCGTTAAACTGCTGCTGCTGCTGCTGCTGCTGCTGCTGATGATGATGATGATGATGATAGTGATGATGATGAAGAAGAAGGTGATGATAGTGAAGAAGAAGAAGAAGAAGAAGGAGGAAGAAGAAGAAGGAGGAAGAAGAAGAAGCAGGAAAAGGAGGAAGAAGAAGAAGCAGGAAAAGGAAAAGGAGGAAGAAGAAGAAGAAGAAGAATGGATTAAGACTTACTTGAAAAGAAGAAATCTCCAATGATTTAGTTTCATTTTTCATTTCAAAACCTAAGGACTTTGATGAACATGGCATTCCTTTTGGCCGGGATCAAAGTGTAGTATCTGTTCCGATGGATACTGCACCCCATAGACCGGTATTTTCTTGGCCTTCAGGGCTTGATTTCGGCCGGTCTATGGATTTGTCCTGTGCAGTTCTAGGAGGTCCACCCTCCCAGGCTTCGTCTCCCCTCTTTGGGGAGGAGTAAATTTATTGCTTACTGCCTGAGGCGCCCCTACCGGGGAATGCCGACGGGACTGCCCAGGCAATTTTTAATGGCCAGAGTGCTCACCTTCTCCGACCTTGTGTCACATCTTACCTTGTGGGAGGAATATAAATAACATGGCATTAACATACTTATTGACAGATGGAAATAGGTCATAAAAAAGAACGGGGGGGGGGGGTCTACGTTAATGAGTAAATACATCTGATATTGTGGCTTTGTTCTTGTTTTCAATAAAACAAAACACAAAACACAGTATCAGAGTTATTTAATCCGTAATGTAGCCCCCCCCCCCCCCATTCTTTTCTGTGACCTACTTCCATTTTTGTCAGTAAGCTTCTTAAAAAAGGGAACAGAACTTTCATTGCAACCTGTTTTTGCAAAATCATCTCAAAGGATTATTTGATGTGAAGAATTCGAAATTAATTAAATTCCTTTTCCAGTTGAAAAACCAAAGGAATTTTATTAACGTGACATATTTATTTTGCCCCCCACCCCCTGTCACCCCTAAACTGTTGTATTATATGTTGGAGAGGTGCTTTATTAGATTAGGACCCACGCTAAAATCGACTTGGCGTTGGTACTTTCCGGCGGTTTACGTAAACATCCGGAAATGATGCATTTAGTCAAATTGTATGAAAGAAAGGTGCTTTCACAGATTAGGACCCACGCTAACTTTGACCCCCCTCCCCCCGTTGTTAAGGTTAGGGTCATGGTTAGGGTTAGGGTCAAAGTTTCAATCAGTTGAAATGTTGACATGTCGTCTGCTTATTCGTTTCAATCAGTTGAAATGTTGATTGCTCATTTTCTCGCAAATTGATTGGCTAACCGCTTTGGTACTTCTCGACAGTTTACGTAAACATCTGGAAAGTATCGACGTCAAGTCGATTTTAGCGTAGGTCCTAACTTAAAAGAGTACCCTTGGAGGACACAATCAATCCATTCCCATATTCCACCCCGATCTGTTTTATTTTTGACATCCTACTTAACCCCCCTCCCATCTAGAGACCACCCTACTTGTTTCAGAGCAGGGGGGGGGATAGTGGGCGGCCTAACACTTAACAGAGGGTTGGGAGGGGTTGTGAGGGCCCTACTAACGTACATTTTTTCTTTTCTTTTTTTAATATTTGTAAATGTTGTCCCACTCCCCATGATGAACTTTTTGTAAATTAAATCTTTTTAAAACAAACTGGGGATCATCTAAGTAAGATCAAGCCACAGAGTGAATGTGGTATTTTGGTGTGAGTGTCTTGTGTTGGGTAAGCCCAAAAGTTTTTGACAAAATTGGATGACCATCGACCCCCCCCCCCCCCTGATTCGGGCTTCATGCCTAAGGCAAAGGATGAACTTTATGATTATTGTTTTTGTTTTAATAAAACCTTGTTGTGAATGTATATTTTTTACTTGAATACAATAAAAACTTTTATTGTCAGATGGAAAGAGGTTATAGTGAAGAATGATTTAAACTTAGACTTAGACACTCTTATATTCTGAGTCAAAGTGATCTATCACATTCATAAGAATTTGAATTTCGCATACTTTTGACTGTTTAGGTATCATTGTTTATGTTTTGCAAAGATCTGTGACTACCTTAAATTTTTTAGATATAACAAAATAAAATATTGGCTTGGGATACCTAATGTGACAATAAAGAGGAACACTCACCATCAGGAAAGAGAAGGAGGTGCTTTGCATGTCGTATGCAAATTTAAAAGGGGGCTTCTCTTAGGTGCAGGTGTTTATGTGATTTACATATGTGGAGATCAGAGGAGATAAATGAAGAGGACAGCTGGGAAAGAGGGGAAGTGATCTTAGGATTGGAGAAAGAAAGGCAGAAAGTGGGTTGCACGATTTTTACGTTGGAAATCAAAAGACAGTAAAAACGTTTTGGAGAAAAAGGCAGAAAGTGGGTTGCACGACTTTTTCGTTGGAAATCAAAAGACAGTAAAAACGTTTTGGAGAAAAAGGCAGAAAATGAGTTGCACGAAATTCGGTTCGGTTGAATTACAGTCAAAACTTTTTTTTTTGATTTTTCTGGCACTGTTATTTAACACCTAATTAATTTACTTAGACTTAGGTACTCCCAAATCCATCCTTATTACTCCCTCCCAAGTTTAATATAAATAATCCCAAGTTTTTCTTGGCCTTCTCCTGCGAACTGAATCTGCTACCTCAACGTTTCTACAGTGACTAACCCAAGACATATGAGGCAGTCAAAGTGATCCATCGCATTCGTAAACATTTGAATTTGGCATAATTTTGACTGTTTTCGTAGCAAGAATATCCTACAGGGACAAATCGCTAACCTGAAGCCAAGCAACTAACATTTATGAAGAAGACTGTAAGTGGAGAAGTCTCCGGTAGATATTTACTTCCTTGTTTTCAAAGTAAAGTGAAAATTTCAAATATGTCTCCACACTGTTATTGTTGTTATTAGTTTTTGTTTTCTTTTTCTAAAAAACGTCATGAAAACAACGACGTTTGCCTGTCCAGAGCCACGAAAAATCCATTTTCTGTCGTTAGAGAAGTAAAAAAAAAAAAAAAAAAAAAAAAAAAAAATGGGGCTACATTATCGATTAAAAAAATCTAATCTGATACTGTGGGTATTTTCTTTTTTTTTTTTCAGCTTAAAAAAAACGACAAAACTTTTGTTACAACCTGATAAATTATCATTGAGACTCTCAGTTGGTAACTTAGAGGTGCCAAAACTACTTGATAAAATTCCACCAAATTTTGCATGAAGCATCCTTAAGATCTCTGGTGCATAACAGTGGGTGTAAAATTGTTAATAATACAACTGTAGTCGAAAACGCGCGCACAAAAAAAAAAATAAATAAAATATTTGACTTTCGAATTGTATTAACAATTCTCCAAAACACGATGATGCCGACTCTCAAAAGTCCGATTCTCGAATTGTAATTAACAATTCTCCAAAACACGATGATGCCGACTCTCAAAAGTTCGATTCTCGAATTGTAATTAACAATTCTCCAAAACACGATGATGCCGACTCTCAAAAGTCCGATTCTCGAATTGTAATTAACAATTCTCCAAAACACGATGATGCCGACTCTCAAAAGTCCGATTCTCGAATTGTAATTAACAATTCTCCAAAACACGATGATGCCGACTCTCAAAAGTCCGATTCTCGAATTGTAATTAACAATTCTCCAAAACACGATGATGCCGACTCTCAAAAGTCCGATTCTCGAATTGTAATTAACAATTCTCCAAAACACGATGATGCCGACTCTCAAAAGTCCGATTCTCGAATTGTAATTAACAATTCTCCAAAACACGATGATGCCGACTCTCAAAAGTCCGATTCTCGAATTGTAATTAACAATTCTCCAAAACACGATGATGCCGACTCTCAAAAGTCCGATTCTCGAATTGTAATTAACAATTCTCCAAAACACGATGATGCCGACTCTCAAAAGTCCGATTCTCGAATTGTAATTAACAATTCTCCAAAACACGAATCTCGTCAATTGAGTAACAGACACAAACGATGTCAACTAAATTTTTTCTCTCACTGAACACTCGACGCGATCCCAACTCGTCACGTCAATTTTGCCGTTTCTCCCCGAGAGGAAAGTTTCTACTCTTTTTATTTCAGCGAGAATTCGGCCATGCATAACAATGCTCATTTGCATAAGTGAACTCTTGTCATCGCACAAAAATAATAAGATTCTATATTGTAAGCGAAACGCTCTGGGTTTAATCCCCGATGAACAACACACGGCGCAACCCTCACTCTTTTATCTTTACCTCGTGGACCTGCATGATAGCTACTACAACTGCTACTTCTAAAAACAATAAACTCCTCTAGGCTCCAAAACTGTTGGTCAGAATTGCAACAAATTTAGTATGAAGAACTCTTGGATGGCGGGAGTGTCAGGAAATCAAAATTTTAATAGTAGTAGTAATAGTAGTAAACAATTATTTGCGTTATTGGGATTATTCGGACTACTATTCTCACAACTTTTCAACCGATGTAACCTCCAACCTTCTTCAGGTACGTATTGTCGAACTTGGAAACCTTTATAGCGAACTCGGAAATCTGTACGGAATTTACAACGGAATCCGTATTTAATCTATGGGGTAGATTGTCCTTAAGTCGTCTGAAAAAAAAATCCTGCAGGTTAAGATGAGTTGACTACCACAAAACTTGTAAAAAAATGGATGAACTATCAGCAATAAAGTTTAACAGATTTATTAAAACTGAACAGAGAATGAAATAATGAGTTAATTGACCGCTGTACGCGAATTGAAATATTCACAGTCTGAAGATCGTGGTCTGTTTACTTTCTTTCAAGGCAGGACTCCATTTTCAAGGGCGATAACTCTTAACGTCCAAAAATGGTTCAAGGGAGATAAATCGTTTTCGTTAGCTGTCCTAACAGATACCAACACTTCCGCCTGCTAGACTGGAAGTATGAAAACAGTGTACGTATCATAAGGCATCGGAATAAACTAGCTGAGGAGGCAGTAAATACAGAATCAATCAACAGCTTCAAGAACCATGTGGACAAATATGTGAAGATGGAGGATTACATAAGATAGTATCAGGTTGGAAAGAAAGTAATGTCGCATTTTTAACTTCATCACTTTGCAGCCTCCTAAGTTGTACACAGTTCTAGATTTTCTTGTGAATTGGTGTCTTAATATCTTGCTTTGCCTTTCAGATATTATAATTAGTTGGGAAATATTAAGTTTAACAATCTCAGCCATCAAAAAATGGATATTAATGAAGAGCATCTGAGACATTGCATGCTCTATGAATTCAAAAAAGGAAACTCAGCTGCAGAAGCTACAAGGAATATTGGAACTGTCTATGGGATAAATGTTCTGAATAATCGAAAATGTCAACAACGGTTTGCAAAATTTTCTTCTGGAGACTTTAACCTGTCAGATCAGCGTCGTTCGGGAAGGCCAAAATCAATTGATAAAGACGCCATTAAAGACGGTGTGAAGGCCCATCCAGAGTTAACCAGCAGAGAATTAGCTCAACAATTCAATACAACCCATGCCACAATTATTTCATGCCTTCATGAGTTAGGAAAAGTTAAAAAAAACTTGGACTCTGGGTTCCCCACGATTTGACCAATGCTCAACGAAATCAAAGATTGACTGTTTGCACATCTTTGCTTTCCAGGAATCATCGAGAACCAATTTTGCAAGAATACCCAATGCAAAAGACAATGGTTAGACCGAAACCAAAGTCCACGGCCTGTTCCAAAACAAGGACTACACCCAAAGAAGATTATGCTCTCTTTATGGTGGGACATGAGAGGACTGATTCATTATGAGTTACTAGAGCCTAATCAAACAATCACAGCAATAAAATATTGTTCGCAGCTGGATGATCTAAGAATTGCTCTATCAAAAGAAAACGACCAGCATTACTCAATAGGAAGGGTGTAATGCTTCAGCATGATAACGCGAAACCTCACACAGCAAAACTCACTCAGGAAAAGGTCATGAGTTTCAATTGGGAAGTTTTGCCTCATACGCATTATTCACCTGACATTGCTCCATCTGACTACCATCTTTTCCGGTCGTTGCAGCATCACTTAAACAATAAAATTTATGAAAATGACGACCAACTCAAAAATGACCTAAATTTGTTTTTCTCTCAAAAATCAGAAAATTTTTGAAGAAGTTATCAAGAAGCTAGTTGATCATTGGACAGAAGTCATAGAAAATGAGGGAAATTATTGTAAAGGTTAAAAATGCCCTAATGTGAATGTTTCAGATGAACTAAATGTGTTGGACAAAAACGACATTACTTTCTTTCCAACCTGATACTCGGCTTCGTGCTCTTCAATCCACTCCAATCATTAGTAAGGAAAGGGGTGCAATCAGGTAAGCTGGCCTGTTAAGATACTACCTTTCTTTCTCTTCCTGTTCTGTTCTTACTTCGTCCTTTCCTTCCTTTATTGGTCCCCCAATTTATAACATCGGGGGGACTTATGTTTTGAGGCATGTCCGTCCGTCCGAATTTTTCTCTGAAATTTTGCATGAAGTTGTAACTTTTGTCAGGTTAGAAAGTGACATTCTCCGATTTTTGAAAATAATCTGGTTAGCCCCCCAGGGGGTCAAAAGGCCTCGAAATGGCAAAAAAATGATATTTTTTGCCCCATAACTTTTCATCCATCCATTCAATTTCTCTGAAACTTGGCCAAAATGTGGAGGCAATTGTTCCTAATAGAAAATAAGTATCGCTGACCTTGGAAAAAATCTGGTTCGCGCCCCCAGGGGGTCAAAAGTCCCCAAAATGGCAAAAAATTACCCTTTTCTCCCATAACGTTTGATCCATCCATTCAATTTTTCTGAAACTTGGCCAAAATGTAGAGGCAATTGTTCTGGATATAAAATGAGCATCCTTGACCTCAGAAAAAATTATAGTTCGCGCCCCCAGGGGGTCAAAGGGGGCTCAAAAATGCCCAAATTTATTGCATTTTACACTCGCCACAACGAGTCACATACAGAGGGGGACCACGCACGCGCGGCTTGTTTCTTTTCTTTACTTTATTTTCCTTGTGAGAAAACCAGTACACAATTAAGACAGTGGAAAAGTACTGGAGCGGTTAGGATCAAAATTCAAATATTTGACTTTGATTAATGGACCAATCAAAACACTTTGACTTCTGAAATTTTGAAAGATTTGACTTTGCCTCCTGTGTGATAAATCTTCTTTTATTCATAATAATTTATATATATTCTATGTTATTTATAGCATTTTGATTTTAAAGAGGACGGACATTGTTTTTCAAGAATCTCTTAATTCAATGAAAAAAAATCTAAGTCCGACTCTGGATCCCACACTTAAAACAATGAATTATTTCTGATGTTGACTCCAACTCTTCAACCCAGCAGATACTACGAGTATGTAAAGTTTAAGGACCCCCCCCCACACACACACACACACACACAAATACAAACAGTCGCTTCTGCTCTCTCCCCTTCTCCTCTCTAACCTTTTCCTTTAGAGGAAGTGGAACAAGTAACTATTTATTTTCTCTTATCAGTAAAAAACTTCATTGAGAAAAATAAGAGTGCTTTTACCAAAGCTTTTACCATGTCTAGTTGTTAAGTTAATAAAGGGTCACAGACCTTTGACCTTGATTTTACTATATCTGTATGTGAAAGGAGATATTCGGATTAGAGACCTAAATGATTCATAATATTATCATTTGAATTCTCTGGTAACTGACAAATTATATATATATATATATATATATATATATATATATATATATATATATATATTTTGTATATATTTTATATTTATATATATATTTGTATTTATATATATATATTTTATATTTATATATATATTTGTATTTATATATATATATTTGTATTTATATATATATTACATATATTGTATATATTTTATGTTTATATATATATTTTGTATATATTTATATATATATTTGTATATGTATATATATATATATATTGTATATATTTTATATTTATATGTATATATATATATATTGTATATATTTTATATTTATATGTATATATATATATATATTGTATATATTTTATATTTATATGTATATATATATATATATATTGTATATATTTTATATTTATATGTATATATATATATATATTGTATATATTTTATATTTATATGTATATATATATATTGTATATATTTTATATTTATATGTATATATATATATTGTATATATTTTATATTTATATGTATATATATATATTGTATATATTTTATATTCATATGTATATATATATATTGTATATATTTTATATTTATATGTATATATATATATTGTATATATTTTATATTTATATGTATATATATATATTGTATATATTTTATATTCATATGTATATATATATATTGTATATATTTTATATTTATATGTATATATATATATTGTATATATTTTATATTTATATTTATATGTATATATATATATTGTATATATTTTATATTTATATGTATATATATATATTGTATATATTTTATATTTATATGTATATATATATATTGTATATATTTTATATTTATATGTATATATATATATTGTATATATTTTATATTTATATGTATATATATATATTGTATATATTTTATATTTATATATATATATATATTGTATATATTGTATATATTTTATATTTATATGTATATTGTATATATTTTATATTTATATATATATATATATTGTATATATTGTATATATTTTATATTTATATGTATATTGTATATATTTTATATTTATATATATATATATATTGTATATATTGTATATATTTTATATTTATATATATATATTGTATATATTTTATATTTATATATATATTTGTATATATTGTATATATTTTATATTTATATATATATTGTATATATTTTATATTTATATATATATATATATTGTATATATTGTATATATTTTATATTTATATATATATTGTATATATTTTATATTTATATATATATTTGTATATATTGTATATATTTTATATTTATATGTATATTTGTATATATATTTATATTTTGTGCACACAAAAATTAATTTGTAAATTATAAAAAATCTATATACAATAAATTGGTTTATAAATTAATTAATTAAATAAATAAAATATATATGTACAATTGATGACTCGTCCAGTTTAGGGCGAATTAAAAGGAAAATATTCTTAAATAATAAACAAACCGCTCAGGGTAGCAAAAAATAAGAAACGCACAGGTAAAAAACACTGGTCGGTATCGCCAAAAACAAAACAATAACAAATAATCAACACACATACACACACACATACACACACACACACACACACACACACATATATATATATATATATATATATATATATATATATAAAGTTAATCCAACAGAAGATATAAGAGGCAACTAATATCTTTTAATTAGTGAAACATCCGGATAAAAATTGAAGCTCAATATACTGGATAGAGCATTAATAGCATAATATAAAATGAAATAATAAAATAAAGTGCAAATCAAATTTTATTAGAATTCAAAGTTCAGGCAAAGTATCTTAAAGTCCTTAACACATGAGTTTTCTAAGATAATTCTTCTCCTCAGAGGACGATTACCGCAGTGACATCACTGCAGGTGATAAAATTACACTTTGAAAATATATAAAAATATATGCAAAAAGGCATAAAAGTACATAACACATCAAATATATCAGCCCAAAACATACTTTTGTTAAAGCTATACAATCCAAGTCATACAATTTAAAACAAATTCAGGAAAGATATCCAAGAGGTTGATTGAAGATTGATCCAGGTAGTAAGTGACAGTCCAAAAATGAAAGAATTGATTAAATTGAAAAAGTTTATCCAGTCGGGAAATGCGTATGCAATCAATGCAATAAATGTCACTGCGGTAATGGTCCTCTGAGGAGAAGAATTATCTTAGAAAACTCATGAGTTAAGGACTTTAAGATACTTTGCCTGAACTTTGAATTCTAATAAAATTTGATTTGCACCTTATTTTATTATTTCATTTTATATTATGCTATATATATATATATATATATATATATATATATAGTGATCCACATTCAGCCTTTTTCGCTGTATCACAGCTCTTCAGTGCGACTAGATCAGCTAGTGCCTCAAGCCAGGATTGAAACTCAACCGTCGAGCTGACAGTCGGCGCCTCTACCCCTGCGCTATCATACGACACTGACTGAATGTAAGTGATGTCTCAATGTAAACATTGTCAAGTGCCGGGAGCTCGAATTAGTTTTACCCAATTAGCTATGCCTTAAAGCTAATGTCAGTTGGCGATATCCTTACAAATAAGCTCTACCCAAGAAAGGGAGCTTCATATAGTCATCCACACACAGACTGTTTCGCTACCTACCCAGTGTTGCCCAAAATGAAATGAAGTCATTTTAGTTTTTAATTTATTTGCCAATTTTTAAACTTATACAGAAAAAGAAATACAATTTTAGTTCTAAGAGAGACAACTATTTTTATATTCTTCAATTAGAAATATTCCCTTTGTTGATTTGGATTTTTCGATCATAATTGAAAAATGTTTCTGTTACCAGTTGTCCGGGTGGGACTACATACTTTTTTTTAAAAATAAACTGTAGCGAAGTACGTTATTATAGTGCCAATAACATGGTACAACAATAACAAATGAAAATTAGCTATTCAGAATTAAAGTTTGATATGTCAACTTAAATGCTATTTAGGTCCAACTTTTAAAACCTCACAAGATAACTTTATATATTAGACATAAATAAAATCTATAAAGAGAAATACGCTGATACAAATCTCCGAGGAAATGTGGGTGAATTGAAGCAGTAACATATTTGTAGTGATGGTGGTGGTGAGTGAGTCATACTTCTGTATAGAACTCATGAAGATCGTGCCTCAGGATTTTCTGATCTGCATGAAGTCCTTCTCGTTGATCGCAGCTGTTCGTTAAACTGCAGGATTGCATGTTTTTACCCCCCGACATCGAGAGCAGCAAGGCTCATGGGGAAGGTTTGGCCCAGAACACATAAAGGAATGGCGCAGATGCAACGTTGCCACTCTCATTCAATTGATTTGTGGTTCAGTGCTTGACACATCTTTGCTTGTCACACGCAGAGGCAGAGGCGTTCAGATAATGACAGATCTTGATGCCGACTCCTTTTGGACTTTCACCAGAGCCCTGTTAGCCGGTTTACAGCCTTAATACCGCTTGGTGCCGAACCTGTCCGGCAGGGGTGTCCCCACCAGGAACTAGTGTTCCAGCCGGCTTAGCTCTGACACCACCACATTGCTACTACCCCTACCATAGTGAGGAAGTTAAACTTTACAAAGTAGGATGGTTCAAAATTGATGTTGAATACTCTGTCATCTGCAACAAAAACGTCATGAGCCACTGATTGCTTCGACGCTCCATCTTGGTTCTTTATCTGGGTTTTTGTTCTGATCAGGATGAAGGAAAAATATTCGATTAATCTTACTTACAATTATATTTATTTCAATCTGTTTCTACTTGCTGACCTCTGCAAAATGCAGCCATCTTCCTATCGGAAACAGATTTGGATGGCTTCACTTTTTATATTTGTAGAATTGAGGTGTGATACTTTCTTGTCTCATTCAGATGCAACTAAAGATAAAATATTTGATTGAAGAATATAAATAGAATGTAAAGTTTTAAAAGTGTGTAAACAAATAAAAATTAAAAACTAAACTGAGGCTGAACTATGACTAGACTGAGATAGATATGAGTGTATTAGATAGATATGACTAGACTCAGATATGTGTGTACTAGATTGATATGACTAGTTTTAAAAGTGTGTAAACAAATAAAAATTAAAAACTAAACTGAGACTAAACTATGACTAGACTGAGATAGATATGAATGTATTAGATAGATATGACTAGACTCAGATATGTGTGTACTAGATTGATATAACTAGTTTTAAAAGTGTGTAAACAAATAAAAATTAAAAACTAAACTGAGACTAAACTATGACTAGACTGAGATAGATATGAGTGTATTAGATAGATATGACTAGACTCAGATATGTGTGTACTAGATTGATATAACTAGTTTTAAAAGTGTGTAAACAAATAAAAATTAAAAACTAAACTGAGACTAAACTATGACTAGACTGAGATAGATATGAGTGTATTAGATAGATATGACTAGACTCAGATATGTGTGTACTAGATTGATATGACTAGTTTTTAAAATGTGTAAACATAAAAATTAAAAACTAAGCTGAGACTAAACTATGACTAGACTGAGATAGATATGAGTGTATTAGATAGATATGACTAGACTCAGATTCATAGATATGAGTGTACTAGATAGATATGACGAGACTCAGATATGTGTGTACTAGATTGATATGACTAGTTTTAAAAATGTGTAAACAAATAAAAATTAAAAACTAAGCTGAGACTAAACTATGACTAGACTGAGATAGATATGAGTGTATTAGATAGATATGACTAGACTCAGATTCATAGATATGAGTGTACTAGATAGATATGACGAGACTCAGATATGTGTGTACTAGATTGATATGACTAGTTTTAAAAATGTGTAAACATAAAAATTAAAAACTAAGCTGAGACTAAACTATGACTAGACTGAGATAGATATGAGTGTATTAGATAGATATGACTAGACTCAGATTCATAGATATGAGTGTACTAGATAGATATGACGAGACTCAGATATGTGTGTACTAGATTGATATGACTAGTTTTAAAAATGTGTAAACAAATAAAAATTAAAAACTAAGCTGAGACTAAACTATGACTAGACTGAGATAGATATGAGTGTACTAGATAGATATGACTAGACTCAGATTCATAGATATAAGTGTACTAGATAGATATGACTAGACCCAAATATGTGTGTACTAGATATATATGACTAGACTCAGATAGATAGGAGTGTACTAGATAGATATTACTACACTCAGATAGATATGTGTGTACTAGATAGTTATGACTAGACTCAGATAGATATGGGTGTGCTTGATAGATATGACTAGACTCAGATAAATAGATATGAGTGTATTAAATAGATATGGCTAGACTGAGATAGATATGAGTGTACTAGATAGATATGACAAGACTCAGATATGTGTGTTCTTGATAGATATGACTAGACTCAGGTTCATAGATATGAGTGTACTAGATAGATATGACTAGACTAAGATAAATAGATATGAGTGTATTAAATAGATATGGCTAGACTGAGATAGATATGAGTGTACTAGATAGATATGACTAGACTCAGATAGATAGATACAACTAAATTGAGATAGATAGATAGATATGGCCAAACAAATATATATGACAAGACTTAAATACTTTGATAGGAACAGACTGAAATAGACATGATTGTAAGTAAGAATCGAATATGTTTCCTTCATTAGAACAAAAACTCAGATAAACAACCAAGATGAAGCGTCTGAGCAATCAGTGGCCTGTAATTTTTCGCTGCAGATGACAAAGTATTCAACATCAATTTTTGAACAACGGCACGAATATGTAATCGTCTCCATTCACCCACATTTACTCAGAGATTTGTATAAGCATATTTCGCTTTAAAGATTTTACTTATATTTAAGATATAAAATTATCTTGTGAGATTTAAAATGCGGACTTAAATAGCATTTAAGGTTACATATGAAACCTTCATTCTTACTAGCCAATTTTAATTTGTTATTGTTGTAAAATGTTATTGACACTATAATAAGGTACTTCGCTACAATTTATTTTTAAAATTATGTTGTCCCACCTGATTAGCCAATTTTAATTTGTTATTGTTGTACAATGTTATTGACACTATAATAAGGTACTTCGCTACAGTTTATTTTAAAAATTATGTTGTCCCACCTGATTAGCCAATTTTAATTTGTTACTGTTGTACAATGTTATTGACACTATAATAAGGTACTTCGCTACAATTTATTTTTAAAATTATGTTGTCCCACCTGATTAGCCAATTTTAATTTGTTATTGTTGTACAATGTTATTGACACTATAATAAGGTACTTCGTTACAGTTTATTTTTAAAATTATGTTGTCCCACCTGATTAGCCAATTTTCATTTGTTATTGTTGTACAATGTTATTGACACTATAATAAGGTACTTCGCTACAGTTTATTTTTAAAATTATGTTGTCCCACCTGATTAGCCAATTTTAATTTGTTATTGTTGTACAATGTTATTGACACTATAATAAGGTACTTCGCTACAGTTTATTTTTAAAATTATGTTGTCCCACCTGATTAGCCAATTTTAATTTGTTATTGTTGTACAATGTTATTGGCACTATAATAAGGTACTTCGCTACAGTTTATTTTTAAAATTATGTTGTCCCACCTGATTAGCCAATTTTCATTTGTTATTGTTGTACAATGTTATTGACATTATAATAAGGTACTTCGTTACAGTTTATTTTTAAAATTATGTTGTCCCACCTGATTAGCCAATTTTAATTTGTTATTGTTGTACAATGTTATTGACATTATAATAAGGTACTTCGTTACAGTTTATTTTTAAAATTATGTTGTCTCACCTGATTAGCCAATTTAAATTTGTTATTGTTGTACAATGTTATTGACACTATAATAAGGTACTTCGTTACAGTTTATTTTTAAAATTATGTTGTCCCACCTGATTAGCCAATTTTCATTTGTTATTGTTGTACAATGTTATTGACATTATAATAAGGTACTTCGTTACAGTTTATTTTTAAAATTATGTTGTCTCACCTGATTAGCCAATTTAAATTTGTTATTGTTGTACAATGTTATTGACACTATAATAAGGTACTTCGTTACAGTTTATTTTTAAAATTATGTTGTCTCACCTGATTAGCCAATTTAAATTTGTTATTGTTGTACAATGTTATTGACACTATAATAAGGTACTTCGTTACAGTTTATTTTTAAAATTATGTTGTCTCACCTGATTAGCCAATTTAAATTTGTTATTGTTGTACAATGTTATTGACACTATAATAAGGTACTTCGTTACAGTTTATTTTTAAAATTATGTTGTCTCACCTGATTAGCCAATTTAAATTTGTTATTGTTGTACAATGTTATTGACACTATAATAAGGTACTTCGTTACAGTTTATTTTTAAAATTATGTTGTCCCACCTGATTAGCCAATTTTCATTTGTTATTGTTGTACAATGTTATTGACATTATAATAAGGTACTTCGTTACAGTTTATTTTTTAAATTATGTTGTCTCACCTGATTAGCCAATTTAAATTTGTTATTGTTGTACAATGTTATTGACACTATAATAAGGTACTTCGTTACAGTTTATTTTTTAAATTATGTTGTCCCACCTGATTAGCCAATTTTAATTTGTTATTGTTGTACAATGTTATTGACACTATAATAAGGTACTTCGTTACAGTTTATTTTTAAAATTATGTTGTCTCACCTGATTAGCCAATTTAAATTTGTTATTGTTGTACAATGTTATTGACACTATAATAAGGTACTTCGTTACAGTTTATTTTTAAAATTATGTTGTCTCACCTGATTAGCCAATTTAAATTTGTTATTGTTGTACAATGTTATTGACACTATAATAAGGTACTTCGTTACAGTTTATTTTTAAAATTATGTTGTCTCACCTGATTAGCCAATTTTCATTTGTTATTGTTGTACAATGTTATTGACATTATAATAAGGTACTTCGTTACAGTTTATTTTTTAAATTATGTTGTCTCACCTGATTAGCCAATTTTAATTTGTTATTGTTGTACAATGTTATTGACACTATAATAAGGTACTTCGTTACAGTTTATTTTTTAAATTATGTTGTCCCACCTGATTAGCCAATTTTAATTTGTTATTGTTGTACAATGTTATTGACACTATAATAAGGTACTTCGTTACAGTTTATTTTTAAAATTATGTTGTCTCACCTGATTAGCCAATTTAAATTTGTTATTGTTGTACAATGTTATTGACACTATAATAAGGTACTTCGTTACAGTTTATTTTTAAAATTATGTTGTCTCACCTGATTAGCCAATTTAAATTTGTTATTGTTGTACAATGTTATTGACACTATAATAAGGTACTTCGTTACAGTTTATTTTTAAAATTATGTTGTCTCACCTGATTAGCCAATTTAAATTTGTTATTGTTGTACAATGTTATTGACACTATAATAAGGTACTTCGTTACAGTTTATTTTTAAAATTATGTTGTCCCACCTGATTAGCCAATTTTCATTTGTTATTGTTGTACAATGTTATTGACATTATAATAAGGTACTTCGTTACAGTTTATTTTTTAAATTATGTTGTCTCACCTGATTAGCCAATTTAAATTTGTTATTGTTGTACAATGTTATTGACACTATAATAAGGTACTTCGTTACAGTTTATTTTTTAAATTATGTTGTCCCACCTGATTAGCCAATTTTAATTTGTTATTGTTGTACAATGTTATTGACATTATAATAAGGTACTTCGTTACAGTTTATTTTTAAAATTATGTTGTCTCACCTGATTAGCCAATTTAAATTTGTTATTGTTGTACAATGTTATTGACACTATAATAAGGTACTTCGTTACAGTTTATTTTTTAAATTATGTTGTCCCACCTGATTAGCCAATTTTAATTTGTTATTGTTGTACAATGTTATTGACACTATAATAAGGTACTTCGTTACAGTTTATTTTTAAAATTATGTTGTCTCACCTGATTAGCCAATTTAAATTTGTTATTGTTGTACAATGTTATTGACACTATAATAAGGTACTTCGTTACAGTTTATTTTTAAAATTATGTTGTCCCACCTGATTAGCCAATTTTAATTTGTTATTGTTGTACAATGTTATTGACACTATAATAAGGTACTTCGTTACAGTTTATTTTTTAAATTATGTTGTCCCACCTGATTAGCCAATTTTAATTTGTTATTGTTGTACAATGTTATTGACACTATAATAAGGTACTTCGTTACAGTTTATTTTTAAAATTATGTTGTCTCACCTGATTAGCCAATTTTAATTTGTTATTGTTGTACAATGTTATTGACACTATAATAAGGTACTTCGTTACAGTTTATTTTTAAAATTATGTTGTCCCACCTGATTAGCCAATTTTAATTTGTTATTGTTGTACAATGTTATTGACACTATAATAAGGTACTTCGCTACAGTTTATTTTTAAAATTATGTTGTCCCACCTGATTAGCCAATTTTAATTTGTTATTGTTGTACAATGTTATTGACACTATAATAAGGTACTTTGCTACAGTTTATTTTAAAAATTATGTTGTCCCGCCTGATTAGCCAATTTTAATTTATTATTGTTGTACCATGTTATTGGCACTATAATAACATACTTTGCTATCATTTCTATAAGGAATTATGTAGTATGTATGATCAGCCAATTTTCATTTGTTATTGTTGTACCATGTTATTGGCACTATAATAATGTACTTTCCTACAATACATCGCCAAAGTGTTTCCTTCACTGTGCTTATATTAGAAGTACTTCCATAGAATGTACTCCGACGAACTTACTACACTTATACCCTATGAAACATGAATACCTTTGACCCATTCAACTAGAAGGAAATCCCACCCCTTCACTTACGAAGTCTCCAGATACCGGAAGAGTTTCTACTCTAATAGCTTCTTTCCTCAAATCGTTTGTCTTTGGAATTCCTTCCACACTCTCTGTTTCTCTGAGAGTGGCAACTTGCAATAATATCTCAGTCTGTTCATATCTATCCCAGTCTGGTCGTATCTACACCAGTCTGTTCATATCTATCCAAGTCTGTTCATATCTATCCAAGTCTGTTCGTATCTATCCCAGTCTGTTCGTATCGATCCCAGTCTGTTCGTATCTATTCCACTCTGTTCATATCTATCCCAGTCTGTTCATATCTATCCAAGTCTGTTCATATCTATCCAAGTCTGTTCGTATCTATCCCAGTCTGTTCGTATCTATCTCAGTCTGTTCGTATCTATCCCAGTCTGTTCGTATCTATCCCAGTCTGTTCATATCTCTCCCAGTCTGTTCGTATCTATCTCAGTCTGTTCATATCTCTCCCAGTCTGTTCGTATCTATCTCAGTCTGTTCATATCTATCCCACTCTGTTCGTATCTATCTCAGTCTGTTCATATCTCTCCCAGTCTGTTCATATCTATCCCAGTCTGTTCATATCTATTCAACTTTGTTCATATCTATCCAAGTCTGTTCATATCTATCCAAGTCTGTTCGTATCTATCCCAGTCTGTTCGTATCTATCCCAGTCTGTTCGTATCTATCCCAGTTTGTTCATATCTCTCCCAGTCTGTTCGTATCTATCTCAGTCTGTTCATATCTATCCCAGTCTGTTCGTATCTATCTCAGTCTGTTCGTATCTATTCCAGTCTGTTCGTATCTATCCCAGTCTGTTCGTATCTATCTCAGTCTGTTTGTATCTTAATCTGTAATAGATATGAACAGACTGAAACCTAGATACGAACAGACTGATAGATATGAAAAACTTGAGATATGTCTTGACTGATGTAGATAAACGATCTGGTTTCGTTCTTATGTGTCTATCGGCTGTCGATTTTTTAATCATTAAAATACCTAAAATGAAAGATTATTTTTGCTTACCCCTCTCTCTCACCCTCCACCACAGATTTTTTTTTAATCAAACATTCTCATATCATTGTCGCAGTTGATATTGGGTTGTGTAGAAAAGAGTTTTGTATGGGTGGTGGCGATGTTCGGGGTGGGTGGGTGGTCGTCTCAATGGTAACCCTCACCTGTACCAGACAACTGCCCCCTCCCCCCATTCCATCTGAACAAAATAAAAGCAAAACACACAAGTTTTATTTGTAAAACATTGTTAAAGCAGATATATTGATAAGAACAGATATAAATAGTTTTAATAGGACAAGAGAGAGAGAGAGCGAGAGAGAAGGAGGAGGGGAAGGGAGGTAGAGAGACATAGGGAGTCATAGAGAGAGCCAGATTGAAATAGTCTTACAAGAGAGAGAGAGACAGACAGACAGATAAAGAGAGTCAGTGAGAGAGAGAGAGAGAGAGAGAGAAAGAGAGAGACTAAGTCATAGAGACAGCGGAGCCAGATAAAAATAGTATTTGAGAGTGAGAGAGAGAGACTGACATGAATAGTCTTAGAAAGAGATGGAGTGACGAGAGAGAGTGATAGTCTGTGTCATACAGACAGAGTAAGTCAGAGAGAGCGAGAGATAGAGAAAAAGAGAGACAGATAGTCTGAGAAAGAGGAGTGAAAGGGAGACTTCACTATACAGGCAGAGGTAGTCAGAGAGAGTGAAAGGGGGAGACAGACAGACAGAAATAATTGTATTCAGACGTAGAACTAAAAATCAATATTGTTTTTTTTATTTATTTATTTTTTAAGATTATCTCTTTTCTCGCGACAGGGTTCTTTCATTTCAAACCGAAATGATTCCATCGCTACAAGTACGTCAAAGAATTTTATGACGGTAGGTGGGGGGGGGGGGGGGGTGTTCAGTAATTCATAAGAGACTGTTCCATACTTTTCGTAACGACCCACCATTGTCGATCGTGATTAGTAATTAGCTACATTTTTTTTAACATATTTTACTCCAAACAAGGCAGGCCGCCACTGTAGACGTAAGAGGCTACTGAGAATTAGGGTGTAGGTTTTGGGTGTCATCCTAAGTTGGGAGCTGTGCAGCGAGATGTCTGTTTACATTAGTTTTAAACTTCTGCATGTCGATACATTCGGGGAAACAGGGGTCAGGGAGTGAGTTCCAGAGGCCGGCAGCACAAGGAAAGAAGCTATTGAAGTAGAAAGCTCTCCGGCATCTGGGGACCTCCACAGTGAATGGATGGGATTTAACTGATTGTCGGGTTGGTCTAGTATATTTGATCGAGGGGGCACTAGAGCAGCAAGTTCATTGGAGCACAATCCATTGAAGTATTTGTAAAACAAGCACAAGGATGCAACATTGCGGCGATGGGACAGGGGCTAGAGATTGGTGGATAGTGAGAGACCTGTTAGATTGGCGACTCTTTTTCGGACCTTGTCTAAGAGGGAGAGACTAGTAAATGATGCACCAGCCCAGATGTGGCAACAATACTCCATGCATGGGCGGACAGTGGCTTTGTAGAGATACAGGAGAATGTCAGGTGTGAGAAGTTTACTAGCACGGTAGAGGGAGCCCACCTTCTTTGCAGCAGTCCTGGCAATGTCTTCAATGTATTTGTTCCAATTCATGTGATCTGTGAAGGTTAGGTCGAGGAGTTTGAATGATGAACTCTCAGGTAGGGTGTTATTTGCCATGGCAGTCGGGGGTTGAAGAGGTTTCTTGTAGTTATTGAAGGAAAGGAGCTTTGTCTTTGCGGCATTAAAAGTTACCAACCATTTTTGACCCCAATCCACTACAGGTCATTTTCTAAGGATTCGGCCATTGCCACAGATATGTACGTGTTCGTTTTGCCCACATGATGAGAGTAGAGCATAGTGTTGTCAGCAAATATACGTATCTCAGACTCGATGTCATCAGGGAGATCGTTTATGAAAATCAGGAACAGTAAAGGTCCAAGGATGGATCACTGGGGTACACCAGCATTAATGTCATGTTGCTTAGATGAACGGCCATCGAGGACAACCTGGATCTTTCTTTTGGTTAGGAAGGATCTAATTATATTAAATATTTATCCAGTAATACCGTATGAGCGTATTTTTATGAGAAGCAGTTTTTGCCAAACCTTGTCAAAGGCTTTGAGTATATCAAGCGCTACTGCTCTAGCTTCACCTGCCTTGTCCAGTGTATGATTCATGCGTTCAGAGATGACCGTTAGGATGTCTACAGTAGATCATGCTTGTCTAAATCCATACTGGTGGTCAGAAAGAAATTTAGCATTAACTAGGTGCCGGACTATCGCTAGGTTGATTAAGGATTCAAATATTTTAGCAAAGATCGGGAGTAAACAAACATCCCCCCCTTCATCAAATTAAATCCCTCCTCCCCCAAAAAGCAATTATTTTTACTGTTGATTTTTACGAAAGGTCCTTTATGTAATTTATATGCGCACCGCATTTGTCCATATTAAATACTAGCTCTACCTACCCAGCGTTACCCGGGATGCAGTGTAGTCATTTCAGTTTGTTTTTTTAGTTTTATGTTTGCACATTTTTAAAACATATACAGAAAAAAAAAACATTTTCCTTGTAAAACGGATTCTTTAATTAAAATATGAATTATTCCCCTTGCTGATTTTGATTTTTTTTCCGTCATAATTGAAAAATGTTTCCATGTTACTAATTGTCCAGGTGGGTCAACATAATTAAAAAATAAATAAATAAACTGTAGTGAAGTACGTTATTATAGTGCCAATAACATAGTACAACAATAACAAATGAAAATTAGCTATTCAGAATCAAATATATATATATATATACTATGAATATTTTTTATTAAATATTAAAGTTTATTTGCCTACAACGGTGTTTCGGACTTACGTCCTCATCAGTGCAGTACGTTAACATTTTGGTAATTTAGAAACATTTAAATGTGACTGAAAGAAAAGAATGAAAGAAGAAACAAATTTGCCATTTCACTGGCAATTTAGAAAAATCGAATCGGTCTCTCTACAGAAAGAGCGACCGACTCAATTTTTCTGAAACGTTTGAACGACGTTAGAAAACGTTTGGACCACAAATGCTAAATATTTGTCAAGAAAATAAACAAAATTACAAAACAGAGCATTTGTTATATTAAAATTTTAAAAATCGTTGACTAAAAAAACAATAACAAATAATAGTTAATTAATAAATTAACTTTAACAAAACCAATATGCAAATTAGTTAACCTTACGAATCTAATATCACACTTATATAAACAGTTCATAAAACAGATGGTGCATTTTCTATTGCAAGATCAAAGTGTAGTATCTGTTCCGATGGATACTACACCCTATAGACCGGTTTCGTCTTGGCCTTCGGGTCTTGATTTCGCCGTTCTGTGGGTTTGTCTTGTGCAGTTCTAGGAGGTCCACCCTCCCAGGCTTTGCCTCCCCTCTTTGGGGTGGAGTAAGTTTATCGCTTACTGCATGAGGCGGTCCTACCGGGGAATGCCGACGGGGCTGCCCAGACAATTTTTAATGGCCAGAGTGCTCACCTTCTCGGGCGCTGGCTTTTCAAACCCTACTTTCCGACCTTGTGTCACATGCATCTATTGTGGGTAGGTGTTAAATAACTATTAAATAAGTTTAATTAATTAGAATAGACCGTTTTGACTTTACCGTTTGGTGCGCGAAATGGGCCGAACCTTCGATTTATTCATCTAGAATATATATATATATATATATATATATATATATATTTAGAATATATATATATATATATACCAACCGCGACTAGAACGGCACTGCACTGCACAAATCTTCTGGGCACACTACGTGCTGACATCAAGCACGCGGGACTAGGACCACAGCGAAACAACTCCATTGCCTGGGACAACTTGCGCATGACAAGGCCAGATGGCCTGGGACTAGCATGGTGGACTGATTGCAGCTACGGGATGTCATTTGACTACAGTAGCCGCAGAACACAGTTTTAATAATATATATATATATATATATATATATATATATATATATATATATATACACACACATATTGCAAAGGAAAATGAAGTTTTAAATTTTTTAAAGTGCACACGGACTTTATGGGCATCCCTATATATATAACGAATGTTAATCTGCAATATCTTGGATTTAGTTAGTTGGTCTGGGAATTTAAACTGCATTTTACATTTTTTTTTTTTTTTTTTTTTTTAAATGACTCAAAGCTTCTTTAGACTATATATTGGGTATTTAGATCTGTATGGCTAGGTTTCCTTCCTCTTATCTAATTACTTTTCTGGTACCTAAGGTACTTAAGCTTTATTTTTTATTTAGTTTTTAATGCAACTTTAATTCCTATATAATTTTATTGCCAGCTACCATATTGCAGAATGGTTCTTGGATGTAGTGTTTAGATAGTATTATTATTTTTTTTTTTAATATTTTTTTATTTTTTATTGTTATAATTAATGTTATTTGATATGCAAATTACTATATCATACGGTAGTCTTAAAAGTAATATATTATTATTATTATTATTTTATCATTATTATTATTTATTTATGTATATATTAATGGTATTTTAAGCTGAATTATTTCGACACTTGATTATTGGGGAAATGGTCGTATAATCAGTACCATTGGAGAGCCATGAATATTATAACTGTCCTGTTTTTAAATCTCCAAAACAGTTACATGGTAAACAGCTGATGATCCCCGTGTTAATATTAGACGCTTAAGGTCTCCTGTTTTTGTTTTACTCTTAGATAATTACCCCCCCCCCCTTTTTTTTTTTTTTCATTTATTAAATTTCCAACGAATGTTAATCTGCAATATTTTGGATTTAGTTAGTTGGTCTGGGAATTTAAACTGCATTTTACATTTTTTTTTTTGACTATATATATAATATATATATATATAATATATATATATATATATATAATATATATATATATATAATATATATATATATAATATATATATAATATATATTAAGACTAATATCCCAAAGATTTTTTATAGCATAGTGGAAAAAAACTTTCCAAGGGATAGCAGATTGGGGGGAATCATTAACAAAAATACTGTAAAACTGTCTTATTCAACCTGTAGAAATTTAGCCACATCCATCATAGGATATAATAATTCTAAGATAACTAAAACAAGAGAAGCCATGTTCTCTTCTGGTGTTGATCCCAATAACACCAGTTCAGTGAGAACCTCCATTATAAATAACCATAGTAGTAGAACATCCAGCAACGGCCCAGCACACAACTGTAACTGCAGAGCTTCTAACATCTGTCCACTGGGGGGGAACTGTAGAGTTTCAAGCATTGTCTACAAATGCGATGTGATAACAGAGAGTAGTAGGAAATCATATATCGGTTCAACCGGGGGTGAGTTCAAAGATAGATTCAGAAACCACATGAGTTCCTTCAGGGGAGGCCAAAGGGAAGACATAGATAGGCCTAACACTTCTGTTGGCCGTTTTGTGAGAAACCTCATTGCTAGGCAAGACCCTTTCGAACTGAAATGGTCAATTTTGGGGAGGGCTAAC
>OY744551.1:34219551-34222051 GCA_963556195.1 Sepiola atlantica
GATGTATCGATTCGATGTTCTTTGATAACCTGATCAGATAAATCGTTTATTTAGTTATCAACGTTTCCATTGCATATTTCATACAATATATACAGAAATAAGACCCAGATAAGACTTTGGCCCATCCTTACATTGTCAGGCGGTTGTATGCAGTTTCACAACTGATTTAAGTTCTTGTTTCTTTTGTTTTATATATTTTTTTAGTAATGAGTCACCACTTATCAAGGCCAAAACCCACTCGAGGATAAGCGTTAACAATATGGATGGATTGTACCTATTTATTTGTCTTCCCACGAGGGCAGAGTTAGCTATAAGATCGGTTTTTAATGTGAGGAAAATTCAGCCCCCCCCCCCCCAAGGAGCATTCTGGATTGGGACAAAAATTAAAATTTAATGCTATTTAAATCAATAATACAACATATTTTAAAATACTATACATATATATATATATATATATATATATATATATATATATTTATTAATTAATTCAGTTCGAATATTCAAAAAATGAACAAAACCAATATTTTTCAAAAGTGCTCAATATATATTAGAGCTATTTATATTAAAATAAACATAGTTTGAGCCCCCGACAATTGTTTCAAAGTCCTACCAGCTTCTTATCAAGGGAAATACAGTATTGCCCTTTGAAACAATTGTCGGGCACTCAAACTATGTTTATTTTAATATATATATATATATATATATATATATATATATATATATATATATATATATATATATATATATATATCGTAGAGACGAAAGGAACAAAAAACTCTTTCCATGCTTAATTTCCATAACTTTTTTTTTAATCAATTTATGTTTGGTGTTATTGATTCGTAATTTTATCGTTCTGTTTATTCCATATATATGCAGTATTTTTGTCGATATTAACAGTAATAATTAAAGTAATTTAATACAAAAAGGATAAATCATTAAACCTTTCTTAAAATATTTGCTAGGGGAAGTAATTTAAACTGGAGAGAAAGATCGTGGCTTTACGACGGCCACGGAAGGGGGGGGGGCATAAAAAATAGTTGTGAAAGGGGAAAAGATTGACTGAGTGACCCCCCCCCCCCTCTCACTCTCTCTCTCTCTCCTTCTCTCCCATTAGCGACACCATATAGAGCAAGGATGCCCAACTTGGGGTGTTTGCAACTCCGGGGGGGGGGGGGGGCGATATTCCAGGGAGTGCAAGAAAAGTTTTAATAAAATATAGGATATTGACTATATGTTACTCTTGTGTGTGTGTGTGTGTGTTTTGCTATGTACTAATTTCTTGCTTTCATTTTAAAGTTAAGTATTGTTATTAAATGGCCATTAAATTCATGGTTGAATAGATTTAATCCAACCATGTATTTACTATATTTCCAGGAAATTATTTTTGTAAAGTAAGCTTATTTTGTTCTCGACTACGTATGTTTGATGTTTGGAAATTATTTTTGTAAAGTAGGCTTTCTTTGTTGTCGACTACGTATGTTTGATTTTTGGAAATTATTTTTGTAAAGTAGGCTTTCTTTGTTGTCGACTACGTATGTTTGATTTTTGGAAATTATTTTTGTAAAGTAGGCTTTCTTTGTTGTCGACTACGTATGTTTGATTCGCTATATACGTCCCGAATAAAGTTCCTACAATTCGTCATGGACTCTGAAGCCATGCCACTCTCGCGTGTCAGAGTTTTGTATGTAGCCATTTCGTACGAATACATGTACAAGATATCAACCATTTTGTGTAAGGGAAATTTCGACCTTTGAAAAAAACGTACCTTGTCTCACTGAAATCTCTTTCCTACATGGACATTGTGTGCATCTCCATCTGATGCCATCAGTTATTCGCAAATTATTGATTTCACACATTGGCGCGTTACAGTTTAGGCAGGTGCGTTGTGTAAACAGCAATCCATAGTCTTTCAGAAATTGGATGGTAGAAGCTGTGTCAGTTGAGAAATTAAAGCAATTTTCCAGATAATTAGTCATGGCCATTTTAAAATATTAAGAGTGAAAAGTAAAAATTGGCCAAAATCTCCCATCCTCAGGCCATAAAATTTCCGAATACAGCTATTGGTCAGAGAACTATCTCCCACCCCAAAAGACTCTAAAAGAAATCCCCCCCCCCCCAAATGGTTACCGTTATAAAAAAAAGTAATAAATAAAACAAAATTGTCAAATTGGTGATGGCCATAAAGTGGGTTATCAGTTTATGTTAAATTTATATAAGAAACTGATCCCCCCTCCTAAAATAAAAAAAATATTCGGAAAAAAATTCTGGGAGGTAATTGTACACAGATAAAAGAATTTTTTTAAATTGTGATGGTCTCGGCTTACATCACACAAGCTCACTCCGCCTCCCTAATGATCTTATAACTCCAACCGCCACCATTTCCCCCACACTTTCTATTGTTAACTCAATTTCCAACTGCCACCATCTATTTGTAGCTCATAATTTATCTTTTCATAAGCGGCCCTTTAAGATCTGGTCCTCCTACTACCATTTGTTCAAA
>OY744551.1:34224551-34312051 GCA_963556195.1 Sepiola atlantica
CTTGCAACAATAAAAAGAAGAAGAGAAAAAATTAACAGCAAGCACTTCTCATATATTATTCTTTCTTTCTGTAACAAAAGAAAAATCCCTCCAGAACAACTGTTTTGGAAAACTTTAACCCGACATATACATTACCTTTTTTGCGTTTTACTTGTAAAATATATGCAATTTTAAGTACAAGGATTTTGTTGGTGTTACTTATTTTTCTAAATTGACGAAGTTGTTCGGATAAAAAGGAATTAACAGAAGAAAAAAAAAGAGGTGCGTTAGAAATAAAAAAAATATTTCTAACAATAACAGCAATTTTGTGTGTATGTGTGTGTAGTTTTCCTACAAACTCTAACAACTCTTAAACAATGATTATTTTTTGGCACTATGATGCTAGGGCATGCCCGTGTAATCTTTTTATTTTCGTTCAATAGACTTTTCTTTCTCTCCTTTTAACAAACAAAATACTATATGCAGCCACGTATCATCCGATCTCGTATATATTGTGTGGTTGGTCAAATGTTATCACTGAAAGATGATTTAATATTTCATCGGAGAAAAACAAAATCTATAAAGAACGAGAGGGAGAGTATTAACTTCACCAACAATATATAAAGCCATAAATTCTGCAGGATTTTATGTGTTTTCATGTCGGTGGTTTGTCTATGTAAATTTACATACAGGGGTGCCCAAAGCCACGTTATCCTTAATGCTGACTATGCTAAAGCCCACCAAAGCAAGCAATGTTGAACATTTTAAGACCCTTTAGTTTGCACTTTTCTAAGCTCATAACTTTAGTTATGTAAATAAAATTCCAGAGGGAATTTCATGCTCCTTCAGGGAATCACAGATCAAAAATGATATGCATAGGAATGGGTGTACCCAAAAGTGATAGCAACCACATTATCGCATAGGATGCTGTAAGTTTTTCGAACTGGTGTTTTTTCTTCAGGGATCTCATTGAAAAATTCAGGAGGATGTTGCATTATGGAGGCCTTGAGTCATCCCCAACCTTGATCAGACAGCCGAGACCGGATTCAGCTGTCATGGGAATCACAGGTCAAAAGTGATATGCATGTGTGGACCCAAAAGTGATAGCAACCACATGATCGTGTAGGATTCTGGAATTTTTACAAACTGGTGTTTTTTGATAACGCGTCCAAACAGGAGTGACACGTGACTTCACATTTCCGAAACTGATGACAACAGAAGCTGAAGAGAGCTGGATGGCCAAGTCCTTCTGTGTTTGAAACCGACGGTACGAATGTTGTACTAATTTTTCTGTACCAAAATAAATAAATATTACGCTTTTAATTTTTAATTTTTAACTTTAATTCTCAATTAATCGAGCGCCCTGCTAGAACTTTTGGTGCTACAAATTAAAGTTGTTTTTTAGTTACGTGCAACCACATCTCTTCTGGAAAAAACGCGTTAAATGAAAAAGAAAAAGTATGTAACATTGTCGTCAAAATTCTTCATTCTCTACGGATTGTCCATCTTCTTCATCAAACGAAACAGCTGTTTGCATCTTTTGCATCTAAATAGTTGGCTCATTGGATAGTGATATCTCCAACCAGTGGTGACGGTAGTCGTCATCACCATGGTGTTTTAACATACGAAACAGAGTTGTTTCCTTTCTTCTTCTCTGGTTGTGATGATAGCAGCAGCCGTCTTCCTCTCTCCTTTCTGGATAACAATTAAAAAAAGAAAACAACAACAATATTTTTTCTCAATGGTGGCATGCTCTTTAATGTTTTATTCTTTTACAGCACTGTAAGATAACATAGTCCTATCGCCCACTGCTGGATGGACGGATGAAGAAAGAGCTCCGATAAAAGCGATTGAATCCTATCAGTTCACTGGACAAAGAGGAATATCTTTCTCTCTTCTTTGTCACGTCTGATTTCAGACTTCCTGCACGTGACGTCATATCCTAATGTATAGCTCTAGCTCTAATTTTTAACTTCTAATAGAATATTCCATTCCTCTGCTTAATTTAGCCTTACGTAGAAAATACCGTGTTAACACTATTTTTAAACACCCAGTCCAGGATCGCTACAGTTAAATCTCTCTCTCTCTCTCCATCTCTCTCTCTCTCTCCATCTCTCTCTCTCTCTCTCCATCTCTCTCTCTCTCTCTCTCTCTCTCTCTCTCTCTCTCTCTCTCTCTCTCTCTCTCTCTCTCTCTCTCTCTCTGTCCAAAGCATGTATCCTGAAATTTATAAACAACTGCATATATTTTGGGTACACATGTCTTTGTGTGTAATCATTGACAACAGCTTCCTATTCCAGTAGCTTCTTTCTAAGAACCACAGGCTTGTGGAACTCTCTTCCTGCTGACTGTTTTCCTCCTACCTATAATCTTGGTCTTTTCAAGACTAATGGCCGATAGGCATCTCCTGTTTTTGCGATAATCATATTTGTTCTTGTTAGCTCCTTACATCAAGTGGCTTCATGCCTTGTCTGGAGCGATTTCCATTAAAAAAAAAATTTTTTTTAATTCAGTCACAGTCCTTCCCTTTTCCATGACAAACAAAGACTGTTGGGCATTCATGACTGAAACTTGATGGGCAAGTCAGGCATAGACTGAAGTTTATTTGTACTAGATTTTCTCTTTTTTTTATTTTTCTTATCTTTCCGTTTTTGCTGGAGATGAGGCATCCTACCGGATGCCAGACATTCACCAGCTATTTCAGACACTCCAGCCTATAGATCATTTTAAGATTCTAACCGTCCCTTTAAGTGCAATTGTTTGTATTTCTCTTGCACTCGGTTCACCGGGTATACTCGCCAGATAGCTTTTGAAATTCTTTTTCATTAGTCCTAGATATGGATGGATAGCAGAATTAATTGTGAAGTGATTAATGATTCTATGGATGGTATTTCCAGACTTTTCAGACCGAACTTGTATGCAGCCCTCCTACAACAAAAAATAAAACATACAGATAAAAATACATATGTGGCACAAATAATAGATATTAATTCAGTAGAATACAAAGTTTATGACATAGTTCCATGAAAAATGCCAGTATACTGAAATCATATGCCCTTAATAGGGTTAAGATGAAAATTCATATACACTAAATGTACAAAAGCAAGGAAATTCCCAAATTTTTACATTTTTATTGTCATTAAGAGTATGCGAGCACAACAGGGCTATGTATTTTACTGGTAGGAATTTTTCTTCAGCGCACCTCACACACTTCATCCACTCATGCATGGAGATTTATACTGTAGTGATGTGATAATGAAATGGTTTGGTTGATATGTAGTCATACCCTTAATGACAATAAAAGTGTAAAAATTTGGGAATTTCCTTGCTTTTGTACATTTAGTGTATATGAATTTTCATCTTAACCCTGTGCCTCAAGAAAATGGTAATATTTAAGGTTTTTTTAATTATTTTTCTGGAAAACTAAGGTATATGGTAAACTGAAATTAAAATGCCATAGAACCAGCTTAATCCATCAAATAGTTGATGAGATACAGGGTGGCACATACAAAACCTCAAAAATGACCATTGTATTGAGGCATAGCCTTTACAAAAGTAGTGACATTCCATGATAACTGCCAGTATACTGAAATCATATGCCCTTAATAGGGTTAAAATGAAAATTCATATACACTAAATGTACAAAAGCAAGGAAATTCCCAAATTTTTACATTTTTATTGTCATTAAGGGTATGACTACATATCAACCAAACGATTTCATTATCACATCACTACAGTATAAATATCTATGCATGAGTGGATGAAGTGTGTGAGGTGCGCTGAAGAAAAATTCCTACCAGTAAAATACATAGCCCTGTTGTGCTCGCATACCCTTAATGGCGATAAAATTGTAAAAATTTGGGAATTTCCTTGCTTTTGTACATTTAGTGTATATGAATTTTCATCTTAACCCTATTAAGGGCATATGATTTCAGTATACTGGCATTTTTCATGGAATGTCACTACTTTTGTAAAGGCTATGCCTCAATACAATGCCTTCTCATAAGGTTTTTTTGGAATTTTCTGGAAAACTAAGGTATATGGTAAACTGAAATTAAAATGCCATCAACTAGACTCTAGAACCTCTATCTCTGCAAAAAATCAGCTGAATCCATCAAATAGTTGATGAGATACAGAGTGGCACACACGTACGTACGTACACACGGATAACACAAAATCACTCCTGACCTTTCTGGATCTCTGGGTTGCCTTGACTAATGATGCTGAAATTCTACACACTTATAGAACCTATGAAATAAAAATTTTGTGCAAAGTTTTAACTAATTTGGTTTATTGGTTTTTGAGTTATGATTGATCAAAGAAATGAGATTTCCAGCATAGGCCATTCTTGAAGTCTATTAAGGGATAGAGCGCTCTCGCGCCTCCCTTGATTATTATTTTGGAATGATCATCATCATCATCCGTTTTACATGCTAGCATGCGTTGAACGGCTGGTAGAAATTGACTTTCAAACTTATCTCTGGTCAGATTTCTTTGGAAATCATTTCCTCAACTGAAGCAAAAAAAATTATAGGTCAGATGCCCTTCCTAACACAAACCCAGTGCGGCGATGGGGACCAGTGTTTTTTTTATCGATACACCACCCCTAGGTGATTGCCCGCTAAAGCTAAAGAGTGATCATGCCCCAAAAAACAACACTCAACAATATTTGTCAATGTGTACACGTGTTTCAGAAAATATTTATTATCACTATTACACCAGGGTAAACTTGATGAATTAATGCTTTTCCTCTTACCCACAATATTTATTTAATATATTCTGGGGATTCATAATATCTTGTTAATAAAATTTATGTATTCTCCTCGAAATATAGCAATAGTTTGAGTTTTTTTATCTTAAATTTTATATATATATATATATATATATATATATATATATATATATATATATTAGCAAAAATATTCTCCTTCCAGTCGCAGATTTTTTAATTAGAGCAGTCTTATAACAACAGAACCGATACTACACTACACCACCCATTAAAAAATATTCCAATTAAATCAATTTTTTTATTTAAAAATGCTGTGTCACAAAAAAAATAAAAATATTTTTTATGGTTCCTTGGCCTTTTAGCTAATATCAAAGTGTAGTATCTGTTCTCGACATCTAAGCAATATTTGACGCTTTACTAAAGCCGGAAGTAAATTATCTCCCTTGAAAATGAAATTCTAAAAAGTTTTTAAGACGCTATCATTTTTTTAATGAAATCTCTTTATTTAATTTTATTTATAATTATAATAATAGCATTATCGATGAAACAATTGCGTATGTAGAAGAAAATTTGACGATACAAATAGAGAGGTACAGAATATTAATTTATTAGAAACTAAAAAATGAATAAATATGCAAATAAGCAAAATCGAGATTGGTTTGAGTGAGTAGGAGATGCCTATATATACGGTATTTTAATCTATATAATACTAAAACTCTATTGTTCTTGTATGTTTGCAATCAGCTTTCCGGTTTTCAACATCCGGTTGCGCATGCGTAAATAGCATCGTCTTCAATCTGTTATTCCAATTCCGTTATTCTCTATTATGATTAACGAACGCATGAAATTTTTCATTCTGGAAATTTTTAAACAATTTCATTTAATTTCATCAAATAGTTTATTTGTTTTCTTCACGGCTAAAAACATTCAACGGGAGGACTTCGTAAAGTCTGTCGCAGTTTCAAAAAAACTCCTCCCTTTTAAAAAACAAAAACAAACAAACAAAAAAACAACACTCATTATTAATATCAGCCATACTAGCGGTCGGTGAACGAAACCACCTCCCACTTTCCCTCTCATAGATTTCACCACTCCTACTCCCTCTGTTTTCGTTACGTACGCGAGAAAGCTTGCTGTACCCCCTTCCTTTCTCAAATCGCCCTAACCAACCACTTATAATTCAGTAACTGTAATTTAAAAAAAAAAACAATTATAATAAACAGAACGACTCATAGAAATCTATCTATATTCTTTTTTCATTTTAATATACTTTCATAGAAATGCTTCTGTTATGTAAAAAAAACCTATTTTCTTTATGCCACAAGTGTCACGCTCATACATGAATTCCATAGCTAATATAACAAACTGACCCAACGGGTCACGGGTGGTCTAGTATATTTATATATCGTTAGAATTAAATAAGCTTAACGAGTTTGATGTTAATATAATTGAGATAGATTGAAAACACGTTCATATTTATTCATTTATATATATATATATTAAATTCCCGAAACAGTTTTTCATGGTAAACAACTGATGATCCCTTAAATAATGTTAGAAGCAAACTAATATAATAACTGTAAAAATTAAATTGACTTACATGAGTGATTTTCCACTGAACGACTTGGGACTTAAGGGTTTTTTTTTATATAGCTTTAATGGTTGAGAAACATCCGAGACTATACGTATATATATATATATATATATATATATATATATATATATATATATATATATAGTAACACGAAATTAGATAATCATCGATGCAATAATTTATTTCAAATCGAGAAACATGAATTTCCCGCCCCCCCTCTTCCCCCCCTCCTCTATCCTCAAGCTATGCCCAATTTTACAATTTCTACTTACACATATGGCCTCCCCTTCACTGTCTGTAATAAATTATGCAATTCCCCCTCTCAATTTATACTTATAGATTAAATATGCTTCAAATTTCCCTCTCTCTCTAATTATGTATTACCCCCTCCTCTATCCTCAAGCTATGCTCAATTTTACAATTTCTACTTACACATATGGCCTCCCCTTCACTGTCTGTAATAAATTATGCAATTCCCCCTCTCAATTTATACTTATAGATTAAATATGTTTCAAATTTCCCTCTCTCTCTAATTATGTATTACATAGGTTGTTACCCCCTCTCTCTCCTATTATATTTGAATTGTCGATTGTGAATCCAAAATAATTTTTACTTTTCAGTTGCAAAAATGTAATCGTCTAAATCGGATGCTTGAAAATACCACAAAGTTGAAATAAATTATTGCATCGATGATTATGTTTTTTCGTGTTAATATATTTTATTTTATTCTTGCTCTGTTTATTACATTGAGCTCTCATACCCGGATTTCCTCCTAGAATTACTTCATTATAACACAAATATATATATATATATATATATATATATATAGTCTCGGAAGTTTCTCAACCATTAAAACTATATAAAAAAATTAAAAAAATATATATATATATATATATAAAAAAACTTATAGTCTCAAGTCTTCCAGTGGAAAATCACTCATGTAAGTCAATTTATTTTTTACAGTTATTATATTAGTTAGTTTCTAACACTATTTTAAGGGATCATCAGTTGTTTACCATATATATAAGGTAGTCGAAAAAGGTGCATTTATTTTATATATAATACATATTTATGTTAAATCAACATAAATAATATGATTTATCAGCAGGATGAGTCACAATACTCCACTTGAATACCTCCATCGCTACTTCCCTGAAGACAGGCTCATCTCTTATCATATGAACCATCCTTGGCCTGCACATACTCCAGACTTATTCCTTTTGGATTATTTTCTGTAAAGATACCTAAAAGACAGGGTCTCTGCTAACAATCCCCAAACTATCGCAGCACTCAAGAATAACATTCAAACAGAGATAAAGAGAATTCCCCATGACATGTTGGACAGAGTCATTACAAACTTCAATGTGCGAGTGTCCATCGGAGGGCTCAAACCCAGTTGCAAGTCACCTCTGACTCGCAGTCTGGCATTTTACCTTTCAGCCACCACCAATTAACATGGAAATGAAGAGATTTTAAAGTCTATAAATGTCAAAACAGCGGACACCCATGTACAGGGTAATATCCTAAATTAATGAACAGATGGTACTACTCCAGATGAAGCGCTTAATTTCCGTGACTGCTCGACGGCAACGATCGGGCAGGTTGCGGAAGCACCCGAGAGCTGCCGAGACGAAAACGAGGCTGAAGCAAAACTGAAAGTCGTAAAATGGAAGAGTGGCAGACGACAATATAAGACGAAGAATACAAAAGAAAAAAATGCATATATTTGAAAAAAAATAAAAAACAAAAACATAGCTGTGGGGCCAAATAAACCATTTTAATTTTTCTTTGTCTTTTTTTTACATAAATCAAAGAAGTAACTGATATTTCTTTTACAATATTTAGGCAATTTTTTATTTTTATTTTTTTACATAAAACAAAGAAGTATGTTATTTTTCTTAGGATATTTAGGCAAGTTATTTTTTTGTATATTTTTAGAATTTCATATATTTTCTCGTCGAGGATCAGGGTTTACGGATATGTTTGCGGCCGGTTCGAAAGGTCTACCTACCGCTTGTTTTGTTGTGCTGAGCACAGACGATTGGCAGCAACCTGATTGGTCGGCTCTGCTTCAGCCTCGTTTTCGTCGTGGTAGCTCTCGGGCGCTTCCGCGACCTGCCCAATCGTTACCGCCGATCAGTCACGGAAATTAGACGCTTCATCTGGAGTAGTACCGAACAGATCATTATGAATTTTGGTATATATATTCTAGGCAACACAGTGAGTAACATGGGTACATTATTATTTTTGTAAAATTCAACATTTAGGTGCTGAGACCACCTAAACTCACACCCTCCCCCAAAAACTTTTTAAATAAGTTAGATAGAAACAAAACTTAATAGAGAAAAGAATTGCTCTACACCAAATTTCGAGTTGTATTAAGTATTATGTATGCACTTGGTAAAATCCTAAACTATTGAAGTTATCATTATAAATTATAGAATATGTACTCTAGGCAACAGAGTGAGTAACATGGGCACATTATTTTTTTTGTAAACTTTATCACCGAAACCGTACCATACCCTTCCAAAGAAAGAAAAATCAGTAAAATTTAAAACCAATGCTATATTTATTGCTTATACCTGTCCTGGGACGGGTATTCTACTAGTGTGTGTATATATATATATATATATATATATATATATATATATATATATATATAAAATATTTGTTATTGTTTATATCTATGGACGTATACGTTTCGTCTTTTTTCAATCAAGACTCATCAGCAAAGAAGTACGACTATTCATCACCGGTCACACGATTCTAAACCCTGGACAAGAAGTATTTTCCAACTCCCGTCCAACGTCGCTAACCGCTAGGCCAGTTCTGAACAGCTTATAAACAATGATAATTTTAACACGTTAACGGCGGCGAAGCGAAGAGGCATTCAAACTTCTATAAGTGAAGGAACGATGCAAATAAAGCAAGTGACGCTACGCTGTGTTACTACTACCATTTTACGGTGCTCTACTTTTTAACGAGGAGCTACAAATATAAAATATTTGTTATTGTTTATATCTATGGACGTATACGTTTCGTCTTTTTTCAATCAAGACTCATCAGCATAGAAGTACGACTATTCATCACTGGTCACACGATTCGAAACCCTAATATATATATATTAAGCGTTCTTGGATAAAACGTAACGGATCTGAGGGAGATAACTCTAAATTTCTTACACGCCGCTATTCCGAATTCGTAGACGCTGAAACTTTGGCATCAGATGAGATAACGTTTTTATTGCTGCAAAAAAAATGCGACAGCATTTTTTAATAAAGTCTCCGTGTTTAAATGTCACAAAGATAACTTTTAAGCGCTTTTATTTACATGTCACAAACTTTACAACAATTAATAAAAAAAAATGTTACAGTCTTTAACACAAGGGTTTGGGAAATAGCCCCCCCATAACCAGATATATTCTGAAAGTACATTTACCAGAGTTGTTAGATAAGTATGCTTGATTTTGAACCAAGGTTGCATAAGAATATCATGAGGTCTGCGTTCGCACCGGACGCTCAGAGAATAAAAATACATCACAAACTCCTACAAGGGTTTTGATATTTTAAAATCTATGAATATCGGATGATAAATGACGGGAAAATTTTATTCAGTTGGAGAAATCAATTGAGAGAATAGCCCAATATATACCACGTGACATTCGTTTACACACGGTTTCGAGATCATCCGGAAACTTTCAAACGTATGACTCTGCCATCGGTAATCACCTGGTTGGTACAAATATTTGTTCTGACCAGTAGTATTCCGATGGGTGGTTTTTTGTTTTACACAGTGCCAAACTATCATCTCAATATTATTGAGGTGTTAGTTATTAACAATTCTCAACGAAGCCTGTGTAGACAAAAGATTTTGAAACATCAGTTGGAGACATTCCATGATTCGGTGCTTATGCTGATGAGCGGCCATATTAAAAATCATTTTTTTATAAAAACAATATTATATACTTATTCAGTGTTATATTCTTACTCACTGTACGAAAAAGTAGAAAAAATGATCCACTAGAACATTAATTACAAGTATTTTTCCATTCTTCGTATCATAACATCGATTCGTTCACTAAGCGTCCATCTTTTTTCTTAAAAATAATTCAAGAGCAGAGAATTAGCAAGGGAGATAATCATGCAATTTAATAAAAAAAACTGACTACAACATGGTCGTTTTCAAATCCAATGTAAACAAATTCGGTGCTTATGCTGATTAGCGGCCTATGAAAAAAATTATTTTTATATAAAAACAATAATATATGCTTATTAAGCATTATATTCTTACTCACTGTACGAAAAAGTAGAAAAAATTATCCACTAGAACTTTATTTACAAGTAGTTTTCCATTCTGCGTATCATAACAGCGACTCGTTCAGTAAGCCTCCATCTTGTTTTTTAAGAAGATTTCAAGGGCAGATAACTGAAATCTTCTTAAAAAAAAACAAAATGGAGACTTACTGAACGAATCGCTGTTATGATACGCAGAATGGAAAAATACTTGTAATTAAAGTTCTAGTGGATAATTTTTTCGTACAGTGAGTAAGAATATAATGCTTAATAAGTATATATTGTTTTTATATAAAAATAGTTTTTTCATTGGCCGCTAATCAGCATAAGCACCCACGATTCAAATCCCCCATAACGTTGAGAGATTTATTCTTTTTTTCTCTATTTCTATACAGATTCTCGGTTTTGACACAAAGATTCCCAAATTCAACAAGACGCACCTGAAGAAGGTCAGAGGAGGTTACATCATATATATATATATATATATATATATATATATATATATATATACCCTGTATAATAGACTTAATAACTGTTGTTTTTTAACATATATGTAATATTAAAAGTAGTTAATTGTGAGACAAACGTCTCTCCTATTAGTATAGATTTCCGGGTTGAATGCTGACAAACTAGACATAATTAGTTAAAGTATTTATGACCGACTTTTGAAATTGGTAATTTGTCTGGCAAATAATTCCAATTATCTCAGCATCTTGGTCTTTCTGCAGACAGTCAATTTGCTTCTTTTTTCTGCTCTTCTAAATAGTAACATCAAAGTAGTTTGGAATTGATTTGTCTGAATGAAGAATTTTGGAAAAGATTTTCAAGAGTTTCCAAAATAAATGTTACAAACATGAAAATAGGTATTCTTGTGGTTTGATTGTACTGTGAACCGTATGTGTTCAGACTGATTACTTTATCAATCATTCTGTGTTTATGCTGTATTAAAAAGATCCACATAACTTTAATTTAATGAAATTTAAATCATATGTATAAGACACTAATTCAGAGAGTTTTTAAACATTTCAGCTCCTTCTGGCTATATTAGTAGGTATCCCAAACCGAGCTGATTTTCTGGCGAAATATGTTTCAAAAAGTGAATTTTCCTACAATTTCAACTTGCGATATCTCGTTTATTTTTGGGGTTATTTTGATAAAATTTGGATGTAAACAAAATTTAATCTGTTCTCTTTATAAAGATACAATTCTTTTTCTTGCTTCATTAATAGTTTTTTTTTTTCAAACCACTTCAAGTTAGGTCACTATTGTCAATGATATACGTTTTATTTTTATGTGAAAAAATATGTGTTTTTAAAATTTGTTGCATGCGATATTGTGTGTCACTATGCATATAAAAATAGTCCTGTAGCAGTCACCAATAGGGACTACTTTTGAATGCGTAATCACTGTCCCTATGAGCTGGCTTGTCCAATCAAATCACAGGGCACAGTAATATCGTTAGTTCCCTAAGGGACTACTTATGTTCCCTTAGGGTTCGAGGAAAAAGATCAGACGACCTCCTGGCACCAGCTTGGACACATCGCAGAGAGCACCAGTGAGGAACTAGGAAACGCTCTCTCTCCTGCCGCCGTCGCCTCACTCGACGACTACTACCATCTTCACCTGAAGAAACCTCACGGGCGGCCCTAAGAACTCTTATATTCTTCCTCTTCCTCAGACGGATACCGTCCCACTCTCTTCTACCTATACCAAACGGTACAGGTAACCTTGAGTTAATAAAACCCCTTTTTGTTATAGTTACAGAAATACTTTTCGTTGTTCCGTTTCTTTCTGAGAAGATAAAAGGATAACCCCTTTCATCCCACCTCATCATTCACCTTACAGTCCCATCTGAAAGAAAAAAGGTCACTCGTTAATGTGGTGGCCTTAACATAGGGTTTTAAGTTGCATTTCATAAAAAAAAAGTCCAAGTTGAAAACTTTAGTGATTAAAATCCAAAAGAAATTTAATGTAAAAAATTCCGAAATTTACACCTTTTTGTAGAGAAATAATATTATTAGGGTGCAAAACGGGAGGAGGGGACAGTAAAAATAAAGAAAGGATTATTCGGAAAAGTAACTCAGCCCTGATTTATACTTTAGCTTTTGTAAGTACGGATGTCCGAAAAAACAATAATCTTGGTTATAATGACGCTCTGCACGTGTGGTTCTAAATTACTGAGCGATATGTTCAGCCAAGAACACGTATTATAACTGATGGCTGGCAAGCTTATAATTCTCTGCCGAACCAGAGATACAATTTTGTGGACCTTAATGATCTGACAATCCACACTAACATTGTGGAAGGATCCTGAAATCTGGTAATAGTGAAACTTAGACAAATGAAAGGTACTAGTTCGGAAAATTTCTACAGCTACATCAAAGAATTATATTGGTGTCGCCGAATGAAATGTAATTTTTTCAGCAATATCTTATAGTAGATAAGTTTGTCTTATGAAGTTTAAAGAAAGAAATTGTTTGTAAACACAGAAAAAATACATCAATTTTCGAAAAAAACAAATTATTTTAAAATCCCATGACATTAATTTTATTAACTTATTTTTTTAGTATTAATAAATAAAAAATTCATATTTTTGAACATGTACAAATTTTCTTCAAGAAATGTCTGTAATGAAAAAATTCCATGACGTTAATTTTATTTAATTTTTTAATATAAATTTTTTTTAAATTGTATGCAAAAAAAAAGAATTTTAAGACTTTTTTTATTTATTTTATTCACTTTTTATTCAATTATGTTAACTTTATGTAATTACTTTTAAAAAAAGTCTAGATTTTAAGATTTTTATCGGGATTATTGTCATTCCGGACATCCATACTTACAAAAACTAAACGTATAAATAAGGGCTGGTTACTTTTCCGAATAACCAAAGAAAGTAATACGGTGCTATGAGCATAATGAAAAAGTATATAGTAATGATCCTCATTCAATCCCGAGCAACTTCGGATCTTCCTGTTAGTATATTCATATATCTGACACTACTGTGTGTAATTCATGCTAATAGCTGGATTTTATTATGACATTTCACATTTCATAGGGAAACATTTTTTTTTATCTTTTAGATTTTTATTTATTCTTACTAAACAGAAACGCTAAGTATAATAAATCGTAAAAAAAAAGTGAAAATTGTTTGTGGTCGCTCAATCTAAAGTAGCAATAAACGAAAATTATGATTCATTTGGGGGTTGTTTTTATGCTTTTTGGGCATCTCTGATTCTAACTATCTTCAAAAGTAATCACTCTACAGATTATACAATATCTAATACTGTTAATTATTAGGGTATCTTTTACAATAATCCGCAAAGTGAAAACGCTCAAAAAACAAATATACAACAAATAAAAGTAACTGTAGTCGATAAAAGTTATTTTCCAACTTATCTGTGACATTTGTTTGTATTTTTAAACCGTTCCAACTGCTATTTATTAGAAATCAATATTTTTGTCACACGAACATTGGACAAAAAAATGGCGATGGGGGGGAGGGGTTATGGTAAGGAGGTAAGGCCGAGACGCCATTTTTTTTTTTAGTAAAAATTTGTGAAAAAAAAAAACAAGAAATCTTTTTTACATCTAATAAAAACCCATTTATACTACGTAAAAATACAAACAAATTTCATAGGTAAGTAGGAAAGTATCTATTCTCGACGTAGGCCACCTTCACTTGTTGTATATATATTTTTTTACCCCGTTCTTGTTCGTTTTTTGGACCCCGTTAGCGACTCTGTAAAAGATACACAATTATTACACCTGGTGATACCAGATCAGGCTGCCCTGTGGCTCCCTGAGACGAAATTCACCTACATTGACGTTTTTTTTTTTTTTTTTTTTTTTTTTTGTTTGTAAAACTTAATTATGTTCTACAAAACCAAAAACAAAAACAACAGCCCCTCTCCCTTTCTCCCTCCCCTTTTTTATTTTTATTTTTCCTACCCTACTCCCGGTCCTGGATATGACCTTAAACTACATCCGATGGTGAGATCCGGCTTACGGACTTTGGGGAATGTGGAGCCTCCTCTTAATTACCATTGCTCCCAGGTCCACCCTGACCCGGAGTGGTAGTACCTGTTAGGGTCCCAACTATGGGTTAAATAGAAACAGATATTAAAAGAGAAGAAAACAAGACCAGATTCGGCATTAAATAACCCAAAAAGGGTTGATATGCCGTAAAACAAAACTACCAAACCAAACTACCAATTATTACATCCGATAGTTCCTAAAAATGCCCGGTATAACTGCATAACGCCCGAGAATTGCCACTTCCGGCTCAAAATATGTTCAGTGAAGTGCAAAAATCAGTCCTTTCTATATTACGTTCTCGCCAGGGGCTTTGTTAACTATTCTTAATTTTGGACAAAAACACATTTTATTTTAGTCATTAAATTGTTAGGCGAAAGTACAGAATAGTTAACAAAGCCTCCCCCTCGGCATGTTGAGAATGGATTTCTAAATAATGACGTTATATTTAGAAAGACTTTGTTAAAAATATTTCCTCTGAGTATTTGTAAAAAAGAAAGCATTCCAATTATCATAAATATATTTGTAATAAAAATAAAACTCAAAATGTTCAATGAAAGCACAATTTCTTATGTGTTGACCTAGATTTTCGTATGCGTAAAATACTCAGGGGACTGATTTTCGCACTTCACCGCTTTCTGCCGAACACATTCTTAGCTGGAAGTGGCAAATCTCGGGCGTCATGCCAAATGCCCTCTGAATATTTTTTACCAGTATCTCTGAATTAATCTAATTAAATCTGTAAACATTCTATACTATTTTTTTTTTTTCATTTATAAAAATCAGATGATGATGATGATGATGATGATGACGATGCCTTTTGTTCACCTCAAACAAGGCATATTGCCACTGAGGCATAGGGGGCTACTGTGATGATGATGATAGATTTATAGGGGGCATATTAAGTGGAGAGTTGTGTAGCAAGATATTTGTTCACATTACATGTAAATTTCTGCATGTTGCTACAGTCGGGGAAACAGGGAGCAGGGAGGGAATTCCAAAGGCAAGTGGTACGAGGAAAGAAGCTATGAGAATAGAAGGTTTTCCAGCATCTGGGGACCTCTTCAATAAAAGTGTGAACGTGGATCTGTGTGTGTTCACTGCATAGGATGTTATCGTCTGTTCGTTATGCTGGTCGGAAGTCGTTGCGCAATTGCCACTGCGACCGGTGTTGGAATTCCCCCAACACCGGTCGCAGTGGCAATTTCATGATTTCAGTCAGCGCTGTACCGTGGCCACCGAGAGTTACTACAGGCCAAGCAACTAACTTCCTGCCCCCCTCTGACGTCACTGACTTCCGTGTCAAAACAAGGACGGTCGTAATGACGATAAGAAGGCATTTCGACTTCTCCATTCACTAAATAATCCATCAAAATTCAGGAAATCAACCAATTTTAATGAAATTTTCAGGATTTATTAATTAATGATCACGGAATATAATAAATCCATTACTTTATTATAAAGCTTGGTGCAAATGTATTATTTCTTGTAAACAAAAAACACCTTTACTAAAGTTATTCAAAATATCAAAACATGTTGACCATACGATATTGTAAATATTTAAAACAAAGCATTAGACAACTTTAAAAATTGCATGTAAAAAAGAAAAGAAAAGAACACGATTCGATTCATCTTGAAACTGACTTTATTCAATATAAATTTAAAGAAAATAATAATTCACGATCAAATACTGCAAAAAACTGAATTATGAATTACCATTATTTAAACTTCTAACCCAATCAACCGTAAGTAATTCAGACTTTGAAATTTGTTTAAAAATTATACAAAAAAAAATTTCAATGTTAACTGTTTGTTTAATAATGGAATCAAAATTCAGGAAATCAACCAATTTTAAAATAATTTCGCGCTTTTTAAAATTTCATTTCATAATTCACAAAGTTAAAATGCCTACTGCATATGTTTGGATTTCCAAAAGAGAAATAATTACTGCAAATATGGATACACGTAATGTTTACACCGACTAAATATAGTGTAGTAAGTTTGAATTTTTTTTAATTATATAAAAAATCAAGTCTGAATTACTTATTCATTATTTGATAAAAAAGTAGTGTTCCATTTTTTTTTATTACTTTTTTTCGATGTCTTAAGTGTAGCATAGTTTATCTTTTCTCTACTTTTGTAGATTAAATAAATGAAATAATAACATCATATTTAATCAAAATTTTCACAAAAAATATTAATTAAACAATGCTTTATTCAATGATAATATCGTTAATTCTTCGAGTTATACTGATTTTATTAACAAGAGTGTAGGGGCATTTTCCGTAATATATACGAAATAGTTTTAAAAAAAAAAATATTTTAAACATATACAGATCTTATTTTCATTTTAAAAAAATCATGGATTTTTTTTATATATATAAAAATATACGTTTAGTAAAGGTGTATTTTATTTTAAAAAAAATAATACATTTTCACTAAGATTTAAAAAAAATGTTTCACTATATCTCCTGTGCTTGTTTATTAATAAATATTGAAAATTTCATTAAAATTGGTTGATTTCCTGAATTTTGGTGAATTTTTAAGTGATGGGAGGGTCAAAATGTTTTTACATTTTGGGGATCGGCCTTTGATTTTGCACGTACCTATCTCTTAATAGCAAGGTAGGAGTTGGTGATTCCATTATTAAACAGACAGTTAACATTGAACTTTTTTTTGTATAATTTTTAAACAAATTTCAAAGTCTGAATTACTTACGGTTGATTGGGTTAGAAGAAGTTTAAATAATGGTAATTCATAATTCAGTTTTTTGAAGTATTTGATCGTGAATTATTATTTTCTTTAAATTTATATTGGATAAAGATCAGTTTCAAGATGAATCGAATCGGGTTCTTTTCTTTTTTTACATGCAATTTTTAAAGTTGTCTAATGCTTTGTTTTAAATATTTACAATATCGTATGGTCAACATGTTTTGATATTTTGAATAACTTTAGTAAAGGTGTTTTTTGTTTACAAGAAATAATACATTTGCACCAAGCTTTATAATAAAGTAATGGATTTATTATATTCCGTGATCATTAATTAATAAATCCTGAAAATTTCATTAAAATTGGTTGATTTCCTGAATTTTGATGGATTATTTAGTGAATGGAGAAGTCGAAATGCCTTCTTATTGTTATTACTACGGTTCTTGTTTTGACACGGAAGTCAGTGACGTCATTTTCTAGCTAACCGGCCTGTAGTAACTCTCGGTGGCCACGGCTGTACCAGACAGATCTTCTCTCCAAATAAAATTACAGCTCCAATTTAAAAGAAGTTGTAGAACTATGATGGCCCCTGTGTGCTGTGTTTTTTTTCTTCATTGTTTTTGTTTTTTAACTATTTCAGTCCCCTGACACCTTTCAAAATAAAAATTAGAATTAAAACATGACGATATTTTAAATTTTTGATATGCTGTCCTGCATTTCATATATTTATTATTAAAATAAATATTTTAATTTAAGACTAATAAACTTTAACTTTTTTTCGCTATTTTATTTTTTCTCTATTTCATTTTGTTGTTTTAACCCTTTCAGTCACGGCTTAAAATACGATTATTTTCATTGACAAATGTTATTCATCTTCCTTAATGTCATCTGCGACACGTTTGAAAAGTGTTAATGTACTGAAATGGGTGAAAAAAACAACTTGTCGTTACGTTAAAACATAACATTTTCAGTTTTCGTCCTCGTTCTGGCTGTGTCGTCGTCTCCCACTGACGATCGCCTAGGGCTCAAGCTCTGGTTTACAAGTATACAAAAAACAAAACAACGCGGACTCACAAGAGACACAAACCCTGATATATCATGAATAAATCAGTTGTGCTCTGAGTCTATGTGATACCGTCAGCGTGGAAAAAAAGGACCCCCAAACCTTATCTGTTGATAGCTGTCTGTCGAAGCATCATTGTCGTCTGGTTGAAGTCAGCTGATCTCGGGTTAGCGTCAATCTGTAATCTTTCTTGCCTCACTCAGATCCAACCCCATCTGCCCTGGGACAAAACCTCTCGGGGGACCTCTCTGAGCCACAAACTAAAACTACCACAAACTGCCCTGACTCCTCAATATATTAACTTCGACTGGAAATCCTAAACGTCTGGTCATTGTCGAGTGATCGATAAGCGGAAAATGACTCGTCCTCTCCGCCACTCCCAGCTGACAATCTGGAAATTGACCATTAACTGTAAGGCATCCTCCTGTCTCGAAAGTTCAAAAGATTTTGGCGGCCCCATTGTCTTTTTACTGTTCTGACTACTGATAGCTTTTCCTTTTCTGGTGAATCATTTCCTCCCATTGTCCGGGTTCTTGGCTCTGGTCCGTGGGGGGGGGGGACATCCATAGTATCACTAAGTAACATGGTTTTATTTTGATGGATGTAACATCGTTTGATACTCGTTTTCTTCTACTGAACAACAGGCTTGCCAATCCAGATAATCATTTAGCTTAGAGACCAAAGCCCATCTTGCTTGGAGAGACACACAAACCTCAACTGACCATGAGATACCCAGAGAACAAACTGACTGTAAGACACTCAGCCAACCAACTGCTTACCCCTGCGCATCTGCTAGGATATATATAGATATTCGGGTCCTTTGTGGTCCCTATAGAATCAAACTAACACTTACCAGCATAAAGGCCTCAACTGACATCCATCTCATAGAAGAATACTTATTCGAATGAATGAACATTTATACACTAGAATGGCCACTTATGAATCTCAGCCAATCAGAACACAGAGAATGCACTTTCCCTTCTGAGCATAATGGAACATTCTAGCCTTGTTATAAACCGGCATTTTGATGTGCTTGGCACTCTGACTTAACTTGCTGCTCAACTGGTCGTACAGTTGAGCCCTAAGCATCGACTCTATAGTCCCGTATCTAGATGGACATTAAATTTGGAAAAACCTTGAGTGGGTCATAACCATAACAGGGAACTTGGTATCTGTAGAACAATTACTTTTTCAAGTGAACAAATCAAATTCTGGGTGGTCAAAACTCTTGACTAGACATATGTCCAATTTCTTGTGTGTTTTCTCTTCTCTTAGTTAAATATCTCTTCCACAGCAAGCCTGTTATTCACATGCATTGCAAACAGGCAACCCACTAAGAATGCTGCTTAGTGCATGTTTACAAAGGGGTGGGATTTTGCTGTTAGTCGGGTTGATGGGGGTATTTACATTGAGGGGGTATAAGTGCAGTAAGTTCATCGGGGGACATTCCGTGGAAGTACTAGTAAAACAAGCACAGGGATGCCACATTGCAGTGATGGTAACAGGGGTTGGAGCTTGGTAGGCAGTGTGGGACCTATTAGGTTAAAGACTCTTTTTTTGCACCTTGTCCAAGAGGGAGAGACTAGTAGTTGATGCACCAGCCCAGATGTGACAACAATACTCCATGCAAGGGCGAATCTGATTAAGTAATTTGCTAAAAATATATTACTCAAATCTATATAAAATTCAGTATCTGTGTGTATGTGGGATATTTATCTGTTTCCTATGGAAAGAAAGGTTAGAGAATCTACATAAAATCTAAAAGTATATATTTATGTAAAATTTATCGGAGAAGACAATGGAAGTGTTCCCGAATCTCTTAGTGCACCTCTAAGGGGCTATGAGGGCATAACTTCCTTAAATCTTCAAATATATCCTATTTTTATGAAATTTAAATCATATGTATAAAATTTACCTAGGAAGACAATGGAAGTGTCCCCGAATCTCTTAGTGCACCCCTAAGGGGCTATGAGGGAATAACTTCCTTAAATCTTCAAATATATCCTATTTTTATGAAATTTAAATCATATGTATAACATTTTTGGGGGAACACAATGAAAGTGTTCTCGAATCTCTAAGTGCACTATTCAGGGGGCTATGAGAGCATAACCCTCTTAAAACTTCAAATATATCCTATTTTGATGAAATTTATATCATATGTATAAAATTCCCCGGGGAAGACAATGGAAGTTGTCTTGAATCTCTGTTACCCTCTATGTGCCGAATATCTACATGCCCCTACCTCTAACTGACTCATGGGGACAGAACCCCCTTAAAACTTCAAATACGTATATCTGATTTTAATGAAATTTAAACCATATTTATAAGACACTAATTCAGAAAGTTTTCCAACATTTCAAAAAACGAGAGGAGAGGGGGGGGGGGGGTAAAAACAAAGAAAGTAATATGGTGAAAAAGTACATAGTAGTGATCCTCATTCAATCCTGAGCAACGTTGGATCACCCTGCTAGTAATAAATAAAAAAAATAATAATTCAGTGTGTACTTGTAACATAATTAAATGTGAAAGTAATATTAAAAGTTTTCCAAACATCCCGTATAGATAGTCGGTAATCTTTAAGAATACGCACCCATGAATAATTGACATTTGTAAAATTGAGGTTGTGTAAAAACTCGAAATGAGTTGAGTTTTTAAACGGAACGAAAAATTTTTTTTTTTTTTAAACTTTTTCAGTCCCCTGACACCTTTCAAAATAAAAATTAGAATTAAAACATGACGATATTTTGAATTTTTGATATGCTGTCCTGCGTTTCATATATTTATTATTAAAATAAATATTTTAATTTAAGACTAATAAACTTTAACTTTTTTTCTCTATTTTATTTTTTTCTCTATTTCAATTTGTTGTTTTAACACTTTCAATCACGGCTTAAAATACGATTATTTTCATTGACAAACATTATTCATCTTTCTCAATGTCGTCTGCCAAACGTTTGAAAAGTATTAGGGTACTGAAATGAGTGAAAAAAAACCAACTTTTCGTTACGTTAAAACTCAACATTTTGAGTTTTTACACAACCTAAATTTTACAAATGGTGGCTATTCAGGGTGTGTATTCTTGCAGATTACCAGATCGTCTTGAATTAATTTTTTTTTTTTTTTTGCCAAAAACAACATTGTGACATTTGAAACGTTTTAAAAGATTTTATTTTTTAATGAGATCTCTGATATTCGTTGGAAGATTTAGATCTAACATAAATAATTACCGATTAAGAAAACCCAAAAGGTCAACCAATAAAGCCTTTCGACTTTCTTTTTAATTGCAAAGAGTATTCAATAAATAAGGTTAATCTATTATATAAAGGGAAGTTGTCTGTATGTGTGTGTGCATGTCCAGCTAAAAGTCAAAAACTACAAAACAAAGATCCACAAAGTTGGTATATTGTTGATCAGCGTTGTCCTGGAAGAATAATATCTAAAATGTATCAAAAAAATATTCATTATTTGAAGGTCAACTGGGTCAGGTTTCGTGAGGGGGCATTTTTAATCTTATCATGTACTAATTTTGAAAAGAAAATGCTGACTCATTCCTCGAGAAACAAACTGCAGGAAATGACTCAACATCATTTCTCTTCAAAGGGCGGAAAGAAACTCGGAAGTAGTGGTTTTAGTAGTCCTCTGGAGGCCTCTTTAATTTTATTTGGGTGGTTTTATTAGTGCTCTAGAGCAGTGGTCCCCAACCTGTGGGCCGCGGACCGGTGCCGGTCCGTAGACCAATTGGTACCGGGCCGCGTAAGAAATACAGTTTAGAAATATAGTTTGCATACATGTGCGCAGTTTTTAAAGCTCTTTATCTCAGTTTGTACGCTTTGTCATAAGATTAGTCATACGCTTTGTAAGCTTAGTCACTAGTGTTCTCATTGACTTGGTGTTCTAGTAATGTTAAAATGTTCATGCACTTTATATTCGTTTTTCTGGTGTACCTGTATTTTATTTTGAAAGGAATGTTTAAAGTAAATTTTTAATGTAAACTTTTTAATGATATATTTATTATTATTTCGAGGCTTTTATTTTCATGTTATGTTGTTGGTACGATGCTACATGTAAGTTGCAAGTAAACAATCTACCCCCGGGCCGCGGTAAAATTGTCTAACGCTTATCGGTCCGCGGCAACAAAAAGGTTGAGGACCACTGCTCTAGAGGATTCCTAAGTTTTATTTTTTTCACTCTATATGAGCGGAGGAGAAAGAGGGGGTTGGAAAGATTGAGGGGGAAAACTGGGGAGGGGAAAAAGAGAAAGATAGAAGGACAGACGTAGAGAGATAGAATGTTTAATAGAAATATGTTACACTTTTTAACCGCTTTTATTCTATTTTTAGTGGGCCCAGGCAACGCCGGGTACCCCTGACAGTTTTGCAATAAAACGATTCATTTCACTCTGGAAAAAGAATATTATACTTCTATTCCATATCCTCTGAAGTTCTTCATTTCTCAACTGACAATCGTCCCATCTCAATAACCCTTATCCTCGAGTGACATTTGGCCTTGATAAATGGCGATCCTTCAGTAAAAAAAAAAGAGAGAAAAAGACCATCTGTGAAAGATGCAATTTTTTTCTGTGTTTCTATTTTCTTTTCGTTCATCATTTTCTCTTTCATAATTTAAAAAATTCATGTGCTGCTACTAACTTCCAACCCTTGGTAGATAGAGTTCCTTTCAGCCTTTCTCAGTGTATGGAATTTATGTATTCAGTTTTTTTTCTTGAACCATATTTAAGTTATCTCCCCTGAATTATATTGGGCAACAAGAGAATGAACTCTTTAAATATAAAGTACAGAAAAAGACTCGTTCCACATATGTGTAAGATTGAAAAACGAGGCTTGTCCTCTTTCTGGGATTGGGCTTGATGCTGACCGGATGTGTTCAGCTTAGCTCTTCATTTTTACATGGTTTTCATGACTCTGGCGATACGATGGATTTGTAATGCGAGTCTTAAAGACAGGCTTAGTTCTGATGACCACAGTGGAAGATTAAATCTGGAAAATATAAGGAGATATGTGCAGAACAGGGGACTTTGATAGTATAGTCACATTAAAAGAATTGATGCAAGTTCTTGGGCAGAATAGTTAAATCTCTCCCTCTTAGATAAGGTTCAAAAAATAGTCGCTAACTTAATAGGTCTCTCACTATCCACCAAGCTCCAGCCCCTGTCCCATCGCCGCAATGTTGCATCCTTGTGCCTATTTAACAAGTACTTCAATGGATTGTGCTCCGATGAACTTGCTGCTGTAGTGCCCCATCGATGTAAATACACTAGACCAACCAGCTAATCCCATCCATTCACTGTGGAGGCCTCCAGATGCCGGAGAGCCTTCTACTCCAATAGCTTCTTTCCTTGTGCTGCCGGCCTCTGGAACTCTGTCCCTGCTCCCTGTTTCCCCGACTGTACCGACATGCAGAAATTTAAAACTAATGTAAACAGACATCTTGCTGCACAGCTCCCAACTTAAGATGACACCCAAAACCTACACCCTAATTCTCAGTAGCCTCTTACGTCTACAGTGGCGGCCTGCCTTGTTTGAGGTGAACTATGAAAAAAAAAAAAGGTAGCAGATCATGTTAACAAGTGGAAGGCCAAGGAAACATGGGAGGAAGTGATATTACGTTTTGACTATAAAAAGTTCTTAAAATAGTTCTTCCACCTCTTTTATACCTATTTTTCGTTCGCTCTCACTTACGCTGTTTTCTTTAATGCGTTTGTGGGTGTGTTCATTATACGTGAGTGCGTGTCTCCCCCTCTCTATCTATATATGTCTGTATCTGTCTCTTTGCTTCTCTTTCTCTCACATTATTGTTTTATAAATAATTGGACTTGTTTTGGTTTGTCTTCACAATGGCAGCCATGATAGTTTATTTATTGTTGGTTTGAAATTGTATTTCTTGTCCTGGAATAAAATTTTATCTACTATTCATCATTAATTACTTTTACACGACTTTCGCGTAATCATTTCTTTAAATCTTTTGCGGGAACAAATTAAAATCTTTTACATGTGTGTATGCGTGTACACTCATTCATTAGTTTCTTTAAGCGACAAATGTTTGAAATGTTCATTTTAATATTAGTGCACGTTTGAAATATCTTAGATTTTCTGCGTCGTTTTTTCTTCTTCCTTTTCTCCATTGTTGCTCATTGACGCTGCTTAGATTCACTTCGTCGTTTCTTTCTTCCATCGTTGTCACCTTGACTCTTCGTCACTTCATTAATTTCTTCGTCCTTTCCTTCTCTGCATCATCGTTAATTGTCATCAGTGGAGCTAGATAACAAAACATTTCCTCATACAAAATGTAGACTTGACGAATTTTAGCTTGGATTTCTTATAGGTTTTATTCTGGAGAAATATAAGTTATATGAGAGAGAGACTAAATTTCTCTAAACTATTTGACTAATTTATACACTTGCGAAAGTATATAACTTATCTTATTATCGGATAAATTGATGAACGCAACCAACCAACATCTTGAGAGGGTACATTTTCGCCTTATGGCTATTTTAACTTTTCCAAAATCTTACAGCATAATTATTTCACATCTGCCTTGCTTCAACTCCCACTCGGAACTCATTCTTAAACCCTTGTTTCCTGTCAACTCGATAAATGTGACATCATTTCGATTCATATCTCTTTGTTTTCTAACCTTTTTAGCCTTATACTTTGTGTTTTAACCTCCAGGTCACCTATCTGATGATTCAGTCTTTGGGATGATTCATTTCCCAAGGTCTGTGTCATTTTAACCTGTACTTAGTTCGACCCTTGTCAAAATTCATACTAGTTGATTTACTCACTAACCAACATAGGGCCCTCCATGATGTAACAGTGATAAAAATGGACTTGAGAGAAAGAGGGATAAATAAAGACCTGACCAGAAATAGGTTAGTCTGGAAGTCAATTTCTTAAAAACGTCCAACGCATGCCAGCATGTAAAAAGGATGTTAAACTGATAATGATGTTAATTATGATAATTATTATGAAGGTAATTATTATAATAATAACAATAATAAATAAATAAATGGTAGTAGTAGGGGTGGGACGTAATTGGTGAAAATTTCAGATTCATGCGAGTAGTATTTTTTTGTGTTCATTTATACATAAATAACACTAAACAATCAAACATTTTGAACATTTTGCAAAATCCAGAAGGTGCAGGCCAAAAATAGCCGTTAGGGCTCCACGGGACTCAAAATCCATCATTTTTCGGTGAAAAAGTGGTTTCATGCGACATTGCAGATCCTAAAACATCCTCAAAAGCTATGAATGGATATAGATGGTTAAATCTGATATAGTACTTTAATTTAGGACCATTTTCAGGCTGTGAAAGGGTTTTTATGAATGTAGAATAGCCAAATACTAGTGGCCTGCACCTTCTGAATTTTGCAAAATTTTCAAAATGTTTGAGTGTTTAGTGTTATTTATGTATAAATGAACACAAAAAAATACTACTCGCATGAATCTGAAATTTTCACCCATTACGTCCCACCCCTATTAGTAGGTATTTTTTAGACTGGGCTGGTATTCAGGAGAGATGGAGAACAATTCTAAGTTATTTGGGTCATCGGTAACTATAAATGTACTGAAATCTTTACAAAAGAGTTATTGGTAATTGTCTTAAATTTTGTTTTCTTTTTTTCTTGTCTTAAGTCATCCATCAATTGATGGTGAAACGTGTTTTTTCTATTGGTTTATTGTATATGTGATACACCAAATCTGCATAGTGTCTATGGCAGGGGCGGACAACCTCCAGCCCGCGGGCCACGTCCGGCCTACGAAGGCTTAGCATTTGGCCCGCCACCCTGCTATGCTTTATTATTGCAATCCGGCCCACGGACCTCCCAGTAAAACTCATATCATTTTGTGACATAGACATAAAAGTAGATTTACAGTGGGATAAAAATGTATAAATATCAGCGAGCGATGATGCATGTATATTTCATTTTTCTTTAACTATTAATTTCAAATCCTTGGCCTGAGATAAAAATAGAAAAAGAGAAAGAGAGAGGCAAAGAGGAAACGAGAGACGACGAAAGAGCATAAAACAGAGAACTTACGTGAGGTGTGTCAAAACGAATGCTGGATCAACTTGCTACTTCCCCATCACTATTTTTTATGATTCCAAAATGACTCTTTGTCGGCACCTTTTATAACATCACATACAGAAGTCTCTTGAGAAAAAATATCAGATTTGTAGAGTGTTCAATGCAATTTTTATACAATTTATTCATGTAAACAAAATATAGTAATTCTGAAATTTCGTTTTTCACTCCGGCCCGCGATCTCCTTCCAAAAGTTTCATCTGGCCCTCACTCTGAAAAGGTTGCTCACCCCTGGTCTATGGTATTTCACTGTTATGTCATTAGTTATGCCTTCCCATTGTCAACTATATATGATCACCTGCAAAGAGATGCTGTTCTCGGAACCAGATAATCAGTTTGTTGATGAGTGCAACGTAAACTACTGCTACCCGTGGAATAGCAGGATTTGTGGTCAAGGTTTATTCCTCTAGATCAGCCGTGTTATGTCTATGCACATGTTTTTTGACAAGGTAACCTAGAAGAAGGGTGTGGATCCTCACCATGCACGGACGGTCATTCACTAAGGAGAGGTTATATGTTGCACATCACATAGAGCTGGGATGCATGAAGACAAGTTGAGGACTCCCCTGGAGGCCGACTTGGAAAGGTACTGCCCATCTGCAAACTCTTCACCCTATTTTGTTCTGTTTTTTTTATTGTTTTTTTTATCATAGTTCACTCCAAGCAAGGCAGGCCGCCACTGTAGACATAAAGAGCTACTGAGAAAAATGGTGAAAGTTTGGCGGGGGGATCAACCTAAATTGGGAGTTGTGCAGCGAGATGTCTGTTTACATTAGTTTTAAATTTCTGCATGTCAGTAACGTCAGGAAAACAGGGAGCAGGGAGGGAGTTCCAGAGTTCAGCAACACGAGGAAAGAAGCTTTTGGAGTAGATGCTCTTCGGCATCTGGAGACCTCCACAGTGAATGGATGGGATTTGTCAGGTTGGTCTAGTGAATTTACGTCAAGGGGGAACCAGAGCAGCAAGTTCATCAGAGCACAATCCATTGAAGTACTTGTAAAACTTGTTTTAATAAATAGTAAATGTGAGGCGTTTTGATTCTTCCATAATATGGCGACAAATGAAAAAGAAAAAAAGTGCCTTTTCACCAAGACAATGCACCACGTCACAAGTCGATCGCAACGACGGCAAAGCTACATGAATTGCACTTCGAATTGCTTGCGCAGCTACTCTATTCTTCCGATCTGGTCCGCAGACCTCAAAAGAATGCTGCAGAAAAAAGAGATTTGGCTCCAATGAAGAAGTGACATCAGAAACTGAGGCGTATTTCGAGGCCAAAGACAAATCGTTCTACAAAAAAGGCACCGAATTGTTAGAAAAGCGTTGGAATCAGTGTATCACCCTATAATGAGACTATGTTGATCAATGAAGTAGAATTTTGCCTAAAAGTTGTTGTTAGACCCAGGTCTTATTTAGTGATGTGTTGCCATTCTTTTTATTGGAGTTCTTATTAAAATCTTTCTATTTTTTTTGTTTGTTTTTTTCTGATCTCTAAATCAATTTTGAAATTTTCTACGGTATTTCTGAAGTCTTGTTCTTGAAATTTCTCAACGTATCCCCCGATGTATTTCAGGGCACATTCTTGACATTCTGTTCGATAAAACACTGCTTTTTGGGATATTTTTGATTTTCTCAGGGGAACAAAATGACAAAATTTATCTTTGTAACAAGTTGATCAACTCGGGTGGTAAATTCTTTTCTTTTTTTTGGTGGGGGAGAGCATAAGATGATGATGATGTTGATCATCATCATCATCATCATCGGTTTAATGTCCGTTTTACATGCTGGCATGTATTGGACGACTTTAAGAAATTGACTTCCAAACTAACCTATCTTTGACAAGTCTTCATTTATGCCTCTTTCTCTCAAGTCCAATTGTATCACTTCCTCCCATGTTTTCCTTGGCACTGAACTATGAACTAAACCTGCTATCTCAACTATTTTACATCTACTAACCCAAGAACTTTCATCCATTCTTTTAACATGACCATACCATCAAAGTCTTCTGTTCTGCCCACATCTCCCCTATACTGTCCAGATTTAATCTTTCTCTGAGCTCATCAGATCTAAGCCTATCTTTAAGAGTCACATTAAACGACGATCATATCATTCTCATATCATTTATCTCCATGCAACGCATGTCCTCAACCCTCACTGGCCAGATTTCACTTTCATATATCATCACACTGCATACGCATGCCTGATAGACTCTTACTATAGTTGACAGTGGTAACTCTCTGCTGGTTAGTAATGAAAGAAGTTCCATGAATAAATGTATGTATTATTTTGCTGTATAATATAAACATCATTCCGTTCTCTCGCAGAAATGATTTTGCTCTCATCAAACAGATAGACAAAGGCTGTTGCGAAATAGGTCAAGTTAAAAGGAGGTGTGCTAAAATACAACTCTATAGCAAGTCCAAATAGGGTTGCTGTGTTTCTATCAGATTAGCATTCTTGTTCTTGGCCTTTTGGCTAAGATCAAAGTGTAGTATCTGTTCCGATGGATACTGCACCCCATAGACTGGTATTGTCTTGGCCTTCGGGGCTTGATTTACACCGGTCTATGGGTCTGTCCTGTGCAGTTCTAGGAGGTCCACCCTCCCAGGCTTCGCCTCCCCTCTTTGGGGAGGAGTAAGTTTATTGCTTACTGCCTGAGGCGCACCTACCGGGGAATGCCGACGGGGCTGCCCAGGCAATTTTTAAATGGCCAGAGTGCTCACCTCTCGAGCGCTGGCTTTTAACCCCACTTTCTCGACCCAATCTGTGGTCACATCTTACTTGTGGGAGTAAGATAAAACTGGCCTTGTGCCTAACTCCTGGGGAGGAGTAAATCAATACCTAAACTTCTCCGATAGTAAATCCTCTGATTTATCTGGAAAAAAACTATACAGTGCCTCTCGCACCCTCGTCGATCACACATGCGGACAGTTATTTTCAGCTATGTCTTTAACCTCTTTTTCTTTGCTGCTGACCGATCCAAGTGTTAAATTGAAGGGTACGTCCGCTAGTACTTATTTGATGATTTAAATTTGGAGGAGAAAAGTTAGTGCATAAACAGGAAATAGGGGTCAGACAGAGGTCAAGTGGTTGATCTTTGGAGGCATTGTTCTCTGTGAGAATACTGGCTGGGGGAAATTATGTCACACGAAATAGTATCAGGGGAAGAGTGGAGACTCTGTTAGAAGCTTGAAGCGAGGAGATGTGATAAGAAATGACTTAAGAATCGATTATAAACGAAGAGGCTAGGTCTCAGAAATCCATAGTCTCAATATGTCTCCCCCTCGCCGCTAGCAGAGAAGAAGGCAACGTCAACAGCCTAATAAAATGGTCCTTTACAAATTTGGGATATAGTTCTTTTCTTTGTGCTGTAGCGCCAGAGCGAGAAAGCACCCCATGAAGGGGTAGGACGACGAGAGGCGATCTTGGATGAAGTTTAGCATCATATTGTTTATATATATATATATATATATATATATATATATATATATATATATAAAGATAAATGAAAGAAGAGGGATAAACATTTACGAATGACAAATCTATTTCAACTTCGCTTGTTCAATGCAAGGAGTACTCGCACACTCTCACTCTCCATTACTTAATATTTTTTCAAATTTTGAATTTTGGCTTTTGCACTGCTAACTTATCCATCTATGTAATTCCTCTGATGATAAGATTTTAATCTTTGAAAAGCCTTGGCTTAAGGAAAGAATAATAAACATGTTTTTACCGAGTACACCTTGCATTGAAATATCGAAGTTGAAATAGATTTGTCATTCGTACATGTTTATCCCTCTTCTTTCATTTATCTTTATAATTGCTCTATCTCGTATATTTCACTATAGGTATACTTTTAGTTTCATATTTTATTTTATATATATATATATAGAGAGAGAGAGAGAGATAGAAGAAAAAAGAGTGATAAATATGAGACGATTGTCCAAATTTATTTCATGTAATAAATTTGGACAATCGTCTTTTTTCTTCTATCTCTACAATTGCTCTATCTCGTATATTGAGCTAATCCTCTTCACAATAGGTTCCATCTACTAAAAGTTTTTACTTTGGTTTATATTTGATCCTATATATATATATATATATATATATATATATATATATATATATGACCAAATGTTAAATAGTAAGTGTACCTCCGTAAGTACGTATTTGGTGATTCAAATTTGCAGGGGAAACGTTAGCACGTAAACACGAAATAAAGGTCAGACAGGGTCAGGTGGTTGGTCTTTGGGAGCATTGCCTCCTTTGAGAATACGAGCTGCAAGAATGGACGTCACACAAGATAGTATAGGGCAAAGAACTGAGACTCGCTGTAGGAGGCTTGAAGCAAGGAGACATGATAAGAAATGACTTAAGAATCGATAAAAAACGAAGTAGCCAGACCCGATAAATCAGTAGCTACAATTTGCCCCCTCCTTGCCACTAGCAGAGAAGAAGGCAACGTCAACAGCCTAATAAAATGGTCCTTCTCGAAATCCGGGATCTAGTTCGTTTTTGTTTTTTTGTGATGCTGTGTTAACTTTGATTCCAGAGCGACAATGAACCCTTATGGAGATGTTGCCACGATAGGGCGACAAGAGACGATATTGGATGAAGTGTCCACAGTCTCGGAGGAGCGATGTGGTTGAGTGTTGAAAAAAACGAGGTATGATTTAATTGTGTTGTTTATTATTTGTTGATTTGCATTCGATAGCAAACATATATTTTATTCGATCGTGATATACGAAACATTAGACCTCCCCTTGAAGAGGAGGTAATGCAACACAAGTATAAAGTTTGCTGCAAGTCTCGTCTCTTGAATACAAATCTGACCTCAGAATAACACCTTCACCCTGGCGATTTCGGAAGAAAATGATCATTTTTCAATTATGTAATTTTTAATTATATAATTTTTTCAGTTACATAATTTTAATTATGTAATTTTTCTATTATGTACTTTTTTCGGTTACATAATTTTTAATTATGTAATTTTTTATTTTTTCGTGTGTACTATCTTTGCTGATCAACATTATTTGATAATCATCAAATATTTTCCGGGGGGGGGGGGCGGGGTCATTGTATAATGTCACAACTGTGTTGTCAGTAAACAGGGTATGTTAGAGGACTGTTTTTCTATGGCGAATTGTGAATTGGTTGTATGTCGTATATTTATTAGAGCATCACATATTGCACTGAATTCCTGTTACATGTGAAACTAGTATTTCTGTTTATTGTTTTAGTTTTTTCTCCATCTTGTATTTTTCTCCCTCTGCTTATTTAGTGGTCTAGCCGCACTGATGAGCTGTAATACAACGAAACAGTCTGTATGTGGATGACTATATAAAGCAACCTTCCTGTGTAGAGCTTATTTGTAAGGACATCGCCAATTTTCACTAGCTTTAAGGCATAGCTCATTGGGCAAAACTAATTCGAGCTCCGGCACTTGACAATGTTTACATTGAGATATCACTTACATTCAGTCAGTGATATATGATAGTGCAGGAGTAGGAGTGCCGACTGTCAGTTCGACGGTTGAGTTTCAATCCCGTCTTGAGGCACTAACTGGTCTAGCCGCACTGAAGAGCTGTGATACAGCGAAACAGTCTGTATGTGGATTACTATATATATATATATATATATATATATATATAACATAAAATATAATAACACGAAATCACATAATTGTCGATGCAATAATTTATTTCAACCGTTCGGTTTTTTCAAGCATCACTCAGACAATTACATTTTTGAGTCTCAAAAATGTAATTGTCTGAGTGATGCTTGAAAAAACCGAACGGTTGAAATAAATTATTGCATCGACAATTATGTGATTTCGTGTTATTATATTTTATGTTATTATTGCTCTGTTTACTACATTGAGCTCTCATACCCGGATTTCCTCCTGGAATTATTCCATTATAACACAAATATATATATATATATATATTTGAGTTTATATAAAAAAATATTTATTTTTAAGGTATATATCCTTTATAATAACATCCAAATTGTTTCATAAACAAGCTCAATGAAGTTTACGGCTTCAGAGCATATATACTTGTTGGTTCATTCCAATGACTAAAAAAATCAGTCCACAATCATGATTTTTTTTTTTAATTTATTTATTTTGGTGAATACCTATACTTTTTCCTTTCCATCTTATGCATGTATTACAACCTGGTAAGAAAAATATAGTCTTTAGTTTACCAGGCTGCTCTTCAGAGACAATCATTTAATGCTAAAAGAAACAAGCACACTATTCCAAAATAAATAGGAAGAAAGATTAGAAGAACGGCAAGTCAAAAACACACAAAAAAAACTCACTTTAAAGATGACAATCAGAGAAAAATATTTTTTAATTGACTTTTATTAAAGTATGGCTATTTCAATTGACTGTTATTAAAATAAGGTTATTTAAATCGATTATTATTAAAATAACACTATTTGAATGGATTATTATTAAAATAACGCTATTTAAATGGACTGTTATTAACGTAAGACTATTTCAATTGACTGTTATTAAAGTAAGGCTATTTCAATTGACTGTTATTAAAGTAAGGCTATTTCAATTGACTGTTATTAAAATAAAGCTATTTAAATTGACTATTATTAAAATAAGGTTGTTTTATTGATAAAATAAAAAAACTGATGGATAGTGCTCAGTATTCACTATAGAATATGTTTTAATACCCATTGTATATATCCTTAAAATGTCTTTGTAATTAATCACATTTTAAAGTTTTCTTGAGGGCTTTCCGTGATTGAATCCTATCGGAATCCCCAGCCTTATGGTCCATTCATAAGGATTCCATTCCACCACCATGTTACTTGATATTTGGGCCTTTTCAAACCTTGCTAGTTGTTAAACAATTGTTGCTACTTACAAAAAGGACCCCTATAACAATTTAAGCTTAAGAGTCCCTAAAATGTAAGCTCGCCATTGTCATGTAAATAACCTTCGTTCGTTTTTGATTTTTCGAGAAAGAAGGACATCTCTCCTGTGATCGCATTGTATTTTCCGTAAGCGCTTTTGTTGTAACTTATCTTTTAATCATTTTAATGTTGTTTGTGTTTTAATTTTGTTCTGGTCGTTATTTTTGTGCCGAGCACTTCTGTCCGAAGTTCAACCCCATTTTAGTTGAGCCGATAACGAACACGAAAGAGCTTCTAATTAGCCAGCCGTTTTTTTGCATGGTCCGAATATGGCTTGGATCAAATAACGGATTTTCTTTTTGAACTTTTATGGGATTTTGATCTTCACAAAAAACAAAAAAAAAGCGAAAATATTAAAAAAAAAAAAGAGCGAGAAAAAATTTCTTTGATCATAATTTAAATATAACAAACATTTAGTCAGTAAATTTACTTTTTCTTTTTGATAATATTCATAAACGAATGATATTTATTTTTATGGGTGAGCCCATTCTAGTTGTGAAAAAAAAAATTAATAATAATAATCATCATCATCAATTTAACGTCCGTTTTACATGCTAGTATGCGTTGGACGGAAATTTTCAGCTTCAACTGTCATGGGGCTCCTTTTTGCATCATCATCATCATCATCATCATCATCATCATTTTTACATCTGTTTTACATGCTAGTATGCGTTGGATGGAAATTTTCAGCTTCAACTGTTATGGGGCTCCTTTTTGCATCATCATCATCATTTTCGTAACTAGCAATAATCGTGCAACATCCACTGAAGTCTGAAAAGGCCCATATAGAGTCGATGCTTAGGGCTCAACTGTATGACCAGTTGAGCAGCAAGATAAGTCAGACTGCCAAGCACATCAAAATGCCGGTTTATAATAAGGCTAGAATGTTCCATTATGCTCAGAAGGGAAAGTCCATTCTCTGTGTTCTGATTGGCTGCGATTCATAAGTGGCCATTCTAGTGTATAAATGTTCATTCATTCGAATAAGTATTCTTCTATGAGATGGATGCCAGTTGAGGCCTTTATGCCGGTAAGTGTTAGTTTGATTCTATATCTCCCCCTCCCCTCAGTACGCGAATGCAATGGTCTTTGGGGAAGAATGAGTTCTTTCTGGCCTGGTTGATTGTGGGGGAGTAACCTGGACAATGCCCGGGCAAATTTCACTGGCATTGGTTTAGTAGTGCTGGGTGATGTTGGGTGCCTCGGCGATGTCATTACATCTCCTCTGTTATGCGGCAATGGTGTACCAGGTGTATGGGAATCCCAAGGCGTTGTTTTGGGAGATTCAGGCAAAGCACTGGGAATAGGGACTGGAATTACAAGTGTTGCAAGTTTTCTGAGGAATCTGCAGTTTCGCAAAGTGATTCTGCCTGACCCATAAATCCTGATCCGATACTGACGGTTAGGGAGAGTTTCGACAACACGACCTGTTGTGTCCCATCGACGATTGTTTGCACGTTGTATTGACAAAATGCTCTAGGAGCCAATCCTTAAGTCTACTAATGTTTTCTTCCGTCGGGATGAAGGGAAGGCTTTTGGGGCGACTTGGCAATGGATTCACGTACTCAATGTGTTGTATTACGATATTTGCCTGGGTTGAAAATGTTGCCGCAGGGTTTGGGAAATCTTCAGGCATTCCACATCAATGCATGCTGCCTTGCTGAAATAAAGTCGTTGGATCCCATCACATATGTAAAGGGCTTGCTTGGTTGTTCTTTCACGAACTTCGAATTTCACAGGTAACCATCCCTGACACACAAGTGTGAAATATCCCACAGTCCAAACGATTTTTCTTGATGGTACTAAGTTATTCATTGTGAGCCCCATGTTAAACAGATGCTTTGATCCCCCTAGACATATAGTGGCCCCACTATCAGGAAAATCTTCAGCTTTGTTCGGTAGTCACCAGGGATGTTCTTCGCTTGTCTGGGATCTGGATTTAGTGAGAATGGGATAGCATACGCATCTATTTCTGCTATTTGATTTTCACTTGCGGTCGTGTATGTATCCCTTGTCTGGTTAAATGTGATGTGAGCGATAAGAGAATCCATGGGAGCCTCGTCAATACAGGGTTTCTTTGCTCGGCACACTCTTGAAAGGTGGTTAAGTTTCCCACAAGTGCTGCATGTTTGACCCCACGCTGGACATTTTAACTGGCGGATACCATGATAATGGCTACCACAACCCATGCAAGCTTGAAAGTTATCACGTTTGGCGGAGTTGCTGATACTAACATGACTTTTATTAGCTTGAGCACTGGTTGTTTGCTTGCGGTACATAGATATCCATGCAATAGTCATGTCAGAGGTGTTAGTCATTGAAGTTTGGTCTTTCAATGCCGATTCGAACGCCTCAGAATGGCAAACATTTTGTTTGAGAGTTGTAAGTGTTCCAGCTTTGGCCAGCAGGTCTGCTTGGAGGGTATTGTTTGCTATTCCCTTGATGAGCTGGTCCTTGATGTACATGTTAGACAGGTCATGCTCACAAAGGGGACATAAAAAGTTGCAGTCCAGGGCTGTGGTCCAGAGGCGGACGAGATAGTTCTGTATTGTCTCAGTCTCACCCTGTGACATGGAGGCAAAAGTAAGGCGATGAACGATGGGATTCGACCTTCGAGTGACCAATGCCTCTATCATTCCTAGTAGCTTGTCTGGGTCAGTGGTGAAGAATATAGGGTGAGTGTTGACTATAGCATTCTGGACGGACTCATCAGCAGAACTGTATAGCTGTATGTTGGCCTGAGATGTTGGCATACCCGTCATCTTGGTGAATACTTTCCAATCAATGTCTGGGTAAGTCCATTTATTCCGGAAATAGGTAGGTCAACTTACACCATAACAGTTGAATGGATGGAAAATTATTTAAGATTTGGGCGTTTTCATTGGTGCAAACGTGCCGGTCAAGTGTGCCGTAGCTTAGTGTGGCTTTGTAGACATGTTGGCTCGATCTGTTATTGACGATGCTGATTACCGTCCCACACAGGTCATCATCATCATCATCATCATCATGATGATGATGATGATGATGATGATGATGATGATGATGATGATGATGATGATGATGCTGCTGCTGCTTGAACTGTTCATTGATTGCAAGAGGATGGAACCTTGTGAGTAATTAAAAACATACTGTTACATTCATTCATTCATATCGTATGAATCAGATGATTCTATTGTTGGCATCGGTTTCCCTGATATTTTTCTTGTTAGAAATCAGGTACTTACGGGAGGGACCACGCGAAGATTGCCAAATATCCTAAATGAAAGTGTGTCTGTAGAACGAACTGGATTCGAACTTGGCACACCCAGGTTGTCAATTTGTGTCGTTAACCACTTAGTCACAGTCACTTCTTACTGTTACATTGAAAACTGTAAATACGACACATTGTCATGTTAAATCAATAGAAAACACAACAAAAAATTGAAGAAAAAAGAAACAATGGTCATCATTAACGATTAACGTAACGAACAATATTTATTTACGAGAACAAAAGTGTTGTATTTATTTTCGTTGCAGGTATGTGCATATATATGACATGCTGTATATTGAACGTTTAATCAAAGCCGAATAAATGAGTAATACTCATCATCATCATCGTCATAACATCTGTTTTACATGCTGGCATGTGTTGGACGGCTTTTAGAAATTGTCTTCCAAATTAACCTATCTCTGGTCAGATCTTTATTTATCCCACTTACCTTCAAATCCAACCTCATCATTTCCTCCTAGGTTTTTGTTGGCTGCTCCTGCCAACTGACCCTGCTAACTCAACTGTTCTACATCTACTAACCTAAGCACTCCAATCTATTTTTCACTGTGACCAAACTAACAAAGTCTCCTGTTCAGCATACATCTTCCTATACTATTCAGATTTAATCTGTGTAGTCCATGGGCATCCCTATAACAGGCCAAGCGATCGTGCAACTTAGATCTTTTACTGGAGGCGATGTGAACTTTCTAAGATAATTGATGTAGCAGTTAAAAACCGAAGGAAAATTCCCCTCTGAGATTAGTTTGATGTTTTTATGTGTTTTACATACCAAACAATAAGAACCACAGTGAGATAATTGATAAATTTGACAATTATTGAAGAGACAGGTAACTTTAAATAAACAAAGGCAGATGCGTATTTCAAGGAGTGATTTTTATTTTGATGTGGGATTTTTTGTTTTGTTTTGTTGTTTTTAGGGAATTTGTACTTAATCATGGTAATGGTTAGAATCCTTTCAGAATAAAATTTTCTGGCAATGACAGTGAAGTAAAAAGGTAAAGGTAAAGGTCGCATAGCCTGGACGCGCACGAGTGTCGTTGCCGACATCGCACACTGCCCATGGCCGTAGCGGCGGTGATTTGTTAAGAATCACCGTGTCTAGGGCACAGCATATGGAAGGCGGAGCCCATCCCTCTCCTTCCGCTGCCTTGAACCTTCCCTGAGTTTTAGTCAGGTACCCATTTACTGCTGGGTGGACAATGAAGTGTTAGCTGCTAAAAAGATCTCTGCTGACTGATTGTAAAACTTGCCTCCAGTCAGAGACTCCAAATGTCAGATCTCTTGGCCTTTTATAGAGATGGCCATGGTTTTATGCTATTTACTTATCCATGTTATGTAACATTGGAAAAGTAAACAAATTTTAACCCTGTTACTTGAGAAACAAACGTCTTATTTGGAATATGTAATGGTGAAAAATAGAACATTCACATTGTCTCCAGTTTGATAAGAATCATTTTAAATATCTTTCGCAATCACGGGTTATATGAAAGTATAGCAATCCTGTTTAGACCATGTTGGCATGTTTATGTTGTCTTGTAGTTACTGGTTGTGGTGGTAGTAGTGGGTTCAGCATTGTGTAACATAGCCGTAACGTTTGGTCATATGGATGAAAAACTGGTTAAGGCGTGGGTGCTTTTATTGGTACAAAAGTGCCAGTCAAGTGTTTCGTAGCTTTGTGTGGCATTGTAGACATCTTAGTTCGGCCTGCATCCTTTATCTCTTCAAACTAGTTCTTTTATAGACAACTTTGTAGAAAGTTCTAGATTCGATCGTGTCATTGTACACACATTTGATTAGTCAATCTCTATGTAGGCGGTTAAGTCATGCATCCGCTCGCCATTTGTATTGCCATCCTCTAGATGTTAACATCTCAAAATAGCTTATTATATAATTTAGAAATTAAGTGGTTATAAACAACTTTGTAGAAAGTTCTAGATTTGATCGTTGCTATTAGTAAAGGATAAAAATATGGAGGAAAGTTAATAAAATGAAAGAAAAGGAAAGAGTTAAGCCAACAAGGGAAGAGAAGGAAAGGCAGTGGCTTATCAGGCTAGTTATTCATTTGAATTGTCATCCTCTAGGGGCGAACATCACAAAATAGTTTGCTATATAATATAAAAAATAAGTGAATATCGATAACTGGAAACTCGGCTTAGAAAACCTTAAATCCATATTGTATGTGGTTTTCCTTAACTGTTCTATTTAGAGAGCTCCAATTTATCTCAAGTCGAATAGGAAACGGCAGAAATAGATTTGTTTATTGGTTCAGGAAAAAGACTGCGCGAGGGGGGTGGGGGGTTATAAAAATGGTGTTGGCTTAAGGGGTTGGGGTTAATGTTGATGTATTTCTCTTTGCTAGTTTAATGTTTGGTTGGTTTTTGGTCCGACATTGGAATAACCTCTCTGTCTTTATTGCCAGCCTTTCTTTTGTCTTCACATTGCTGCATAGCGACATGGATGACTAAGCACATACGCCACCGGACAAAGCCTTTATATAGCCGCCCCACCACCACCACCACCACCACCATCACCACCACCACACATATAATCTATTGTAATGACCAGACTATTTTTAGCTCATATTTGCAAAAACAAAAGTTTACTAAAAAAATGCAATCTATAACTAGTACATTTCCCAACATGCATTCATTTATCATCAGGCCTCCATTCAGTCTCAAAAGACAATGGATACCCCCTGTAAGGGTTGCCTGCGTGGAGAGTTAATTGTGAAGCAAGTATTGCGCAATATCCAACCACATCTCTCCTGAATCGGCACTGTTTGATTCTAGTGTCAAGAAGTCCAGGACAACTGGAAACAATGCCAAGATAAGCAAAAAGCTCTCCCTCATACAGCACCTGGTATTCCCAAATGGTCACTCATTTTAGTACTGGCCAGGCTCAACGTCGCTTAACTTAGTTGATCTAACAGTGTGTCAACGTGATTATCAATATAATTTATCATAATCAGACTTTTATGGCCTAAATTGCCGATAATTTTTCTCCATCTCTCCTGAACGCTAGCCCAGTCTAATGATAATACTTACCATCGCCTTATATATAAAGTAAAGTCAACCCTCCCCCCGTACTTTTGTGATCAATAACTTTTTTACTGTAAGCTACATAAAAAAATCTGTTTCATCAGTCATATATCGGTCTGTATTGTTACAAACAAAAATGTTATTTTCAATCAATTTCAGATTTTAATATTTAATCCTGATCAATATTTGACTTTTTTATTAATCATAAACAAAGGACAGAGGATAATATTTCATCTTTACGGTTTAACGGCTCCATTTTCTATATATGTAGTTGTAGGGATTGCGTAGTCATAGTGGATGGTGTATAAATTATTTCCAACATTTCTTTCTGGTATATGTTCCCAGGACTTGCTGCTACACTGGATATTTAACTTTTTACAAATAGTCCAGTGACGATATTTACACACTCCGTTGTGTCGCATTGTATAATAGCCATCCCCCAGAAGAACCTTACTGCAAGCTACATAAAAAATCTGTTTCCTCAGTCATATAAGGCACCAAGTTTGGAAACATACTGTTACATTCATTCATTCATATCGTATGAATCAGATGATTCTATTGTTAGTTATGGTTCATGTTCTTCCGAACAAAAATTTAATTTTAAATCGATTTCATCGAATTTCATATTTAATCCAATCAACAGTTTTTGTTTTTTTTATTACAAATATCATAGAAAGAGTCAGAAATGATAACAGCGACTCGTTCAGTAAGCCTCCATCTTGTTTTTTAAGAAGATTTCAAGGGCAGATAACTGAAATCTTCTTAAAAAACAAGATGGAGGCTTACTGAACGAGTCGCTGTTATGATACGCAGAATGGAAAAATACTTGTAATTAAAGTTCTAGTGGATAATTTTTTCTACTTTTTCGTACAGTGAGTAAGAATATAATGCTTAATAAGTATATATTATTGTTTTTATATAAAAAATAATTTTTTCATAGGCCGCTAATCAGCATAAGCACCACAAATTCTTGTTGAGCTGTCCTCCTAAATAATCAAATTCTGCCAAACTTCCACCATCGTTATGAAGGTGTTGTCTGACCGCCCACATGACACTCATTAACCTTTATCCTCGAGTGGCCTTTGGGCCTTCATAAATGATGACTCCTGAGTAGAAAAAAGAAAGACAATTTTTTTATATTCACCAGTGACAGCAGCATCATCAACATCATCATCAGCAGCAGCATAACTTTAACACCTTTTGTACATGCTGACATGTGTTGGACAGCTTTTAGAAACTGAATTCCAGACTAACCTATCTCTGACCATGTCTTTATTTATCTCTCTCTCTCTCAAGTCCATTTTTATCACTTCCTCCTATGTTTTTTCATTGGCCTTCCCCTGTGAACTGAACCTACTACCTCAACTGTTCTACATCTACTAACCCTAGAACTCTCATCCATCCTTTCAACATGACCATACCAACATACTACTCTTCTGCACACATCTCCCTATATTGTCCAGATTTAATCTCCATCTGAGGCCATCAGAACTCAGAGGAAGATGTGTGCAGAACAGACTGAGGTCATCAGATCTAAGCCTGTCTTTAAGATTCACATTGCACATCCATCTTATCCTTCTCATATAATTTCTCTCCATGCAACGCATATCCTCAACCCTTACTAGCCAGGTTTCAATTCCATACATCATCACACTGCATACACATGCTCTTCCCTTGGTTGACAGTGGTAACGCTCTGCTGGTTAGTAATAGTAGAAGTTCCTGAACTTACTCCATCCATTTCTAGCACCTGCCCCTTCCTGTGCCAAGACACATAAAAAGCATCAGTTTTGTTAGTCATATCAGGCAAATATTGGTCTGTTGTGTTTTTATAAACAACATTTTTATTCCAATCGATTTCATCGAATTTCATATTTAATCCGATAAATTTGTTTTGATTACTAATATCATAGAAGGAGTCGGAGGAACTAACCCTCACACAGTCACAAGTCCTAATACTGCTACCTAAATCACTAAATACTAATTTTATAACAGATAATTTTTTTTTATATTCACCGGTGACAGTCTGGTGTATGCATTTAATTGCATCATAATTTCATACCTGTCGTCATGGTTCAATCGGTTAACTCGCTATACTTTGAGACAGAGTTTGAACCTTACTCAAGGCATAATTATTTTTATTCTGATTTTGTCTCAACTTCTTTCAACCGCCATCGCTTTCAATCATTTCAAAGTCTCCTGGTTCAAATAACTGTCAGCTTTTATCAGAGTTGACATAGCCATTATGTTGCTTACGGTGGGATAGCCTCTGTCCATTACACTCCGAACATCATTAGGAAAAGTGTTCGGCCCATAGTACCACCCCAAAATAGCTTCTGAACTGATAAAAAAAATTTTAATGGCAATAGTTTCAGACAAGGTATGAAGCCACTTAAAAGAAAGAACGAAAGATGATTATCGCAAAGACAGGTGATGCCTATTGACTTTAGTTTTTTTTTTTTAAGTTATAGGTAGGAGGAAAACAGTCAGCAAGAGGAAAGTTCCGCAAGTCTGCAGTTCTTGGAAATATGTAGCTGTATCATAACGAGGTATCTGAACAGCGAAATGATGAAGACTACTAGACCAACGAGTCAAACGAGCTGAAACAAAAGAAGCAGGGAATAGAGCAGACAATTCTGAGGAACCCATGCCATAATAGTATTTATAGAAAAAACTGAGAGTAGCAACATTACGTATGTGATGATGATGATGATGATGATGATGATGATGATGATGATGATGATGATGATGATGATGATGATGATGATGATGATGATGCAAACGTTACTATTTGCAACATAAAAGATTTTAAAGGGAAATATAGTTGAGAAATGAACACAAAACAACTTATTTGGGTTTACCTACACATGTATTACTTATTCGCATTAAAAACTATTTAATATTTAATATAAAATATAAGCATATGAAGTTACTGTTAATATTGGCATTTAGTATTTCGTCATCCAGTGGCCAGGATTTTTCTTACGACGACGACGACGACGACGTTGTTGATGATGATGATGATGATGATGATGACGACGACGACGACGACGACGAAATGCTAAAGGCCAATATTAACAATAACTTTACATGCTTATATTTTATATTAAATATTAAATTGTGTGGCACTTACCCATTTTAGAGATTTTTGTTTTCATTTGTGAAGACTTGCAGTAGCGTCACAACGGCAGACAATCCTGACATGACTGTTTTAATTTATTACAAATTTTTACTATATTGTAAATAAACTGTTGGTTTTGAAAAAAAAATATTAAAATTTTCAAAGAAACTGTTCGTTTTCATAAATTTAATAAATACTGCATGAATTGGCGTAATTTTTTCTCTACAATCTTTTCAGCTAACATGTAAGTAAATAACAAAGTTTATACATTTCTTTAAATACTTTAATGTCATTGTGAAACTACAGAAGCCCCCTTAATTTCTTCAAAAATGGACGTGAATGACCTTAATATAAGTTTTTTATTTTCAAAATTAAATCGGGAATAAATAAATAAGAACTAATGCAAATTAAAAACATTTATTGAAGAAATTAAAATTTATGAAAATCAACAGAATACATTTTTTTAATTAAATTAAAACAGTTATCTTGTTTGGATCAACACATTTTTGATTTGATTCTTACAGTTTGAAAAATAAACACAAAGTCTTTATTTACAATATAAAAAAATTAAAAATAGCGCATATTCAGGGCATTAACGTCTATTTTCGGAGAAATTATGTACAATTAGTGGAAAAAAGGGGATTGTCTGCCCCTTACACTATTGTAGCTCTTCTGAAATGAAAACAAATAAATTTGTCCCGTCTCTAAAGTGCAGAAGTGCCAAAAATAAATTGCTTCTTATCACGTAAAATTGAACGCATACTTTTTATTAGTTTCAGCTGTATTTCAAATTATTTTTTCTCTAAGCCCTTCATCCGGCAATATGTTTATTTACTCCTCGCGGAGTTAGGCACAAGGCCAGTTTTATCTTACTCCCACAAGTAAGATGTGACCCAAGATCGGGTCGAGCAAGTGGGGTTAAAAGCCAGCGCTCGAGAGGTGAGCACTCTGGCCATTTAAAAATTGCCTGGGCAGCCCCGTCGGCATTCCCCGGTAGGGGCGCCTCAGACAGTAAGCAATAAACTTACTCCTCCCCAAAGAGGGGAGGCGGAGCCTGGGAGGGTGGACCTCCTAGAACTGCACAGGACAGGCGTGCAGTATCCATCGGAAGAGATACTACACTTTGATCTTAGCCAAAAGGCCGAGAACTCTGTTATAAATTAATATGCAGGCAAAAAGTCGTTTACTTTTAAACAAAATTAAGTCGCTGATAATATTTTTAAATGTCCACTGGAAATTTTTTTTTTTTCTCAATCGTAGTGAAAGGGTTACATGAAAAGAAATGTTTTCCCATTCGCCACATAATCAATATTTACGAAACGTCTCCATAGATACGCAGTTTCCTGCTATTCAACTCACAGCTACTCTCTGCAAGTTCTGTGCACGCCATCTTTGATCTGGAGATGCACTGACAAAGAACGAACAGGTTGGGAGACTAACATTATACTACAAATATATAATAATATATATATATATATATATAATAATCCAGGTAAAACATCCACAGGGTAGTAATCCAAAGAATTTCAACCGGGTTTATAAAAAGTGCTCAATATCAAATAGAGCTTTTATATATGATTATTTTTATTTACACAGACATGTACAAAATCTGCGACACTGGCATGTCGATGTTATCGATCAACAGCTATTATAAACTGAGATCTCACCAGGCAGAGTTAGAATATTTGATTCTTTCCAAATATGATCTAAGGTTAAGATCGGATTCTAACTCTGCCTGATGAGATCTCAGTTTATAATAGCTGTTGATCGATAACATCGACATGCCAGTGTCGCAGATTTTGTACATGTCTGTGTAAATAAAAATAATCATATATATATATATATATATATATATATATATATATATATATATATATACATGTTGTTTAGATCTTAGGTAAACTTAATTACAACATGATCTTTTATTTACGCTCCAAGAATTCAACATAAACAACTGTTTGTGTACGATCGTTTCCGAGCTGATATGGGTTTTTTTTTATTAATATCGAGTCTCTTAATCAGCACAGGGTATAGACACCAACTTAGAAGCCAACAACCAGCATCAGGACCACAGAGTTGAACACTCCCAATTATACGGCAAGTAAGAAAGGAGTAGGGGTGTTGGTAAAGCAGACCAGTTCAGACAGTGTACAAATCAGATTAAACGGGTTAGGGTTAAATGGATATACAAAGGGATACAAATGAGAAAAATACGGTAATTAGATTACAGGTCATGAAAAAACACACCTCATGGAATTGGAAGAATCAAAAAGAATACAATTTGAAATGTGTGAATATATATATCGAAAAAGGTGGTTGAAAGTTCAATTCTCTATCTATCATAGGTGGAGGGGCTCAGTTAATATAACGCTTGCAAGCAGCCTTATAAAAAAAAATTGTCCTAATTGAAATTAAAAATTAAAGAATTAGAAAATTGAAAAGTTCAAAATTTAAAGTCAAGAAAAATTGACTACTCAAAAAAACTTTTTTTAAATTGAAAATCAGAACATTAAAAGTTTTGTAAAAAATTATTTTTAAAAACCCTGGGAATTTAAACTCCGAGACAACATTTAAAATAAGTTGCAGTTTTACAAATACTCTAGGTTAAGTAATTAATGACAATATATATGTGTGTGTATATATATATATATATATATATATATATATATATAATTAATGACAATATATATGTGTGTGTGTATATATATATATATATATAATTAATGACAATATATATGTGTGTGTATATATATATATATATAATTAATGACAATATATATGTGTGTATATATATATATATATATATATATATATATATATAATTAATGACAATATATATGTGTGTATATATATATATATATATATATATAATTAATGACAATATATATGTGTGTGTGTATATATATATATATATATATATATATATATATATATATATAATTAATGACAATATATATGTGTGTGTATATATATATATATAATTAATGACAATATATATGTGTGTGTGTGTATATATATATATATATATATATATATATATATTAGTATTTCATGTATCCACATAAAATTTTATAAGGAGATATAATTTTTTATGTATCAATTTTCAGTATTTACTTCAACAGTGCTCGATACGTAAGTAAAGCTAGTTAGTAAGCTATGAAAATATATTTATGGCAATTAAGCTTCACAAAGGCCCCCGCGTTTCATCCCCGGAGGGAATCTTCAGGCTAAAATGCCATAAATATATTTTTATAGCTTACTATATATATATATATATATATATATATATATAGAGAGAGAGAGAGAGAGAGAGAGAGACACACACACACACAAGTAAAAGATGAGAATAAAAATTGTAAAAATACAATATCTATTACGTCCTCAGTTGCTCAAAACACGGTGTTTCAAATAAAAGAAATTTATTTTTTCTACCTTAAGCCATGGCTTTTCAAAGAATGAAATCTTATAGTCAGAGGAATACAAAGGGAGAAGTTGGCAGGAGAATTACTAAAATTCATAATTTGAAAAGATATAAATATAATACAAGATAAATACAAATATACAAAATGTCCAATGCAAAGAAAAGAGGTTAAAAATATAGAAAAAAGTTCACCGTTGAAGGCATCGTGAAAATTGTAGCAGCAGGTTCAAAAGTGTTAAATTCAGGAAAGGTTGGCGTCAAAAATTGTAAAATCCATAGAATTTTGGAGAAGTCAAACCATTAAAGGCCCAAGTAATCCGTTTGGAAGAGGTTGCAATGTAAAAGTTTAGGATGTAAGTTGTGTATGAAAAGCCATTTGAAGAACTCCCATGAGCTTTCCAGATATAGTTTTTATGGAGTTGAATTCAAAGTGAGATAATAAGTAGTTTCAATCTCGGTAATGGGCTAGTAAACACTAGCGATTTGACAGAAATCGAAAAGTTGAGTAAGCTATTACAAAAATTGAAATCTAAATTCAACAGGTTGCGTTTAAAGAAGTGTGAGGTAGCAAAGAGGGCGTTGTGCGAGGGGGTAGACGGGTGATGTAAAAAAAAGTTGGGTGTGGGACTTCCTGGATATATGCCAGCGTCAGATGTAAAAAATAGATTTTAAAGCAGGAATCGATTAAGTAGGACAATAAAGTAGGGTGGTACGAGGAGATAAACAAGTGACTGATTTATAATAAGTGATTAAAAGTCACAGAGGTTGTATCAAAAGGGGGTGAGGGTATAAGATTAATATTAATGAATTAATGTTGGGATTGGCAAAGGGTTAATGCTGGGCACAGAGGTTAGGGACAAGAAACTAAAGACTAAAGGCCAAATAAAAATGAGAATATAATTAAAGTGTAAGGAATTAAAGTTAAAAATAGAAAGTAAAAATAAAATTGTTGTCTAATGTTTAAATAAATTAAGAAGAATAAAGGAAATATTATCTCAATAGGGAAAATGAACCGTAAGGGAAAAAGGCCAGATAAGAGTATTTAAAAATATTACTAATATTTAGAAGGAAGTTTTTAGTCTCACGATGCTAGTGAGATCAATATTCAAGGGTCAGGGTTGGGGTTTGGATAATTAGAAGTAAGTATGTAAAAAGGAAAGATTTAGCTTACAATTAAATAAATAAATAAACTGAACTTAACACACTTGATAAATGAGATGAAATGAAGAAATAGTGAAAAATAGTTGGCGGTCGTTTACAAATATCAAAACTGCAAAATCTGCAGAGTACACTTTGAGAAAGAATATAGCAGTAACCGTTAGGGGAAAGAGTAAAGTACATAGATTCCAAAAAGAAGAATATGTCAGAATAAAGAATTAGGGATATAAAAGGCCATAAGATAGTGGTAAAATTAAAGTTAATAAGGGTTGCATACTTAAAGAATACATAAATGTAAAATTTCAAGAATGGGGGGGGGGGGGCTAAGGTGTATGGCATTAAACAGGAAGGTACGTAAAGGTCAGGGGTTAAAGTTAAAAATCGAAGATTGAATTTAAAACTATCAATATGTAATTGGAAGATCAAATTAGGAGAGGATATATTTATAGTTAAAGATTGGTATCAAAATTAATGGGTTAAATAACCCTCCAGTTAAAGAGAGTTCTAAACTTATGGATGCAAAAAGTATGTATAGTCTTCAATAGGTAGTAAAATAACGGTTTGAAAAATACCAGGTTAAGAAATAGTTTTAGGTAATATTTGATGTAAGGCAATTGAAGCAAGTTGTTGTAATACTGGTCCCTTGTTAGCTTGGAAAGGCTTGGTTATTGAATAGAGAAGGGGTATCAGTTTGGGCTATAAAGTTGATGTATTTAAATTTTCTTTTATCCCTACATGCCGAAATAAACTCGCTTTTAGAATTTATAATGTTTTTACTCTTGGCAGCAGTGATTATCATAACGGTTTCTAAAGTATTGGTGAATCATTTCCTCACATTGTTCGGGGTCTTCACCAAGGTAGGGGGTGAGTAAAACGTCCATAGTATCACACACCTTGTATGCCCATACATAAATTACAAAAGAATCATACAATCATATTGCATAAATTATACACAAGTCATACATTTACATTGAGGGGGGAGGCATCCATAGTATCACACTTATGTTTTTAAATAACATTTTACTTGTCTTTCACATTCATGTTTAAAATCTTTATGCCGAACTTGGTAATCTGTATGTAAGTTCGAACGGAACACTTTATTTAATCCACGGGGGTAGCTTGCTTTCGTTCCATCAACCATGACCGGGTAGAAGTCTTAAGTAATTCTGTAATTGTATTCTTAGTATCGCCCACACTGAGGATTGAACCCTCAACCTCCAGAAGACTGTCACATAGAACTGATTATTACTTAGCACTTATATCCATTACGCCACATGTTCAAGATTCATTTGAAGAAGGTCAGAGGTTACATCGGCCGAAACGTTGTAAGAATAACATCTAAGATAAGAACAGTAATCCATATAATACAAATAATACAAATTATCAATCGTCAACTCAAAAGTTCCGAAACTTAATGTATCGTTCATGTTTTAAATTACATTTTTGCTGGTCTGTCGCACTCATGTTTGAAATAACATTTTTGCTGGTCTGTCGCACCTATCTTATATAAATAGAGATTTTGTCCGTCCGTCCGTCACAATTTTTTAAATGTAATAAATACATTGCGGAATTTGGAAATATCAGAAATCTTAACTACTTTTAGAAATAGCGAATATTGCATTAATAATAAATCCTCAACAAATAAAGCGGATCACATGACTGGAAAGCGAAACCGAAAACTTGAAATATTCAGTCTGAGGTTCTACCAACTGAGTTATTTGGACTTTATCATAAATACTGCTTAAAACATTAACGTAACAAAATAATTATAGCGTTATCGTGACGCCATAGATTTATGATTTACGCCATGTTTCAAGACATGAATTCAAAATCATGTGCGTACTGCCTAAAAGATAAGATATAAGGAATTGGGACTTCGGATAATGTACATGCAAAACAGAGCTTTTGTGTGCATAAAGCAATGGTGAGTTTAAAAAGCCAGTTCACATTTGAAGTGGTTAGCAGGAAAAGTGATCCTGTCCTTGCGCATGATAAAAAAGAATGTTAGAATTTGGGCTCGTAGGTCTGATTGATTCTGGTGCTTGAAATAGTGCTTTTGTCAGTCTGTCACACTTATGTTTGAAATAACATTTTTGTTGGTCTGTCACACTCATGTTTGAAATAACATTTTTGTTGGTCTGTCACACTTATGTTTGAAATAACATTTTTGTTGGTCTGTCACACTCATGTTTGAAATAACATTTTTGTAGGTCTGTCACACTTATGTTTGAAATAACATTTTTGTAGGTCTGTCACACTTATGTTTGAAATTGTATTATTGTCAGTCTGTCACACTCATGTTTGAAATAACATTTTTGTTGGTCTGTCACACTCATGTTTGAAATAACATTTTTGCTGGTCTGTCACACTCATGTTTGAAATAACATTTTTGTAGGTCTGTCACACTTATGTTTGAAATTGTATTATTGTAAGTCTGTCACACTCATGTTTGAAATAACATTTTTGTTGGTCTGTCACACTCATGTTTGAAATAACATTTTTGTAGGTCTGTCACACTTATGTTTGAAATAACATTTTTGTAGGTCTGTCACACTTATGTTTGAAATGACATTTTTGTAGGTCTGTCACACTTATGTTTGAAATTGTATTATTGTCAGTCTGTCACACTCATGTTTGAAATAACATTTTTGTTGGTCTGTCACACTCATGTTTGAAATAACATTTTTGCTGGTCTGTCACACTCATGTTTGAAATAACATTTTGTGTTGGTCTGTCACACTCATGTTTGAAATAACATTTTTGTTGGTCTGTCACACTCATGTTTGAAATAACATTTTGTGTTGGTCTGTCACACTCATGTTTGAAATAACATTTTGTGTTGGTCTGTCACACTCATGTTTGAAATAACATTTTTGTTGGTCTGTCACACTCATGTTTGAAATAACATTTTTGTTGGTCTGTCACACTTATGTTTGAAATAACATTTTTGTTGGTCTGTCACACTCATGTTTGAAATAACATTTTTGTAGGTCTGTCACACTTATGTTTGAAATAACATTTTTGTAGGTCTGTCACACTTATGTTTGAAATTGTATTATTGTCAGTCTGTCACACTCATGTTTGAAATAACATTTTTGTTGGTCTGTCACACTCATGTTTGAAATAACATTTTTGCTGGTCTGTCACACTCATGTTTGAAATAACATTTTTGTAGGTCTGTCACACTTATGTTTGAAATTGTATTATTGTAAGTCTGTCACACTCATGTTTGAAATAACATTTTTGTTGGTCTGTCACACTCATGTTTGAAATAACATTTTTGTAGGTCTGTCACACTTATGTTTGAAATAACATTTTTGTAGGTCTGTCACACTTATGTTTGAAATGACATTTTTGTAGGTCTGTCACACTTATGTTTGAAATTGTATTATTGTCAGTCTGTCACACTCATGTTTGAAATAACATTTTTGTTGGTCTGTCACACTCATGTTTGAAATAACATTTTTGCTGGTCTGTCACACTCATGTTTGAAATAACATTTTGTGTTGGTCTGTCACACTCATGTTTGAAATAACATTTTTGTTGGTCTGTCACACTCATGTTTGAAATAACATTTTGTGTTGGTCTGTCACACTCATGTTTGAAATAACATTTTGTGTTGGTCTGTCACACTCATGTTTGAAATAACATTTTGTGTTGGTCTGTCACACTCATGTTTGAAATAACATTTTTGCTGGTCTGTCACACTCATGTTTGAAATAACATTTTTGCTGGTCTGTCACACTCATGTTTGAAATAACATTTTTGTTGGTCTGTCACACTCATGTTTGAAATAACATTTTTTTGGTATGTCACACTCATGTTTGAAATAACATTTTTGCCGGTCTGTCACACTTATGTTTGAAATAACATTTTTGTTGGTCTGTGACACTCATGTTTGAAATAGCATTTTTGTTGGTCTGTCACACTCATGTTTGAAATAACATTTTTGCTGGTCTGTCACACTCATGTTTGAAATAACATTTTTGCTGGTCTGTCACACTCATGTTTGAAATAACATTTTTGTTGGTCTGTCACACTCATGTTTGAAATAACATTTTTGTTGGTCTGTCACACTCATGTTTGAAATAACATTTTTTTGGTCTGTCACACTCATGTTCGAAATAACATTTTTGCTGGTCTGTCACACTCATGTTCGAAATAACATTTTTGCTGGTCTGTCACACTCATGTTTGAAATAGCATTTTTGTTGGTCTGTCACACTCATGTTCGAAATAACATTTTTGCTGGTCTGTCACACTCATGTTTGAAATAACATTTTTGTTGGTCTGTCACACTCATGTTTGAAATAACATTTTTGCTGGTCTGTCACACTCATGTTTGAAATAACATTTTTGTTGGTCTGTCACACTCATGTTTGAAATAACATTTTTGTTGGTCTGTCGCACTCATGTTTGAAATAACATTTTTGCTGGTCTGTCACACTCATGTTTGAAATAACATTTTTGCTGGTCTGTCACACTCATGTTTGAAATAACATTTTTGTTGGTCTGTCGCACTCATGTTTGAAATAACATTTTTGCTGGTCTGTCACACTCATGTTTGAAATAACATTTTTGTTGGTCTGTCACACTCATGTTTGAAATAACATTTTTGCTGGTCTGTCACACTCATGTTTGAAATAACATTTTTGCTGGTCTGTCGCACTCATGTTTGAAATAACATTTTTGCTGGTCTGTCACACTCATGTTTGAAATAACATTTTTGTTGGTCTGTCACACTTGTGTTTGAAATAACATTTTTGCTGGTCTGTCACACTCATGTTTGAAATAACATTTTTGCTGGTCTGTCGCACTCACGTTTGAAATAACATTTTAGCTGGTCTGTCACACTCATGTTTGAAATAACATTTTAGCTGGTCTGTCACACTCATGTTTTAAATAACATTTTTGCTGGTCTGTCGCACTCGCGTTCGAAATAACATTTTTTTATGTGCCCATGCAGCGTATTTATAAGAGGTGTCATCCATCCATCCATCCATCCATCTATCCATCCATCCATCCATCAGACTTTAAAATATCCATAATTCTTATTTAAGTAACAAACAAACATTAACTCTTTTATCTGCCGACATTTTAGCTAAACTTGTCAAAGTAATCCTCACTTGTGCATTAACATAAATCTTTCTTTTCTTATTTTTCCACACATTAAAACCAAGGCTTCTCCTTCTCTTCGTCAGATACACATTTTATGAATGCTTATTTCATGGCCTATTATATTTTATAGATTGTCCTCGAAATGAATTCTTGGGGCGACAGGCTTGTGTGGCGGATCATTAGGAACGACCTGGTCTGGATATAACGTGCAGGAAGGGGAAGGACACGTGGAATAATGCAGTTGCCAACCCTACGTACTGGAGACTGAATAATTGCTAGCTGCCCAGTGGTGGAGAGGGAGGGGAGGGGGATCGGAACTGTTTTGCTGACGTTTACATTCAACGGACCAATCAACTGCAGCCATACTTTTTTAACGGTGTGGGTGGAACACACGCACACGATCCAGTTATAGATCGATATCTTTTATTATTATTGCTATCAAAAATGTGCTCCCTCCGGAGGGAGCCGATGCTTAGATTTCTTGTTGATATACGCTACCCCCCCTCCCTCCAAAGGGGAGGTAAATGCCTAGGAGAATGATTTCATCACAACAGAACAGATACTTCACTACACCCCCCCCCCCAAAAAAAAAAGAAGGAGGTAATGCATGTGAGGATATTCTCATGAATGACAACAAAACAGATACTACCTTACCCATCTAAAAAAAAAGGAGGAGGTAATGCCTGGAAGGATGGTGTCTTGACTATAGAACAGATACTACACTACCCCTAAAAGAGAAGGTAATGCCTGGAAGGATGGTGTCATAACAATAGAACAGATACTACACTGCCATCTCCCTTGAATTGATTGACAGATAATATAATAGTACATCAATAAAATTAATAGAATAGTTTCGGCTTCAGACAGACAGCTACCAAATCTTCATTAGTAATAGAAGTACAATAGAAGTAATAGTATAGTAATAGTATAGAAGTAATAGTATAGTTTTAGCTTTAGACAGACAGATACCAAATCTCCATTAGTAATAGATAATTATTTACTCACTAGGAGTTCTCACACAACTTTGCTAATACTGATTCCGATACCCTAAAAAGTTATGATTTTTCCGATTCCCGATTCCGATTAATCGTCCCAACACTAGTTATAATCTTGTGTCATACATGGAAGTTCATAAACATACCTTTGTTAGGTGCTTGTTCATACATATGTTTCTCTATGATACTGTGTGACTGAGGAAACACTGCCTGCAAATAAGTTCGTTCATACCCCGAAAAAGGACCAAGTCAAGAAAAAACGGTTGAAGACAGAAGAGGTTTATTCGCCTTGTTCTTGTTCCGAATCACTGATCAGTGGGACCAAGGGGGCAGAGAGAGGTCGATAATAACTGCTTAATCATATCGGAGGGTGATTGTTTAATCATATCAAGGAGGTGACGGTGGTTAACGACACAGGCTGAAAACCTAGGTGTGCCAAGTTCGAATCCAGTTCGTTCCACAGAAACACTTTCATCAAAACCCACACCTGACCTTGTGTCTAACTCCCTGGAGAGGAGGTAAATAAGATAACTGTTTAATCATATCTTATCTGGACATTTTTAAAACCACAAGTTCACACGTGCATGTTTCCAAGCAAACCGACGACTTCTCTCGCTCACTCTCTCTTTGAGCCGTGAGATGTCACATTTGCTTCTATCAATTCCCACAATAGGTCGAGCTAACCTTCGAGTACACTAAGTTGACCCCGACTGAACTTCTATTTCCTGTTATTGACAACTAGCGAAATTATATACTAGTGGGTCTACTCGCCCAATATTTTACATTACTAGCCTATCTATAACTTCACCCTCTCTTATTGTATGTTGTTTGCCTCCCTCTCCCGCTCTCATTTCATACAGTATCTATCACTCTCCTTTCCGCCACTCTCACTATCTCTCTGTTTATTATTGTCAACTAACTAAATTATATACCATCGGGTCTACTCGCCTAATATTTTACATTACTAGCCTATCTATCACTTCACCCTCTCTTACTGTATGTTGTTTGCCTCCCTCTCCCGCTCTCATTTCATACAGTATCTATCACTCTCCTTTCCGCCACTCTCACTATCTCTCTGTTTATTATTGTCAACTAACTAAATTATATACCATCGGGTCTACTCGCCCAATATTTTACACCACAACTAAGGTTTATTTTAGCATGTATTCTGTGTTATTAAAATATATAGTAAAAAGCATATTCGCACTTCTAGAGCTTCCAATGAACTGCCGCCTTCTCTCACTCACTCTCTCTTTGAACCATGTGACGTTACATCTATTTCTATCAATTCTTATGGCTGAGTAAAACTAACCTTGAGTTCACCAAGTTGACCCCGACTGAACTTGTATTCCCTGTTATTTTCAACTAACCAAATTATATACTAGCTACTTGAGTCTACTCGCCCAATACTTCCCATTACTAGCCTATCTATCACTTACCATTATTATATAAATTATTATCGTTTATTGCTACTCTACATCAAGCGACCACAAACAATTCTCACTTTTCATATACCAAGGTGCCAATTATTTTCTAAAACAAAATAAGAACAAATATTTTTAGCAGTAACTTACATATACATCTATATTCTCGTTGACACTATAACTATATTCTCGTTGACACTACAACTATATTCTCGTTGACACTACAACTATATTCTCGTTGACACTACAACTATATTCTCGTTGACACTACAACTATATTCTCGTTGACACTACAACTATATTCTCGTTGACACTACAACTATATTCTCGTTGACACTACAACTATATTCTCGTTGACACTATAACTATATTCTCGTAAAATCACCAAAGTTAAGTGATGTTAACCTGGTTATTACATAGATGGGTGACCATTTGAGAATACCAGATGCTGTATGTAACACCTGGTCTTACTGACTTTGCTTACGAATCTGCGACTATAATGGGCCATTTTTTTTGTGATCTGCACTACCCAGACTGTGGTCAATCCGTGAGGACAAATATATAAAAAAAAAATCTGGTGGCAAACCACAGTGGTTAATCTTTTTCAACGTCCAATTCAGTTCCCTGAAGTCCAGTACTGGCCGAACCTTTTGCTTTGTGGGCTGAACAACTGCCATTAATAACAGCACGCCTTCAACCTTCTCCTTCCATGGTCTTAAAATCCCTTCTGAGATCCAACGGTCCACCTCCTTCTCAAATTCAATTCTTATGCCTCCTCGCAACGTATGCTCGTAGCATTCCACTCTGTTGTTCAGTACGGGAGGTTCTCCCTTCCATACCCACTTAACTGTCCATTTCTCACCATCAAAGTGTGCAGAGAAATCTTGGTCCTATCTTGCAACTTTTGTCTGACCCGGCCGTTCCTGTTCCTCTGCCACCTTTTTCGGATCGCACACCTGCAGTCCCTTGATGTCCTTCAAATCTCACGGTGTTCCTATGTACTGTGACGCCCCCTAGTCGAGCAATTGCGTCCATCCCTAGCACCACATCGACACCCGTGACAATTTTGTTAATAACAATCGCCTGGATTGTTAGTGACATCCCACATACCATCAACCGAACGACACTTGTGCCATTGCACTTCACCTCTCTGCCGTCAACTGCCGTAATGCTGCTGGTCCCACTGCATGTGTCAACCATGTCTTTGGTGACAAGTGTTGAAGTACAGCCCGTGTCGACAAGGGCCTTTGCACTTCACCCATTCAAGGTCACCTCTACTTGTGGCGATGTACCCTGAAGCGCCTTCATCGAATAAGTGGGGTAGCTACCGGCGCAGTGGCTTCCCCCTGTCCGTTTCCCTGGGGACAGAATCTGCTGATGTGGCCGACTTTCCCACAGCGGTAACACGTGACTTCCGGCTTCGGCTCCCTGCACTCCCTCGCCATATGCGGGCCTTGGCATCGGTAGCATCTGCCAGCGAACCTGGATCTCTGCCACAGCCCTCTCGGCTCTTCGTCCTTCACAATCTCCTGCTGCAGTTTGCTTCGTTGAACGACAGCTACGCTTCCCTGCTCACGCTCTTTTTGCCTGGCCAGCCCCCTTGCCTGTGTAATCAACTCCGCCACCTCCATGGTATTTACACCAGGCAGTTGCTGCAGAGCTATGGAAATATGGTCTGGGAAGCCATTTATGAAGGCCATCTTAACCATCTGTCGACAGCCTCCTCCATTGAATCCTGCTAGTCCCGCCAACCTCCGGATGTTGTTGGCGAAAACATCGACAGACTCTCCGGTCCACACCATACGGCTTAGTTTGCCATATGCCACAAATGATCCTTCAGTAAAGGCTTCCTTCAACTTCTCTTCAATGGTGTCTACAAACAGCCGATCCTCCTCCCGCATCTCCAGATATAGGGCCAGAGCATCACCATCAAGATACAGCGGTATCAAGCTGGCTACATCCGCGATGTCCTGCAACTTAGCGACAAGTTTAACCTTGCTCAACCAGGCTACAACATCCCCCTCTCCAGAGAACGTCTTCAGCATTTCACTGCTGATCCTCTTTCCTGCCATAGTTACTGCCGGAAATAGCTTGTGGTCAATCCGTGAAGACAAATATATAAAAAAAAAATCTGGTGGCAAACCACAGTGGTTAATCTTTTTCAACGTCCAATTCTTTGTACTTCAGTCTCCTCTTTCAGCCTCACTCTGCTCTCCCTACCGCTCTCCCAGCTCAATGAAAAGAGTACCGTTTATATACTACTTTTTGCCCCACCTATGCAAATTGACTGTCAACCGGAGCCATCTAGCTTTCAAATTCTCCAAACAGCCAATTTGCAAAGGGGGACAACTCAAACCACACTTTCTGGATCCATTCCTGGCTGGGGTAACTTTGCTAACCACACAGACACCAACTGGCGATAACAGATCATTAAAGTAAAATATGATATACTTCAAACGGGAAACTAACTACACTGCCTAATATAGGGGTTAAACAAAATAATTGGAATAGTTGTTAAATTCAAAGAAAGTTGGCTTTATGTAGACTATGGCATTTTTTATGTTTATTCAAATCGACAGTTACTTTGGCAATTACTTTCTTCCCATAATGCATTTTAAATAATTGGAATAGTTGTTAAATTCAAAGAAAGTTGGCTTTATGGAGTTCATGGCATTTGTATGTTTATTCAAATCGACAGTTACTTTGGCAATTACTTTCTTCCCATAATGCATTTTAAATAATTGGAATAGTTGTTAAATTCAAAGAAAGTTGGCTTTATGGAGTTCATGGCATTTTTTATGTTTATTCAAATCGGCAGTTACTTTGGCAATTACTTTCTTCCCATAATGCATTTTAAATAATTGGAATAGTTGTTAAATTCAAAGAAAGTTGGTTTTATGGAGTTCATGGCATTTTTTATGCTTATTCAAATCGGCAGTTACTTTGGCAGCAGTAGTCCGATGATTTCTTCCCATATTGCATTTTAATGCTTATCGGTCTGTGTCAGTAAGTTTAGGAGTTTTGTAACAATTACACGGATTGCTGGAGGTTTTCCCCCACATCTTGAATTCTGTTATGGTCCTTCATCTGGCATCTCTCGAAAAATCAAAGAATTCAACTGTTTTGATGATCGAGCCCCCTACCATATGCACTCCATTAATGTTCACTTTTTTAAGCTCAGTTAGATCATGCATCTTTAAAGACATATATCATGGAATTCTATAAATTTAACAAGCGTGCCAATTATTTTGTTCAACCTGTTTCATATAAAAGTGGATTGAACTCTCTATTAAAAGAAGTGGTGTATTCATTTAACATAAAGCATTACTCTCTGTGATTGGAATAGAGTTCTCTCGGCATCCGATAATGCAAATACAAACAAAAAAAACATAAGCATTATAATTTTCCTTACTTTCTCGAGAAGTTTTCTAGCCTGGTAGAGAGAGACCGACCGCGTTCTTTGCAGCAGTCTTGACAACATCTGTGTACTTATTCCATTTCATGTTGTCTGAGAATGTCAGTCTGAGTAGTTTGAACATTGGACTCTCGGGAAGGGTGCTATCGACCATAACAATCGGTGGTTGGAAAGGTTTCTTATAGTTGTTAAAAGAAAGAGCTTTGTCCTGGTAGTATTAAATGTGACTATTCATTTTTGAAAAGGAGCTTTGTCCTGATAGTATTAAATGTAACTATTCATTTTTGGTCACGTTCTACTACAGACTGGAAACCATTTTCTAAGGATTCAGTTATTGCCTTGGATATGTGGACATTCGATTTATTCAGTTAATGGTGAACAGTTTTGAGCTAAACTAAACTATTCAGATATTGATTAAACTCAGAAGATACTTTGGCGTCAGTAGTCCGATTATTTCTTTTCACACTGTGTTTTAATATTTGTCGGTGTGTATCAGTAAGTTTAGAATCGAGTCAAAATTACTGGGTTTGCTGGAGGACTTTCCCTATTTTCCTCCCCACAAGGGAAGAGTTAGACAGAAGGTCATTGTTTTTTAATGTGATGAAAATCCAGCTCCACAAAAAGGGGCACTCTGGATTAGGACAAAAATTTAAATTACCTTAGTCTAGAAGGACTTCTCCTTCACTGACCGAGAATAGAAAAGATGCGGTATCAGAACAGATACCACACTTTGCTTCTAACAAAAGATCAAGATGGTACCTGTTATAGTAACGCTTGAAAAATCAAGCAGTTGAACTGTTTTGGTGATCGAGGTGTCTGCCACATGCGCGCCAACAATTTGCACTTTTTCAAGTTCAGTTAGGACACACCTTTTTACCTGAATCTAATATATAAATTTGAATTATAACGTATTTTCACTGTTTGAATGCATTGAAATCTGAAATTATAACGGCTGAGAGACCAGTCAAAATGCAGATTTCTTTTGTTGAATTTTTATACTGGTCTCTAAACCGTTATAATTTCAAATTTCAAGGCATTCAAACAGTGAAAATACTTTCATTTCTAACTCACACGTACCTACCAGAGCACAAATCCACTGGAATCGGACATAAAAAACCTGAATCTTTGGTAAAAACGAAAGACTGTGGCTAAGTGACACCATTCCATGTAAAAACAAAAAGAAAAGAAATTCTCTGTATTTTCCTGTTGAAGACTCTCATATGGGTGGAAAATTAGAATTTTAAATAAATAAATGTGTTCATTTATTTAAAAAAATCAAAAACCAAATCTGCATGTTTGACTGGTTCTAAACCGTTTGTAATGAACAATTACAAATAACTTTCCCTATTTTGAATTATCTCCCCTTTGGAGAACTCTCTTGCTTTTATTAAACAATATAAATAGCAGCACTAATATTGTACTAACATTGTATACCGGATAAAGCTTTCTCGAGTTATGTCTGTTCTCGTTGGTTATTACACCGTTATAATTTCAGATTTCAATGCATTCAAACAGTGGCAATACTTTCTACTTTTATATAAATTTAAGTCGGACAGATTTTAAAAGTTGGACCTAAATAGCATTTAAGCTGACTAATCAAACTTTGATTCTGACTAGCCAATTTTCATTTGTTGTAACACGCTTTTTGGCAATATAATAACATATTTTGCTACAATTTACTTTAAAAAATTACTTTTTCCAGTCTGGAATTAGTAATATAGAGACATTATTAACTAATCACCCAAAAAGAAAAATCAGCTACCTTTCATTCCAAGGGGGGATAACTCTTATTCTTTTAGTAAGAGTTATCGTTCCTTATTTGCTTTTATATAACGGGTTTACTAACAGCTATGTTTTCTCATTTTTTTCTTTATAAACAAAACCAACAGTTCATTTTTAATCTCCATCTTTATAAAATTAGGTAAGTTTATATGTTTATATATTTGTATGTATAGGATTCACTCCTAAACTAATTAACCGATCATTATGAATTTTGGAACATAGCTGCTAGGCGTAAGGGGTTCAAATGTGGTCTATATTTAATTTAATTTAATTTCATGTAAAGAGGGTAATTTTTTTTTTTTTTTTTTTTTGTACTCACTAGGAGTTATCACACAGATCATCGTCAGTGATTGCTCACCGACAACAACCGATGGTGTTTCCTGGAGCCTGAGTGACAACAAGCCTTCCCAGATTTATTATTATTATTATTATTATTACTACTACTACTACTACTACTACTACTATCTGTTTTACATGCTGGCATGTATTGAACGGCTTTTATAATTGACTTCCAAACTAACCTATCTTTGCCCAAGTATTTATCCCTCTTTTTCTTAAGTCCATCCTTATTATTGGAATTATTATTAAGCGCAGTGAATTCTAAGTGCCCTGTGATTGGATGAAAATCAGCTAATCACAGCTTCTATCTCCGCAGAAAACCCAGGAGAGCGCCTTTTTTTAAAAAAAATATCGCCCTTTTTTCTCCAGCCTCACAGCTGTTAACATCATTATTCTCTGCCGTGTATGATGAGAGCAGGCTCATGCCTTTTTAGCGTATATAATACGCGCGAAGTTCTCAACTACTCTTCACAGCATCCTGTTACAAGACAACTGGCATTTACAGTGAGTCCGCAAAGGCACTTCTTTTGCAAGCAACATTCTATTTCTTTCTTCTCTTTTTTCATCTATATAAATACACCTTTCTTTATCTACCCAAGTTGTTTGTTATCTCTGTTCTTGTCTAGTCACGTTTTTATGCAACCAACTTTTCTTCCAGCGAACTACAGTCTTCGTCCTTCATTTTAACAAGAAAAATCCCAACATTATCACTCCCTCCCATGTTTTCCTTGATATCCGACATAATCACGGTGAAACATCAGTTCTTGTTAGATCATTGAAATTAAGCGACGTTGAGCCTGGTCAGTACCAGATGGGTGACCATTTAGGAAATACCAAGTGCTGTATGTGGAAGGACAGCGACAACATATCCCTACAAAAAAAACTAATGTCGTCATCTCCCATGACCGGGACGTACATGCGACTGGGAACCACTTGTGAATTTAACATTCCTTAGAAACTTCCTCCTTCGCACCAGGTACAGGTATGTTTTCCTTGGCCTTCCCCTGCCAACCTAAACTGTTCTACATCTACTAACCAAAGAACTCTCATCCATTCTTTCAATGTGACCAAACCAACAAAGTCTCCTACTGTCCAGATTTAATCTTACTCTGAGGTCATCAGATCTAATTCTGTCTTTTACGATCACGTTACACATCAATCGTATTATTCTCATATCCTTTCTCTTCATGCAATACATATCCTCAACCCTCACTGGCCAGCTTCCACTACCATACACCATCACCCTGCATACACATGCCTGATAGACTAAAAAAGCTAATCTCGATTGTACTCATATATGTATATTGAATAAACCCTCTATTTTTCTCTTCCCTTTTTTTTTCTTTGGAGTGTTTGCTATTTATTCTTTCAGCTTTGCCGTTTCTGCGACTGCCAAAGCCATCCATTCTAAATTCAAAATGAAACGCGTCTGCAGCATCAAACGATTCCTGCTACTCGAATTATCCAAGTCTAATTAAAGCACACGCTATAAATATACAATTACTCTAATGACACCAAGCACTGTCCGGTCAGAAATCACTCTCAGAATCCTTATTTAGTCTTTAGAGATTTCTTTAATGAAGCAATCATCATCAGCAGCAGCAGCAGCAGTAGTAACAGCATTAGTTTAACATCCGTTTTACATTCTAGCATGTGTTGGACGACTTTAGAAAATTTACTTCAAAACTAACCTATCTCTGGCCAGATCTTTATTTATCCCTCTTTCTCCCATGTTTTCCTTGCTATTCTTATTTTTTTCCTTTCTTTTTCATTTTTGTGTTTTGTACTTGTCTTCCGGTTACTCACTCAGACATTTGATCTCCCTTACATCTCCCGTGACCGGATTTTTTTTATCTAGCTATGTTCATTTCTATCTCTCTCTCTTTCTCTCTCTCTCATATATATATATATTATATAAATATATCATATATATATATATATATATATTATATAAATATATCATATATATATATATATATATATATATATATATATTATATATATATATATATTATATAAATATATATATATATATTATATAAATATATTATATATATATATATATATTATATAAATATATTATATATATATAAATATAAATATATTATATAAATATATTATATATATATATATATATATATAAATATATTATATATATATAAATATATTATATAAATATATTATATAAATATATTATATATATATAAATATATTATATATATATATATATATATAAATATATTATATAAATATATATATATATATATAAATATATATTATATATATATATACGTATATGTGTGTCTAAGTGCTTCTCAGTCCATGTTTACGCATATTCCTGTAAAAATAGTTGTAACATCTATTGATTAATTGTTGCTTCCTCCTCCTACTCCCCCTCCTTGCGATTTTATTTGGTCTTATAAATTGGCAACCTGATGCCAATGTCCAACACCATCTACCCCCCCCTCTCTTTCTCTCTTTCTCTCTCTCTCTCTACCCGTTTTGTAGCAGAACCATCTACGAAAACTATTGATTTTGTGTTTATCCGACATAGATGCTCCTGCACAATTTTTCTTACCAACTTTGCACTTAAAAGCCTGGGTAGGTCGCTCAATTAGACGAGTATCTGTGGCATGTCACACGAGGGTATATATATATATATATATATATATATATATATAAACGGATTCAATGACTTAGAACATTACAATTGTTCCAAGAATTAGAAGTTCAAGTCTAGTATGGCGTACGGTCGTTTCCAAAACATTCTGGAAATACTTTATTTTATTTTATAAATTAACAAAGTTACTCCAAAACGTCATTTCATCAGCGCCTTTAGCACCACGTCTTACAGAAATTCAAGGAAAAATAACGAGCTCGTCATAGAGGAACATCTATATATATATATATATATATATATATATATATATATATATATATATATATACATATTCCATGAAAAATGCCAGTATACTGAAATCATATATATATATATATATATATATATATATATATATATACACACACATTCCATGACAAATGCCAGTATACTGAAATCATATGCCCTTAATAGGGTTAAGATGAAAATTCATATACACTAAATGTACAAAAGCAAGGAAATTCCCAAATTTTTACACTTTTATTGTCATTAAGGGTATGCGAGCACAACAGGGCTATGTATTTTACTGGTAGGAATTTTTCTTCAGCGCACCTCACACACTTCATCCACTCATGCATAGAGATTTATACTGTAGTGATGTGATAATGAAATGGTTTGGTTGATATGTAGTCATACCCTTAATGACAATAAAAGTGTAAAAATTTGGGAATTTCCTTGCTTTTGTACATTTAGTGTATATGAATTTTCATCTTAACCCTATTAAGGGCATATGATTTCAGTATACTAGCATTTATCATGGAATGGCACTACTTTTGTAAAGGCTATGCCTCAAGACAATGCAACTTTTAAGTTTTTTTTTAATTTTCTGGAAAACTAAGGTATATGGTAAACTGAAATTAAAATGCCATCAACTAGACCCTAGAACCTCTATCTCTGCCAAAAATCAGTTGAATCCATCAAATAATTGATGAGATACAGAGTGGCACATACGTACGTACGTACGTACACACGGATAACAAAAAATCACTCCTGACCTTTCTGGATCTCTGGGTTGCCTTGACTAATGATGGTGAAATTCTACACACTTATAGAACCTATCAAATGAAAATTTTGTGCAACTTAACTTTACTACTCGCATGAATCTGAAATTTTCACCCATTACGTCCCACCCCTAATAGTAAACAGAATTTCATAGCATAGTAAACAGAACTTCTCGACTGAGGCAATTTTTATTTTTGTTTAAATCCAGAGTACCCCTTTTTAGAGAGCTGGACTTTCCTCACATTAAAAACCAACCTTGTGTCTAACTTTGCCCTCGTGGGGAGGCAAGTAAATAAGAACAGAAAATTCAGATAGTTCTTATCAGAAGTATGGAACAGAAATCTAAGCGGAGAAAATTGAAATTCGTCAACGGAGGTGGGGGATCATGCTCCGAAAAATTATTTTTATAATTATATATATATATATATATATATATATATATATATATATATATATATATATATAATTATTTTAAAATAATATTTTTCAAATTATTATTTTAAAATAATTATATATATATATATATATAATTATTTTAAAATAATATTTTTCAAATTAACCTATATACACATGTGTTTCATGTGCCAAACCTGCAATCATCAGTATGGGAGTAGACAATCCCTGCAGGTCACACGGTCTGAACCCCAATATGAAAGTCATATTTAACTCAGTAGTCGGAGTGCGTACTGATGTGCCCACCACCCATTGTCTAGAAATTGGAGAGTAAATTAACGTTTTAATGGCAAAGTCAGCGGCCATATAAGCAGGCTGTCGAGAGCACTCAATAGGCGGGGCCTAGAGTGTTGTATTACATATATATATATATATATATATATTATATATATATATATATATTATATATATATATTATATATAAGTATAAATTTTTATTTATACAAACATCATTGGTTACATATGTTCATACATGTTTCGGTTGTACTCTTCACAGAGAGTCAACCTCTTCAGACCAAAGAAGACAGAGAAGTGAGAGTGATTTGGAAAACTTTCACTTTAAATAAATCTTTTTTTGGGACAGGCTATTTTTTATAAATTAGTATAGGTTTGTAAATAGATTAAAACTTTGAAGTGTCAAATAGAGAAGAAAGGAATCCAGACTAAGCAGGTAATCAAACAATAGAAAAAGGAAAGAATAAGAAGGCAGGTAATAAAAAAGAGTACAACCGAAACATGTATGCACATATGTAACCAATAATGTTTGTATAAATAAAAATGTACGCTTTTATCAGTGAATTCTAAGAAAATTGAACGTGTGATATTCTATATTTCGCCTAGTTATTAAATGATCCAGCACGAACACACACCCCACAATGTTAAAAACAGATACCCAGAATTTTCCTATGTATGGACGAAAAAAATATATATATTCTTAGTCAACTTACAGATTTCTTTTATTTTCTTTCAACTCAAAGTTCTTCCTATGTTCTCCTTTCTGTGTTTACCAGCTTCGGAAAGTACTACTGGTTGACTGGCTGAATTTTTTATGATAAAGTTGTCTCATCTCCTACTTCTGAAGAAAATAACTTTGTCTTGGAAAACATCAACAAAAATTGAGATTGAGACATTACTGGCGGAGTTACAAAAAATCAATTACTTTCCAAGGTGGGGCATAATGGGTCACTTCAGATTTTTATTTAAGGGGGCACAGTTTGTATACTATATTCAGAGGATATGGAATGATAGGAAGGATTGTCTAGGCGAAAATACATGTTGCTTACGAGAAGTTGTGTTTATGACATTTGTGTGCTATTTTATATTTCGCCTAGTTATTATTTTATGGGGATGTTCTGTATTTTTCCTGTTAAAGTCTTCTTATAGTAGTGGTAGCTACAAAGTAGTGGTAGCTATAAAAATAAAGCTCTCCAAATACCTATTGTTGTTATGTTGCAGGTTGGAATTGCTTATCACCTTTTGTTTTGACAAAATTAGTTTTTTTTATTTTTTTATTGAAGATACACAATGATGACTCATTATGCCCTAAAGAATACCTTATTTATTTACACGTTTTAAATTATTGTTAAAGCAGAAAAAAGAAGCTAAATTCGATAAGTTAACAGCCTATCCCCTTCACCCAAATAGTTTCTACAGTGTTGTTATTATTGTGTGGGGGTCGTCATACCTTTTTTTGGTGATAACTTCCTCCACAAATAAAAATAATAATAAGAAGATTTACATGCAAAATCAACGGAAGTTTATTTACTGAAATAAACTATTAACAAATAGAATATATTTCTTTTTGTAATGAGTTCATGAGTCCTTTCTTTAGTTTCAGGGTAAGTAAAAAGAAGAATGTCTTTTCTTTTGTTGAAATGTTCATTTGTTATAAAATATTAAAAGAGGCAATAGGTAATGTTCGCCTGTGAAATTGTATGAAGCGCGCGAAAGGGTGAAATGGAAGAGTGATAGTAAGACGCGTGTAACCTCCGGATGAAAAGTCAGTTGAAAAGAGAGAGTTTGATGTTTGTGTGTGCTTAAATACTATTTGGATAGGCTCCAGCGAGCTTAAGGAGAAAAGTTTAGAAAAATATGTCTTTGGAGAAATCTCATTGGACAGAAATATCACGTGGTGTGCTCCCAACTACGTCCGCTCGTTTTGAGTTGATTTAATATATAAGGCCACATCGGAATTTGCGTGGGCGTTATTTTTTATTTGTCACGCGCCAATACAATTATATTCACTCTGCGCGCCTAAATTGTATTTATCCCAAACAACAATTTTTATTCGAATCTTAACCGTGTCAACTGGCACAATTGTACGGTAGAATACTAACAGTTTGGTTTTTGGTTTTATAAAAGAAAAAAATTAATTATAAGTTAGTAAACAATTTTCTGATTGGTTTTAGTAAAAAAAATAAAAAAGCCCTTAAAAGTTATTAAGTGATTATCTGTTAAAAAGAAAACAGTCGAAGACTTCGTAAGCAATTGTCTTTTTTGATTTCGAAAAAAAAAAAAACAGTCCTTAAAAGTTATTAATCGATTTTGCGTTAGTAATCAGTTTTTTTCTTTTTGTTTTTTGTTGTTTTTTTTTTTGGGGGGGGGGTATTAAAAATAAAACAGTCGTTAAAAGTTATTAATCGATTTTGCGTTAGTAATCAGTTTTTTTTTTTGTTTTTTGTTGTTTTTTTTTTTTGTTTTTTGTTGTTTTTTTTTGGATGGGGGGTATTAAAAAAAAACAGTCGTTAAAAGTTATTAATCGATCTTGCGTTAGTAATCAGTTTTTTTTTTGGGGGGGGGGGTTAAAAAAAAAAACAGTCGTTAAAAAAGGTCCTTCCCACCTAACTACAACATGGTCACTTTCAAGTTCACTGTTAACAAGTTCTTGTTGAGCCGTCTGTTTTTTTGATAGTCGGGTTCTGCTCAGTTTCGGCTACTGTTACTAATCCTCATGGTGTTGTCTCACCGTCCATCTGATACACTCACTAACCCCTTGTCCTCGAGTGGCCCTTGGGCCTTGATAAGTGATGACATGTTACTACATAAAAAAAGATATGTCACAGTTTATGAATGTTCAAATGAAATCATCGTTGAATAAATAATGATGATGGTTGTGACGCAACGGGTCACTGTCTAGTATTTTCTAAAACTGCATTTTCTCTTCCTTTTTTTATTTTACAGATGGTGTTTTTGGAGTTCCTTCTTTTGATCCCCTTATTGTGTGCCGTTGGCTGCAGCCAGGAAGAATCCTCCAAGAAGGAAACCCCAGTATTTGCAACCAAAACAGCATATGGTTGGCTGCCTCCTAAAAACAATTTCTTTCACAATCCACCCGAACTGCACGACAGAGTTCAGTACAGAAACCAAAACTGCAACGCCATGCATGTCTATACCATCCTTCGACATGGCGCCAGGAACCCTGGTCTTCGAGATACGAGGCACATGGCCAGCATACAACAGAAACTGGGCAAAATCAAATCCTTCGGTCCCATCACTGAACATCTGAATTTCTGGAAGAGTCCGTTTGTAGAATCCGGTGAGGGGCAGTTGATAAAACTTGGGAGAGTCGAACACATTCAGAATGCGTATCATTTCATGATGGCATTTGAAAACGTCTTTTTTAAGAATCGAAGATTGCAGCCGATTCGGATGGTCTCATCTACGAAGCAGCGCTGTGTCGACAGCATGAAGGCGTTTGGCGATGGCATCAAAGACTATTTGAAGACGCACCATTTCAACATGGACGACTTTAACAGACAAGTGACGTCGTCGTACAATAATACTTTGTTGCGGTTTTACGACTACTGCGCAAAGTACCAAAAAGAGGTGAAACATAATTGGAGAGCAATGTCGCAATATTATGATTTCTTAGAAGGGAACGAAATTAGCGAAGTCGTCAAAAAAGTCAACCAGAAATTCAGAGTTAAAAACAACTTTTTTGATTCAGGTGAGTATTGAAAATTGAAGAGCACCGGCAGCACGATATAATTCCATTTTTATAAAAGACTAGAAGAACACCCGTCCAAGGACGGATAAAATTAATTCCCTAAGTGTTGTGAAGTTGTCCAACAGTAAATAATAAATAAAGGAAGTCAAGTCGAGGGTTGGTTTAACAAGTGCATTAACAAAGTAAGAAAGTGACTAGCACTTGGCTAGACAGTTACAAGACTGTGCTTTGTCTTCTCTGTGTTTCTGGTGACTCGCACTATTTATAGCGACAACCGGTGTTGTTTCTCCTGTGTAAGAACGGCCGGTGTAACACTAAGCATAACAGTTTTGCACCACTTTTATGTCTCCTTACAAAGATTAAAATCAAGATATAATGATACTAAACCTTATGTCTAGAATCCTTATATCAATTTTGATCAAAATCCATTACATGATTTTGCTTCTAGAAAATGTCTAAAATTTAAGGCTTAAAGTTTAAGGGGTCTTAAGAAGATATTGAAATTCAGGGAATCTTGCTTAATTGGTGTTTAATGACATTACGCTCCCTGAAAACACTTTAAAATACTCCAAAGAAACTGAAATTTGAGGAATATTTATTAATTGATATCTAAAACATATTGGTAAAATTTCACAAACATCGGAAGCATCTGAAGTTTCATGAAGAGCTTCTGCTTCCTTTTTACGCCCTTGACATAAAAACTAAATATAGTCCACATTATCATCCCTGTGTTCCAAAGTTCATAATGATTGGTTAATTAGTTTAGGAGTGCCTCCTGTACATACAAATATATAAACATATACATATACCTAACTTTATATAAATAGAGATTTGGTGTATCATCATCATCATCATCATCATCATCAGCAGCAGCAGCAGCGGCATCATCATCATCATCATCATCATCATCAAGCACTAGTTCTCCATGCGTCCCAACAGGTGGCAGTCCACTTTACATCCATCTCCAACCAACGATGCGAGGTGTTTCTTTGTTCACCTTCTTTATTTTTCCGTGTAGTTTCTAAAAGAGGACAGTTCTTGTCGTCATACAAGGTACCCCACAAAAAAAAAGAAGAAATTTTCAATCTAAATGCTGATCTCTAACTTTAAAAACAATTAAGTAAGGGAGATAATCCTCTCTTTCAAACAGGGTGCCTCACAAATAAAGGCAGTAAATTTAGCACGATTAATTTACGCGTAGATATTTAATTGTTGGAAATAGAAAACAGTTTTTGATAACAGAAACATCGTTAAAACAGGCGAAAAAAAAAAAAAATTTTATACGAGATGCTCGATATGGTTTCCGTGAGCAGCTGCACAATGACGTAGATGGTCTAGCTCACTTTCAGTCGCCCTTTGGATGACTTTAAGCGAGATATTGTTCCAGGTTTCCATCAACATAGGATTTCATATCTCCTCTGTAATCGAAGTTGATTTAACAGTAAACTCCAAACGGTAAAATCCATTATGTTGGGATCTGACTTTCGCTGTGGCCGCGACATGCACCCTATGGACTGACTCTTATTTGTCCTATTAAGTCGTATTTGGCTCGGTCTTAGCAGACCGACACTTTTGGATATTACCGCTACTTTATAAAAGTGGTTGTTTTATTGCCAATCGCTTGAACCATTCCTCCTGGGGAGCGGCACTGTCCCGTTCACGGCTTTTTTGAAACCCAACGAGAGTTCATCTCAGAGGAGCATAATTTTCTAGTCTCGCGTATTGTTCCATAAATGGTGACAATTCGAAGCCAGATTATACAAACTAATATTTAAAAACATCTCTCTCAAAAATATGTTAAAAGGTTGATATGTGTTTCATAAAAAATCCGTTGACAGAAAAAACAAGAAACAAGATGATTATGGTCTAATTACGAATATTATTTATGTGTTATTTAAAGCGGATCTGACTTTTTGAGGGGCATTCGTTTAATCCAGTGAAGTGTCTATTACATGTACCCGGATTATATCGATACTGAACGGTGCTGAAGAGTCGATCTGTTTCTACCAGTCGGTTTCTATACCGGACCCGGCATGACCAGATTGATGAAACCCAGGTACGCCCAACAGACTCAGCAATAAAATAGTTTACAATATATATATATATATATATATATATATATATATATATATATATATATATAAACATTTTAAAATGGTCGACACAAATCAATTTGTATTTCAAACAAAAAAGAACAATGACAGACTATCTAGCTAACTTCTAGTCGTCCTTTGGATGACTTCAAACGGGATATGACCAAATTGATGAAACCCAGGTACACCCAACAGACTCTGCAATAAAATACTTCTGTTTATTCCTTTGTGATCCAATCTTTCTATAGTCAAGCGATAGATTTTGTACTATTAACCATGGAGTGTAGGAAATCTTCATATTTAACGCAAACGTTTTCGACCATCATTGGTCGTCTTCAGGCGGATGATTGATCAATGCAAAATAAAATTGGTGAATTTATTAAGAAGACGTTTCCATGTGATTAAAAACATTAAAAACATTCAACAGCATTTCAACACGCCTTCGCACCCCTCATAACGAGCATGGTTGATGTTGGGCTTTTTTAAACAGTAGTACATCCATCCTTGCTGTGTCATTTTGCGGTATTCGCCTCCCCATAATGGAAGCATTGTTCATTCAATTAAAAAAGCCCAACATCAACCATGACAGACTAGAAGTTAGCTAGATAGTCTGTCATTGTTCTTTTTTGTTTGAAATACAAATTGATTTGTGTCGACCATTTTAAAATGTTTATATATATATATATATACAGGGTGGGCCAAAATAAGGGTCCTATCTTTAAATTTGAATAACTTGAATTTGAATAACTTCCACAAAATAAAAGTTAAACTCACCAAACTTTATAGCCCTAAGGAACGTACCCTCATTTAGAAAACATTATTTTTGCTTAAAAAACTCAAAACAGTGTAAAAAACAATACTTTAGTTTTTGTAAGTTTTAAGAAGTGTTTTTCGGCTAAAATTTGTTTTGTTTATTTCAAAAAATCTCGGAAGGGTCAGTCTACACACACATAAAGTTTGGTGAGTTTAACTTTTATTTTGTGGAAGTTATTCAAATTCAAGTTATTCAAATTTAAAGATAGGACCCTTATTTTGGCCCACCCTGTATATATATATATATAAACATTTTAAAATGGTCGACACAAATCAATTTGTATTTCAAACAAAAAAGAACAATGACAGACTATCTAGCTAACTTCTAGTCGTCCTTTGGATGACTTCAAACGGGATATTGATCCAAATAGAGTTTTTAAGAATTTTATATCTGTGACCTCTTTCCTCTGTAATTGAAGTTGAAATCTGACTTTTTTAGGGACATTCGTTTAGTCCAGTAGAGGTCAGGAGTATTGGTTTTAGGCCCAAGCAACAGTATCCTTAGATGTATGGGTTTTTGCTCCATCTGTTGTATAGCCCTTTACTAATAACTTAGTCAACCTAAATTGGGAGCTGTTCAGCAAGATGTCTGTTTACATTAGTTTTAAATTTCTGCATGTAAATACCGTTAGGAAAACAGGGAGCAGGGAGGGAGTTCCAGAGTCCAGCAGCGCAAGGAAAGAAGCTTTTGGAGTAGAAAGCTCTTCAGCATCTGGGGACCTCCACAGTGAATGGATGGGATTTGGCAGATTGTCGGGTTGGTCTAGTGAATTTGCGTCGTGGGGGCACCAGAGCAGCAAGTTCATCAGAGCACATGTCTGTTTCCAATTCCTTCAAGATCTACCCACTTTTTGTGGAGTGGATCATCCATCTCCGTTAAAACTAATTTCCTTGGATCTTCTAAATACACCATTTACACATAACCGAACAAATTTAATTTTCTACTTCGGATGACTTCCCCCAACTCTTCCTCTGTAGCCGTCATAAATAAAGAGTTATTTTCTCTCTCTGAGAAATGCCCCGTTATGCAATCGGGTTACACACTGACCAATAAGCTTGCAGGGCGCATTTATGCTAGGGTGTTGTGTCTTCGTTTTTTATTTAAATTTTCGAGCGAATCCCTCATCATTAGAAATAAATATATCCACTCGTCGGTGTGTGTGTTTTTTTGCCAATAGCCTGGGCCGGAAATTACAGTGTGTTTAGGTTCGCATAAACTTACAAAAAAAAAATTTATGAACGTTGAGGTGTAACTAGGTTAAGTGGTTTGGTGTAGTTAAATAATATTGTTAAATTATTTTGTCAGTGATGATTATTATTATTATGTGTAGTGTTTAGAAGTGTTCTATTTAATTATTATTGTTAGGGTCATGTGTGTGGTATTTAACGTTGTGTGCATCCGATGGAGGAGGGGAGGTAACTCGAATGGATTAAGCTGTGCTTGTTGGAGTTATGCCCCTTGAAATACTTATTACACACAATGATTCAAGCAAACTACAATATACTTCTCATACATATATATATATATATATATATATATATATATATATATATATATATATATATACCATTTCACTAACTAATGGTTGATAACCCTTTCATATTTTAAATATATAAATTCCTCACAAGTTAAAAAAAAATTTTTTTTTCACTTTGTCTAAAACTTTGAAATCGGTTTTAATTAGCTTCACATTTCATTGGGTTGCTCTTTGTAGTTCCATTCACGTTCGCTTTTTTTCTTTTTTTTTAAAATTTAATTCAAACAACTTAGATATAAAGGGCTACTGAGAATTAGGGACCATATTTTTAGGGGGCACCCTAAGTGAGTTGTGCAGTGATATTTTTATTCACATTACATTTAAATTTCTGTATGTTGGTACAGTCAAGGAAACAGGGAGCAGGGAGGGAATTCCAAAGGCTAGCGGTTCGAGGAAAGAAGCTATTAAAGTAGAAAGCCCTAAGGAATCTGCTCTAAGCCGTAACTTAATGTTTCTTAACTATCCATGTGGGGGCGCAAAAATACCTGGCATAGTATACAGGTGCAGGATTACCCTTCTCGGTGTGATGGACCCACAGATCTTGTCAGGTCATCCATCTAAGAGAAGAAAAACTCTGATATAAAACCTGTGCCACTGACTTCATACATCTTGGCACGGAATCATTAGGGGGAGGGAAGCCCTCTTTAGTGCTGGTCGACAGCCTTCCTTGAGTTGGAGACTCGATCTTTATCCTGTTTTACATCTTTGCTAAAAGAAATTGGATGAGAATTAAATGACTATTTATAAGAAATGTGAATTTTATCTTTGTGTTAGATGTTATACCTCTGGGCCATAACAAGGAGAGAAGGGAGCGAACACCTTTCCCAAGGGTGTCCGAATCAGTGTTTAAAATTGTGTACGATTCAAAATTTGTTTTGCTGTAATTTATTTTCATGTTTGTCTGCGCTAAAAATCAGGTGTGCCATGTAATGTCTTTTAATCACACTTCTCCTCAATTCAGGTGACGTACGTGTGATGTACATTTTGTGTGCATTTGAACAGTGCTTGCTGAATAGCTCGGATTGGTGCCGATTATTGGACGAGAAGGACACCCGCACTTTTGAATACCTATCGGACATTAAGGTTAGTAAATTTGTTCATCTCTGTCATGCAGTTTAACATCCGTTTCACATGCTGGCATGTGTTGGACAGCTTTTAGAAATTGACTCTCAAACTAACCTATCGCTGGCCAAATCTTTATTTATCCTTTTCTCTCAAATCCACCCTTATAACTTCCTCACATTTTTCCTTGGCTTTCCTCTGCCAACTGACCCTGCTACCTCAACTGTTCTACATCTACTAACCCAAGCACTCAGCTAGTCTTTCAATGTGACCAAACCAACCAAATCTCCTGTTCTGCATACATCTCCCTATACTGTTCAGATTTAATCTTCTTCTGAAGTCATCAGATTTAAGCCTGGGAGCTGAATTTTCTCCTTGTGAAAAACCGACCTTGTGTCTAACTTTGCCTTTGTGTGTGGGAGGGGTAAGACAAGTAAATAGGGACCAATATAAAACTGTTAATTTAAAACAAGCTCTTCCTGATTTGTTAGATAATGAAGACCCTCATTTGAATGGAGGGAAGAGCGGTTAGACAAACCAGGAATGATTGACAGAAGAGGAGTTAGAAGCTGACCTCAGTTAATTGAAGTTGGGAATCGGAAGTCAATTATCAAAGAGGAGATTGTGGTTTAATTCCTGACAAGTCTCAATACAAGCAGACGCAGAAATTGGTGCTTGCTCTAAAACTTCAATGAGGGTGAGGCAAGAAAACAATAGATAGCCTAAGCCTACAGTTAGCCAAAACCAGTCTCTCTCTCTCTCTCTCTCTTTTAACTTGAGTTTACCCTAGACAAGGCATACTGAAACGTAAGGGGCTACTGTGGATTAGGGGCCAGAAATTAAAGAGACCATCCTAAGTGAGCAGTTGTGCAGCGAGATGTTTGTTTATGTTATATTTAAATTTCTGCATGTCGGTACAGTCAGGAAAACAGGGAGCAGGTGGGGAGTTTCAAAGGTTGGCAGCTCAAGGAAAGAAGCTATTAGAGTAGAAAGCTTTCCGGCATCTCAGGACTTCCACAGTGAATGGATTGGATTTAACTTATTGTCGAGTTGGTCAGGTGTATTTACGTCAAGGGGGCACCAGAACAGCAAGTTCATCGGAGCACATTCTATTGAAGTACTTGTAAACCAAGACCAGGGATACCACATTGCGGCACCTGGACAGGGACTGGAGCTTGATGCATAGTGAGGGACCTATTAGATTAGCGACTCTTTTTTGGACCTTGTCTAGGAGGGAGAGACTAGTGGATGATGCACCAACCTAGATGTGACAACAATACTCCATGCATGGATGGATGATGGCTTTGTAGAGATATAGGCTACTGACAGGTGTGAGAAGTTTTCTAGCATGGTAGAGGGAGACCGCTTTCCTTGCAGCAGCCTTGGCAATGTCTTTTATGTATTTGTTCCAACACATGTTACCTGTGAATGTTAGGCCGAGGAGTTTGAATGTTGGACTCTCAGGTAGGGTGTTATTATCCATGGTAATCGGTGGTTGAAAAGGTTTCTTGTAGTTGTTAAAGGAAAGGAGCTTTGTCTTAGTGGCATTAAATGTTATCATCCATGTGTGTCTCCATTCAACTACAGACTGGACGTCATTTTCTAAGGATAGATTGTTTTGGATATGTGCGTGTCTGTTTTTCCCACATATTGAGAGCAGATCAGGCTGCCCTGTGGCTCCCTGAGACGAAATTCACCTACATTGACGTTTTTTTTTTGTTTTTTTTTTCTTTGTAAAACTTAATTATGTTCTACAAAACCAAAAACAAAAACAACAGCCCCTCTCCCTTTCTCCCTCCCCTTTTTTATTTTATTTTTAGAACTTGAAGCATAAATCTTTTACTATAATGACCAGATTCGGCATTAAATAACCCAAAAAGGGTTGATATGCCGTAAAACAAAACTACCAAACCAAAAACGATGATTAAACATTTGAAGATATAAAGAACTTGAAGCATAAAAACTTTTACTATAATGACCAGATTCGGCATTAAATAACCCAAAAAGGGTTGATATGCCGTAAAACAAAACTACCAAACCAAACCATATTGAGAGTACAGTGTGGTATCATCAACAAATATACCCATCTCAGACTCAATTTTATCATGGAGGTCGTTTATGAAAATCAGGAACAATAAAGGTCCAAGGATGGATTCCTGGGGTACACCTGCATTTATGTCATGTTGCTTGGATTAACTCATTTTTATGAGAAGACCTTCATGCCATACCTTATCAAAGGCCTTGGATATATCAAGTGCTACCACCCTAACTTCACCTGCCTTGTCCAGTGTATGGTATATACATTCAGAGATGACCGTTAGGATATCTGCAGTAGAACATGGTTGCCTAAATCCATACTGATGGTCAGAAAAAAGTTTAGCATTAACGAGCTGGTGACTATCGCTAGATTGATTAAGGATTCAGAGATTTTAGTAGACTGATAGGGCGATACTTTTGAGGATCACTTCTATCACCAGAGTTATTGAAGACTGGTACCACAAATGCAATTTTCCAGCAATCAGGGAAGCAAGATTCGCCAAGACATTTGTTATAGAGTTTTAAGAGGGCAGGGGCCAGCTCAGCAGAGCATTTCTTTATTACTATTACTGGGATAAGATCAGGCCCACATGCTTTGGAAATGTCAAGGTTTTTTATGACATCCCGGACGTGGGAAGGGGTGATGATCATGTCATTAAGTGTGGTTTCAGTTCGCAATGGGAAATTTGGGCGGGAGTGGTTTGCGGAGTCCAACGTAGAGTTTAAGGCGAAACGCTGGGCAAGTAATTCAGCCTTGTCAGTTGCCGTGGAAACGACATCATTGTGGTTGGACAGCAGGGGAACTGTAGATTGCTCATTATTCACCACACTATCATAAATTGCGCGTTCCTAGTTTCTGTGTCACAATGCGTTTTCTGGTCATCTCCTTATACCTTTTCTTCGCTGCGGCTATTGCAATCTTACAATGATTTCTTGATGCTACGAATTTCTATTTATTTTTAGTTGACTTGTGGCGGTTGAATTGACAGAATGCTTGCTGCCTCAGAGCAATAACAGCTGCACAGTTCGAAGTGAATCATTGGCGATAGTGGGGCTTGCTATAGAATTTCTGTGTGGGGACATGTGCTTCAATGCCTACCTTTTGAGTGAATACCTTTATATATGTGTCTCTCTCAGATTTCTGTAACTATCTTAAAACATGTTCCCCATGCTAATAAATCCTTCATCTTTCTCTCTTAATGTTTAATTTTACTTCAGTCGAAGTTCTCAGAAATCAAGGGGCCCCTTCCTGGGGCTAACACTTGATCTCTATATGAGATACATAGATACCCGAATATTCTATTAAAATTCTCCTGTATTTCTCAAACATTGAGTTAGTAAAAAAGTTAAGAATAATAAATGTATTCTCTCCCCAACTGACCAGTCAAGTATGTCATAGTATATCTTTCTTGTGGTCTGTTGGTCTTACCGGATTCCAGGACAAGAATTGATTTTGTCTGGTGGAGTATCCAGCTACGTGGTGTTACTTGATGTAACATCAATAGGAGAAGATGCACTATTCCTCGTATGAGCAAGTGTATAGCCGTGCTGAGGGGATCTTATTTGTGCTGCGGATACTATGTAATTTTGAATATTTGGTCAGGGTTTACTTGTAGGGGTAAGTATCCTCATGTCAGGTTGTTCTGACAAACCCTTGTACAGAGAGACCGAAGACACTCGAGGATAGTGTCTAGTAGGTAATTCAAACTCTCCTTCATCAGAAAGAAGTCTTGTGTGTCCTGTGAATTAATTGAGAGCGGAGACGAGATGACATGCGGGTCACAGTAATAAGTATAATGAATTGTACACACATCAGCAGACGAGCCAACAACTTTCCGTGACAGATGTTTGTACTGTTCATAATTGTTTCATGATTTTTCTTTTCTTTTTGTTCTTTTTCTCCAGCAATATTGGATCAACGCTTATGGCCATGAGGTGAATTATGAGCAGAGTTGTCCAATCATGAAAGATCTTCTGCACAGCATACACTCTTCGGTGAAAGCTCACAGGACAGGCAAAAAGTAAGTGTTTCTCAAAATTTGGTCCTGAGATAGGATGTGGGGGTCAAGAAGCTGACAGAGGAGTCAGTCTTTGTTTTAACATTCATGGTATAGGCTTAAATCGAAAATCAAAACTATTAGAATCAACAGGGAAAACGAGAATTCCAAGAGATGTTGTCTGCTGGTCTTTGCGTAAATTAGAGCCAAACAAGTAGTTGATGAAGATTGTTCAAGCAATGTACAGAAATGCGCAAAATCGTGTTAGAATTAACAGCACATTTAGTGACAGCTTTAATGTTAAAGTAGGAATACGTCTAGGTTCTGTATTGAGTCGTTGCTTTTGATTTGTGTCTTAGAAGCGTTGTCCAGAAAGTTCCGTATGGGTTGTCTGGAAAATATGCTGTATGTTGGGATTTGTACTGAGTCCGTTTCACTTGTGTCTTATAACTCTTGTTCAGGGAATTTCATATGGGTTGTCTGGAAGAGATGCTGTATGATTTTTGGTCGGGATCAAAGTGTAGTACCTGTTCCGATGGATACTGCACCCCATAGACTGGTATCGGCTTGGTCTTCGGGGCTTTATTCCACCGGTCTATGGGTTTGTCCTGTGCAGTTCTAGGAGGTCCACCCTTCCAGGCTTTGACTCCCCTCTTTGGGGAGGAGTAAGTTTATTGCTTACTGCCAGAGGCGCCCCTACTGGGGAATGCCGACGGGGCTGCCCATTTCAGATTCATGCGAGTAGTATTTTTTTGTGTTCATTTATACATAAATAACACTAAACAATCAAACATTTTGAAAATTTTGCAAAATTCAGAAGGTGCAGGCCAATAGATTTTGGCTATTTTACATTCATGAAAACCCTTTCACAGCCTGAAAATGGTCCTAAATTAAATTACTATATCAGATTTAACCATCTATATCCATTCATAGCTTTTGAGGGTGTTTTTTTAGGACCTGCAATGTCGCATGAAACCACTTTTTCACCGAAAAATGATGGATTTTGAGTTCCGTGGACTCCTAACGGCTATTTTTGGCCTGCACCTTCTGAATTTTGCAAGATTTTCAAAATGTTTGATTGTTTAGTGTTATTTATGTATAAATGAACACAAAAAAATACTACTCACATGAATCTGAAATTTTCACCCATTACGTCCCACCCCTACTTTGGGCCATCTCTCACCTCTGGCCAGACAGCTGAGACCGGATTCACAGGGATCACATGTCAAAAGTGATATGAGTGGGCCCAAAAGTGATAGCATCCACATGACCATAAACGATGACTGGAATCGGCATTAAATAACCCCAAAAGGATTGATATGTCGTAAAAGAAAATGACCAACCTTCATGTTCAGTGATGCTTGGAAGACATTTTTATATTTTACTAATGAGTCACCTCTTATATAGGTCTAAAGGCCATTCGAGGATAAGGGTTAATGAGATTATCAGTTGTCGATGAACAACACCTTGATAAGAAACGATGGTTGAAATGGATTATTTTAGTAGACAGCTCGACAAAAAATTGTTAACATTGGACTTGTAAATGACCATATTGGAAAATCTGTCTTGATTTATGTAGGCGTAAGGGCAGGTGAACCGCTCTTTTGCCTTGATGGGCAATCACCTAGAGATGGTGTCTTGATAAAAACACTGGTCCTCATCACCTCACTGAGAAGGGTATCCGCCCTATAAAAATCATGCCTCAATTAAGAAAATGATTTCCATAGACCTAACCAGAAATAAGTTTGGAAGTCAATTTCTAAAAGCCGTCCAACACATGCCAGCTCAATTTATTAGATAGCTCAATTTATTGCATCGGTTAATTTATTAGATAGCTCAATTTATTGCATCGGTTAATTTATTAGATAGTTCAATTTATTGCATCGGTTAATTTATTAGATAGTTCAATTTATTGTATCGGTTAATTTATTAGATAGCTCAATTTATTGCATCGGTTAATTTATTAGATAGCTCAATTTATTGCATCGGTTAATTTATTAGATAGTTCAATTTATTGCATCGGTTAATTTATTAGATAGCTCAATTTATTGCATTGGTTAATTTATTAGATAGTTCAATTTATTGCATCGGTTAATTTATTAGATAGTTCAATTTATTGCATCGGTTAATTTATTAGATAGCTCAATTTATTGCATCGGTTAATTTATTAGATAGCTCAATTTATTGCATCGGTTAATTTATTAGATAGTTCAATTTATTGCATCGGTTAATTTATTAGATAGCTCAATTTATTGCATCGGTTAATTTATTAGATAGCTGACATTTGAGATGACAAGATGCTGAGAGCTCAAGTAAGAACAAGTTTTTCTAGGCTAAGTTATTTATCTCATGAGAACAGATACTACACTTTGATCTTAGCCAAAAGGCCAAGTTATTTACCCCCTAGCATGAGGTTGGACACAAGGTCAAAGTATTTTTTATTTACCTCCATTCCAGGCGGCTAGACACAAGGTCAGGTGTGGTTAGTCACTGCACTAGGATTAGCATGCATACATAGAGGGATAAACTTGTACATACATGTATAAATAGAGGGCTAAACTAGTACATACATGTATACATAGAGGTCAAAACTTTTACATACATGTATACATAAGGGTCTAAACTTGTACATACATGCATACATAGAGGGTTAAACTTGTACGTACATGTATACATAGAGGTCTAAACTTCTACATACATGTATACATAGAGGTCTAAACTTGTACGTACATGTATACATAGAGGTCTAAACTTGTACGTACATGTATACATAGAGGTCTAAACTTGTACATACATGTATACATAGAGGTCTATACTTGTATGTACATTTATACATGGAGGTCTTAACTTGTACGTACATGTATACATAAGGGTCTAAACCTGTACGTACATGTATACATAGAGGTCTAAACTTGTATGTACATGTATACATAAAGGTCTAATTTTATACGTACATGTGTACATAGAGGTCTAAACTTGTACATACATGTATACATAGAGGGCTAAATTTGTACATACATGTATACATAGAGGTCTAAACTGGTACATACATGTATACATAGAGGGCTAAACTTGTACATACATGTATAAATAGAGGGCTAAACTAGTACATACATGTATACATAGAGGTCTAAACTTTAACATACATGTATACGTAGAGGTCTAAACTTGTACATACGTGTATACATAAGGGTCTAAACTTGTACATACATGCATACATAGAGGTCTAAACTTGTATGTACATGTATACATAGAGGTCTAAACTTTTACATACATGTATACATAAGGGTCTAAACTTGTACATACATGCATACATAGAGGGTTAAACTTGTACGTACATGTATACATAGAGGTCTAAACTTCTACATACATGTATACATAGAGGTCTAAACTTGTACGTACATGTATACATAGAGGTCTAAACCTGTACGTACATGTATACAAAGAGGTCTAAACTTTTACATACATGTATACATAGAGGTCTGAAAGAACAGATTTTAATATTCCATTAATTAACTATACTGTACTAACATATTGTAGTGTTTAATACTAATTACTAATAGTGTTTAGTTCGAGATAATCATGTTTACACACCGGTTCCTGTTAGATCACCAAAGTTACGCGACGTTGATCCTGGTCAGTACTAAATGGGTGACCATTTGGGATACTATGTGCTTTATGTGGAAGAGGTTTTCTGCTTCTCTAGACATTGTTTCTTGTCGTCTTGGACTCCTTGTAACTAGACTCAAGCAAGCCTTGCTTCACAATAGGCTCCCTGCGAAAGCTCCCTTACAAGGGTATCCATCTTCTATCAAGACTGAACGGAGGCCTAGAATTAGTTTGGTCTGTGCTCTGTATCTTTGTTAAGTTTTTATCGGGTCGTTACAAAAATATTGACTGATTTCAGAAACATACATTTTATTCGTCTTAAATCCCTGATTAGGAAAATTGATACAAGATAATCAAACATCGCCGTATCAACCTCCTCCTCCTTCTCTTCATCATCATCATCACTTTAACTTAACAAATAGACGTTTTATTGTTTCACAAGCAAGTACTAAATCATCAGTATACAGCATCTTTTCCGAACAACCCATACTTTCTGGACAACACTTCTACAACACAGATCAGAACCCCGATGTACTCCGACTTTAACATTCTTTAACATACCAGACCAGGCTGTCTGAAGATACCGGCTTCCTGACGTAAAATGCACCAAATATTGATGTTATTGATTTTTTCCTTTCCCTTTGCAAAACTCAATCATGTTCTGCAAAACTAAAAACAAAAACATTTTTCCTCTACAAAACATCCAAACCAAACGAAACACCATGAATAAATATTTGAAGATATAAAGAACTTGAAGCATAAAAACTTTTACCAAAATGACCGGATTCGCATTAAATAACCCCAAAAAGGTTGATATGCCGTAAAACAAAACAACTAAATCAAACCATCTTGAACATTAAAGCTGTCACTATATGTGCTGTTAATTCTAACACGACTTTGAGCATTTCTGTACATTGCTTGAACAACTTTCACCAACTACTCACTTGCCACCCTTTGTTAATTAATATACTTAAAAATGTTAAACAGCTTATTTAAACTTAATTACCGCAAACCATAAAATATAAAAAAATTTGTGAATTTTACGTCATAAATTTTCTCCCTTTCTCTGTACACTTACAACAGAAATAGCATCAAATTTTAAATCAGTACAAAAATACTTTTAAAAAATACTTCTCACCTATATATAAAGTTGTAGTTCCTGTTTGTTTGTTTGTTTGTTTGTTTAACAAACTTCTAGTATTTTAGAAATATACCCTTGTAACAATATATATTTTAAAACTACATTCGACTGTCACAGGGATCACAGATCAAAAGTGATATGCATGGACCCAAAAGTGATAATAACCACAGATATCATAAGATGCTGAAAGTTTTTCAAACTGGTGTTTTTTGACAAGTTAGTTAGCGGAGTTTCATTAGGAAGCAACAAATGTGAGGTGTTTAACCGAAATGGACAAATTATAGAGGAAATAGGATAGGGAAGGAATACATTTTTATTGGCCGAGAGATAATCAATTATTAAAGATTTTAAATTTTCTTATTTTGAAAAGTAATTTTCCTTTTTATGACAAAATTGCTCATATCCAAACTATAACTATTACGTGTTTATTATGTGCAATTTTGTGCCGTTTTTTCATGAGTTAGAATTTGAGGTGCACCTTGAGACACGCAGATAGGGAGCTTACTGTGTTCTTTTTGATTATTACAAATCAATAATGCAGAAAGTGTACCTAGCAACATTTTATGCTGTACATGAATTTTTTTTTATCTTTCAGAATATTTTTTTGAGATGAGGATTGATAATTTGGATTATTTGGATTCTTCAGATAAGGATTGATGAGATTAATAGGTTGTCAGTCAAATGATGGCGAATATTATGAGAGGATTGAAAATAATGAATGGAATGAATAAAATTTGATTATTTATGAAAACGGTTTATGACAAGTATTTATTGACATTGGATTTGAAGACGACCATGTTGTAGTCCGCAGGGAAGTAATATTTGGATTATTCGGACTACTATTTTAATCTTGGTTGTTATTTTCACAACGTTTTGGCTGATGTAATTTCCGAATTACTTTTAAACTCGGGAGTTTCATGTCGAACTCGGGAACCTATACGGAATGGACTTGTAGTGCAACAGGTGATAAATGTTGATTAACAATCAGTTTTAAGTGACAGACTCCTGAAGGTTGAGGCTTCAATCTTTACTACAGGCAGTAATAGCTAAGAATAAGATTTAACAAAATGAACACTTCTGTTGCATAGTCGTCCCGGAATGGGCCGTGGCAGTTCTCGCTTAAACAACTGGTCATTTTTAACACCAAGAAGGCATATGTTGCATACTTTTTAATTTCTGGTACCTTCTCTCCTTGCTCGTCATGTGGAGGGGTGTCGTCTAGTGGTTGTCTTCTTTCTTCTCTTCTCTTCTGTACTGACGTTACCATCGCCGCTACAACAAAAAGCTTCATACCACGATTCACGAGACAAAAAATATTTAAAACTTTGATTGGTTTATTTCAGGCTTCAGTCTACCGTGTCGATCTTGGAGATGTTTCACCAACGTTAAGGGAGAGACCAAATTACTACTCTATCGTAGTTAATTCCTAGCTTAAGTTCTTAGCCATTCGAGGAGGGGGGAAGAAGGAATCTCATGCCTGTATTTTCTTACGGAAATAAATTCCCATTTCTCATTTCGGGCTACATAGAGAAACACGTCTGTTTGATTTGCTTCCACTAACCAGACTGGCAAAACTCTGTTTCCCACACAAAAGCCCGTGACGTCACAGAACCCTCATGCACAGGTGCATCTTGACCCTTTGATCTGAGGTCTCGTCAACGTGGTGGCCCCCGACTGTATGGGTCCACCCGCACTAAATCGCACAAGCTAAACGATCTCCCTACATACGTCCACTTCAAGATGCGTCCGGCCCCACAAGGCCATTATCCAACACTTCTACCCGGTCATGGCTGATAAGACGAGAACAATCCACTCCCATAGATTAAATAAAGGGTTCAGTTCGAAATTCTGTACATGTTCTGCAGTTTGGCATACAGATTCTCTTTTCCTTATTTTGTCCTTTAGTCCTCATGTGCGATGTTTCTGACAAAGGGAGAAAAATTGCTGTTTTCTGGGTCGAAATCTATCCATCTAGAACTTATCGTTGGCTAATTTTTTATCTTGAAGTAGTTTTTTTTTTTTTAGCTCCTTACATCAAGTAGCTTCATGCCTTGTCTGGAGCAATTTCCATGAAAAAAAAAGTTCGAAATAAGTCCGAATAATCCAAATATTACTTCCCTGTGGACTACAACATAGTCATCTTCAAATCCAATATCAATAAATACTTGTCATAATTAATCAAATTTTATTCATTCCATTCATTATTTTCAATCCTCTCATAATATTCTCCATCATTCAACTGATGATCTATCTATCCCATTACCCTTATCCTTGAGTGGCTTCTAGCCTTGATAAGTGGTGGCTCATTAATAAAAAAAGAAAAATAATAATATAAATTTTTTGGTCCATTTTCAGTTATATCAAAAGCCATTTCCTTTTCGGTCATGGAGAGACACTGGCTCCCGTCTTCTCAAGCCTTGGACTTTTCAAAGACACCGAACCATTAAACGCTGGAAATTTTAAGGACCAACTTCACCGGAAGTTCAAATCCAGTTACATCTTACCGTTTGCAACGAATATCGCAATCGTCACATACCATTGTCTTCCGCAAGATGGAAATTACATACAGAGGGACGATAACACCGTTTTTATGGAACAGTCAGCGAATTATGTCGTACAAATTTATGTGAACGAACGTCTTCTAGAAATTCCCGGCTGTGGGGACACCTGCTCTCTGGCGGATTTTATGAACAAGTATAAAGAAATTGAGACTTGCGACTTCGACCAAGTGTGTCATCTAAACGCAATGTCTTTACAGTTCGGGACGTTTCTTGTTTTATTGGCAGGATTATTTTATTATGGACTTTTATTCATATGAGAGGAAAAACATCTTACATTCTTTGCTGGAATAGTGGCGCCGCTATCTAAAATGACTATTTTTCTTTGGTTCAGGAATTAAAAAAGACATCATAATACTTGACTGCGGTCTTTTAGGTGCTTCTACACAATACGAACCAGACTAAACCGACTTTTTTCTGGACTAAGCCTAAAACTTAGGTTAGGGTTAGATTAGGGTTAGGTTAGGGTTAGGATTAAAAAAAGGTTAGTTTAAGTTTAAAAAAGACCAGTTTCGTTCGTATTGTGTAGAAGCACCGACTTTTACTTTTCGTTAGAAATACTTTTTCAAAATCACTTTGAAATTTCTCATGGCAATTTTTTATCTAGAATAATTGGAAAAGGATGACGACAAACAATGTTTACGTTTTAGCCTTCAGCATTCGAAACTGATTTTGAAGCCTTTAAATTCATCATCATCATCATCATATTCGGTTTAACGTCCATTTTACATGCTGGCATGTGATGGACGACTTTAAGAAATTGATTTCCAAGCTAACCTATCTCTGCCAAGGTTTTTATTTATCCCTCTTTCTATCAAATCCATCCTTATCTCTTCCTCTCATGTTTTGCTTGACCTTCTCCTGTGAACTGACTCTGTTATCTCAATTGTTCCACATCTACTAATCCATGAACTCTAATCCATTCTTTCAATGTGGCCATACCATCGAAGTCTCCTGTTCTGCACACATCTACCTATAATGTCCAGATTGATGGGTAGAAAATCATTTCTGGTTAGAACTAAAGTTTATAGGCCATGGTTTTATCAATGTTGCCTAATTAATTTCTGAGTATTGGCTGATCACTTTCAATTAATTTCTGAGTATTGGCTGATCACTTTCAATTAATTTCTGAGTATTGGCTGATCACTTTCAATTAATTTCTGAGTATTGGCTGATCACTTTCAATTAATTTCTGAGTATTGGCTGATCACTTTCAATTAATTTCTGAGTATTGGCTGATCACTTTCAATTAATTTCTGAGTATTGGCTGATCACTTTCAATTAATTTCTGAGTATTGGCTGATCACTTTCAATTAATTTCTGAGTATTGGCTGATCACTTTCAATTAATTTCTGAGTATTGGCTGATCACTTTCAATTAATTTCTGAGTATTGGCTGATCACTTTCAATTAATTTCTGAGTATTGGCTGATCACTTTCAATTAATTTCTGAGTATTGGCTGATCACTTTCAATTAATTTCTGAGTATTGGCTGATCACTTTCAATTAATTTCTGAGTATTGGCTGATCACTTTCAATTAATTTCTGAGTATTGGCTGATCACTTTCAATTAATTTCTGAGTATTGGCTGATCACTTTCAATTAATTTCTGAGTATTGGCTGATCACTTTCAATTAATTTCTGAGTATTGGCTGATCACTTTCAATTAATTTCTGAGTATTGGCTGATCACTTTCAATTAATTTCTGAGTATTGGCTGATCACTTTCAATTAATTTCTGAGTATTGACTGATCACTTTCAATTAATTTCTGAGTATTGGCTGATCGCTTTCAATTAATTTCTGAGTATTGGCTGATCGCTTTCAATTAATTTCTGAGTATTGGCTGATCACTTTCAATTAATTTCTGAGTATTGGCTGATCACTTTCAATTAATTTCTGAGTATTGGCTGATCACTTTCAATTAATTTCTGAGTATTGGCTGATCACTTTCAATTAATTTCTGAGTATTGGCTGATCACTTTCAATTAATTTCTGAGTATTGGCTGATCACTTTCAATTAATTTCTGAGTATTGGCTGATCACTTTCAATTAATTTCTGAGTATTGGCTGATCA
>OY744551.1:34317051-34434551 GCA_963556195.1 Sepiola atlantica
TGAACAATACAAACATTAACAAAGTTTATAAATACAATTGAACATTTGAAAATGACTGCATAAAACGAAGTACGTAGAAATTTTATATAAAACTGGCATGACATGTCACATCTCCTTGAAAGTTTGTTTAAAAGAGAGTAAAAGATATAGTCACGTGACTGACTTCACACGTTCAGAGCTAGACATGATATATTTAAACTGACGCCTATCTTATAAAAATACTCTACATATTAACTGTCCGTAAAAAGTATAGAGAGACACGGTTAGCCAGAAAGATCAAAAAAGGAGTAAACTGCTGATATAAATAAAAAAATATTTTGTAACTTTATATATTTTGAATAAAATTAATAATATTTTTTTAAAAAAAAGAAAGAAATTGTTATTTTCATGATTCCGGATGCAGACGAGTATCCTTACCCTTGTTGTTTTTTTTTGTTTTTTTTTTGTTTTTTTTTTTATTTCAGCTGATATGATCATTGGTCTTTCCCGTTAGTTGGGTCATTCATATTGGTATTTAACTGACTCCCCCCCCCCCCCGAGAGTAATATTGTTATATTTTCACTTACCGGCACATGTATAAACCATTATACAGTCATGTTGTCATCATGAACCCAGGTTCTTGCTTGTCTGTGGATACAATCACTTGGACGCCGATGTTTAGTCTATTATATAAAGGGCAGTTGTATGTGTGTATGTCCACCTAAAAGTAAAACGAAACTACAAAATAAACACCCACAAAGTTGATATATTGTTGATCGGCATTGCCCTGGCTAAATACTATCTAAAATTAAAAAAAAAAATTATTCATTTTTTGGGGGGTCCACTGAGCCAGGTTTCATCAGTGAGTGGGGTAGGGGGCGGTTTTTCAATCATTTCTAATGTTATCTATTATATCAAGGAGAGGTGAATGACTTACATTATTATTATTTTCAATACATTAAAACAAGAGAGAGGAATGGGTTGGGTGGAGGTGGAAGAGGGGTGGAAAAACGGGGAAGGGGGAAAGAGAGAAAGATAGAGAGACAGACTGTTGTTCGCACTGGTTTCCCCAATTCTTTCTAGAATTACGTACTTACAGGAGGGACCATGTGAAGGTTGCCAATATCTATAAATGAAAGTGGTGGTATGAAACCGACTGGATTTGAACTTGAGACATCCTAGTCATCAATCCGCATCATTATCCGCTTCAGCACAGCTACCATCCCACCAATATCTATACTATCCTTGTTTTATCTGTTATATAAAGGGCAGTTGTGTGTGTATGCCCAGCTAAAAGTAAAAACCTACGAAACAAAAACATCCACAAAGTTGGTATATTCTTGATCGGCGTTGCCCGAGATAATATCTAAAAGATTTTAAAAATTCATTCTTTGGGGGTCAACTAGGCCAGGTTTCATGGAGGGGTGGGGGGTCAGTCATTTCCAATGTTATCTATTATATCAAGGAGAGGTGAATGACTTACATTATTATTATTTTCAATACATTAAAACAAGAGAGAGGAATGGGCTGGTCGGAGGTGGGGGAGAGGGATGTGGAAAAACGGGGAAGGGTAAAAGAAATAAAGATGAATTGAGAGAGATAGAGGTTTTAATATAAAGATGTTACACACACTTTTTAACCTCTTCTATTTTATTTTTCATTGCCCCGAGCTACGCCGGGTAACCCTGCTAGTTTTTAATAAAGGTTTATTACAAAGAGAAGACATCAGAAAAACAGGTTACTTTCGTATGCGTGAGTGAGAGAGAAAGACAGACAGATAGATAGATCGATAGCTCGTCCCACCCCCCTCCCATTGGGGACAACACTTCAGACACGTCTTTTCTGTTTGAAGTGTCGTCGGAAAGAGATGGAAAATCTCCATCTGGAGTGCACATGGTTTTATTGACTTCCATTCTGGGGTCACCTGTGACCCTTAGGTGTCACTCAAACTTTTCTATTCAAAAAATATCCCTCGTTATGTAACACTATATAATACAAGGTCGGGTTTATTTTGGGTTGGCCAGAGCGTTTCATTGACACTCATGGTCAGGTATAAAAATGACGCAAGTCCTGAGTGGAGTTAACAGTGGTGGTGAAGTGGATACCGGTGCAAACTGACGACTCAGCATGTTGGCAACCTTCGTGTGGTCCCTGCCGTGAGTACATGATTTTATTAGTAAAAATTAATGCCATTCATTCGAAAATGAGGGCGCTTCATATGACAGGAAATGAACTTTCCCTTTTGTGTTATCAGGGGAGTCCTACCTGGGAGGATTGCCTCCTACTGTGAACCGGTATGCGTGCGTTCACTGCACTGGCCGTGATTGTCCGCACTCGTGCCGGTCAAAAATTGTTGTTCGATTCAGTCAGTGCTGCAACAAAAAATTCTCATCCCAAGTAAAACCATGAGTCCAGTTTATAACAACGAACAGGTTTATTTGTTGAAGGTTACAAAAGATACTTGTATTCTTAGATTGAGTGGCAGACTTGTAAAATGAGATCTTTTACCCCGGCGAAATAAAGTATAAGTTCGATCAATGCAGTCCTTTAGCTAAGAGCTTCAAATGGGCACACCTTGCGTGTATAGATACCCAGCTTAAACTGCTTACCAGCCTTCTCAGAAAATCCAACTTCTTGTCATGCCCAGAGGGCCAGGACCCCCCTTCCCCCCCCTCCCATCTCCTGGGGTCCTTTCCTCCTGACAGGAAATTTTGGGTTCCAGTCTTTCTTAGCAGTCACCAGTCGACCACTTGAGATATCCACTGAAGATAATGGCCAGACTGGGGATTATCATGGAGACAATCTATGAACATTACTTTTTGGTCTCAACATAACTCCCTGTTTTTATGAGGCACTTGTTTTATTTCAAAGAGAAATAAGATTCTGTGTAGTCCAAAATACAAAATCAGAGATATTTTCAACTGAACCGTCTGCCATTCGCATGCACCACTAAACAAATGCAGCCTACTGCATTTTTACACTACGAATGAGGTCTGATATTAAAATAAAAATTGCATAGAACCTGAAAACAATAGTGCAAGTTATATTTCAGAATTTTTGAGATGAGGATTGATAATTTGCATTATTTAGATTACTCATGCCTAACATTCACAGGTAACATAAATTGGAACAAATACATAGAAGATACTGCCAAGGATTTTATTTATCTTCCTCCCACAAGGTAAGATGTGACACAAGGTCGGGAAAGTGGGATTTGAAAAGCCAGCGCCTGAGAAGGTGAGCAATCTAGCCTACAAAAAAATGCCTGGGCAGCCCCGTTGGCATTCCCCGGTAGGGGCGCCTCAGGCAGTAAGCGATAAACTTACTCCACCCCCAAAGAGGGGAGGCAAAGCCTGGGAGGGTGGGCCGCCTAGAACTGCACAGGACAAACCCACAGACCAGCGGAATCAAGACCCGAAGGCCAAGACGATATAGGATGTAGTATCCATCGGAACAGATACTACACTTTGATCTTGGCCAAAAGGCCAAGAAAGTCGATACTGCTAAGGATGCTGCAAAGAAAGTGGGCTCCCTCTACCGGGCTAGAAAAAAACTTCTCACACCTGTCAGTATCCTATATCTCTACAAAGCCACCATCCACCCTTGCATGGAGTATTGTTGTCACATTTAGGCTGATGCACCATCCACTAGTCTCTCCCTTTCAGACAGGGTCCAAAAACGAGTTTCTAATCCAATAGGTCCAACACTGTCTACCAAGCTCCAGCCCCTGTCCCATCGCCACAATGTTGCATCCCTGTGCTTTTTTTTACAAGTAAGTACTTCAATGGAATCTGCTCCAACGAACTTGCTGCTCTCATGCCTCCTCGATGTAAATACACCTGACAAACCTGAAAATCAGCTAAATCCCACCCCTTCACTGTAGAGGTTCCCAGATGCCGGAAGGCTTTCTACTCTAATAGCTTCTTTCCTCGAACTGCTAGCCTTTGGAATTCCATCCCTGCTCCCTGTTTCCATGACTGTACCAACATACAAAAATTTTAATGTAATGTGAACAAACATCTTGCTTCACAACATGCAGAAATTTAAATGTAATGTGAACAAACATCTTGCTGCCCAACATGCAGAAATTTAAATGTAATGTGAACAAACATCTTGCTTCACAACATGCAGAAATTTAAATGTAATGTGAACAATCATCTTGCTGCACAACTCCCCACTTAGGATGCCCCTATGGATATGACCCCTAATTCACAGTACCCTTCTTACGCTTCAGTGGCAATGTGCCTTGTTTAGGGGTGAATTAAAGTAAGAAAAAAAAATTGGAGTACTGTTCACATATTGGATGTTATTTTCACAACGTTTCAGCCGATGTAACCTCCAACCTTCTTCAGGTGTGTCTTGTCGAACTCGGAAATCTGTATATTTATTTACTCCTCTGCAGGAGTTAGGCACAAGGCCAGTTTTATCTTACTCCCACAAGTAAGATGTGACCACAGCTTGGGTCGAGTAAGTGGGGTTAAAAGCCAGCGCTCGAGAGGTGAGCACTCTGGCCATTTAAAAATTGCCTGGGCAGCCCCGTCGGCATTCCCCGGTAGGGGCGCCTCAAGCAGTAAGCAATAAACTTACTCCTCCCAAAAGAGGGGAGGCGAAGCCTGGGAGGGTGGACCTCCTAGAACTGCACAGGACAAACCCACAGACAGGTGGAATCAAGCCCCGAAGGACAAGACGACATCCGTCTGTAGGGTGCAGCATCCATCGGAACAGATACTACACTTACTTCCTAGCGTGTGCCAGGTATCTGTACGGAATTTCAAATGGAACCCCTTATTTAATCCACGGATGGTAGCTTACTCGCGTTCTGTCAGCCATGACCGGGTAGAAGTCTAAAGTAGTTTATAATTGTATTCTGAGTATCGCCCGTACTGAGGATTGAACCTTCAACCTTCAGAAGACTGTCACTTAGAACTGATTGTTACTTAATACTTTTATCCGCAAGGACTCGTGGCGCAACAGATAAAAGTGCTAAGTTATAATCAGTTCTAAGTGACAGTCTTCTGGAGGTTGAAGGTTCAATCCTCATTATGTGTGATACAAAGAACTTTGACATGGACGCCATTTATCTACAAGTTTGAAAAGCAGGTAAGCACGCGCTAACGTTCATTTATTTATTTATGTTTATCCTGTTTTGTTGCTTTGTTGGCTGTTGGCGTTTGCAACGGTTCAGTTTTCGTGCCTGTTGTGGGAATTCGAGCCCTACTCGTCTTAAATTTCCAACAAGGGTAGTAAGGAAGCGAAGAAGGCAAATAACAAGTCGGGGTGCTATTTTACTTATAGGCCGATCCAGTTAATTGTGTTCATGTAAAAGCATTATTTTGTACTTACTCAGTCATATTTTATCTCTCACGCCCCGAAAAAGAATTTTAAAATATCAAGCAGAACTTTAATTAGAATGATTTTTCCATTTCCATAAGGGTTATATGAAATGGCGAGTCTGCGATTTTCGGAGTGGCCGGTTAGTGGCCGGTTAGCTAACTAAGTGTCGCGAAAAGTTACCATGTAAATATGAAAAAAGAAAAAAACCCAAGAAAATTATATCGTGGAAAGTATCCCGGTGAACAAAGTAAAAATAATTATTTAATTTTCTATTTTTTAATTTAATAAATATATATTTTATTATTATTGCTTATGTGTTTCTTTCTTTTTATAATCCTAACAATAAAAACGGAGTTAATGCCCTTGTCTATTCTACCGACCGCTCACAGCCCAAAATGTCGGCTCGGGCACAAATACAGGTTGAACATCGAAATGGAAAAATCGTTCTAATTAAAGTTCTGCTTGATATTTTAAAATTCTTTTTCGGGGCGTGAGAGATAAAATGTGACTAAGTACAAAATAATGCTTTTACATGAACACAATTAACTTGATCGGCCTATAAGTAAAATAGCACCCAAGTCGGACAACCCAATTCAGACCTACACCGCTGCCTGAAATGTATCATGAAAGAAACAAGAGAATAATTATGTAAAAGAACGGCTTTATTAATCAATTCTACAATAACATGTTGTATGAAACAGTTCAGAACAAAGGGATATAACTGTGTAAATTACCTCCCTTGCACCTTTAAAAAATGTACATGACATAAGTAAATAGACATCCATATAAACTTAGATGTTTATTTAAAATATTAATTATTTGGTGAAAGTTACGATTCAATACTGAATTACACTTCCGGTTGCCCCTCCCCCATGTTAAGAATGGCTTTCTAAATAATAACGTTATTATTTAGAAAACCATTCTTAACATGGTGAGGAGGGGGGTGCTTTGTTTTAACTATTCTGTACTTTCACCGAACAATTTAATAAACAAAAGATACCGTAAAAAAATCAATTAAAAACGAGTCACCAACCGGAAGTTAAATTCAGCATCGAATCGTAACTCTTACCAATTATTTAATAAAAGTATTACAATAAAGTACCAATACTAGGATTTATTTTGACCTTCATTTTGTTTTATTCTGACAAAGGGAGATAACTTATCCCAATTTTATGCTTGCATTTTGTAAAAATTGATTTCAAACATTATTCTATTTTTTTTAAAAATGGCGGATAATGAATCATCTGCATTTTCCTGATTTTTGCCGACCTCACAAATGAGTAAGTAAACCCAAATAAATTGTTTGGGACGAATTTCCCAACTGCATTTCCTTTAAAGTAATTTAAGATAAATTTGAAATTCGTCCCAAACAATTTATTTGAAAAAATGCAGACGATTCATTTTGGCTAAGAAACGACAATTAACCCAAACTATTTCTGTACAAAAACAAAAAAGTAAAAAAGGTGTTAAGAAACAATAATGAGGCACAAACAATATTAACAAACAAAAACATGAGACGACAAACATTCATTTAAAATTGAAGAAGTTATTTTCCTACATTTAGATTTACGATTTTTTTCGCAAAAATATATCTATTTGTTATATTAACAACAAGCCGTGCGTGCGTGGTCCCCCTCTGTATGTGACTCGATGTGGCGAGTGTAAAATGCAATCAATTTGGGGCATTTTTTACCCTTGGGGGCGCGAACCAGAATTTTTCTGAGGTCAAGAATGCTCATTTTATATTAGCAGAACAATTGCCTTTACATTTTGGCCAAGTTTCAAAAAAATTGAATGGATGGATCAAACGTTATGGGAGAAAAGGGTCATTTTTTACCATTTTTTTTTTTTTTTTTGACTCCCTGGGGGCGCGAACCAGAATTTTTTTGAGGTCAAGGATGCTCATTTTATATCCAGAACAATTGCCTTTACACTTTGGCCAAGTTTCAGAGAAATTGAATGGATAGATCAAACGTTATGGGAGAAAAGGGTCATTTTTTGCCATTTTGTTTTTTTTTTTACTCCCTGGGGGGCGCGAACCAGAATTTTTCTGAGGTCAAGAATGCTCATTTTATATCCAGAACAATTGCCTTTACACTTTGGCCAAGCTTCAGAGAAATTGAATGGATGGATGAAAAGTTATGGGGCAAATTTCGAGGCCTTTTGACCCCCTGGGGGGCTAACCAGATTTTTTTTCAAAAATCGGAGAATGTCACTTTCTAACCTGACCAAAGTTACAACTTCATGCAAAATTTCAGAGAAATTCAATGGATGGTTGCGGAGAAAAATCCGGATGGACGGACATGCCTCAAAACATAAGTCCCCCGATTTTTTAAATCGGGGGACCAATTAAACACATTTATTTTTAAACATTTCAAAAGATAGTGGGAGTCAATAATCGTAAATTTAAAAACATTTCATAAATTATTAAACAAACCTTTGATTTTATGTTTCGGAACTTTTTAGATGAAGATTAACAATATGTTACAATATCTAACAGAACAAAAAAGGGTGAAAAAAACAAAAAACAGGCAACAAATAAATGTTACCAAAAGCCAGATAAGTTTGTAGCGGATCGAGATGCTATTCGAACGAACGCCAGAAAGCGAATGGCTTGTATAGCCACTTTTTTTCTTTCTCCGGTGTGTTTCGATACGGTTTCCTCTTCACTTCGAAAAGTTTTCGCATGAACGTGTTAACTCAATATTTTTCAACCAATGAAAACCGTTGCAAACCCAAAATCTAACAAGTTTATGTCAAATTAATAAGCCGATGCAAAATTAAACAGAGTTCTCCAGGGGAGGCGATTAGAAAAGAACACTTCAAACCTCACGTACAAGCTCCATCCCCTCGCGCACATCTACATACACACTGGCAAAAGGTAAGGCGAACAGAAACAAATTGCTACTCATCCTTTTGGCTAAGATCAAAGTGTAGTATCTGTTCCGATGGATACTGCACCCCATAGACTGGTATTGTCTTGCCCTTCAGGGCTTGATTTATGCGGGTCTATGGGTCTGTCCTATGCAGTTCTAGGAGGTCCACCCTTCCAGGCTTTGCCTCCCCTCTTTGGGGAGGAGTAAGTTGTCATCGCACAAAAATAACAAGATTCTATCTTGTAAGCGGAACGCTCTGGGTTTAATCCCCAATGGACGACACACGACGTGACCCTCACTCTTTTTCCTCGTGGACCCATATGATGGCTACTGCAAGAGAACTGTCCACTCTTCAGATAGCCAAGCCAAGCACCCGGGCTCTATTCATCAGTTGCTCCTGAGTTTTGGCTGTTAATCCAAAGTGCAACAAGTGTTTGGTTGCGGATGCAATGCTTTCATAGATGTGCACCTAGTCAATGTACGCTGAGATCGACTTTTTCTGTAAGGGGAACACCACAAGCAATGTTTTGAGAAACTCAAAACAGAAATCAACTCAGATTCAACATTAACATACTTCAACACAACCAAAATGTCAGAACTACAGACCAAAGCAAGACTGAAAAGAATTGGAGCTGCACTGATACAAAAAACTTTAACAAGCATCAGAACTAGTGATGGGATGATTCCAATATTTTTCACCGATTCCCATAAAATTACCGATTCTGTTCTAAATTCCTGATTCCGTATCAGAATCAGGAATTTAGAACACAATCGGTAATTACAGATTCCAATTCTTTTTTAAATCTTTAAATATTTAGCTATAGAGTTTTTGTTTTTTTAATTTTCGGATTACCGTAAAAACTCATGTAATATGCGCAAATATTTTCACAAATGTAAAAATACACTGGGCAGGGGTGAGGAGGTGATCTATAGATTTTAGTTTTACTGACAGTTTAAAATTAAAGATTTATCATTTCATCAATTGAAAATTTAGTTAAAAAAAAAAATTAAAAGAATCGTTTTTGGCATCAGAAAATAGGCACAAATTTTTCTGATGCCGATATCGATTCCGATACTCCAAAAGTCCTGATTTTTCCGATTCTCGATTCCGATAAATCATCCCAACACTAATTAAAACAATTACTTTTCTCATTTGTTGAGGGGGGTGTAACAGTATCACACGAACTACTTTCTTAAGCAAACCCTAGCGTAGGAATACTTCTGGAACTCTCCAGCGGCACTTGTAGGCCAATGGTCCACTGATTGTTATTGTATATTACTGATCAATAAAAACTTATTAATATAATGACAAGTTTCTTTGTAATAAACTTACAACAACATAACGTAACACTCTCAACAGTCGTCTTGTCATTATTTGTGGAGCCACATTCAGACCAAATCCCAACCTCATTAAGTTATTTGCAGAGCTACATTCAGACCAAATCCAAACCTCATTAAGTTATTTGCGGAGCCACATTCAGACCAAATCGAAACCTCATTAAGCTATTTGCGGAGCCACATTCAGACCAAATCCAAACCTCATTAAGCTATTTGCGGAGCCACATTCAGACCAAATCCAAACCTCATTAAGCTATTTGCAGAGCCACATTCAGACCAAATCCAAACCTCATTAAGTTATTTGCGGAGCCACATTCAGACCAAATCCCAACCTCATTAAGTTATTTGCAGAGCCACATTCAGACCAAATCCCAACCTCATTAAGTTATTTGCTGAGCCACATTCAGACCAAATCCCAACCTCATTAAGCTATTTGTGGAGCCACATTCAGACCAAATATTTGGAGTACAATCGTTTCTGAAACGATTTGGAATATTTTATTTACTATTATACTTTAGATAATTCCAAAAGGCTTCTTTATCAGCACCCATCATAATATATAGAAGTTAAGCAAGAGAAACATCAAATTTTAGTATTATTTAAAAAGACATATATATCCAATCAATATAGGAAACATAACCTATTATTATGTCATTTTATACCATTCTATTTTGTAAGATCAATAAAGATAATATATAGGATACAGCAAATAAAAATATTTAAATACAGAATGAAACAAGTAGAAATATATATATATATATATATATATATATATATATATATAATAAATATTTGTTATTGTTTATTATATATGTACGTATACGTTTCGTCCTTAATAATCGGGACTCATCAGCATAGAGATATGACTATTCACTACCGGTCATGCGATTCGAAACCCCGGATTACAAGTATTTTGCTACTAAAATCCGACGTCTTAACCACTCGGCCAATTTTGAACAGCGAATAAACTGTGATAATTTTAACACTTTATCGGCGGCTTAACATCTAGTGCGTTCGACTTTTTTAATGAAAGGAACGATACATTTAAAGCTAGTGACGTCATGATGTGTTAATACTTCACTTACAGTGCTCTTACTAGATGGGTTTTTCTAGGAGCTACAAATAATATATATATATATATATATATATATATATATATATATATATATATGTGTGTCAGATTGTATATGAAAAGAAATCAAATAAAGTGCTCGATCATATAAGAGAGCTATATGTAATATACAGTATCTAAATAAATTATATATATATATATATGCAAACATTGTTAAAAATAACAGAATTCGTCTGTTTAATTATACCTTTTTAAATTAACATAGTTTGAGTATCCGACAATTAATAAAATCTTGTTTCTTGGTCTTACCGGATTCCAGGACAAGAATTCATCTGGTCTGGTGGAATATCTAGCTAAGTGCTGTTACTTGAGATAACATCACTCGGAAAAGGTGCACCATTCCTTGTATAGGCATGTAGCCGTGTCGAGGAGATCTTATTTGGGCTTCAAATACTATTTTATTTTGAATATTTGGTCAGGGTTTTCTTGACAAACCCTTATACAGAGAGACCGAAGACACTCGGGGATGGTGTCTTGTAGGTAATTCAAACTCTCCAGTAGGTAATTCATTTTTTTTTTTTTCTTATCTTTTTGTTTTTGCTGGGGATGGGGCATCCTACCGGATGCCAGACATTCACCAGCTATTTCAGACACTCCAGCCGAGAGATCTTTTTAAGATTCTAACTGTCCCTTTAAGTGCAATTGTTTGTACCTCTCTTGCACTCGGTTCACCGGGTATATTCGCCAGATAGCTCTTGAAATTCTTTTTCATTAGTCCTGTTGTTCCTATAATTACTGGTATGATGGAGATTTTCCTAAGATTCCAGTTTCTTTTCATGTCGTACATAAGACCTTGGTATTTCGTAATCTTTTCCCTTTCAGCTCTGTTTAATCATGCATCATTAGAGGCACTGACTTCAACTAGGGTTGCTACTTTCTCCCTTTTGTCCCATATCATGATGTCAGGTTTAACAGCTCCGTTTTCTAGATATGTATGTGTGTGTGTGTGTGTTTATTTACCTCCTCTCCAGGAGGTTAGACACAAGGCCAGTTTTATCTTACTCCCACAAGGTAAGATGTGACCGAAGGTCAGGTCGGGAAAGTGGGACTTTAAAAGCCAGCGCCCGAGAAGGTGAGCACTCTGGCCATTAAAAATTGCCTGGGCAGCCCCATCGGCATTCCCCGGTAGGGGCGCCTCAGGCAGTAAGCACTAAACTTACTCCTCCCCAAAGAGAGAAGGCAAAGCCTGGGATGGTGGACCTCCTAGAACTGCACAGGACAAACCCACAAACTGGCGGAATCAAGCCCCGAAGGACAAAACGACACCGGTCTATAGGGTGTAGTATCCGTCGGAACAGATACTACACTTTCTTCCTAACCAAAAGGCCAGGTGTGTGTGTGTGTGTGTGTGTGTGTGTAGAAATAGAAAAGGAAATATACAGCAGGATTGTATAAATGATGACTGGAAAATCCTTTTCTGTGAAATAAGCTTAATTTAGTTCATGTTTAGTCCTTCAGACACAAATGTGATAAACTATTTCAGTATGTTCGAGGATTGATGATTGCCTTAGTGTAATGTGGATTGGTTGGTTGTAGGTCGTATGTTTATCGGAGCATTTATAAAGCGATGTGTGTCACGGGCCGGTATATTTCTATGATCTTGTAGTGTACATAATTATTTATAATAAAACGAAAACATATTTCTAACTGATCAGCAGTCACTGAGCAAGTGTGTACAACAAAGGCAAAAATTGCGCTGCTGTTATAGATGACGTGCCTGATTTCCGTGACTTCGCGTTGGCAAAGATCGGGCAGGTCACGAAAGCGCCCGAGAGTTTTCGAGACAAAACGCTAAGTGTTAATGGGATACTTGCAGGCAATAATATAAGACGAATAAATTCAAAGAAAAAATACATAGATAAAAAGATAAAAACCGAACAAACTGTGCGGGGGGGGGGGGGCGTCAAATGAAACATTTTCAATCAAATGTGTAGAAAGAATTTTTTTTGTGGGGGGGAGGGAATTTTGTCAATGCTTTCTTTTTCATTTGTTTCGCTGTTTTTCTTTTTTTTTTTGCTAACATAAAACAAAGAAAGAAAGAAAAATGGATTAGGGTTTAAGGTTAGGGTTTCCGTTAGGGTTAGGGCTCCCGTTCTTAGCGATAGCCAAGCCATGCATTTAAACTGTCAAGCTCTAAGACTGGCAGACGCTAATATAAGACGAATAAATTCAAAGAAAAAATACATAGATTAAAATCATTTTTTTTTGTGAAAATAATGTTGTTTTTTTTTGGGGGGGGGGTTAAAATTTTGTCAATGTTTTTATAAGATAAAAGAAAGAAAAAAATGTTATTATTCCGTGAGTGCTCGAGCGCTTCCACGACCTGCTCAGTCGTTGTCGACGCGAAGTCATGGAAATCAGGTGCGTCATTTTGTTAAAATTGCAATTTTTGGTACTGATATAGTACCAAAATTGCAATTTTAACATAATTTATTCTCTATGAAACGATTGTATTAATCAAAACGAACATAAGTCAGTCGTGAGACAACATTTCTCTGCCTGAAAACATAAGAATCTGCTGAAGTCTTATCTGGGTCTTACTTCTCCATATTGTATGAAGTATTCCCGAAGTTATTCTATGGAAACTTTGATAACTCAAAAATTATTTATCTGATCAGACTGAAATTTTGCATAGTGGTTATTAGTGTCAACAGGCATCAATACATACATCCAATTTGAAAAAAAAAACTCAAACTTCGAACCTTTGATCACCTTTGAATGTTAAGAATAAAGGTCAAGGTTATGGTCATGTAAGATGCGGAAATTCATAGGCTACAATCTAATGTTTGAGGAAACAGTATTGAAGGCTTGCAGATGATGTATTTGAAAGGCTATTATTTGAACAATTTTGATGTAAGCATCGGCCAAAGTCTCATCTGGGTCTTACTTCTCGATATTTTATGAAGTATTCCCGAAGTTATGTCATGAAAATGTTGATAACTCAAAATCTATTTATCTGATCAGGGTGAAATTTTTCATGGTGGTTTGTGTTATCAAACAGCATTAGATCCATAGATCAAATATTGAAAAATTGTGTATCTACAGTGAACAGAACCTACGTTATTGCCAAAATTGTGACTGTCACCTTTTCCATGACCTTGACCTCAATATCTAGATATTCTAAAATTAAATCAGTTCTAAGTTAGATCATGACCGATATTTTGATCAAGTTTGGTGACGATTGGTCAAGCGATGTGTATGTTAGACTGTACAGAAACAAACAAAAATTGACCCAAAAAATAAGCTCCACCTTGACGGAGGTAACAAACCAAATAATCAACTATAAACATCATCCAGCAAATATAAAGTTGTAAAGATGGTTAGGGTAAGGGTGAGGTTGAACAATAATTTAGTTGCAGAATAACGTGTAGGAACCTGATGCGTAAAATAAAATACTTAGCTTAACATTTGTATATTTGTCTTATACAGGGTGGGCCAAAATAAGGGTCCTATCTTTAAATTTGAATAACTTGAATTTGAATAACTTCCACAAAATAAAAGTTAAACTCACCAAACTTTATGTGTGTGTAGACTGACCCTTCCGAGATTTTTTGAAATAAACAAAACAAATTTTAGCCGAAAAACACTTCTTAAAACTTACAAAAACTAAAGTATTGTTTTTTACACTGTTTTGAGTTTTTTAAGAAAAAATAATGTTTTCTAAATGAGGGTACGTTCCTTAGGGCTAATACGGCTCATGCTTGCTTCGGAAGGGGTCCTTTACTTATTCTAAAAAAAAAAATTTAAAAAAATCAATAAATAAAAAAGTTATGAATTTTTAAAAATAGGACCCTTATTTTTGCCCACCCTGTATTTATTTATTTCGCTAGTGTCACTCACTATTTCTGAGCTAAATTCCCATCTTTCAAGTTTAGGATCTCAGCTAAGACTACCTCCGTTGGTCAATTCATGTTACACCCTTCTTTGTTCCACGCTGAGATCCTTCTCTCCCTCCAACCAGTCTCAGATGGAGCTATATACTTCCTTCTGAATTTTCAATCCTGACTCCTCCTCCGGATAATTATTCATGACGTCACTTCGTCTGTATAACACAATGGATCTGTTGTTTTCATATTGTCATCTACTTCCTAGCTAATCTCCCCCGGCGGTCCCAGTTTCTAGGGGTGAGGGAAGTCTATAGTATCACATTTGTAATGAACCTTTTTTATAAACATTGGCGTCCGAGTGGATTTATCAGCCAATAAATAGACAATGCGGGTGTATAATGGTTTATACAGGCATCGATAAGTGAAAACGTAACACTAAGTGTTCTGAAGAGATGATAGCAAAACGGAAATTGGTAATACTGAGTGAGTTGATATCCGAGTTTGGGTTATGGAAGAACACAGGCTTTGTACCTTCGGAAAAAAATAAGAAGAATGCACTAATACAAATCAACGAAAGATGATTGGCAGAGGAAGAACTGTAAGTTGTGTCAGGAATGGAGAACTAGAAGACTTACACGATATACAACTTATGGAAGTGGGCAGGGCTTTATACCTCTCTATAACCTCTTCTAAAAAGGGAGGAAGTTCAGATATCAATCGATTGTCCCTGCTCCAAAACGTGCATGATCCGTGTTGGGATCAGAACTAGACATTTGAACGAGGTTAGCTATTAATATAAGATGATTGGCAGAGGAAGAACTGTAAGTTGTGTCAGGAATGGAGAACTAGAAGACTTACACGATATACAACTTATGGAAGTGGGCAGGGCTTTATACCTCTCTATAACCTCTTCTAAAAAGGGAGGAAGTTCAGATATCAATCGATTGTCCCTGCTCCAAAACGTGCATGATCCGTGTTGGGATCAGAACTAGACATTTGAACGAGGTTAGCTATTAATATAAGATGATTGGCAGAGGAAGAACTGTAAGTTGTGTCAGGAATGGAGAACTAGAAGACTTACACGATATACAACTTATTGAAGTGGGCAGGGCTTTATACCTCTCTATAACCTCTTCTAAAAAGGGAGGAAGTTCAGATATCAATCGATTGTCCCTGCTCCAAAACGTGCATGATCCGTGTTGGGATCAGAACTAGACATTTGAACGAGGTTAGCTATTAATATAAGATGATTGGCAGAGGAAGAACTGTAAGTTGTGTCAGGAATGGAGACCTAGAAGACTTACACGATATACAACTTATGGAAGTGGGCAGGGCTTTATACCTCTCTATAACCTCTTCTAAAAAGGGAGGAAGTTCAGATATCAATCGATTGTCCCTGCTCCAAAACGTGCATGATCCGTGTTGGGATCAGAACTAGACATTTGAACGAGGTTAGCTATTAATATAAGATGATTGGCAGAGGAAGAACTGTAAGTTGTGTCAGGAATGGAGAACTAGAAGACTTACACGATATACAACTTATGGAAGTGGGCAGGGCTTTATACCTCTCTATAACCTCTTCTAAAAAGGGAGGAAGTTCAGATATCAATCGATTGTCCCTGCTCCAAAACGTGCATGATCCGTGTTGGGATCAGAACTAGACATTTGAACGAGGTTAGCTATTAATATAAGATGATTGGCAGAGGAAGAACTGTAAGTTGTGTCAGGAATGGAGAACTAGAAGACTTACACGATATACAACTTATGGAAGTGGGCAGGGTTTTATACCTCTCTATAACCTCTTCTAAAAAGGGAGGAAGTTCAGATATCAATCGATTGTCCCTGCTCCAAAACGTGCATGATCCGTGTTGGGATCAGAACTAGACATTTGAACGAGGTTAGCTATTAATATAAGATGATTGGCAGAGGAAGAACTGTAAGTTGTGTCAGGAATGGAGAACTAGAAGACTTACACGATATACAACTTATTGAAGTGGGCAGGGCTTTATACCTCTCTATAACCTCTTCTAAAAAGGGAGGAAGTTCAGATATCAATCGATTGTCCCTGCTCCAAAACGTGCATGATCCGTGTTGGGATCAGAACTAGACATTTGAACGAGGTTAGCTATTAATATAAGATGATTGGCAGAGGAAGAACTGTAAGTTGTGTCAGGAATGGAGAACTAGAAGACTTACACGATATACAACTTATTGAAGTGGGCAGGGCTTTATACCTCTCTATAACCTCTTCTAAAAAGGGAGGAAGTTCAGATATCAATCGATTGTCCCTGCTCCAAAACGTGCATGATCCGTGTTGGGATCAGAACTAGACATTTGAACGAGGTTAGCTATTAATATAAGATGATTGGCAGAGGAAGAACTGTAAGTTGTGTCAGGAATGGAGACCTAGAAGACTTACACGATATACAACTTATGGAAGTGGGCAGGGCTTTATACCTCTCTATAACCTCTTCTAAAAAGGGAGGAAGTTCAGATATCAATCGATTGTCCCTGCTCCAAAACGTGCATGATCCGTGTTGGGATCAGAACTAGACATTTGAACGAGGTTAGCTATTAATATAAGATGATTGGCAGAGGAAGAACTGTAAGTTGTGTCAGGAATGGAGAACTAGAAGACTTACACGATATACAACTTATGGAAGTGGGCAGGGCTTTATACCTCTCTATAACCTCTTCTAAAAAGGGAGGAAGTTCAGATATCAATCGATTGTCCCTGCTCCAAAACGTGCATGATCCGTGTTGGGATCAGAACTAGACATTTGAACGAGGTTAGCTATTAATATAAGATGATTGGCAGAGGAAGAACTGTAAGTTGTGTCAGGAATGGAGAACTAGAAGACTTACACGATATACAACTTATGGAAGTGGGCAGGGCTTTATACCTCTCTATAACCTCTTCTAAAAAGGGAGGAAGTTCAGATATCAATCGATTGTCCCTGCTCCAAAACGTGCATGATCCGTGTTGGGATCAGAACTAGACATTTGAACGAGGTTAGCTATTAATATAAGATGATTGGCAGAGGAAGAACTGTAAGTTGTGTCAGGAATGGAGAACTAGAAGACTTACACGATATACAACTTATGGAAGTGGGCAGGGTTTTATACCTCTCTATAACCTCTTCTAAAAAGGGAGGAAGTTCAGATATCAATCGATTGTCCCTGCTCCAAAACGTGCATGATCCGTGTTGGGATCAGAACTAGACATTTGAACGAGGTTAGCTATTAATATAAGATGATTGGCAGAGGAAGAACTGTAAGTTGTGTCAGGAATGGAGAACTAGAAGACTTACACGATATACAACTTATGGAAGTGGGCAGGGCTTTATACCTCTCTATAACCTCTTCTAAAAAGGGAGGAAGTTCAGATATCAATCGATTGTCCCTGCTCCAAAACGTGCATGATCCGTGTTGGGATCAGAACTAGACATTTGAACGAGGTTAGCTATTAATATAAGATGATTGGCAGAGGAAGAACTGTAAGTTGTGTCAGGAATGGAGACCTAGAAGACTTACACGATATACAACTTATGGAAGTGGGCAGGGCTTTATACCTCTCTATAACCTCTTCTAAAAAGGGAGGAAGTTCAGATATCAATCGATTGTCCCTGCTCCAAAACGTGCATGATCCGTGTTGGGATCAGAACTAGACATTTGAACGAGGTTAGCTATTAATATAAGATGATTGGCAGAGGAAGAACTGTAAGTTGTGTCAGGAATGGAGAACTAGAAGACTTACACGATATACAACTTATGGAAGTGGGCAGGGCTTTATACCTCTCTATAACCTCTTCTAAAAAGGGAGGAAGTTCAGATATCAATCGATTGTCCCTGCTCCAAAACGTGCATGATCCGTGTTGGGATCAGAACTAGACATTTGAACGAGGTTAGCTATTAATATAAGATGATTGGCAGAGGAAGAACTGTAAGTTGTGTCAGGAATGGAGAACTAGAAGACTTACACGATATACAACTTATGGAAGTGGGCAGGGCTTTATACCTCTCTATAACCTCTTCTAAAAAGGGAGGAAGTTCAGATATCAATCGATTGTCCCTGCTCCAAAACGTGCATGATCCGTGTTGGGATCAGAACTAGACATTTGAACGAGGTTAGCTATTAATATAAGATGATTGGCAGAGGAAGAACTGTAAGTTGTGTCAGGAATGGAGAACTAGAAGACTTACACGATATACAACTTATGGAAGTGGGCAGGGTTTTATACCTCTCTATAACCTCTTCTAAAAAGGGAGGAAGTTCAGATATCAATCGATTGTCCCTGCTCCAAAACGTGCATGATCCGTGTTGGGATCAGAACTAGACATTTGAACGAGGTTAGCTATTAATATAAGATGATTGGCAGAGGAAGAACTGTAAGTTGTGTCAGGAATGGAGAACTAGAAGACTTACACGATATACAACTTATGGAAGTGGGCAGGGCTTTATACCTCTCTATAACCTCTTCTAAAAAGGGAGGAAGTTCAGATATCAATCGATTGTCCCTGCTCCAAAACGTGCATGATCCGTGTTGGGATCAGAACTAGACATTTGAACGAGGTTAGCTATTAATATAAGATGATTGGCAGAGGAAGAACTGTAAGTTGTGTCAGGAATGGAGAACTAGAAGACTTACACGATATACAACTTATGGAAGTGGGCAGGGTTTTATACCTCTCTATAACCTCTTCTAAAAAGGGAGGAAGTTCAGATATCAATCGATTGTCCCTGCTCCAAAACGTGCATGATCCGTGTTGGGATCAGAACTAGACATTTGAACGAGGTTAGCTATTAATATAAGATGATTGGCAGAGGAAGAACTGTAAGTTGTGTCAGGAATGGAGAACTAGAAGACTTACACGATATACAACTTATGGAAGTGGGCAGGGCTTTATACCTCTCTATAACCTCTTCTAAAAAGGGAGGAAGTTCAGATATCAATCGATTGTCCCTGCTCCAAAACGTGCATGATCCGTGTTGGGATCAGAACTAGACATTTGAACGAGGTTAGCTATTAATATAAGATGATTGGCAGAGGAAGAACTGTAAGTTGTGTCAGGAATGGAGAACTAGAAGACTTACACGATATACAACTTATGGAAGTGGGCAGGGCTTTATACCTCTCTATAACCTCTTCTAAAAAGGGAGGAAGTTCAGATATCAATCGATTGTCCCTGCTCCAAAACGTGCATGATCCGTGTTGGGATCAGAACTAGACATTTGAACGAGGTTAGCTATTAATATAAGATGATTGGCAGAGGAAGAACTGTAAGTTGTGTCAGGAATGGAGAACTAGAAGACTTACACGATATACAACTTATGGAAGTGGGCAGGGCTTTATACCTCTCTATAACCTCTTCTAAAAAGGGAGGAAGTTCAGATATCAATCGATTGTCCCTGCTCCAAAACGTGCATGATCCGTGTTGGGATCAGAACTAGACATTTGAACGAGGTTAGCTATTAATATAAGATGATTGGCAGAGGAAGAACTGTAAGTTGTGTCAGGAATGGAGAACTAGAAGACTTACACGATATACAACTTATGGAAGTGGGCAGGGTTTTATACCTCTCTATAACCTCTTCTAAAAAGGGAGGAAGTTCAGATATCAATCGATTGTCCCTGCTCCAAAACGTGCATGATCCGTGTTGGGATCAGAACTAGACATTTGAACGAGGTTAGCTATTAATATAAGATGATTGGCAGAGGAAGAACTGTAAGTTGTGTCAGGAATGGAGAACTAGAAGACTTACACGATATACAACTTATGGAAGTGGGCAGGGCTTTATACCTCTCTATAACCTCTTCTAAAAAGGGAGGAAGTTCAGATATCAATCGATTGTCCCTGCTCCAAAACGTGCATGATCCGTGTTGGGATCAGAACTAGACATTTGAACGAGGTTAGCTATTAATATAAGATTATTGGCAGAGGAAGAACTGTAAGTTGTGTCAGGAATGGAGAACTAGAAGACTTACACGATATACAACTTATGGAAGTGGGCAGGGCTTTATACCTCTCTATAACCTCTTCTAAAAAGGGAGGAAGTTCAGATATCAATCGATTGTCCCTGCTCCAAAACGTGCATGATCCGTGTTGGGATCAGAACTAGACATTTGAACGAGGTTAGCTATTAATATAAGATGATTGGCAGAGGAAGAACTGTAAGTTGTGTCAGGAATGGAGAACTAGAAGACTTACACGATATACAACTTATGGAAGTGGGCAGGGCTTTATACCTCTCTATAACCTCTTCTAAAAAGGGAGGAAGTTCAGATATCAATCGATTGTCCCTGCTCCAAAACGTGCATGATCCGTGTTGGGATCAGAACTAGACATTTGAACGAGGTTAGCTATTAATATAAGATGATTGGCAGAGGAAGAACTGTAAGTTGTGTCAGGAATGGAGAACTAGAAGACTTACACGATATACAACTTATGGAAGTGGGCAGGGCTTTATACCTCTCTATAACCTCTTCTAAAAAGGGAGGAAGTTCAGATATCAATCGATTGTCCCTGCTCCAAAACGTGCATGATCCGTGTTGGGATCAGAACTAGACATTTGAACGAGGTTAGCTATTAATATAAGATGATTGGCAGAGGAAGAACTGTAAGTTGTGTCAGGAATGGAGACCTAGAAGACTTACACGATATACAACTTATGGAAGTGGGCAGGGTTTTATACCTCTCTATAACCTCTTCTAAAAAGGGAGGAAGTTCAGATATCAATCGATTGTCCCTGCTCCAAAACGTGCATGATCCGTGTTGGGATCAGAACTAGACATTTGAACGAGGTTAGCTATTAATATAAGATGATTGGCAGAGGAAGAACTGTAAGTTGTGTCAGGAATGGAGAACTAGAAGACTTACACGATATACAACTTATGGAAGTGGGCAGGGCTTTATACCTCTCTATAACCTCTTCTAAAAAGGGAGGAAGTTCAGATATCAATCGATTGTCCCTGCTCCAAAACGTGCATGATCCGTGTTGGGATGAGAACTAGACATTTGAACGAGGTTAGCTATTAATATAAGATGATTGGCAGAGGAAGAACTGTAAGTTGTGTCAGGAATGGAGAACTAGAAGACTTACACGATATACAACTTATGGAAGTGGGCAGGGCTTTATACCTCTCTATAACCTCTTCTAAAAAGGGAGGAAGTTCAGATATCAATCGATTGTCCCTGCTCCAAAACGTGCATGATCCGTGTTGGGATCAGAACTAGACATTTGAACGAGGTTAGCTATTAATATAAGATGATTGGCAGAGGAAGAACTGTAAGTTGTGTCAGGAATGGAGAACTAGAAGACTTACACGATATACAACTTATGGAAGTGGGCAGGGTTTTATACCTCTCTATAACCTCTTCTAAAAAGGGAGGAAGTTCAGATATCAATCGATTGTCCCTGCTCCAAAACGTGCATGATCCGTGTTGGGATCAGAACTAGACATTTGAACGAGGTTAGCTATTAATATAAGATGATTGGCAGAGGAAGAACTGTAAGTTGTGTCAGGAATGGAGAACTAGAAGACTTACACGATATACAACTTATGGAAGTGGGCAGGGCTTTATACCTCTCTATAACCTCTTCTAAAAAGGGAGGAAGTTCAGATATCAATCGATTGTCCCTGCTCCAAAACGTGCATGATCCGTGTTGGGATCAGAACTAGACATTTGAACGAGGTTAGCTATTAATATAAGATGATTGGCAGAGGAAGAACTGTAAGTTGTGTCAGGAATGGAGAACTAGAAGACTTACACGATATACAACTTATGGAAGTGGGCAGGGCTTTATACCTCTCTATAACCTCTTCTAAAAAGGGAGGAAGTTCAGATATCAATCGATTGTCCCTGCTCCAAAACGTGCATGATCCGTGTTGGGATCAGAACTAGACATTTGAACGAGGTTAGCTATTAATATAAGATGATTGGCAGAGGAAGAACTGTAAGTTGTGTCAGGAATGGAGAACTAGAAGACTTACACGATATACAACTTATGGAAGTGGGCAGGGCTTTATACCTCTCTATAACCTCTTCTAAAAAGGGAGGAAGTTCAGATATCAATCGATTGTCCCTGCTCCAAAACGTGCATGATCCGTGTTGGGATCAGAACTAGACATTTGAACGAGGTTAGCTATTAATATAAGATGATTGGCAGAGGAAGAACTGTAAGTTGTGTCAGGAATGGAGAACTAGAAGACTTACACGATATACAACTTATGGAAGTGGGCAGGGCTTTATACCTCTCTATAACCTCTTCTAAAAAGGGAGGAAGTTCAGATATCAATCGATTGTCCCTGCTCCAAAACGTGCATGATCCGTGTTGGGATCAGAACTAGACATTTGAACGAGGTTAGCTATTAATATAAGATGATTGGCAGAGGAAGAACTGTAAGTTGTGTCAGGAATGGAGAACTAGAAGACTTACACGATATACAACTTATGGAAGTGGGCAGGGTTTTATACCTCTCTATAACCTCTTCTAAAAAGGGAGGAAGTTCAGATATCAATCGATTGTCCCTGCTCCAAAACGTGCATGATCCGTGTTGGGATCAGAACTAGACATTTGAACGAGGTTAGCTATTAATATAAGATGATTGGCAGAGGAAGAACTGTAAGTTGTGTCAGGAATGGAGAACTAGAAGACTTACACGATATACAACTTATGGAAGTGGGCAGGGCTTTATACCTCTCTATAACCTCTTCTAAAAAGGGAGGAAGTTCAGATATCAATCGATTGTCCCTGCTCCAAAACGTGCATGATCCGTGTTGGGATCAGAACTAGACATTTGAACGAGGTTAGCTATTAATATAAGATGATTGGCAGAGGAAGAACTGTAAGTTGTGTCAGGAATGGAGAACTAGAAGACTTACACGATATACAACTTATGGAAGTGGGCAGGGCTTTATACCTCTCTATAACCTCTTCTAAAAAGGGAGGAAGTTCAGATATCAATCGATTGTCCCTGCTCCAAAACGTGCATGATCCGTGTTGGGATCAGAACTAGACATTTGAACGAGGTTAGCTATTAATATAAGATGATTGGCAGAGGAAGAACTGTAAGTTGTGTCAGGAATGGAGAACTAGAAGACTTACACGATATACAACTTATGGAAGTGGGCAGGGTTTTATACCTCTCTATAACCTCTTCTAAAAAGGGAGGAAGTTCAGATATCAATCGATTGTCCCTGCTCCAAAACGTGCATGATCCGTGTTGGGATCAGAACTAGACATTTGAACGAGGTTAGCTATTAATATAAGATGATTGGCAGAGGAAGAACTGTAAGTTGTGTCAGGAATGGAGAACTAGAAGACTTACACGATATACAACTTATGGAAGTGGGCAGGGCTTTATACCTCTCTATAACCTCTTCTAAAAAGGGAGGAAGTTCAGATATCAATCGATTGTCCCTGCTCCAAAACGTGCATGATCCGTGTTGGGATCAGAACTAGACATTTGAACGAGGTTAGCTATTAATATAAGATGATTGGCAGAGGAAGAACTGTAAGTTGTGTCAGGAATGGAGAACTAGAAGACTTACACGATATACAACTTATGGAAGTGGGCAGGGCTTTATACCTCTCTATAACCTCTTCTAAAAAGGGAGGAAGTTCAGATATCAATCGATTGTCCCTGCTCCAAAACGTGCATGATCCGTGTTGGGATCAGAACTAGACATTTGAACGAGGTTAGCTATTAATATAAGATGATTGGCAGAGGAAGAACTGTAAGTTGTGTCAGGAATGGAGAACTAGAAGACTTACACGATATACAACTTATGGAAGTGGGCAGGGTTTTATACCTCTCTATAACCTCTTCTAAAAAGGGAGGAAGTTCAGATATCAATCGATTGTCCCTGCTCCAAAACGTGCATGATCCGTGTTGGGATCAGAACTAGACATTTGAACGAGGTTAGCTATTAATATAAGATGATTGGCAGAGGAAGAACTGTAAGTTGTGTCAGGAATGGAGAACTAGAAGACTTACACGATATACAACTTATGGAAGTGGGCAGGGCTTTATACCTCTCTATAACCTCTTCTAAAAAGGAAGAAAGTTCAGAGGATGGTCAGATATCAATCGATTGTCCCTGCTCCAAAACGTGCATGATCCGTGTTGGGATCAGAACTAGACATTTGAACGAGGTTAGCTATTAATATAACGCATGATCGTGTGGTGGCTATCTGTTAATTATTGACTGTGGACGTGGGCGACTGGTCATATGAAGGGAATTGTGAGCAGAAATGACGGTTACAGTTGCAGAAGAACTAGAGAATGTAATTCTTGAATGAGGTCCAGTTATGGAGGTATTGATTGATAATGGCAGCAATGGTTTTCCGCTTAGAACTCCTCCAAGCAATTTTTCAAAAATGTAAGATAAAAATTTACTACAGGGCAGCATACAACCCAGTGGGACATGGAATAGTGGAATGACACCATCGGACTGAAAGCAATAGCGGAAAGAGAGGGAATATATCCAGTAGACCTTTTGGTACAACATGGCACCCAAGGTTGAACAGACAAAGGAGACAGTACCGCAAAGAATGATTTTTACACATGAGTAGAGGCACCCTCAGATGGTATTATTGAATAACAATGAGGAAAGGCTGACGACAATTCAAATTGGGTAAGATAGTTTGTATATGTGTTTTTATTGTTTATGAAATCGAGAATCATCATCATCATCATCATCATCATCGTCGGTTTAACGTCCGTTTTAGATGCTAGCATGCATTGGGCGACTTCAAGGAATTGACTTCTAAACTAGCCTATCTCTTACTCTCAAGTCCATTCTTACAACTTCCTCACATTTTTCCGTGAACTGAACCTGCTATCTCAACTGTCCTACACCTACTACTCTCATCCATTCTTTCAACATGGCAATACCGTCGAAGTCTCCTGTTCTGCACACATCTCCCAATACTGTCCAGATTTAATCTTCCTCTGAGGTCATCAGAACTAAGCATGTCTTTAAAACTCACATTACACATCTATCGTATCATTTTCATATCCTCAACCTGACTAAGGTTTATTTTGCATGGAAGTGAAACCCTGTCAGGCTGAGGATATGCGTTGCATGGAGAGAAATGATATAAAAATGATATGCCTTGTGTGCGATCAATAAAAGTTTTAAAAAATATCATTCAAAAAACATTTCTTAAAACCATCATCACACTGCGTAAATATGCTTGATAGACTCTTCCCTTTGTCGACAGTTGTAATGCTCTGCAGCTCAACCCACTTACCTACGTTCCTGTATTCTTGTTCCAGTTAAACAAATATATTATTTTAGAGAAAACGGTCTTAACTTTTAGAAGTTAGGAGTGTAAAAATTTGGTACTTTTTAGGAATAGGTATCCAATAGAATTTCACTACTTATGTCATCAATTCCGAGTTTCACCGAAGACTTCAAAGACTGCCAAATCTTATTGAACTTCACCGAACGAACTGAATGTATCATTATCGTGTTTTTGTTTTGTTTTTTGCAAAGAAATTAATTAACGAAATAAACTTCTGATTTTATCTTGTATTTAAGTGTATTCCGTAATGTTGTTCTGTTACTTCTACACTATACGAACCAAACTGTTTTTTTTATCCTAACCCTAACCTAATCCTAACCAAACTGTTTTTTTTATCCTAACCCTAACCTAATCCTAACCAAACACTAACCTAAGTTTTAGCTTTAGTTCAGCAAAAGTCGGTTTAGTTCAGTTTGTATTGTGTAGAAGCATCGGAACTTTATTCGGCTTTCTCCGTTTGTAGTCAGATCTGCTTACGTCACAACTACAAATCTCTGGATACCTATTCCTAAAAAGCACCAAAAATTTATTTCATTTCTACACCGTTTTTCTCATCGAGTATGTAAAGGTGTAAAACTATGAAATTTGATCCGGATTGTAAATATTCACATCCTTGCACATTCCGTTTTATAAAAAAGCTTAAACTCGGTTCCCCAACTTCTAACGTGAATCCCTACTATCAGGTCTTCTTTTTCTAACATTAGGGGGTCTGCATTCCAACTTTCTAGAGGTTGAAATTCATTTACAAGAGACAAAACTGGACTCATTCTTTCTGTGTGAAACTGACATTAGCCATCAGCTTCTACCGATGATTTCATAATTAAAGAGTTACTCGAATATGACATCAAAACCCGACCCTCATGATCATCATGGACATAGAATTAGTGCCTACATTAGGGACGGCTTTCTATGTGTTAGGTACATGTACAAAGAAGACCCTAAATTGACCAATGGTAGAGACATCTCCAAAGAAGACCCTAAATTACCCTATGGTATGGACATTTCCAAAGAAGACCCTAAATTGCCCTATGGTAAGGACATCTCCAAAGAAGACTCTAAATTGCCCTATGGTAGGGACATCTCCAAAGAAGACCTTAAATTGCCCTATGGTAGGGATATCTCAAAAGAAGACTCTAAATTGCCCTGTGGTAGGGACATCTCCAAAGAAGACCCTAAATTGCCCTATGGTACGGACATCTTCAAAGAAGACCCTAAATTGCCCTATGGTAGGGTCATCTCCAAAAAAGACCCTAAATTGCCCTATGGTAGGGACATCTCCAAAGAAGACCCTAAATTGCCCTATGGTAGGGACATCTCCAAAGAAGACCCTAAATTGCCCTATGGTAGGGACATCTCCAAAGAAGACCCTAAATTACCCTATGGTAAGGACATCTCCAAAGAAGACCCTAAATTGCCCTATGGTAAGGACATCTCCAAAGAAGACCCTAAATTGCCCTATGGTAGGGTCATCTCCAAAAAAGACCCTAAATTGCTCTATGGTAGCGACATCTCCAAAGAAGACCCTAAATTGCCCTATGGTAGGGACATCTCCAAAGAAGACCCTAAATTGTCCAATGGTAGGGACATCTCCAAAGAAGACCCTAAATTGCCCTATGGTACGGACATCTTCAAAGAAGACCCTAAATTGCCCTATGGTAGGGTCATCTCCAAAAAAGACCCTAAATTGCCCTATGGTAGGGACATCTCCAAAGAAGACCCTAAATTGCCCTATGGTAGGGACATCTCCAAAGAAGACCCTAAATTGCCCTATGGTAGGGACATCTCCAAAGAAGACCCTAAATTACCCTATGGTAAGGACATCTCCAAAGAAGACCCTAAATTGCCCTATGGTAAGGACATCTCCAAAGAAGACCCTAAATTGCCCTATGGTAGGGTCATCTCCAAAAAAGACCCTAAATTGCTCTATGGTAGCGACATCTCCAAAGAAGACCCTAAATTGCCCTATGGTAGGGACATCTCCAAAGAAGACCCTAAATTGTCTTATATCTGTTTCTGTGTAGCACTTACAACACTACATTCATCTTTGCCCTCTATTATCCCCACAATTACAGAGTTACTATCTTTGAGATTATCTCTGAGAAAATTGACCATATCCTGTCTGTCTACCCTTCTGCCAGCATTCATGTTTGTGGTGACTTTAATGTCCACAATTTTGAATGGCTAGTCCACTCAAACAAGACTGATGATGAATGGAGATTTTTTCCTTACTTATGATATAATGCATATTGTTGACAAACTTACTCGCGTACCCGATACTGATGGGTATTTTGCAAGTCTTCTTGATCTTTTCCTGACAGTTGAACTTACTTTTGCTGTATAAAAGGTAATTTAATCTTGAATTTTTTAAATTATGAAACGAAAACCTATCTTCAATTTCTTTTACCCTTCCGCCAGCATTTATTTCTGTGGTGACTTTAATCTTCACAATGCTTAATGGCTAGTCCTCTCAAACAAGACCGATGATACAGGAAGGTTTTGTTATGATTTTTCCCTTGCTTATGATCTAACAGATTGTTTACAAACCTACTCGCGTACCTGATGTTGACAGACATTTTGCAAGACTTCTTGATCTTTCTTTGACAACTTGTCCTGAACAGGGCTCATCCACTGTTCTGTCTTTGCTGGGATCTTCTGATCATTCAGTTGTCTAAATTAAGATCAAAACAAAGTACAATAAGACCTTTGATATCCCTTTCCATCACAGAGTGTATCGATACTCGAGGACTGACTGGGATAGCCTCACATCTTTCATATCAGAAATTCCACTGCATTCTATTTTTGAAAAGAATGTGTCCTGTATCACATCCGATTTAACTTATTGGTCAATCGTTAGTATCGATAATTTCATAACCTCTAAGAAATTCTGACAGAAACCAAACAGCCAGCCGTGGTACACCTCTGAACATTGCTCACAGAAATCACTATTTCAATTGCTTTTAACGAAATAGATGTTCTGAAACTAAAGCCGCCTTCGCAACCACTGCAAAAGGGTTACATAAAACGTAAGAGAGTCCTGTGCCCAATCCGTTAAATCTAGAGTGGCTGAGCAGAGGCTTGATTCCCACGAGTTTTAGGGAATAACAAACAGGTTCCCGAACAGACGTAAGACCTCTATTTAACCACCATCAATGAACCAGAGGTGATTTCCTCAGCATCCGATAAAGCCAAACTTTTTGCAAAAAACTTTGCATCAAATTCCGCTTTTTGCGATCAGACCCGCCTACTTCCTGAATTCCCCCCTATGACTGTAAACACCCTGAGTGACCTCCATATATCTGTCCGAGATGTTGCCAAACTTAACAAGTTAACAACTGTTCCTGACAACATTCTAATCATAGTACTTAAAAAGTTGCTTAAAAAGGTGCAACCGGAACTAGCTCCTATTCTTACAAAGCGGTTCAATTGTTGCTCAAAGGTGAATTCTTCCTCATCACCTTGGAAAACTTTGTCAGTCTGCTGAGTATTTAAAAGTACTGGAGATCGATCTTCTGTATCGCATTAACAACCAATCACTCTCCTGTGCGTCATGAGTAAGTTGTTTGAATCTGTGATGAATCAAGAAGTTGTCAACCACCTCAGCAAAAACAATCTACTCAGTGACAAACAATATCGATTTTGTCCTGTAAGATAAACAGCTGATGTGCTGACTGTAATATCACACAGGATCAGTGAATCTATTAACGAGAGTCTTCATTACTAGAGCAGTAGCTCTTGAAACATCAAAGGCTTTTGATAGGGTTTGGCACAAAGGTTTACTTCACAAGCTTGCTAGCTATGGAATATATAAAAATGTCTTCTCAACCATCAAATCCTTTCTCTTCGATAGGTTTATAAAAGTAGTCATTGATTGGCAGAAGTTTGAAGCACATTGTATCAATTCCGGCATACCTCAACAATCGATTCTGGGCACAAGTCTCTTCTTGAACTTCATCAATGATCTCTCAAATCACATTCTAAGATCATTTGTTGACACGTATGCAGATGACACAACTATCTATGGCAACACTTTGAAGAGCATTAATGATCAAGATCTTTTTTATTCTCTCTCTTCTGACCTGGAGCATGTGGTGCAGTGAGGAAAAAGGTGGCTGGTCACTTTTAATACGTCTAAAACTAAGCTTCTCTCCTTTCACCACCAACGCTCTGATCCTCATTTTGCCCCAATTGAAATGAATGGCTCTATCCTTGAGGAAGCCTCCTGCTTTGATAAGCTTTTAGGACTGACCTTTACTCCAGACCTCAAATAGAAGACTTACATCAAATCTGTTTCTAAGGCTGCTGGAAAATGGTTGGATCATTCTATTGCTCCAGAAAGTATTTCACACCCGACGCAATTCTCTACCTGTATTTGAGCCAGATACGTCCTAAGATGGAGTACTGGTGATGGGGAGGTGCCGTTCAGAGCACTCTTTCCTGCCTTGACAGGGTACAAAACGGGGAGGTGACGGTGATTAAGTGGATAACGACATCGACTGAAGACCTGGGTGTTCCAAGTTCAAATATCGGGGAAACTAATGCCAACACCAGAATTATCTGATTCACACGAAAGAAGAAGAAGAAGAGTACAAAACCGACTTCAAAATCTAGTGGGGGATGTCTTTTTCTTTTCTCTACAGTCTCTTTCTCACAGAAGAGAGGTTGCTAGTCTTTCTCTACTCTATCGTTATTTTCGTGGTAGTTGCTTGACTGAGCTTTAATCTTTGGTTCCCCCATGTAAAACATTCACAACAAAAACTCGTCTAGCTACAACCACTGTAAATAATTTCCCTTTCTTTCTCTGTGTACCTAAAACTAAATGGAATTTCCATGAACAAAGTTTCTTTCCAAGAACTACCCGTCTGCGGAATGCAATACCACAAGGTTGCTTCCCAGATGACTACACCATGGTCGTTTTCAAGTTCAATGTAAAAAAATCATTGTTGAGCCGTTCGCTTAAATAATCAAATTCTGCCCAGTTTCAACCATCGTTACCAATCCTCACGGTGTTGTTTCCCCATTCACCTGATAAACTCATTAACCTTTATCCTCGAGTGGCCTTTGAGACTTGATAAGCGGTGACCCATTAGTACAGTAAAAAGAATGAAATTAAAGATGCAATGAAAGACAAAACGAATAATTATAAAATTATTTTGTTATCGCTAAAATAATCAAATTGTTCGTCTTTTTCAATATAGAGCAATTGAGTCTATATTTAGATTTTTACACTGTTGTAGGCTACGACATTCGACTTATTGTAGAGCAGGGGCGGACAACCTTTTCGGAGTGAGGGCCAGATGAGACTTTTGGAAGGAGATCGCGGGCCGGAGTGAAAAACGAAATCTACGAATTACTATATTTTGTTTACATCAATAAATTGTACAAAAATTGCATTGAACACTCTACAAATCTGATATTTCTTCTCAGGAGACTTCTGTATGTGATGTTATAAAAGGCGCCGACGAAGAGCCATTTTAGAATCATAAAAAATAATGACGGGGGAAGTAGCAAGTTGATCCAGCATTTGTTTTGACACACCTCACATAAGTTCTGTTTTATGCCCTTTTCTCGTCTCTCGTTTCCTCTTTGTCTCTCTCTTTCTCTTTTTCTATTTTTATCTCAGGCCAAGGATTTGAAATTAATAGTTAAAGAAAAATGAAATATACATGCATCATCGCTCGCTGATATTTATACATTTTTATACTATTGTAAATCTTAATTGAAACCTACTTTTACGTCTATGTCACAAAATGATATGAGTTTTACTGGGAGGTCCGCAGGCCGGATTGCAATAATAAAGCATAACCGGGTTGCGGGCCGGACGCTAAAATGTAATGTCAACAAACATCTCGCTGCACAACTCCCTACTTTGGATGCCCCTATAAATCTGGCTCCAAATTCACAGTAGCCCCTTACGCCTCGGTGACAATATGCCTTTAATATAAGAATATAAATAAATTTAAAAAATAGGTACGGCGTTGGTTTATAAAATGTTCTAAATTACATTTTTCTGGTGGTTGAAGGTTCCGGGAGCCAGAGTGCCCTTTCTCTTGTGCGCTGACTTTTTAATCCCCACCTTCCGACCTTGTGTCACATTTTAGGAGGTTAATTACTAGTGATGGGACGATTCCAATATTTTTCCCCGATTCCAATACAATTACCGATTCTGTTCTGAATTCCCGATTCTGATACAATTGCCGATTCTGATTCTAAAATCGCCTAAACGCCTAAAAAGTAGAATTTCATTTTTTTATGTGTATGTGTGTGTGGGGGTGTATCTAGCGGAGAGCCCTCATCTACATTTAAATGTGGATATACTTTCTCTTTTTTAATTTCGCAAACTTCTCAACTGTTTTCCTCTTTTTCTATTCTATCCAAGCTTTTGATATACTTACTGTGAGATTTTCATCTATATCTTTCAATTGTGCCATTTTTTTTTTCTATTTATCTACTTGTGCCAGTTTTAACTGTGACATTTTTACTGGGCCATTTTTTACCGAAATTCGTTATGATCTATGAATTTTAGTTTTACTGGTTTTTAAAATCAATCATTTTATCATTAATACCAGTAATCGAAAATTAAGTTTTAAACAAAAAAAAAAAATTTTTAAATAATTAAAAGAATCGTTTTTGGAATCGGAAATTACGGTAAAATCTTTTCGATTCTGATACCTAAAACATTTCCGATTTTTTTCGATTCCCGATTCCGATTAATCATCCCCACACTAATAAATACTATCCTTACTGTGATGTTATGACTAGTGATGGGACGATTTCAATATTTTTCCCGATTCCGATACAATTACCGATTCTGTTCTAAATTCCTGATTCCGATACAATTACCGATTCTGATTCCGATTCTTTTAAAATCTCTAAAGAGTTGCTGTTTTTTTTTTTTACATTTTCGGATTACTATAAAAACTCATGTGCATATATTTTCATAAACGTAAAAATACACTTGTGTGTGTGTGTATGGGGGGGGGGGGGAATCTATGAAATTTTAGTTTTACTGGTAACTTAAAGACAATCAATATTTATCATTTTATCATTAGTACCAGCAATGGAAAATTAAGTTTTAAACAAAAAAAAAAAAAAAACAATTAAAAGAATCGCTTTTTGGAATTGGAAAATAGCCACAAATTTTTCCTCATTCCGATACCGATTTCAGTACCCTAAAAAGTTCTGATTTTTCCGATTCCTGATTCCGATTCTGATTAATCGTCCCAACACTAGTTATGACCCTAGTTACCTCCCCTAGTATAGCTTTCTAAATAAGAAGGTACTAGGAGTATAGACCCCCTCTTTCCTGGTTTTATTTTTGTCATTTTCTGTAAACTTTCTAGCTATTTACACCATTCTGATTAATCGTTCCAACACTAGTTATGACCCTAGTTACCTCCCCTAGTATAACTTTCTAAATAAGAAGGTACTAGGAGTATCCCCCCCCCCGCCCCCTTTCCTGGTTTTATTTTTGTCATTTTCTGTAAACTTTCTAGCTATTTCCACCATTCTGATTAATCGTTCCAACACTAGTTATGACCCTAGTTACCTCCCCTAGGATAGCTTTCTAAATAAGAAGGTACTAGGAGTATGCCTCCCCCCCGCCCCCTTTCCTGGTTTTATTTTTGTCATTTTCTGTAAACTTTCTAGCTATTTCCATCATGTAATGAAATCTGTGTACAATGAAATATAACACAAGCATATAGAAGCCTATCTTAGTATGGACTGTAAAACGAACTCCCTATAATATTCTGCAATAAAACGGATGTCAAAAAAAAAAGAAAACAAAACCTTTTTATAAACAAGATATATTTATTTGAGTGACCTACACCGTTGGGTGTAGGTTGCCGAAAGTTAAGACAGTGTCAGAATGAAGAAAGTAATAATACAGTGAGTAGTGTTGGGACGATTAATTGGAATCGGAATCAGGAATTGGAAAAATCAGAACTTTTTGGTGTATCAGAATCGAAAACATTTGTGCCTATTTTCCGATGCCAAAAACAATTCTTTTAATTGATTTTGTTTGTTTGTTTTTGTTTGAAACTTAATTTTTCAATCGCTGGTACTAATGATAAAATGATAAATATTTATTGGTTTTAAACCACCAGTTAAACTAAAATCTATAGGTGTATTATTACGTTTGCGGAAATATATGCACAAATTACATGGGTTTTTACGGTAATCCAGAAATTAAAAACAAAACAATTTTATCGCCAAATATTTAGAGATTTTAAAAGAATCGGTAATTGTATCGGAATCGGGAAAAAGTATTGGAATCGTCCCATCACTAACAGTGAGAAAGTTTGGCTGTTGAAAGTCTTCTTGGAGGAATATATCTTCAATGAAGATAGCTTCGTTCGGTGTCACTGACGGATAGGCAGGAGAGAGGAGGCTTCTTTCTTCAGCATGGCCAAGAAACTCTCTGGCTGCTGTCTGCAATTCTCAAAGGGGCTGAAATAGTCCTTCAAGGGATGGTTTAAATTAATGCGCCTTAGAAGCTGATTGGTCCTAGTATGGCCAAATCACCTCACAGGGGCTGCTCTACGCAATAAAATAAGTGTCAGTGTTTACTCTGCTACAAGCACACATTGTAGGATTTTACTGTGCCATGAAAGGTGTGCTTTATTAAAATAGCCGGGAAAGGGGGGGGGGCCGTTCTCTTCGTACTTTCTTATTTAGAGAGCTATCCTAGGGTAGGTAACTAGGGTCATAACATCACATTTTTTACAGGCGACAATAGCTAAGAATAGCATAAAATTAACACTTCTAGCCAGTCAAAAGTATTCTTCAGTTAATTAATTTTTATTATAACACAGTAAAGTATTTTTTGGTTAATTAATGTTCATTATAACCAAGAAAAATATTCTTTTTTTAAATGATACTGTTTCCAGCTCAACATCACCCTCGACACTATCATCAGTTTCACCAAATCAAGCCCAACACTGTTCCTTCCGTCCTTAGCTAAAATCGCACAGGTAAAACTAAAATTCATGTGGCGGTTGCTTAAATGATAAATTATCACTTCTCTCCGAACATTTCACGGCTTTCAATCACCACCTAATTAATTTTTATCGCAACACAGTAAAGTATTCTTTGAAAAAACATGTTTTTAAGATAAATAAATAATTTATTTTTAAAAACAATAATTTGCGCTGTGAAGGTTTTCTAAATATTTTATAAAAAAATAATTCTCTTTATCATTGCCATTTTACCAACGCTTCTAATGTGTGACTTTTCAAATAACTTTCCACGTACCACGTGATACACACAACATTTTCGTCCATAACATCAAGACGAATTCATCCTTACTGCTTGTCTCAGTCGGGAGGAAAAAAAAAAAATGAAGAAAAAAAAGAGGAAAAAATATGCTTATTCTTCTGAAGATGGTAAATATTATTACCGAAAGCGCTCAAGTTCAAAAGAAAAAAATGTTTTTAAGATAAATAAATAATTTATTTTTAAAAACAATAATTTGCGTTGTGAAGGTTTTCTAAATATTTTATAAAAAAAAAAATTCTCTTTATCATTGCTATTTCGCCAACGCTTCTAATGTGTCACTTTTCAAATAATTCTTTGATTAATTAATGTTTATTATAACAAGAAAGGTATACTTCAGTTATTTAATTTCTATTATTTGGTGGAAGAGGAACAATCGATCCCGAGCAGTTCATGTGCCTGAATGTAGCAGTTGTTATCCACAGCACTGTGGTCAAGGCAGAAACGAATAATGTTTCCTAGACGTAGTGGGGCAGGTTGAGTCCGATCTTGATTTTCAAACAGCAGCTTAAGGTTAAGATTAGATGTGATAGAAAAAGTCTAGCAATGGTATTACAAGCAACAACAACAGCAGCGACAACTACAACGAACCACCATAGCGATTTTGAATCTATGCTTAATTTTTAAACTGGGCATTGATTGGTGAAAGCATTTAACTTCCTTTCTGACTCGCCTAATCAGTGGCCATCTCTCATGCGAGCTAAACATGTGATGGGAGATTATAAAAGAGATAACATACTGTTTACTTCTTCTTTCTTACCCACGAGACGAGAATGACAACAACTCATCACATTGTGCGGACCAACTCCTCAAACTCTCTTGGGACGCAACTAAAAAACCCTTGGGCCGTTTGGGCTTAGTGTTCGACTTCGACGAGAAGACCCAAGGATCCAACATGGTTTCAGCCGCACACATGTGGACCTAATGTAACACGCACACACGTGCCTACATACACACATAGACATGACCTGACTTCAACACCTGTGTATGCAAACATTCTCATATACGAACTCCTTTCCTTTCCATACAAACAGGATATTCATTCTATCCTTCATATATGAACTCTTCTGTCTTCCCTACTAACGGGACATTTATTTAACACCATGTGGATTTCCTAACCTTTTGTGTTCGTCCTTACTCATGGATGTATTCGTTTACTAACACCCTTCTCTTGCATTCCCTTTTATTTACACCACAACGAAGATGGCCGATATAAAGTTGTTTTAAATGTTAGAATGAGACTTTGTCTTTCTATTATACAACTTAAGATTAAGATTAGATGTGATAGAAAAATTCTACACGCAGCCCAATTTTATAGAAGACTAGCAGGGCTACCCGGCGTTACTTGAGTTCATAAAAACATAAAATAGAAGGAAAATCGTGTGTGTAACATCTTTATATTCAAACTTCTATTTCTCTCCCTCTCTCTATAGCCGTCTCTTTATCTTTCTACTTTTCTCTTCCCTGGTCGCCCCATTTTACCGCTACTTTCTCATTTTGCCTTTTGCGAAAGCTGTTTCTTCCCCACCATTCCTCTTCCGTTGCCCAGGGCAAAAGTATGACATATTTCTATAAAAAATACAACCTCTGTCTTCACCTTCTATATAGGTACTTATCTCCGCCCTGATGCGCATACTATATACGTACCTATCGCATGCTAAATACGTATATATTGTCGCCCCAGAGCGCATGATAAATACATATCTATCGCCGCCACTGTGCACATGCTATATACGTATCTATTACCGCCACTGTGCACATGCTATATACATACTTATCGACACCCCTATGCACATACTATATACGTACCTATTGCCGCCCCAGTGCGAATACTATATACGTACCTATCACCGCCCCGATGCGCATACTATATCCGTACCTATCGCTGCCCCAGTGCACATACTATATATTACTTATCTCTTCTTCCTAGGCATGGCGCATAGGGTCCTGGGTCCTTCTGAATCCACCTTGCTAAAACAGCCTCTTAGCTAGTAAAAAGTTTAATTTTCGTCCCTGTTATATTTTGGGCTATAGAGTTTCTCTAAATATGCCTACTCCCTTCGGCTTTCTCTAAATTGGCTTTCCCCTCGTTTGTTAAAGATTGAAGATTCTTATCTGGAAGAACACCATCCTTTCCCATATTCCATCCCCATTTTCTTTTATCTCCCTTATCTAGTTCACATCCCCACTTTAGGGATCGACCTGCTTGTTGAGAAATTAGTCCAAAAACAATTTATTTGGGTTTACTTACTCATTTGTTAGGTCGGAAAATAGCAGACGATTCATTGACGTCACAGTTGTTTGCCATTTTAGGTGGGAAAAGACAAATTTACCGACTTTACATACATCCAATCATCTCTACGTCAGACTCTGTCCATCGACAGGTCTGTCACGCTTTTGATTAAAACGAACATTTTCGTCGGTCTGTCACTTGTAAATCTCGTAAGATAAATAAATAAATAGATAAAAATTAATCTTCCCTATTTTTCTTTTATCTCCCGTATCTAGTTCCCACTCCCACTTAGAGATTAAGAGTATTGATTTACTCCTCTCCAGGAGTTAGGCACAAGGCCAGTTTTTATCTTACTCCCACAAGTAAGATGTGACCCAAAGTCGGGTCAGGAAAGTGGGGTTTAAAAATTGCCTGGGCAGCCCCGTCGGCATTCCCCGGTAGGGGCACCTCAGGCAGTAAGCAATAAACTTACTCCTCTCCAAAGAGGGGAGGCGAAGCCTGGGAGGGTGGACCTAGAACTGCACAGGACAGACCCATAGATCGGCGTAAATCAAGCCCCGAAGGCCAAGACAATACCAGTCTATGGGGTGCAGTATCCATCGGAACAGATACTACACTTTGATCTTAGCCAAAAGGCCAAGAACACCGTACACTTAGAGATTAAGAGTAGATGTAAGAGAAAAAAATCTAAACCGATTCTATAGAAGATAGGTGTACATCGTTAGTATATGCATCCATAAAGGAGCCAGATATGAGTTTGTGTTTCCTACCTAGGCATGGCATACAAGGTCCTGGGTCCTTCTGAACCCACCCTGCTTAAAACAACCTCTTAGCTAGTAGAGTGTATGAGTCATGCCTCTGTTTTATTTTCGGTATTAGAGTGAAGTAGTTACATGAGGGCCTATTTTGTTTAAATGTACGCGCAGTATCATGTGTTAGATTGCGTCGTGATTTGGCTTTGCGCTCACACACACAAGCCTGGACTGTTAACTGCGCTGCATGGGTGTTATGATACATCTGTGCAGAAATAAGATTAATAGGCGTAGACGTATCTTCGCACTAAAAATTACAATTAAAATCAGTTCCCGTTTTGATCGCATCTTGATAGGATGTTATCTTGTGCTGGCCGTTTCACTATGAGTGTTCGGCTTAAATAGATCTCCCAGGATACAGAGCTAACATCGACATTTCACCAATTTCCCTCACTCCTATGTAGGGCTTTAGAAAGCTAATAATGCATTTCTCAACTCACGCATTCTGACACTAACACACACACATACACAACACATTAACTCTTTCACACTGTCGTCTGCTCATCGAAAACAAATGTATAAACTTATTCATTTTGATACTCCTAACATTTCTCATTGAACTTTCTACAATGAAAACAAATGAACATTGACTCTTAGTAATAACTTTCAAGCAAATGTAATCTTTGTAATTGAATGAGGAAGTTTTGATTAGAATTTTCAGACCGTGGATAATTCACGTCCCTTAGATTATCGATTCAGACGTCCTCAATATCTCAGGTAATGAATCCCACTTGTTCTGCAAGGACTCTCAAAATACGACCAAACATTCTATATTTTCTTATCTATGTAAACTTCCATTTTAAATATATATAAAATATCTTTTTTGTAAATTTATGTTTTTAACTCATTATTTTGCTTGTTTTTATCATATAACATTTCTCTCCTTCTCTCACATTAAAAATGTCTCTCTAAAATCGTCTCTCCCCAAAGATTGACCTAAAAAACGAGAACCCTAAAAAGTGAACCCTAAAAAGTGAACCCTAAAAAGTGAACCTCCAAGCCCCTTATCTCATTTTATTTAATTCTTTATTTTTATTTCTTTTTGGCTGTTTGTAATTCGTCCCACTCTTTAATGTAATTTTTATTTTTGTAAATAAAATTCAGTTTTAAAAACTATTTGGGGATATTTTCATTAAGATTAAGCCCATAGAGTAAATGCGGTATCATGGTGATTTACACTAGTTTAGAGTTATACAAAATGGTTTCGACAAAATATTGGTGCTTCTCCAGATTAGGACCCGAGCTAAAATCGATTTGGTGTCTTTAGGATTAGGGTGAGGGTTAGAGTTAGCATTAGGGTTGACTTGGGTCCTAATTTGGAGAAGTACCAAAATGTTTATGACCATTGCCCCCCCTCCAATTCCTAGAAAATGTTGGCCATGTGCCTAATTTGCAATGATCATGTTTATGTTTAACTGTAAATATTGTCTTATTGTGAATTAAAAAAAGATTAAATTGTCAATTCGAACGTAATTTCTGGTAAGAATTAATCTTTATCAGCCAAAGTCAAGTATTGAGGTTCTTTTGTGCACTTAAACAAAAGAAAGGCAATATTTTTAGAAATTCAAAAGTGATTTTGGAAGCCTTTAAAGTTTCAATTTCTTGTTAAAATTAAAGTTTATAGTTTAAATTCAAGTATTATGATTCATATGTGCTCTTAGGCCAAAGGAAAACGATCGCGTCACTATATTCTTATTGAGCCGGTCCGTATGATTCAAACTCGTGATACAAGCGTTGAAGTCATTTCTAAGTAAGGGAGGTAACTCTGTGATTGCGTTTTGCCTAATTCTGAAATGTGAGTTACTTGCCCTTCATTCACTCTTCTGACACAATGGCCACTACTCGTTTCGTCGTTCTTCCTTCTTGCCTTATGTAGCCGGGCAGCGATGGTATGTAATTGTTTCTTTTTTATGAAGGTCCTCTGAATCGTGTTCCCCTGCCATTTGTCTCTTCGTAAAGCCACTCTTTGCTAGATTCGAAGGGTGACGGGTTCGAATCCGCGGCCCGTCCCTGCTGTGGGTGGTGCTTCTACTATCTCTGCCTTAGCAACGTGAGGAGACGAGAAAAGCACGCAAAACGGACCATACAAAAGCGGGCATAAACTGGGGGGTCGGTTTTAAAGAATAACCGTATAGTAAATTGATCCCCCACTTTGTGATTATTCGCCTATCTGGGTTTCGACATTATCACGTTTTTTTTTTGTTGTTTTTTTTTTTTAAATGCTGTTTTGTTGTGGGAAGGAATTTTTTAACTGTTTTTTTTTTCGTGTTTGTATATTTATTTATATTAATAAAGTTTTTAATTTAAAATGAAAAGAAAATATTCACATTAAAAATAGGGTTCGTTTACAATATTCAACAGTACAAAAAAGGGGTGAAAAAAAACAACACGAAAAGGACATCAATTATTTGATAAGGAGATGTATTTCGAAATATACACAACTAATTAACATTTTTTCTTTTAAAATCTGCATTGATAAGGCTCTCAATTTACCTATTGACTCAATGTTTTTAGCAAAACATAACATTTATTTATTTAAAAAAAAAAATGTTCCCCTATTTTATTTATTTTTTCATGTCTTCCATGTATTCCAGAATTTCATTTTCGATTTTGTGGACTTTTCTAAGGTTTTAAGTGTCGGTATTATTGTAGATTAACACCCTCAGCTAAATCGCCCCCTACCCTAAAAATGAGATTCTACATTTTTAGGCGATTACATGTGAACACTGAACAGCACCCTGAAAAACTTGGCGGAAAGAAGAAAAAACAAAACAATTATTTTAGAATTTAGAGTAGTGGATCAGTTTCGTATATAAATTTAACGTAAAATGACCCCCCCCCCTTCCCAGGCCATTCTAACGTTTTAGGGCAGTTAACAAATTTCTTTTTTGTTCTTTTTGTTTTGCTATGGGAGATAAATTATGTGCGTTTTTTTGTGGGGGGGGGTACTTTTTAGACGATTAAGTCTGGTTTTACGACCTTGCCACTCGGACTTTGAGTTAGTGGTAAAAAATAGTTCATTGTCCTAAAACGCTAGAATGGCCCGGAAATTCAGGATCATTTTACGTTTAATTTATACACGACTGATCGCCCACTCTAAATTCTAAAATGGTGTTTTTTCTTTCTTTCCGCCAAGTTTTTTAGGGCGTTCACACGTAATCGCCTAAAAAAGTAGAATCTCATTGGGAGGGGTTGGTAAGGGTGTTAAACTATAAACTTAACAAAAACAAACCGGACGAATAACATTTATATAAGCAATTGTGAGAACAAAGGAAAGAAAAAAAAACACAAGATCATCTTCACATTAATAAGATTAATTCTCTGACCGCTTCTCGTGTGTCTGTGTTTCTCGTGTCAACATAACTTCGATAATGATACATTTTTTTAAATATTTACTGTTTAAGCGATTATTTATTGAAATCAAAAAGCCAATATCGTAAAATATATTTTTTAAATCCTATTTAAAAAAATAATTTAATTGCAAAGTGCATTTCGCTTTCTTTCGTAAACAAGTCAGCCATTTTAATCTTGTATTGAAAAAAAAAAAGAATGGATTACTTCGCGACCCTTCGAAATTTGAAAGGAATTTGGACACCTTTAAACTGTCGAATTTATCGTTCTTAGCAAATTCCCCATTTCACGTAATTGAACGTTTTGCAAGCTATTTACACCCAACGATTTTATAAATAGCGATTAAAATAATATTTATATCGCAACAACGTTTTGCCTCCCCTCTTTGGGGAGGAGTAAGTTTATTGCTTACTGCCTGAGGCGCTCCTACCGGGGAATGCCGACGGGGCTGCCCAGGCAATTTTTAAACAGCCAGAGTGCTCAAATTCTCGAGCGCTGGTTCTTTCCCACTTTCCCGACCTTGTGTCACATCTTACCTAGTGAGAGGAAAATAAATAGAAACAATTAGTTATAATGAACAATTTAGTTCAAGTAATAATTAATTGATCAAGCGATATTGTTAATAATTAAATTTAATGTTCACAGAAATACTTTTTTTTTTTAAATCGGCATAGTTAAAAAAAAATGTTTAATGGCGAAACAAAAATGAAAGTAAATTGACTCTGGGCAACGTTGAATATGTATTTTAAAATAAATAATAAAAAATGCTGATTCAAATCGCTAGCTTTTTTAAATAAATGCTTTTCTTTAGCTTTATCAAAATTTATCAACATTTTTTTCCTTTTTGGGGAAATCAATTTATTATAGTATTCTATTGTTATTAATTTGAAGCTTTATAATTAAATATATTAATTTAATTTTTAATTAATCGTATATATATATATATATATATATATATATATATATATATATATTACATTCCCGAATCTATATTTAATGCTGGGTTTAGTTAATACATATTTACAACTTCGAACTTAATTCCTTTAAATAAATTATAAAACTCCCTTAATTATTTTTTATTTTTTTAAGCATAAAAATAATTTAAAATACTAATAAGTCGTTTTCCTCTTTTTTTTATTTAAGTTTCAAAATGTTTCTTTTTTTTAGGGGGGGGGGGGTCAACATAATGATTATCTATAACACGCCTGTAATTACAACACCTTTTTTTTAATAAGATCGCCCGATCACAAAGGATGAAATAATTGATGACTATGTGGTGTCGCTATTGACAAAAATAAGATCTTTAACCAATTTTAATGAATTGTTCCAAAATCGAATAGGACGTCATAAATAGAATCCTGTTGTCGACTTAAAGGGGGCATTTGTATTTATGGTAAGAAAAAAACATAACATTTGTATTCTAGAATTTCATTTTCGATTTTGTAGACTTTTCTAAGGTTTTAAATCTCGATATTATTGTAGATTAACACCCTCAGCTAAATCAACCCCTTCCTTCCTAAAAATGAGATTCTACATTTTTAGGCGATTACGTGTGAACACTGAACAATATACTGAAAAACTTGTCGGAAAGAAGAAAACAATTATTTTAGAATTTAGAGTGGTGGATCAGTTTCGTATATAAATTTAACGTAAAAGGCTATTCTAACGTTTTAAGTCAGTTAACCAATTTCTTTTGTTTTTTGATATGGGAGATAAATTATGTTCGTTTTTTTGTTTGTTTTTTTTTCTGTACTCTTATGCAGTTTACGGACCGGGCTGAAGTAATAAGTTTATTATTTAGAAAGCTATTCTGTACTTTCATCTCACAATTTAATTAAACAAGATACCGTAGAAATTTAATTTAACTTGAAAATCCCATAAAAAAAATAACCCGGTCCGTAAACTGCATAAGCACCCTTTTTTTGTGTGTGTGCGGGCAAAAGGCCACCAAAATAATTCAAACACGGACAAAAAGCCCATCAATGTAAAAATAAATATATTTTTAAAAAATTTTAAACTTTTTATATTTAAATTTTTTACAATTATCGATAATTCTTTGTCTGTAATTTTTTTTTACTTCATCCGTAAACATTTTTCCGGTAAATACTGCATTATTTTAAAGATTCCATCATAAAAAAAAACACGCACCGTTTTTACTATTAACCCTAAGTCCGGGTGGTAAAACCAAAAATACATTAAAAAAAAACACGATTATTTTAGAATGCAGATTGGGGGATCAGTTTTGCATGTAATGTTAACATAAATGATCCACCATTTCCGGGCCATTCTAACTTTTTAGGGCCGTTAATCAATTTTCTTTTGCGATGGGAGATAAATTATATGCATTTTTATTCGGGCGGGGTGAATGGGTTCTACTTTTTTGAGCAATTACGTGTGGTTTTACAACTTTGCCAGTCGGACTTAGGGTTAGTGGTAAGACAATTTAATTAATGCCCTTAAAAGTTAGAATGGACCGGAAACGGGGGAGGGGTCATTTTACGTTAAATTTATATGCGCAACTAATCCCCTACTCTAAATTAAAAGAATAATTGTTATTGTTTTTTTTTTCAGTGTGTTCACACGTAATCGCCTAAAAATGTAGAATCTCATTTTTTTGGTTGGGGTGGGGCTTACTTTTATGTTTTCCTTTTGCGTATTGTATCCGAGATTTTGGTAAATTCATCTATATTTTTCTCTTGTACCATTTTTCCCTATTTATTAACTTGTGCCTTTTTTACCGGTAAACAGCGATTTGAGAGATAGTTCAGCAGTCATGAGTTTTCAAATTCTCCATTAATTGAACTTTTTGGGGCAATTAATTAACAAAGGTTATCACTAATCCTAATCGACCGGCAAAATCGTAAAACCACACGCAATCGCTTTAAAAATTAGAACCCACAACCCCGACCGAAAAACAATACAAAGAATGTCTCTCCCATTACAAAAGAAAATTGATTAACGGCCCTAAAAAGTTAGAATGGCCCGGAAATGGTGGATCATTTTATGTTAAAATTATATGCAAAACTGATTCCCCAATTTGCATTATAAAATATTTGCTGTGTTTTTTTTCTTTCTGCGAAAGATGAGTAATATAGTACATAATTATTTTTAAAAATGTATTTTTCGTTTTACCGCCCGGACTTAGGGTTAGTAGTAAAAATGGTGCGTGTTTTTTTATGATGTAATCTTTAAAAGAATGCAGTATTTACAAAATATCGGAAAAATGTTTAAAAATGAAGTAAAAAGAATTTTCTAAAGGAAAAAAAAATAGAAAAAGAGTTATTGATAATTGTAAAAAATTAAATGAAAAGATTTTTTTTAATTCTTAAAAATTAATTTATTTTTTACGTTGATGGCCTTTTGTTCGTGTTTGAATTATTGGTAAATTTATAGAAGTGCACCTTTCGTATTTCGACCCCTAAAAAAAAAGTATCCTACTTTTTTGGGCAAATTACATGTAAACAGCCTCAACAAATATCCGCTATGAAAAAAAATTATGAAATTTTTTATTATTTTAGGAGGAGGGGGGTCACTTTCCTATATAAGTTATACGTAAAGTGAGCACCCATTTCTTGGTCACCGAATCTCACATCTCGTGTTTCGACCCTTAAAAAAAAGTTTCTTCTTTTTTTGGCAAATTACATGTAAACAACCATCCATAACAAATATCCGCTATGAAAAAAAAAATGAATTTTTTTATTATTTTAGATGTTAGGAGGGGTGGGGGATCACTTTCCTATATAAGTTATACGTAAAGTGAGCACGCATTTGTTGGCCACCGAATCTCACCACTCGTATTTCGACCCCTAAAAAAAAGTTTCTACTTTTTTGGACAAATATCCGCGCGCGCGGATATTTGTTGAGGCTGTTTACATGTAATTTGTCCAAAAAAGTAGAAACTTTTTTTTTAGGGGTCGAAATACGAGTGGTGAGATTCGGTGGCCAAGAAATGCGTGCTCACTTTACGTATAACTTATATAGGAAAGTGATCCCCCCTCCTAAAATCTAAAATGGCTGTTTACATGTAATTTGCCCCAAAAAGTAGAAACTTTTTTTTTTAAGGGTCGAAATACGAGGTGAGATTCGGTGGCCAAGAAATGCGTGCTCACTTTACGCATAACTTATTATAGGAAAGTGACTCCCCCTCCTAAAATCTAAAATAATAAAAATTTTCATAATTTTTTTTCATAGCGGATATTTGTTGAGGCTGTTTATATGTAATTTGCCCAAAAAAGTAGAAACTTTTTTTTTTTAGGGGTCGAAATACGAAAGGTGCACTTCTATAAATTTACCGAATTATTTTGGTGGGCTTATGTCCGGTGGCCTTTTGTCCTATCACCGTTTTTTTTTGGGGGGGGGGGGCACTTTTTTAAGCAATTAAGTGTGGTTTTACGACCTTGCTGATTTTGAGTCAGTAGTAAAAAAATTATTTATGATTTTTTTAAATAAATAAAAAATTAAAAAAGCAATCGTGGAATTTTTATGGGCCTCCTAGTTATTATTATTATTATTAGACTTAATTTTCATGGATTTTTTTAAATTAAGTATATTTACTTAAATGGGCATTTATAACGACAGCTAACAGAACGAAAAAAGGGGTAAAAAACAAAACAAATAGGCAACAAATAAATGTTACGCCAGGCAAGATAATAAAGTACTCTTCTACTAAACTCAGTAAGTTTATTTGTTTTTATTGTTTTAACTTAAAGCGGTTTTTTTTGTTCAAAACAAACCTAAGGTAAATTTGTCCCAAACAATTTATTTTAGGTTTTATTTACTCCTCCCCATGAGTTAGGCACAAGGCAAGTTTTATCTTACTCCCACAAGTAAGATGTGACCCAAGATCAGGTCGAGAAAGTGGGGTTTGAAAAGCCAGCGCTCGAGAGGTGAGCACTCTGGCCATTAAAAATTGCCTGGGCAGCCCCGTCGGCATTCCCCGGTAGGGACGCCTCAGACAGTAAGCAATAAACTTACTCCTCCCCAAAGAGGGGAGGCAAAGTCTGGGAGGGTGGACCTCCTAGAACTGCACAGGACAGGCGTGCAGTATCCATCGGAACAGATACTACACTTTGATCTTAGCCAAAAGGCCAATCATTTGTGAGGTCGGAAAAATGCAGACAATTCATCGTTCGTCATTTTTTTGCTGGGAAACGACGAATTTACCAAAAAGTCATGGAATTTTTACATTTTGTAATTAGAAATTTAGAAATCTTATTTAAAAAAAAAAAGTTTTTGAATGTTTTCTTATGTTTACATAACATACATATTTATTAAAGAAAATTTGTTTTTGTCCAAAATTTATGTACTTCTTCTGTGTTTACAAATAATTTATTTATTTAAACTTCAAAATCAAAAATATGGGAACGTAATGTAGCGCGTACAGGCAGATTCAGCGCCCCGCGCCATGTTTTTTTTTTTTTTTTTTTTTTTTTTTTTTCTGATTGTTGTCTTTGTGGACATCCATACTTACAAAAGCTAAACGTACATATTATATTTTTTAGAGGTCTCGGTTTTGATTCCGGATTATCAGAGAAACTATCTACTTGATGGTGGCTTACGGTTATGACTTCGTAATAATCGCCATCAAGTGCATTGTTTTACTTTTAACGTTTATGTGATACTCAAAGTATATTGGGTACTTGTGCATATCAACCCTGACATGGAAATATTTAAAGAATGTATAAACTTTATGTACTTACGTGTTAGCTGAAAATAAGATTGTGCAGAAAAAATTACGCAAATTCATCCAGTAGTTATTAAATTATAAGAAAAAGAAAAAAAAATGATTTTACGTACATTTTGACATTTTTGTAAACAATGGAGACCCCAAACCTTGAAATCGTGAAAATATGAGTTATCGTCCTTGACCACTGGAAAATGGTGGAAATATCTACCGAGTGATAAAATCGTTTTTTATTTATAATTAAATAAATACTGGATGAATTTGCATAATTTTTGGTGTACAGTCTTTTTTTCATCTACCACGTAAGTACATAACGAAGTTTATTTCTTTAACTATTTTATTTTTAAGAGCGGTCTAACATGTCAGGGTTGATATGCACAAGCACCGTATATTGTTTCGAATTTTTTTGTTTTTTTAATAATTATTGTTCTTTTTAAATAAGGTAATTTTAAAAAAAAGTCATGCACATTTATTTGAGGGAGGGGGCAATAAAATAGAATCTATTTCCTTGTTGGCATAAAACGGTTTCTTTTTTTTTTTTCACAATCGTTTTTTTGTTTGTTTGTTTTTTTTTACCTTTGCATTTTTATTTATCTGATGATAATAGTTGGTCTTTCTGCCTCCACAAAATACTTCGATAAAAAAAGAATGTTTTTTTTTTTGTGTTGTTTTTACTTAGTTCACCCCAAACGAGGCAAGAGGCTACTGAGAATTAGAGTGAAAGTTTTAGGAGTCATCCTAAATTGAGAGCTGTGCAGCGAGATGCTTGTTCACATTAGTTTTACATTTCTGCATGTCGGTACAGTCGGGGAAACAGAGAGTAGGGAAGGAGTTCCAAAGGCCGGCAGCTTGAGGAAAGAAGCTATTGGAGTAGAAGTCTCTTCGGCATATGGGGACCTCCACAGTGAATGGATGGGATTTAGCTGATTGTCGAGTTGATCGAGTGTATTCATGTCGAGGGGACACCAGAGTAGCAAGTTCATCGGAGCACATTTCATTGAAGTACTTGTAAAACAAGCACAAGGATGCAACATTGCAGCGATGGGACAGGGGCTGGAGCTTGGTAGTAGCGACTCTTTTTTGTACCTTGTCTAAGAGGGAGAAAGTAGTGGATGGTGCACCAGCCCAGATGTGACAACAATACTTCATGCATGGGTGGATGGTGGCTTTGTAGAGATATAGGATACTGGCAGGTGTGAGAAGTTTTCTAGCACGGTAGAGGGAGCCCACTTTCTTTGCAGCAGCCTTGGCAATGTCTTCTATGTATTTGTTCCAATTCATGTTATCTGTGAATATTAGGCCGTGGAGTTTGAACGTTTGACTCTCAGGTACGGTGTTATTTGCCATGACAATCGATGGTTGAAGGAGCTTTGTTTTAGCAGCATTAAATGTTATTATCCATTTATGACCCCATTCCACTACAGAGTTGAGGTTACTTTCTAAGGATTCAGCCATTGCCGTGGATATGTGCGCGTCCGTTTTACCCACATGACAAGAGTAGAGTTTGGTGTCGTCAGCAAATATACCCATCTCAGACACATTGTCATCAGGGAGGTCGTTTATGAAAATCAGGAACAATCGATGGTCCAAGGACCTGCATTTATGTCATGTTGTTTGGATGAACAGTCATTGAGGACAATCTGGATCTTTCTTTTGGATAGGAAGGCTCTAATTATATTAAATATTCGTCAAGTAATAAAATATGAATTAAAACAAGGAGAGTAGAAAGTTGATCTCGGGTTTACTTTCGGTAGCCTCGTAACTCTTGCTTTCCTTGTTTTGTCCTTTAGTCCTCACATTTCATGAGCAATATTTCTGACAAAGGGGGGAAGAATTGCTGTTTTCTGGGTCAGAATCTATCCACCTAACAGTTATCGTTGGCTAGTTTTTGATCTTGAAATAATTTTTTTTTTTTTATCTCCTTATATTAAGTGGCTTCATGCCTTGTCTGGAGCGATTTCCATAAGAAAAAAACAACAACAAAAAAAAACACCTGTTATCAAAGTAGCGAGTAACAAAATAGAAAAGTTTTTTTAAAAAGTGCGTAACATCTTTCTTTTACTTCACCCCCCCCCCCCCCGACCTTTTGGCTAGGAACAAAAATGTATCTAGAAAGATTTCTCTTTCACCAACCAAAGACAAAACAGATACTTCACTTTGATCATAGCCCAAGTGCCAGGTAGTAGTTTACCAGGTATTTCCACCGCGGGGAAAATGTGGTACAGGGCCGGAAGGTGGGGAAACTCGGCCAGCACGCAAGAGGTGGTGAACTCTGGGCCCCACATAAAATGCCTGAGTAGCCCCGTCAGCATTCCTAAGGGGGTTAGTTATAAACTAACCCCCTTTTCTCAAAGAGAGAAGATAAAGCCTAGGAGAGTAAACCCCCTAGGACTACGCAGAACAAATACTTTGGTCCGACAGAGCAGGGCCAGCAGATGTCACAATGACCCACCCTCTGTCGTACTGATTGACGAGGACGTATCCTCGACTGAGATGGACTGCCAAAAAGAATTTCTTCATGGTCTCAAGTCGGTAATATTTTACCATGCAGAAGTCTTTGGTCATCTTAAACTATAATAAATTTTAAATAAAGTATTTGTAGATGAATATTGCGTTCCCTGTTTTTCACAAATAATACATCGACCCTTTGGGGTTGTTTTTTTTTTTTTTTTTTCGGACATGACTCATTAAGATGTCGCTGTGTCAAATTGTTTGTATTATTTGGACTACTGTTCTCATCTTGGTTGTTATTTTTACGTTTCAGCCAATGTAACCTCTGACCTTCTTCAGGTGTGTCTCGTCAAACTCGGAAATCTATATGGAATTTCAAACTGAACCCTTTATTTAATCAACAGGGGTAGATTGTTCTCGTTCTGTCAGCCGTAACCGGGTAGAAGTCTTAATAAGTAAATTTTTATTTCATTCTTGGTTATTATCGCCTGTAGTGAGGATTGAACCTTCAACCTCCTGACTGTCACTTTGAACTGATTGTTGCTTAACAACTTTATCTGTTGCGCGGCGTGTTAGATGTGTAGTATTACTACTTATTACTATATATATATATATTATAACTGTCCTGTTTTTAAATCTCCGAAACAGTTACATGGTAAACAGCTGATGATCCCCGTGTTAATATTAGACGCTTAAGGTCTCCTGTTTTTGTTTCACTCTTAGATAATTAACCCCCCCCCTCCCTTTTTTTTTTTTTTTCTTTTTTACTTATATTTTTTTCATTTATTAATTTTCCAACGAATGTTAAGTCTGCAATATCTTGGATTTAGTTAGTTTGTCTGGGGACTTAAACTGCATTTTACATTTTTTTAATGACTCAGAGCTTCTTTAGACTATATATATATATATATATAAATTTGGGAAAGTTCATTTTTTTTAAGCATCTTTTGAATTTTAACATAAAGATAGAGGCAAAATACCTTCAAAGAAACCATGTGTTAGATGCAGATATTTTTATTAAATCAAAATAAAAATCACAATATTTTTTCTTTTTTTTCTTCATCTTGACTTTTTTTATCTAATATTTCGCTTGATAAAACAAGCCTTGACAGATCTTAGACAAATAAAAGGTATAAACCTTTTTTTTTTTCGTAATAATCCTTCTTGGTCTTGTAGAAATGTCTCGTCTGATGTTGTGGACAACGGTGCAAATGTCTGTTTTAAATAGAACTTAAACCGGTAGTTATAAATTTGGGAAAGTTCTTTTTTTTTAAGCATCTTTTGAATGTTAACATAAAGATAGAGGCAAAATGCCTTCAAAGAAACCATGTGTTAGATGCAGATATTTTATTAAATCAAAATAAATATATATATATATATATATATATATATATATATATATATATATATATATGAGAGAGAGAGAGAGGTCAACAAGACGCACCTGAAGAAGGTCAGATGTTGCATTGGCTGAAATGTTGTAAAAATAACAACCAAGATGAGAATAGTAGTCCGAATTAGCCATATAATCCAAATAATAAATCCTCATCTCAAAAATGCTGAAACATGATGTCAAATTATTTGTTTTATACATCATTCAAATGATTGATGTTTTTAAACTGTTCAACAGCACGATTTATTGATATTCCAATTATCGACAAAATGATATTTGATTTTGAGACTAAAATAAACAATACAATTAATTAGTCGCTTTAAAAACATTTACGTTCCATCACAGGTGGGCATGATTGGACTAATGGATAGTGGATGCTTTCTTTTTTCTTTTTTACAATAACCCGTCATGAAAAAAAACAACAGGAGACTTTGTTGGTTTGGTCACATTGATAGAATAGATGAGTTCTTGAGTTAGTAGATGTAGAACAATTGAAGTAGCAGGGAAAGTCAAAGGAAAACCTGGGAGGAAGTGATAAGGATAGATTTGAGAGAAAGAGGAATAAATAAAGACCTGGTCAGAGATAGGTTAGTTTGGAAGTCAATTTCTATCTGTCCACCACATGTCAGCATGTAAAACAGATGTTAAACCTAATATGAGGATGATGAAAGAATGGATGAGAGTGCTTGGGTTAGTAGATGTAGAACAGTTGAGGTAGCAGGGTCAGTTGTGAGGGTAAGGCCAAGGAAAATATGGGAGGAAGTGATAAGGATGGATTTAAGAATAAAAAAGGGATAAATAAAGACCTGGCACAAAATCACTTAAATGATCAGTGCCTTTCATTTGATTGGCTGTTTCGCTACATCCAATCAGGTGAGAGGCAGCGTGATTTACGCTACTCTTTCTCATTATCAACTTCTTGGCCTTTTGGTTAAGATCAAAGTGTAGTATCTGTTCCGATGGGTACTGCACCCCATACTGGTGTTGTCTTGGCCTTTGTGTCTTGATTAACGCCCGTAATTGTGTCTGTCCTGTGCAGTTCTGGGAGGTCCACCTTCCCAGGCTTCGCCTCCCCTCTTTGGGGAGGAGTAAGTTTATTGCTTACTGCCTGAGGCGCCCCTACCAGGGAATGCCGACGGGGCTGCCCAGGCAATTTTTAAACCCCACTTTCCCGACCCGACCTTGGGTCACATCTTACTTGTGGGAGTAAGATAAAAACTGGCCTTGTGCCTAACTCCTGGAGAGGAGTAAATCAATACTCTTTCTTGGCCTTTTGGCTAAGATCAAAGTGTAGTATCTGTTCCGATGGATACTACATCCCATAGACTGGTATTGTCTTGGCCTTCGGGGCTTGATTTACGCCGGTCTAATGGTCAGTCCTGTGCAGTTCTAGGAGGTCCACCCTCCCAGGCTTTGCCTCCCCTCTTTGGGGAGGAGTAAGTTTATTGCTTACTGCCTGAGGCGCCCCTACAGGCAAAATGCCGGCGGGGCTGCCCAGGCAATTTTTAAATGGCCAGAGTGCTCACTTTCTCGGGCGCTGGCTTTTCAAACCCCACTTTCCCGACCTTGGGTCACATCTTGTGGGAGTAAGAGAAAACTGGCCTTGTGCCTAACCTCCTGGAGAGGAGGTAAATAAATACTCTATAAAAATAGACGCCAGTGTTTTCTAGCATTTCAAAAAAAATAGAGGGCATATCAGAGACCGGCCATCTCTGATAGTCGGCTTGGCAAAAGGAATATTATGTTGAAAGATCCCAAACCCTCTGCTTAACCAAACTCTTTTAACCGAGAGACTGGCATTATTATTAGGGGTGGGACGTAATGGGTGAAAATTTCAGATTCATGCGAGTAGTATTTTTTTGTGTTCATTTATACATAAATAACACTAAACAATCAAACATTTTGAAAATTTTGCAAAATTCAGAAGGTGCAGGCCACTAGTTTTTGGCAATTTCCCATTCATGAAAACCCTTTCACAGCCTGAAAATGGTCCTAAATTAAAGTACTATATCAGATTTAACAATCTATATCCATTCATAGCTTTTGAGGATGTTTTAGGACCTGCAATGTCGCATGAAACCACTTTTTCACCGAAAAATGATGGATTTTGAGTCCCGTGGAGCCCTAACGGCTATTTTTGGCCTGCACCTTCTGAATTTTGCAAAATTTTCAAAATGTTTGATTGTTTAGTGTTATTTATGTATAAATGAACTCAAAAAAATACTACTCACATGAATCTGAAATTTTCACCCATTACGTCCAACCTCTATTATTATATTTCAAACTCGAGCGTGGCAGATCAACGGAAGTGGTTCTTCAAAGTCAAGTGTTACAGACCGCCGGTCAGGAGCGTATATTAGAAATACAGGGTAACTCCCGAAAAATGACACTCATGGAATCGTTAATAAAATTCAAATTCTTTCTGCAATCCAACCATATTTGGAACATATATTCGCCTGGCTGAGGCGTCTCAGTATTTAAATTTTTTTTTTTTGAATTTACATAATTTATTTATTTTCTTTCTTTCTCTCCCCCTCTCTATCTACCTATGTCTGTATCTGTCTCTATACAATTTTTGCCTGGCTTATCCACCAAGTTTCAGTCATGAATGTCCAACAGTCTTTGTTTTATCATCGTTCAATGATGTGTGGGGGACACTTTGGTGATCGTCTCATCAGTAGGAGGTGTGATCCTGAATGGGCTTCACACTCACCTGACCACCACCACCCCTCTGACACACTCGTGATTTTTGGCTTTGATGGCCCTCTTCAGTTTAGGAATAGTCGGGGATTGTTTTGATTGACATTATCTTTGAGATAAAAATCTGGGGGTTTATGGTCTGGTGAATGTGAAGCCCATTCAGTATCACACCCTCTACTGATGAGACGATCATCAAAGTGCCCCCCACATATCATTGAACTCTGATAAAACAAAGACTGTTGGACATTCATGACTGAAACTTGGTGGGCAAGTCAGGCATAGACTGAAGTTTATTTGTACCAAATATGGTTGGATTGCAGAAAGCATTGTTAATGTTATTAATGATTATATGGGTGGCAGTTCTTTTGGGTCACTCTGTACTTAGAACAATTATTGGATCAGATTGCTTAGTTCACACAGGACACAAAAGAAAACACGTACATTTGTTATCTTTTTGGTTATAATACTTTTTCTTAAACAACGATAAAACAAAGACTGTTGGACATTCATGACTGAAAGTTGGTGGGCAAGTCAGACATAGACTGAAGTTTATTTGTATCAAATATGATTAGATTGCAGAAAGGGTTTTGAGTTGCTGGCATTTTTTTGAAAGGGGGGGGGGTACCCTACATATGTAACATTTTCTTTACTTATTAGTTTATATGCACTCATTCAGCGATTTTATTTAAGAAAAAAATTAACATTTTTATAAAATAGTTTTAACAAATTCATTTTTTATCTTAGGCGTGAAGGAAAGGAAGGGAGTTGGTGGTCACACATTTTGCCAAATATTTTCTGGACTTTCTCTACTTTAGACACTCTTACCAAAATACCGCATTCACTCTATGGCTATAATCCTACTTATGTTGGTACACTACCTAGGTATGCCACTTTCCAGCTTTACCTAGCTTCTATTGCTTTACAGATAGTACGAAGAAAAATATTTGTGAAATTTTGTGAAAAAGTTACGCTACTTCGTATTTGCATAAGAGAGTAAGTAACTACGATGAATGTATTTACGTATTGTTTTTATTGGCAAAAAAAAAAGCATTAAAAAATTACGTTTTTAAGCAAATATAATTCGCTTTGAATTCATGCCAATACCCTTTGTCTACTTTTTTGTGCGGATTATCAAAAAGAAAGTACTCAATTTAAAAAAAATATTTATATAAGTTATTTTTATGTTAATTTCTTTTAAATTTATAAAACATGTATCCAGTTTAAAAAAATTCTTTTAGACTTACATGAGATTTAAACTTGAGTAGTAACATCATAAAAACTATTGCCTTAGAAATGTGTATTCTCCCTATTCCTTTTGTTTCGACCAATCATATGTTTCTATTTGTGTACAAAAAGACACACTCACAAAACACCATAAATATTTACTAGTATATAAAGTAGATTTGCTGCCAGAAAGTAAATTCTTGAAGTTAGACATTTTTAAATTACATGATAAGAATCGAAAAAAAGAAGAACCGATACCTTTTTTTGAGGGGTTGAAATTGAAGCAGATCATAATATTTCTGTATTTGTGGTCCCACAGAAATGCCAGTTAGGATTAGAGTTGGGTTAGGGTCTTTTTTTTTTTTTTTTTGCAAAAGAAGGCATGGCCTGTTGAGGCTATGCTGAGAAAGGTGGGGCAGCAATGAGTTGCACTTGTTCACAAGTTTCTGTTCCATGGGTAGACTAGTGTGCTTGGGGTTTATTCAGGCATTGTTCTGGTGGTGCACGAATTTGAGGAGTGCATACCTTCAAAAGGTATAAACAAAGAAATATTTGTCAAAAAATGCCCCCCCCTAAACAAAGCTAAAAAAAAGTGATAAATATTAATAAAACCTCACCCTAGTTAAAAAGTAGGTTAAAGAACCTAACATATATATATATATATATACATATATATTTGTCCCAACAAACTTTGAAGTTATTACTCAGGTATTGATATCGCAAAATATGAGAGTAGAAAGTGACTAACTTGGGTTTACTTTCAGCAGCCTCGTAACTCTCACTTCCCTTATTTTGTCCTTTAGTCCTCACATTCCCATGAACGATTATAATAGTATATAAGCCAGATTAGCTGCCAGAAAGAAAATGCTTGAAGTTAGACATTTTTAAATTTCATCATAATAATAGTGAGAAGAAAAAAAAGAACCAGTACCTTTTTTGAGAGATCGGAATTTAAAATCTGACAGGGTCAGAGTGCATATATTCAGAGAGTGTAAGTAAAGAAATATTTGTTAAAAAATGCCCCTTCCCCTAAAAAAACCACCTAAAACGTAGGTTAAAGCAAGTAAAAAAAAGAAAGAAAAAAGATGTACCGTTCCAACAAGTTTTCAAGTTATTACTCCTGGTACTCTTCGCCAATACAAGAATTTCTGGTACTCCTCGCCAATACAAGGATTTCTGGTACTCCTCGCCAATACAAGAATTTCTGGTACTCCTCGCCAATACAAGAATTTCTGGTACTCCTCGCTAATACAAGGATTTCTGGTACTCCTCGCCAATACAAGAATTTTTGGTACTCCTCGCCAATACAAGATTTTCTGGTACTCCTCGCCAATACAAGGATTTCTGGTACTCCTCGCCAATACAAGAATTTTTGGTACTCCTCGCCAATACAAGTATTTCTGGTACTCCTCGCCAATACAAGTATTTCTGGTACTCCTCGCCAATACAAGGATTTCTGGTACTCCTCGCCAATACAAGAATTTCTGGTACTCCTCGCCAATACAAGAATTTCTGGTACTCCTCGCCAATACAAGGATTTCTGGTACTCCTCGCAAATGCAAGAATTTCTGGTACTCCTCGCCAATGCAAGATTTTCTGGTACTCCTCGCCAATACAAGATTTTCTGGTACTCCTCGCCAATGCAAGATTTTCTGGTACTCCTCGCCAATGCAAGATTTTCTGGTACTCCTCGCCAATGCAAGAATTTCTGGTACTCCTCGCCAATGCAAGAATTTCTGGTACTCTTATAGATGACACACCATGTTTCCATGACTTTACGTCATCAACATTCGAGCAGGTTACGGAAGCACCCGAGAGTTGACGAGGCGAAAACTGTCAGAACGCTAAATGGAAGACTAGCGGTCGATAAATTAGCCAAAGAAAATCAAACAAAAATACATATATAAAAATAAAGAACGCACAAACCATAGTTGTTATTAATTAGATGTTTATTTTTGTGTTTTTTTGTCAAAGGAACCATCGTTAATCAAATGTTTTTTGATAAAATGTTTTTTTGTTTGTGTACCTGAAAGTTCCAAAAGATGATTTTGTTGATTTGTTAAGCAAATATTTTTTTTTTTTTTTACTGTTTTTTTAATGTTTTTTTTTTTTTTTACATTTAAAAAAAAACAAAAAAAACTCGACTAGTCCTTCAGGAGATTCAACGAGCTGACAGAGATTATAGAAATTCATTTTTTGTTATTAAAAGCGATTAATTTCTTCCAGAAGTTATCGACTGCTTGGTTAATAGTTTCGTCAACTTTCGGGCGCTTCCGAGACCTGCCCGATCGTTGATGACGCGAAGTCACGGAAACATGGTGCGTCAGCTATAAGAGTACCGATTTTCTAAAGAAAGAAAAAAAGATTGCCTTTTTAAATGCTTTTGACACAAAACCAAATAAAACCAAATAGTCATTGAATAAGTAATGCTCGTAAATAGGTTTTAATCGTTGTATTTGACTAAATTACTACGAGACAAGTCCATCGAGTTAGTATTCAATTGGTAGTCAAGTACCTGTTATGTGCGGGAGAATGTGAATATATGATGACGAGAATAAATGTTGCGTAAAGCATCAAAAAATATTGAATAAAAACAGGTGAACTGTGAGTGTTTGACTTGAAATTATAGGAATCATCCCTTCGATAATAAAGGCCGATGTGCATTTATTTGTATATATATATATATATATGTATATATATATACACTATTTTTATGTAGTTCAATATCACAGAGGACAGATTCACGTCATTTTTTACAACTTATTTTTTATTTCGCAGACAATTGTTTCGGCTAACATCAAGATATTTGTAAAATGCTCCTATGCATTTATTCATTTCTTGGTGTGGCTATCTTCAGTGCAAATTGTACAAAACAAATTCAAAAAACTTTAAAAACATGCAAAAAACTTGGAGATAATGCGGAACGCGACGGCGGAGATGAACACAATTCCAAAAGAAGACTCCAGAAGTGTGTCCGGCACTGGATGGATTGGTGAGCTAAGTGTGTGCAAGCACAAAGGGCCTACTTTGAAGGGGATGAGGGTCCCAACCCCGTCACGTATTTGAAATATTTTTTCTGGCCTGAAATCGGATAACTTTTTAGACAGGCCTCATATATACATACCCACACAGAAGATCTGCATAAATGAAAGATACTGGTAATTACATGTTTATATACGGTTGTTTGTTTGTGCATGAAACGGTCGTCAAGTTGCACTAAATTGTTTTGAATTTAAGTAAGAAAAAAATGAATAAAGACTTGGTCATTGGAATTTAACATACCATTGTTTACTTATATATATATATATATATATATATAAATTCCCGAAACAGTTTTTCATGGTAAACAACTGATGATCCCTTAAAATAGTGTTAGAAACAAACTAATATAATAACTGTAAAAAATAAATTGACTTACATGAGAGATTTTCCACTGAAAGACTTGGGACTAAAAGTTTTTTTGTTTTTTTTTAATATAGTTTTAATGGTTGAGAAACTTCCGAGACTGTATATATATATATATATATATAAAATTTATATAAACATTAGAACAGTTTACGTAAATTAACCTGCATGTCTGTGCTAACGCACGTCTATGGAACTGAAAAAAAAATTAAATGTTAAATTGTCTGCAAAGAAATCAGATAAAATAGAAATGCATCACATTTTTTTTTCGGACAATTTAACATTTAGTTGTTTTTCAGTCCCGTAGACGTGCGTTATCACGGAAACGCAGGTTAATTCATGTAAACTGTTCTAATGTTTATATAGATTTTATTTATAAAGCTCTACGTTGTATTAAGCACCTTTGAGAAATAGTGGAATGTTCATTTTATCAATATATTTGAACTTAACTAAATAAATTATATATGATATACATATATATGATAACCAAATGGAGGCAAATAAATTCCGCTCCTTACTTAATAGCATGTATCCCGCATTAAAATATACCTATGAAGGAGAGCGCAATTCTACTTTAGCTTTCCTTGATGTATTCGTAACGAAAACCCCATCGAGTTACCTTACATCAATCTACCTTAAACCTACGTTTTTAGGACTATATACCTGCTGGGATTCATTTTGTCCTAACAAACGAAAGGTAAACTTGATTTGGAACATTACACACAGAGCCATTATGATTTGTTCAAAATCAAAATTGGGCGAAAAAATAAAAACTATTACGAATACTTTGTCCAATAATGACTATCTTCTTGATGTGATTAGGTAAAGGTAAAAGGTAAAGGTCGCATAGCCTGGACATGCACGAGTGTCGTTGCCAACATCGCACACTGCCCATGGCCGTAGCGGCGGTGATTTGTTAAGAATCACCGTGTCTAGGGCACAGCATATGGAAGGCGGAGCCCATCCCTCTCCTTCCGCTGCCTTGAACCTTCCCTGAGTTTTAGTCAGGTACCCATTTACTGCTGGGTGGACAGAGGGAGTTTTCAGACCCGAAAATTCGCATGCCGTGAGTGGGATCGAACCCGGGTCATCCAGCCCAAGGACAAGTGCTATAACCACTCGTCCACAGGCCCTGATGTGATTAGGTCAGTCAGCAAAGGAAAAATAAATAATTTTTCTGAAATAAAACCAAATACGGTGACTAAATGTCTGATTTGCCTTGTTTAGGTACAGTAAGTGAGAAATTTGCCAAGCAAATCAGCTCAACAGTTGAAAATTGCTATTTTGCTTAGAATGTGCGTGTTGTGTTCTCTACAAAACCTTTATTGGCGTCATCTCAAAAAGACGTTTTACCTCCCAACCCCCCCCCACCCCACCATAAGAATAATGCAATTTATCATTTTAAATGTGGTTGCAGTGCCGACTACATAGGTAGGACGACGTTGAGATTAGATAATAGAGTACAACAGCACATACCTAGTAAAATTAGGAATAGAACTTCCATTCAACAGACGTTCTAAATAACACATACGGGTCTTCAATCACAGACAATTTGCTTAAAACCCTGTCGTGCGCTAAGAATTTCAGCATTGACTCCTTTACTATCTTGAGTCATGCTCACTCACTATATCACCTGAAAGTCTTGTAGACGACTCATGTTCGTCTAGAACGTCCCTCTTTTTGTAAACAAAGCGAATGTCTATTGTGATTAGACGTGATCAGTCTCTAAGACACATCCCCCATTATACATAAACCATAACACTTTTATTTTAAATAGATACAGTTGTTTTTTTCTCTCTATTCCCACCCTTTTTTTTTTTTTTTAATTCTTCGATACAGCCTTTGTTAAGAGAGGGCGAAACCGGTCGGTTGGCTTTTCTCTTTCTTTTTTTTTTTTTTAACTTTTAATCAGGAACGAGAAAACTCGTCTTCCTTCATGCTTACGATTATAAAATTTTGTACTCCCCCAAAAATCATGAAATATATAAGCACTGGCAAAGCATTTTTTCCAGCATCTTTAACGAGTGGTGTACACTAATCTATAATAAAGAGTGTTCGAGATAAATTTGACACTTTTTGGGGAAAGGAAAGAAAAACATATCTTTGCCAATAATTGATGTATTCTCAAAATTCAAAGTGCATCCCTGATAATATTTTTTGCCAAATACAGCTCACTCGAAGAAGTCACCCTGACCTCCAGGTTGGACGTAAACCTGCGGCACACGATCTTCACGGTGCCCTTCAAGAGATGTCTGTACACCAGTTTGATCCTGGAATCAACTCATCATGATGTTGCAGGCGATGCTTATCATCAATAGCTTGCATCCTACAAAATTCATATTTGATTCTGACTAGCCAATCAATTACTGCAATTATGGGTCTCCATTTTCGAAAGTTGACAGATATGCGCGGAAATCAAACCGAATCATCTAATATCCACAAAGCTTGAGATTTACGTTATTTAAGCATTGTTTCGACCGTTTAATAACGATTCGACTCAATGGGTGAGCAGTTTTGTCGCCACTGGCTTAAAGTGGTACTTATTTTTAGGTGCAAGTTAGAACCCTGCATGGTTTCATTTTTATCTTAGTGCATTTTTTATATTTTCAAGTATCATCATATTTGGTTTAACCCGTTTTACATTCTGGCAAGTGTTGTTCGAAAATCGCCATCACTCCTTTTCCAGATTCTCAACTTTGGTTGATATCAGCCTGACTTTTCTTAGCGACATAAACCCATGAAGGCTGTTTGCACGCAAAAGCCTTTACTTTCATCATGAAAACAGATAGAATTGACAGACCCAGGGTGCAAGCAGTTACTCAAACATTCTTACTCTGATAAATTCTAGCAAAAGCACGTATTCGCAAACCTCCCCATTCTGCATCTACAATCTTCTGTCGCCCCATTTCACCGCTACTTTCTCCCTTTGCCTTTTGCGAAAGCTGTCTCTTCTCCACCATTCCTCTTACATTGCCCAGGGCAAAAGTATGACATATTTCTATAAAAAGTATGATTTTAAAGTCTTTCAAAACAAATTAGAATTTTATTTCGGGATAAAAAAAATACAATTTAAGACTATGTGATTAATTTAAAAAACGCTGATTAAAAATAGACAATAACGGTTAGACAATTTAATCTGCGCATTTAGCGATGAAAATACTATTTTGAACAAAAAACTCGACAGAACGACGAATAATGCTATTTAAAACTTAAGCTTGACATTCAAACTAACCAAAATGTTAAGCACATACTCTCAGCTAACGTCATATACGACACATATTTTCATGGAGCATGACCGTGTAGTCTTTAAAACATTAAGATTTATTAAAAAAAAAATCTTACGCATGCAAGCAGTTACTTGAACATTCTTACTTCGATAAATTCTAGCGAAAGCACGTATTCGCAAACCTCCCCATTCTGAATCTACAATCTTCTGTCGTATATCCATCTTTATTGCTTTCCCAAGTAAAATTGTTTAATTATATACACTGTTGAAGTTCCTTCTCTCCAAAAGCTGTCGCTCCCATTTCAATTTCACCGCTTATCTTCAAGATATTCCTACATTGAACTTTCTTTCGGTGATAAATAATCTGCATAACTGAACTGTTTGTAATATCTACGAGACTAAAAACATAGAATAATCTAATATCCACAAAGCTTGAGATTCAAGTTATCTACGGATTATTTCGACCGTTTAATAATGGTCAGACCCAATGGGTGAGGGGGTTATGTCGACACTGGCTTAAAGTGGTCCCTATTTTCAGGTGCAGGTTAGAGTCCTGCTTGGTCTCATTTTTACCTTTGTGCATTTTCTATATTCCCAATTATCATCATCTTCTCACAAAGTTTGTGCACCATGATGCTCGCTCACTCATTGCGGCCAGAAGCTCCAATCCCGAGAGATCAGTCTCCTCCTCCAGATAAGTCTTGATTGTATTATGAAGCCTCCCAGCCTGTTGCTTGACCTCTACGGACCATAAAGCACTCCCCCTCCCCCGCCAATATTTGATAGCAACACTGTGTAAACCCACTAGTAAGATCATCTACCTGTTTACTACTAAAAGTGTGGATCTTGTTTGTTTGTCTCCGTGCACATTGGATGACGTTAGAGTCCTGCTTGGTCTCATTATTATTAATGTCAATATAGAAGATGATGATAATTGGGAATATAGAAAATGCACAATCATCATCATGTTTGATTTAACCCGTTTTACATGCTGGCAAGTGTTGGAAATTTTTTTTAAATAAAGACGAAATCCAAAATTAGTGGCATGAAACGAACTATTATGTTCACTATTTCATATATATCGAAATTTTATGTAAAATGATCCCCAATTTCTGGACCATTCTAGTGTTGTATATTTTATCTGATTATTAGATTAATGGAAGAAAGTCTGTGTAAAAATAATGTATTAATATAATAAATAAAAGAAATATTTTAAAATCTATATTTTTAATTCTAGAATATTCCTTTATATTAAGATTTTGAAATATTTTTTTTATTTTTATATAGACGTCCTTAACTTTTTAATACAAGTCATTCTATAAATATATACAGTTCCCTGATTTTAGTGTAACTTTAGACTATTTTGTTTTTACTCACCGAATGGAGAATTACCATTGTGGGTCACGCTATCAAAACGTCAGCTGATGAATCGGTCACATTTGGTATCTTTAACCCTGCGGGTTGAGTTTCCAGTGTTTCTGTGAAACCGAAGGTACCGATGGACGATCAAACTAATGTATAGTGTTCATTGAATAAAAATATATATGCATTTTCTATATTCCCAATTATCATCATCTTCTTAGGTCATCCGTCAATTGATGGTCAAACATTTACAAAGTTTGTGCGCCATGATGCTCGCTCACTCATTGTGGCCAGAAGCTCCAATCCCAAGAGATCGTGAGGCGGCTGTCCTTGCACTGTCAAGAAAGGCCACTATCGATGAGGACCACCTTCTCCACAAGCTCGCCACAGAGACCCCTCCATGAACTCACCTGAAGTTACGACGCCCATTCTCAGAGCATGCCCACCAGCTCCTGCTTTCAACACCTGGTAACGTCACAAAACGTATCTGGCTGAAACGTTGCTGGATGGAGAAATGGCAGGCAACAGATAAATCAAGGTTGCACAGATTTGTGTAGGACCCGGATAACCTACCAGGCATGGACCTCCCTCGCTGGCAGTGGACAATGCTCAACCGCCTCAGGACAGGTGTCGGCCGTTTCGCCGCGACCATGAAAGGATGGGGACTCAGGGACTCGGCTGTCTGCGACTGTGGTCACTCTGAACAGACAGTAGACCACATCATTGAGTCATGTCTTAAATATCGACCACCCAACGGCGAAGCCGGCATAGCTGCGCTAGACAACAAAACATTAGCATGGCTTTTCTCAACCGAGCTGGTGATCTAACAGTGAGATGCTGTGAAGCAAACGTAAGAAGAAGTCTCCTTCTCCAGAAGAGTCTTGATTGTATTATGAAGCCTCCCAGCCTGTTGCTTGACCTGCTTGACCTCTAGGGACCACAAAAGCACCCCCCCCCCCGCCAATATTTGATAGCAACACTGTGTAAACCCACTGGTAAGATCATCTACCTGTTTACTACTAAAACTGTGGATCTTGTTTGTTTGTCTCCGTGCACATTGGATGACGTTACAAAGAGATGATGTCATCATCATCATATTCGGCTTAATGTCTGTTTTACATGCTGGCATATGTTGGACAACTTTTAGAATGTTACTTCCAAACTAATCTATCTCTGGCCAGGTCTTTATTTATTCCTTTTTCTCTCAAGTTCAATCTTATCACTTTTTCCCATATTTTTCTTGGCCTTCATCTGTGAACTGACCCTGCTACCTCAACTGTTCTGAACCTACTAACTCAAGGGTTCTAATCCATTCTTTCAACGTGACCAAACCAACAAAGTCTCCTGTTCTGCACACATCTCCCTGTACTATCCAGATCTATACTATCAAGATCTAATCTTCATCTGAGGTCATAAGATCTAAGCCTGCCTTTAAGACTCACATTACACACCCACTGTATCATTCTCATATCATTTCTCTCGATGCAACACATGTCTTCAACCTTCAATGGCCAGGTTTCACTTCCATAGATCATCACACTGCGTACACACGCCTTATCGACTCTTCCCTTTTATTAGTCATGGCAGAAGTTCCCTGAACTTACTCCATCCACTCCTAACTCTTACAATCACCACACTAACACCTGCTCCACCCTGTGCTCCAATGGTTCAGTGGAAGACAAATTTCATCAGTTACGTTCTCTATGTTTGATACCCAGGCAACACTGGGTACCTTTGCTAGTGTGTAAGTAGTTAAAGTTGTGTAGAATCGATTTTTCCATCCCCCCATCAGCTGATTGGATGAAAAGAGAAGAAGAAAAAAATGAATTTTATTTACTGATTTTTTTTGTCTTTATTTCTTTTTATAAAATTATTACTATATCTTAAAAGGTCATTTGCTAGTTTTTATATGCTATACTAAGTCTTGGAACAGGGCGACTCAAAAATGGGGCACCTGAACTCAGAAATGATAATGAGCTGAACTCGGAAATGATAATGAGCTGAACTCGGAAATGATAATGAGCTGAACTCGGAAATGATAATGAGCTGAACTCGGAAATGATAATGAGCTGAACTCGGAAATGATAATGAGCTCAGTAACCGTTTCTTCATGGCATGAAATAGTTTAAAGAGTTATAAATATGTAACTTTTACAAGGAGAAAAAACCATAAGCAAAAAAGAAAACTTTAAATGTCTGCCTGTCTACTTATCTATCCTACTGTCTATCTATTAATTCAGTGGTATAAAAATGTACTTATGGCAAGTAAGCTACACGAACGTTTGTGTTTCATTCCCGGGGGTAAATCATCAGGAAATAAACCTGATGATTTTCTCCGGGAATGAAACACAAACGTTTTTGTGTAGCTTGCTTGCCACAACTATATGTTTATGCTACTACTAAAGTCTACACATGTATTGAGAGCACTGTTGAAGTAAATATTGAAATATATATTTCTCTGTTTATATAAAGTTAGGTATGTGTACATGTTTATATATTTGTATGTATAGGATTCACTCCTAAACTAAGTACTCGATCATTATAAATTTTGGAACACAGTTGTTAGGCATAATGTGAGCTATATTTAGTTTTATGCAAAGGGGGTAAAAAAAAATAGATCTTCATGAAAATTCTGATACTTCTGATTTTTGTGAAATGTTAACAATACATATTAGACAACAATTAATAAATATTCCACAAATTTTTATAGAGTATTTTAAAGGGTTTTTAGGGGGCATAATATTGGCACATCCTCCAATTTAAAAATGCAAATATATCAGATTTGCATTAAATTTGGTCCATAATCATTAGACATCAATTTAAGCAAGATTCCCTGAATTTCAATTTCTTATTAAGACCCTTAAGCTTAAGCCTGAAATTTTAGACATTTTCTAGAATCAAAATCATGTAATAGATTTTGATTAAAATTAGAATAAGGATTCTGGACATAAGATTTAGTATAATTATATCTTGATTTTAATCTTCGTAAGGCGACGTAAAAGTGGTACAAAACTCTTCTGTTCAGGGAATTCATTTTAATCGTCCTGGGATGGGTATTCTTCTTGTGTGTATATGTATATATATATATATATATGAAAAATATTTGTTGTTTATTATCTACGGACGTATACGTTTCGTCTTTTTCCAATCAAGACTCTTCAGCGTAGAAGTGTTACTATTCACTACTGGTCACACGATTCGAAACCCTGGATTATATATATATATGTATATATATATGTATATATATATTAGTGATTGCACGATTCCAATATTTTTCAAGATTCTGATACAATTATCGATTCTGTTCTAAATGTCCGATGCTGATACAATTACTGATTCCGATTCTAAAATCGCCTAATCAGGTAGAATTTCATGGGGGGGGGGGGGGGGGTAGCGGAGAGTCTTTGTCTTCTTTTAAATGTAGATATGTTTCTTTTTAATTTGACAAATTGTATTGTATCCAAGATTTTGATAAACTCATTGTGAGATTTTCATCTCTATTTTTCACTTGTGCCATTTTTTTCCTATTTATCCACTTGTGCCATTTTACATGTGCTATTTTTACCAGGCCATTTTTTTTCTGGTGCCATTTTTACCGAAATTCGTTATTGTGATCTATAAATTTTAGTTTTCTGGTACTTTAAAATCAATAAATATTTATCATTTTATAATTTAGCACTAGCAATTGAAAATTAAGTTTTAAACAAAAAAAAATTAGAAGAATCGTTTTTGGAATTAGAAATTGGGCTTAATTTTTTCTGATCCTGATACCCCCAAAAGTTCCGATTCCCAATTCTGATTAACCGTCCCAACACTAATATTATCTATATATATATATATAAGTGTTAAAGTGAATACTTTGGGTAAGAAATCCGAGTAAGAGAGCTCAATGTAGAAAACAGAGCAAGAATAGAATATAGAAAGAAAAAATTCACATACACATTGCAACTGTCAACATTTATAATTTATTTCGACTTCCTAGTCTCTTCAGAATGCTAACGGGACAGTTACATATGTAACTGTCCCGTTAGCATTCTGAAGAGACTAGGAAGTCGAAATAAATTATAAATGTTGACAGTTGCAATGTGTGTGTGAATTTTTTCTTTCTTTCTATATATATATATATATATATATATATATATTTTAGAGGTGAAAGATGAGAATAAAACATTGTAAAGATACAATATTTATTAAAAACATCAAAAGTTCAGAGCAAGGAGCTTTCTTTGAAAATCCATGGATTTAGGATATGAGGCTCCTTGCTCTGAACTTTTGATGTTTTTAATAAATATTGTATCTTTACAATTCTTTATTCTCATCTTTTACCTCTAAAATAAATTGCTCTATTTAATATATTGAGCTTTACACTATCACGATTGATTATTATTATTAAACGATAATTTAATTATCGTTATAATTCTACACTTATATATATATATATATATATATATATATATATATATATATATCCCAGGGAAGAAAAACAAAATGGCGAATCCGACTGTCGCTTATTTTATGATCCCGACGTAGGGAATTTTCACTATGTGTTGCAGAGACGATATTGACATACAAATGTTGTTTGGCACAAAACAAATGAAACGGACCGTTAAATATATCTCACAGAAATTTGGAATTTTTGGAAATGTGAAAAAAATAAAAATAAAAGTAATGAAACAAACCATGGTTATTGGAATATAATAAAAAACTGTTCTATATATATAAGGAAATTGTAGTTTGCTTGAAGCATTGCTGGTAAATAGAAATGTAAGTTCGTAATCCGAGGCAGGAGCAATGCGATATAGGTACCGGAAGGTGGAAAAGATGAACAAGAATAAATGAGAGGAGAAAATATGAATGGAATCTCAAATCAATTTATTAATATTTCACGGTTTAAATACCAAAACAGTAAATAGAAAAAAGGTTTACTGTCAAGCAATTTAAAAGGTCCGGAATAAACTTTAATTTATATATATATATATATATATATACACACACACACACATATATACTTTGGTCTGGATGACAAATTTGTAGAATTAAAAATAGTGCAGACCCCATTTCTACTAAAATCTTTTTTTTTTGTTTTGTTTAGGGGGGGGGGTATGTAAGCAAAGTTAGAGTGGGGTTAGAGGATTCTCTTTCAAATATCAATCTTATCGTCTTGTCAGTCAAAATAGACCAGATCTTGCATTCCTTACCCCCCTCCTACCCCCCAAAAATAAGAAAAAATGGTTAGCGGTGAAAAATCAATGAAATTGTATTGAATTCTCTTAACTGTTGTCGATTTCAATAAACAGGAATCGCGCGAGATTATGGCGACGTATGGACTTGCCATAATTCTTCCATAATTCTTTTTCTGCTACAAATCACTTTTTCTTTAGAACCACCCGACCCCCACCTCACCCCCCCCTTTACTCTGCGGCGGACATCTGCACTAAAAAAATAATTTTATTAAGATGATTGTGTGAAACACTTAGGTTATTGTTTTGCAGGCGTGATTAATCGAAACGTTCACGATGATTAAGAAACTGAAGTTGTCCAAGATCGATACGAGTTGTCTGAAAAGTAACGGGATTGGGTGTTCCCTGTGAGCTATGGGCAGAATGAGGGATATATGGATTCTCTCTATTGAACAGGGTGCTAAAAAAAGTATTTCTAACCGAATAGTTCTTGTCGCATTGCTGCAGTGTTGCATCCCCGCGTTTTTTTAACGAGTACTTCCACGAAATGAACTTACTGAACTTATACCCCCCGACCCACCCGACTAGCAGCAAAATCCCACCCATTCATTGTACTGTAAGTTCCCAGATTCCAGAAGATTTTCTACTGAAGTAGGTTCTTTCTTTCCTCTTATCGCTTACCTTATGAATTCCCTTCCTGCTCCCTGTTTTCCTGACCGTATACCAGCATGCAGAAATTTAAATGTAATGTGAACAAACATCTTGCTGCGTAACTTCCCACCCAGGTTACTACTAGTTGTACTTAAAACAGCATCCTTCCCCCCCCCCCCTCCCCGGAGTGGATTAGGCCGGCTCCATCCATCCTTGCCACTGCATCCCTCACAAAGTTTGACCAAGCCTGACGATTTGAAGTCAATGATTGGATGATCTCTAGCCACCCACTGTTCGAACGGTGAACTCTATAGATTCGGGGGCCCATGTTGGGTTCCGCATCAGCTTTAACTGTCATCAGCCAGGTCTTTCTTTATCCACCACATCGCTTTTTCCAACCCTCTAGGGGAGTTGGGGCTATTACTCCATAGATGAACTCTCTTGGGTGACGGCGGAGGACATGACTCAGAAAACAAACTATCCAGTTGGTTCAACAATCTTGAGATACACCAATCTGAAGATGCTGCTTCAGATGAGCTTTGGAAAACTGTTAAGCGTAACCTCTAATCAGTGGTGTCTGAGACGCTCAGAACCACCAAGCGAAAAGACAAAGAGTGAATCTCAGGCCAAACAATTGAAATTGCTGAAAAAGCAAATCAAGCCAGTTGCAACAAATCTGACAACGCTATACAACTATGCCGTGAAGCTACTCATTCTGTTCGCGATGATCGAAATACATTCTGGAGGAAAATAGCAGAAGAGATGGAACGTACCTCAGCTGTTGGAGATTCCTGTAAACTTTACAGCCTCCTCCGTTCGAGCACAAAGATAGGCTGGGGTGGTAACGGAACCATCTTGAACCAGAATAGCAAACTAATCACAACTCTCCATGAACGCCTCATCCACCGGAACAATCACTTCGCCAATATCCTAAACCACAACAAACAATCCCCATCAACTGCTCTTATGAATAAGGCTCATCCAACTTTCCTTTTGCACAACTCAATCATGTTCTGCAAAGCTAAAAACAAAAACATCTTTCCTCTACAAAAACCAAACCAAACACCATGAATAAATATTTGAAGATATAAAGAGCTTGAAGCATAAAAACTTTTACCAAAATGACCTGATTCAGCGTTAAATAACCTGAAAAAGGGTTGATATGCCGTAAAACAACCAAACCAAACACCATGAATAAATATTTGAAGATATAAAGAACTTGAAGCATAAAAACCTTTACCAAAATGACCTGATTCAGCATTAAATAACCTGAAAAGGGTTGATATGCCGTAAAACAACCAAACCAAACACCATGAATAAATATTTGAAGATATAAAGAACTTGAAGCATAAAAACCTTTACCAAAATGACCTGATTCAGCATTAAATAACCTGAAAAGGGTTGATACGCAGTAAAATAAAACAACCAAACCAAACACCATGAATAAATATTTGAAGATATAAAGAACTTGAAGCATAAAAACCTTTACCAAAATGACCTGATTCAGCATTAAATAACCCGAAAAGGGTTGATATGCCGTAAAACAAAACAACCAAACCAAACACCATGAATAAATATTTGAAGATATAAAGAACTTGAAGCATAAAAACTTTTATCAAAATGACCTGATTCAGCATTAAATAACCTGAAAAGGGTTGATATGCCGTAAAACAAAACAACCAAACCAACTCCTTATGACTGCCAAATAACTCTCCCCTATGCTTGAAGAGGTTGTTGCTGTTATCAAGTCTAAAAAATAAGCTGCAGGTGAAGATAAAATCCCTGCTGAGATCCTCTAACACAACGTAAATATACTAGCGCCTGACATCGATCATATTATCAACCAGACTGAAATACTCTCCCAAGACTAGGGTGACACTGATACCATTCTTTAAGAAAGGTGATAAGCGATGCTGTAGAAACTACCGTTGTATAATTAACATAATACAGACTATTTGAAAAATAATTTATTTGATTGTTTTCAAAACTTTAAAAAAAATTTCATTGAAAGAAAATAAACAAAATAGAATAATCTTTTCTTTTTCTTTTTTTCAAGAAATAATGTTTTTGAGCAACAGAATGTGTTTTTTTAAAATTTTTATTTAATGTTTTTTTGGAAATATTTAGTGAAAATAATGTGTTTAGGGGTTAGGGCATTTCCATTTCCAAGAAAAAAGGTTTTCACTATTATTACAACAAATGTTTTGAAAACAATCAAATAAAAACAAATAAATTATTTTTCAAATAGTCTGTATTATGTTAATTATTAGATTATTATGATGAAAGAAAAGTCTGAAATTAATATGACGAAAAGGAAAGTCTGAAATTAAAATGAATAAAAAAAATTGTTGTATCACTTTCAAGCATCCGTACACACTTTCTTCAAGCTTTTTTCACCGGAAGCCAGCATTCCTCCATGTTCTTCCCGTCTGCCAAATATTTGCTTTGATTCTTTGAAGATGATTCCAATCAAAATGCGACTCCAGAATGAGGCCACACCAATGTGCATGCACCGATCAAATCTTCACCCTAAGACAAATCCTCGAACATTTTTGGTGCTTCTAAAGGACACTCATCTGTTTCATTGATTTTTGCTGCTGCATTCAACTATTTCGACTGTGGCACTCTGGAAGGTTATGCAAGCAGATGGTATCCCGACTTAACTTTTCAGTCTTCTTAAAGCATACTACTGCTCAGCACGGTACCGCATACACATGTATGGTAGGGTTTCGGAACCCTTCGAAATATGGTCTGGCGTTCGGCAAGGATGTGTTCTTTTGACAACACTTTTCAATTATGCCATTGACTGGGTCACTTCGAATGCATCAAAAGAGTTTTCCGGTGTCATTGTTAGATGCAGCTTTGCCGTCAAGGACTTAGATTACGCAGATGATATCACGCTACTCGGTGAAACATCTGCTGATGTCCAGTCTGCTATTAATGAGCTTCAGCGTGTTGCATCGCAGATTCGGATGAAAAATAAATGCCCCAAAGACAAAAATTCTTGCTGCCGGCTTTGCTCCAACACACAAAAAAAAAAAACACCCATCGTCTTCAATGGTGATGTTCTTGAAGAGGTTGAGAGTTTCAAATATGTTGGCGTCACCATCACAGCCACGGGTCAACGTGGAGCTGACATCAAAACGCGAATTGACCTTGTATGTCATGCCATCTGCCGACTAAATTCCCGGCTCTGGTCAAGATCTGAGATAAAGCGTAGCACCAAAATAAGGATCTATCAAGCGCTGGTGCGAACGATCCTCCTTGATGGCAGTGAGTCCTGCCGAATGAGAGTCGAAGTTGTTAGGCGATTCGAAACATTCGATCACAACTGCCTGCGTCGCATCCTCCGTGTCCGATAGCAGCACTTCCTCTCAAACAACACAGTACGTTTCTCCTGCAAAATTAACCCAGGTTGCCTCGCTATAAATATCGCCCCCCTATCACAGTAGCCTCGTGCACTTCAGTGTCAACTTACCTTGTTCGGGGTGAACAAAAAAATGATACCTTTTCCGAGGGTATTAGTGAAAGTGATACGGTAGCTCTGATGGATCTTGAACCTGGCATGCCATGTCCACAGTTTAAGACTAACCATTACGCCACATCACTTCCATGTATACATATATCATATATCGTATACTATTATTTATGAACCGAGCACCCTGAGTACTTTCAGTACCCTGAGTACTTTCAGTACCCTGAGTTGCTTGGAGCGATGTTGCAGGCTCTCGAGACCATGCCTGAATATCTTTTGGTGGAAGATCTTTTGGAAGCAATTGTATGAATTTATCTATATACAAGATACGGCCGAAAATTAACTGGAACTGGTGTTGTACATATTCGCTGACCTTTGGGTATAGCTTTTCGCTCGACGCCATTGTAACAACGCACGTGGGTGCCTGTCTGGTCTGCCGTGATCGCTGCTATCATCGTTACCGTTGCTGTCATGAACAAAAGTATGCGAACACAGTGGATGAGTTTCAACCGTTTATTCCGACATAACACACTTGACAGAATTTCTGTGTGGGTAAGAAAGGGATAGAGACTCCAGGGTGAATTTGAGAAAGATACTTTATCACTTTGCATCATTGTCCCCCCCCCCCCACACACACACACACACACAAAAAAAAAACCTGTTCGGAACGACTACTTTTTACATCCAACTCTGCTGGTGACAGGAACAAGAAGATCAACAAAGCCCCCCCCCCCACCGTCATGACGTCACTTCCGACTTCCGTTTTGACTCCCACCCTCTCTTTCATGGAGCCCTCCTACTCTCTGCAACCCCCACTATCTAACACTGGGATTAGTGGATTGTGTTATCATGCAACATGGTATCTTTGGAGTTGATAGCTGTAATCTTAGATTTCTGCAACCATTTCATTTTTATTTTCAAATGCTTTTGCTTACACTTCATCCTCCTTTTCACCATGACAATGCACCTGCTCATGATACTATGAGCATCTGACAGTTCATGGCTTGGAAGAACATCACCGTACTTGAAAAAACGCCCTATTCATCAAGTCTCGCTTCGTGTAACTTTTAAAAAAGTATTTTAAAGAGGCCGAGCAATTTGATCGCTCACCGCAAATAAGTATTAATTTCGGTACTGGTACAGTTTTTGAACCGGACAAATACCAAACTGTTTTTTTAACCTTAACTCTAAACTAACCCTATGATAACCTTAACCATGTCGGTTTTAGTCCGGTTCAAAAGCTGTACCAGTACCTTAATGTCTTTTCGTGATAGGTTAATTAATGGAGAATGTGAAGAATATAAGTCGTTTCAAATTTAAGATTGTCAGATGTTTGCGTTTATCGTATGAAGAATGGATTGCATGGACAGTATTGGAAGCTTTCGGATGAGATCGGTTGCTAAGTTTGTTGAAAAATGATCGGATCATTCGACCGCTCCAGAAAGTACCTGGCTCTTAATGCAATCCCCCATTATCCTGGTGATACCAGATCAGGCTGCCCTGTGGCTCCCTGAGACGAAATTCACCTACATTGACGTTTTTTTTTTTTTTTTTTTTTTTTTTTTTTTTTGTAAAACTTAATTATGTTCTACAAAACCAAAAACAAAAACAACAGCCCCTCTCCCTTTCTCCCTCCCCTTTTTTATTTTATTTTTAGAACTTGAAGCATAAATCTTTTACTATAATGACCGGATTCGGCATTAGATGGCCCGAAAAGGGTTGATATGCCGTAAAACAAAACTACCAAACCAAAAACGATGATTAAACATTTGAAGATATAAAGAACTTGAAGCATAAAAACTTTTACTATAATGACCAGATTCGGCATTAAATAACCCAAAAAGGGTTGATATGCCGTAAAACAAAACTACCAAACCAATCCTCTATCTGCATAATAGTCAGATACATCGTAATACGGAGTACTGCAGCCACATCTGGGGAGGTGCCGCTCAGAGCACTCTTTTTTTCTTGTCTTGACAGAGTACAAAATCGACTTCACAATCTAGTGGGGAATGATCTCTTCTCTTCTCTTCTCTACAGCCCCTTTCTCACAGAAGAGACGTTGCTAGTCTTTCTCTACTCTATCGTTATTTTCATGGTGGCTGCTCGACTGAGCTTCAATCTCTGGTTCCTCCCTGTAAAACATTTGCAGCAAGAACTCGCTTAGCTACCACCACCACCACCACCACAAAGTACTTTCCTTTCTTCCTCTGTGTACCTAAAACCAAACGGAACTTCCATGGACAGAGTTTGTTTCCATCTGTGGAGCATATTACCACGGGACTGCTTCTTGAGACTTCAACATGGTGGCCTTCAAGTCTAATGTAATGTCAGCAAATACTTCAGTAATCAAATTTTGTCCATTCTTTTCATTGTTTTTAATCCTCTCATGATATTGTTCATCATAAAACTGACAATCTCATTATCCTTTATCCTTGAGTGGCGTTTGGCCTTGATAAGTGGTCACTCATTAGTATAAATAAAATGTTTGAGAGAATCTGAAAAGACAATCATTAAAAGAAATATTTTTTTCTTTTTGATGAGCAGTGTAGTTTGCCAAATTATTTTAAATACGTCTACTATTAAAATGTAACTTGTTTATATAACGCAATGTTGACTTATTAATTGATAAAAATAAATTCCTTAATTGTAATGCTATTCTTTTGTCATTTATAGAGGTAGTTGAATAACTTTATTTTTGAAACAGCCAGGGAAGTGTAACCAACGGTCTATAGTTAATATCATCCCCTTCTTAAATTATAACCGGTAAATGAATGTAACTTTTATGAAGCATATTTATTTAAAAGAAATAATTTTAAATAGATAAATAAATAAATAAATAAAATATTTTAAATAAATAAATATTTTAAATAAATACATAAAAAATAAATATTTTAAAATAAATAAAAATAAATATTTTAAATAAATAAATAAATAAAAAATAAATATTTTAAATAAATAAATAAATAAAAAATAAATATTTTAAATAAATAAATAAATAAAAAATAAATATTTTAAATAAATAAATAAATATTTTAAATAAATAAAAAAGAAATATTTTAAATAAATAAATAAATAAAAAATAAATATTTTAAATAAATAAATAAATAAAAAAGAAATATTTTAAATAGATAAATAAATAAAAAAAGAAATATTTTAAATAAATTAAAAAGAAATATTTTAAATAGATAAATAAATAAAAAAGAAATATTTTAAATAAATAAATAAATAAAAAAGAAATATTTTAAATAGATAAATAAATAGAAAATAAATATTTTAAATAGATAAATAAATAAAAAAGAAATATTTTAAATAGATAAATAAATAAAAAAGAAATATTTTAAATAGATAAATAAATAAAAAAGAAATATTTTAAATAGATAAATAAAAAAGAAATATTTTAAATAGATAAATAAATAAAAAAAGAAATATTTTAAATAAATAAATAAATAAAATATTTTAAATAAATAAATAATAAATATTTTAAATAAATAAATAAATAAAAAATAAATATTTTAAATAAATAAAAAAGAAATATTTTAAATAAATAAAAAAGAAATATTTTAAATAAATAAATAAAAAAGAAATATTTTAAATAGATAAATAAATAAAAAAAGAAATATTTTAAATAAATAAATAAAAAAGAAATATTTTAAATAGATAAATAAATAAAAAAGAAATAGTTTAAATAGATAAATAAATAGAAAAGAAATATTTTAAATAGATAAATAAATAAAAAAGAAATATTTTAAATAGATAAATAAATAGAAAAGAAATATTTTAAATAAATAAAAAAAGAAATATTTTAAATAAATAAATAAAAAAAGAAATATTTTAAATAGATAAATAAATAAAAAAGAAATATTTTGAATAGATAAATAAATAGAAAAGAAATATTTTAAATAGATAAATAAATAAAAAAGAAATATTTTAAATAGATAAATAAATAAAAAAGAAATATTTTAAATAGATAAATAAATTAAAATAAATATTTTAAATAAATAAATAATAAATATTTTAAATAAATACATAAAAAATAAATATTTTAAATAAATAAAAATAAATATTTTAAATAAATAAATAAATAAAAATAAATATTTTAAATAAATAAATAAATAAAAAAGAAATATTTTAAATAAATAAATAAATAAAAAAGAAATATTTTAAATAAATAAAAAAGAAATATTTTAAATAGATAAATAAATAAAAAAGAAATATTTAAAATAGATAAATAAATAAAAAATAAATATTTAAAATAGATAAATAAATAAAAAATAAATATTTAAAATAGATAAATAAATAAAAAAGAAATATTTAAAATAGATAAATAAATAAAAAAGAAATATTTAAAATAGATAAATAAATAAAAAAGAAATATTTAAAATAGATAAATAAATAAAAAAGAAATATTTAAAATAGATAAATAAATAAAAAAGAAATATTTTAAATAAATAAATAAATAAAAAAGAAATATTTTAAATAAATAAATAAATAAAAAAGAAATATTTTAAATAAATAAATACTGATCGGTGTTAAGCAAAGAAAGTAAAAAAGAAAAGTAAAAATTTCAAAAAGTAACGAAACCATTTGTTTCAATGAATTGTATTTTTATTTCCTTTGATGCTTCTGTATTATTGAGGACAGATGAAATTTTCATCTTTAATTTAGAAAAGTCAGTTAAAAGGGGAGATAATTCAAACTGTTTTTGTTGTTGTTATAACTATAATCCATAAAGAAAATCCAGAGAATTAGTAAGAAAATAAATTTAAAAAAGAAAAAAAAGTTACTTATGCAGTTTATGGACCGGGCTGAAATAATAACGTTATAATTTAGAAAGCCATTCTTAACTATTCTGTTTATTAAATTGTTAGGTGAACATGCAGAATAGTTAATCAACCCCCCTCCACTTCCCCTTTTTGTTTTTATAGTGTTTTAACTGAGCCTCAAGTGTCGGCATACATAACGCAATAAACTAAAAATGCAAGCAGGTGTGACAGCTTTATGGTATGGACGAACTACTTTTATAAAGTCGAGTGTAAATATGTTTCTCACATTTTCAAGCAGATGTAATTTGAAAATGAATCTATGATATTCAAGTGTCTACAATTATGTAAGAGATTAGGGCATGTCAACAAGGTGTGCATTTGGAACAATAAAAAAACAATCTAATTATTATTATACTATGTCTGCGTGTCGTGCTACAGATGTATCTTTTTAAACCTCGTTAAACCGAATATGATGATGACGACGATGATGATGATGAATGGTGGTATGAAACTGTTTCTTTGATCATTGTTATTACATTTTTGATAAGGGTAACACGACTTTCTGTATAATTTGTCTCAAAAAGAGGTTTATTTATGTAAGAAAATTTAATTATGTTTAGTTTCGTTTCTGGTGCTACCAGATCAGGCTGTCTGAAGATACCGGCTTCCTGACCAAAAATGCACCAAACATTGATGTTATTGTTTTTTTTCTTTTCCCTTTGCAAAACTCAATCCTGTTCTGCAAAGCCAAAAACAACAACATTTTTCCTCTTTCTTCGCAACCAGGTGTTGTCCGGGCCTTTGGGTCTGGATTTACGCCGGTGTATTGGGGGTTGCCGGTCCTGTGCAGTTCTAGGAGGTGCACCCTCCCAGGCTTTGCCTCCTCTCTTTGGGGAGGAGTAAGTTTATTGCTTACTGTCTGAGGCGCTCCTGCCGGGGAATGCCGACAGGGCTGCCCAGGCAATTTTTAAATGGCCAGAGTGCTCACCTCTTGAGCGCTGGCTTATCTAATCCCACTTTCCCGACCTTGTGTCACATCTTACCTTGTGGGAGGTAGATAAATAAATTTGAAGATATCGAAAACTTGAATCATAAAAACTTTTACAAAACTGACTGGATTCGGCATTAAATAACCCGAAAAGGGTTGATATGTCGTAAAACAAAACAATCAAACAACCAATTAATTTCGTTTGATAACGTCCAATGACACGCCATACAGGGGACCATCGTAGATTGACTTGGCTTTACGAGCGCCTCTCCATCGTCACTATTCATGGTAACACCTCGATTTTGCTCTCAGCCTGCCAAGCCAGCAGGACATCCAATGAAACTTCCTGATATTTGCATATTTGTTTTGCAAAAGGACATTTTATTAATTATTATTGGCCTCCCCATTAATCAATCGAACAATGAAACATTATTAGACGGCAATTTTAATATTTCCATTATAAAAGACTTTATATTTTTCTATTTATTTAACAAACTTTACATACTAAGCATTACAAACTATATACCTAAATATTTATATTATTTTACTCAAAGCCTTAATCAATTTATTGCAATACTTTTAATAATGTAATTAATTTATTGCAATACTTTTAATAATGTAATTAATTTATTACAATACTTTTAATAATGTAATTAATTTATTGCAATACTTTTAATAATGTAATTAATTTATTGCAATACTTTTAATAATGTAATTAATTTATTGCAATACTTTTAATAATGTAATTAATTTATTGCAATACTTTTAATAATGTAATTAATTTATTGCAATACTTTTAGTAATGTAATTAATTTATTGCAATACTTTTAATAATGTAATTAATTTATTGCAATACTTTTAATAATGTAATTAATTTATTGCAATACTTTTAATAATGTAATTAATTTATTGCAATACTTTTAGTAATGTAATTAATTTATTGCAATACTTTTAATAATGTAATTAATTTATTGCAATACTTTTAATAATGTAATTAATTTATTGCAATACTTTTAATAATGTAATTAATTTATTGCAATACTTTTAATAATGTAATTAATTTATTGCAATACTTTTAGTAATGTAATGTAAATTTAAATATTAAAAAAAAAAGCACAAAATCCCAAATATATTTGAGAGAAAGAAAGATAAAATAAAGACCTAGCCAAAGATAGGTTAGTTTGGAAATCAATTTCTTAAGGCTATCCCAACATATGTCAGCATGTAAAACAGGCGTTAAACCAAATATGATGATAAAAGAATGGATGAGAGTGCTTGGGTTAGTAGCTGTAGAACAGTTGAGGTAGCAGGGTCAGTTGGTAGGGGAAGGTCAAGGTTAGATGGGAGCAAGTGATGAGGATGGATTTGAGAGAAAGAAAGATAAAATAAAGACCTAGCCAAAGATAGGTTAGTTTGGAAATCAATTTCTTAAGGCTATCCCAACATATGTCAGCATGTAAAACAGGCGTTAAACCGAATATGATGATAAAAGTATGGATGAGAGTGCTTGGGCTAGTAGCTGTAGAACAGTTGAGGTAGCAGGGTCAGTTGGTAGGGGAAGGTCAAGGTTAGATGGGAGCAAGTGATGAGGATAGATTTGAGAGAAAGAGGGATAAATAAAGACCTAGACAGAGATAGGTTTGTTTGGAAGTCAATTTCTTGAAGCTGTCCAACATATGCCAGCATGTAAAACAGGCGTTAAACCAAATATGATGATAAAAGAATGGATGAGAGTGATTGGGTTAGTAGCTGTAGAACAGTTGAGGTAGCAGGGTCAGTTGGTAGGGGAAGGTCGAGGTTAGATGGGAGCAAGTGATGAGGATGGATTTGAGAGAAAGAGGGATAAATAAAGACCTAGACAGAGATAGGTTTGTTTGGAAGTCAATTTCTTGAAGCTGTCCAACATATGCCAGCATGTAAAACAGGCGTTAAACCAAATATGATGATAAAAGAATGGATGAGAATGATTGGGTTAGTAGCTGTAGAACAGTTGAGGTAGCAGGGTCAGTTGGTAGGGGAAGGTCGAGGTTAGATGGGAGCAAGTGCTGAGGATAGATTTGAGAGAAAGAGGGATAAATAAAGACCTAGACAGAGATAGGTTTGTTTGGAAGTCAATTTCTTGAAGCTGTCCAACATATGCCAGCATGTAAAACAGGCGTTAAACCAAATATGATGATAAAAGAATGGATGAGAGTGATTGGGTTAGTAGCTGTAGAACAGTTGAGGTAGCAGGGTCAGTTGGTAGGGGAAGGTCGAGGTTAGATGGGAGCAAGTGCTGAGGATAGATTTGAGAGAAAGAGGGATAAATAAAGACCTAGACAGAGATAGGTTTGTTTGGAAGTCAATTTCTTGAAGCTGTCCAACATATGCCAGCATGTAAAACAGGCGTTAAACCAAATATGATGATAAAAGAATGGATGAGAGTGATTGGGTTAGTAGCTGTAGAACAGTTGAGGTAGCAGGGTCAGTTGGTAGGGGAAGGTCGAGGTTAGATGGGAGCAAGTGATGAGGATGGATTTGAGAGAAAGAAAGATAAAATAAAGACCTAGCCAAAGATAGGTTAGTTTGGAAATCAATTTCTTAAGGCTATCCCAACATATGTCAGCATGTAAAACAGGCGTTAAACCGAATATGATGATAAAAGAATGGATGAGAGTGATTGGGTTAGTAGCTGTAGAACAGTTGAGGTAGCAGGGTCAGTTGGTAGGGGAAGGTCGAGGTTAGATGGGAGCAAGTGCTGAGGATAGATTTGAGAGAAAGAGGGATAAATAAAGACCTAGACAGAGATAGGTTTGTTTGGAAGTCAATTTCTTGAAGCTGTCCAACATATGCCAGCATGTAAAACAGGCGTTAAACCAAATATGATGATAAAAGAATGGATGAGAGTGATTGGGTTAGTAGCTGTAGAACAGTTGAGGTAGCAGGGTCAGTTGGTAGGGGAAGGTCGAGGTTAGATGGGAGCAAGTGCTGAGGATAGATTTGAGAGAAAGAGGGATAAATAAAGACCTAGACAGAGATAGGTTTGTTTGGAAGTCAATTTCTTGAAGCTGTCCAACATATGCCAGCATGTAAAACAGGCGTTAAACCAAATATGATGATAAAAGAATGGATGAGAGTGATTGGGTTAGTAGCTGTAGAACAGTTGAGGTAGCAGGGTCAGTTGGTAGGGGAAGGTCGAGGTTAGATGGGAGCAAGTGATGAGGATGGATTTGAGAGAAAGAAAGATAAAATAAAGACCTAGCCAAAGATAGGTTAGTTTGGAAATCAATTTCTTAAGGCTATCCCAACATATGTCAGCATGTAAAACAGGCGTTAAACCGAATATGATGATAAAAGAATGGATGAGAGTGCTTGGGTTAGTAGCTGTAGAACAGTTGAGGTAGCAGGGTCAGTTGGTAGGGGAAGGTCAAGGTTAGATGGGAGCAAGTGATGAGGATAGATTTGAGAGAAAGGGGGATAAATAAAGACGTAGCCAAAGATAGGTTAGTTTGGAAATCAATTTCTTAAGGCTATCCCAACATATGTCAGCATGTAAAACAGGCGTTAAACCGAATATGATGATAAAAGAATGGATGAGAGTGCTTGGGTTAGTAGCTGTAGAACAGTTGAGGTAGCAGGGTCAGTTGGTAGGGGAAGGTCGAGGTTAGATGGGAGCAAGTGCTGAGGATAGATTTGAGAGAAAGAGGGATAAATAAAGACCTAGACAGAGATAGGTTTGTTTGGAAGTCAATTTCTTGAAGCTGTCCAACATATGCCAGCATGTAAAACAGGCGTTAAACCAAATATGATGATAAAAGAATGGATGAGAGTGATTGGGTTAGTAGCTGTAGAACAGTTGAGGTAGCAGGGTCAGTTGGTAGGGGAAGGTCGAGGTTAGATGGGAGCAAGTGATGAGGATGGATTTGAGAGAAAGAGGGATAAATAAAGACCTAGACAGAGATAGGTTTGTTTGGAAGTCAATTTCTTGAAGCTGTCCAACATATGCCAGCATGTAAAACAGGCGTTAAACCAAATATGATGATAAAAGAATGGATGAGAGTGATTAGGTTAGTAGCTGTAGAACAGTTGAGGTAGCAGGGTCAGTTGGTAGGGGAAGGTCGAGGTTAGATGGGAGCAAGTGCTGAGGATAGATTTGAGAGAAAGAGGGATAAATAAAGACCTAGACAGAGATAGGTTTGTTTGGAAGTCAATTTCTTGAAGCTGTCCAACATATGCCAGCATGTAAAACAGGCGTTAAACCAAATATGATGATAAAAGAATGGATGAGAGTGATTGGGTTAGTAGCTGTAGAACAGTTGAGGTAGCAGGGTCAGTTGGTAGGGGAAGGTCGAGGTTAGATGGGAGCAAGTGCTGAGGATAGATTTGAGAGAAAGAGGGATAAATAAAGACCTAGACAGAGATAGGTTTGTTTGGAAGTCAATTTCTTGAAGCTGTCCAACATATGCCAGCATGTAAAACAGGCGTTAAACCAAATATGATGATAAAAGAATGGATGAGAGTGATTGGGTTAGTAGCTGTAGAACAGTTGAGGTAGCAGGGTCAGTTGGTAGGGGAAGGTCGAGGTTAGATGGGAGCAAGTGATGAGGATGGATTTGAGAGAAAGAAAGATAAAATAAAGACCTAGCCAAAGATAGGTTAGTTTGGAAATCAATTTCTTAAGGCTATCCCAACATATGTCAGCATGTAAAACAGGCGTTAAACCGAATATGATGATAAAAGAATGGATGAGAGTGCTTGGGTTAGTAGCTGTAGAACAGTTGAGGTAGCAGGGTCAGTTGGTAGGGGAAGGTCGAGGTTAGATGGGAGCAAGTGCTGAGGATAGATTTGAGAGAAAGAGGGATAAATAAAGACCTAGACAGAGATAGGTTTGTTTGGAAGTCAATTTCTTGAAGCTGTCCAACATATGCCAGCATGTAAAACAGGCGTTAAACCAAATATGATGATAAAAGAATGGATGAGAGTGATTGGGTTAGTAGCTGTAGAACAGTTGAGGTAGCAGGGTCAGTTGGTAGGGGAAGGTCGAGGTTAGATGGGAGCAAGTGATGAGGATGGATTTGAGAGAAAGAGGGATAAATAAAGACCTAGACAGAGATAGGTTTGTTTGGAAGTCAATTTCTTGAAGCTGTCCAACATATGCCAGCATGTAAAACAGGCGTTAAACCAAATATGATGATAAAAGTATGGATGAGAATGATTGGGTTAGTAGCTGTAGAACAGTTGAGGTAGCAGGGTCAGTTGGTAGGGGAAGGTCGAGGTTAGATGGGAGCAAGTGATGAGGATGGATTTGAGAGAAAGAGGGATAAATAAAGACCTAGACAGAGATAGGTTTGTTTGGAAGTCAATTTCTTAAAGCTGTCCCAACATATGCCAGCATGTAAAACAGACGTTAAACCAAATATGATGATAAAAGTATGTATGAGAATGATTGGGTTAGTAGCTGTAGAACAGTTGAGGTAGCAGGGTCAGTTGGTAGGGGAAGGTCGAGGTTAGATGGGAGCAAGTGATGAGGATGGATTTGAGAGAAAGAGGGATAAATAAAGACCTAGACAGAGATAGGTTTGTTTGGAAGTCAATTTCTTGAAGCTGTCCCAACATATGCCAGCATGTAAAACAGGCGTTAAACCAAATATGATGATAAAAGTATGGATGAGAATGATTGGGTTAGTAGCTGTAGAACAGTTGAGGTAGCAGGGTCAGTTGGTAGGGGAAGGTCGAGGTTAGATGGGAGCAAGTGATGAGGATGGATTTGAGAGAAAGAGGGATAAATAAAGACCTAGACAGAGATAGGTTTGTTTGGAAGTCAATTTCTTGAAGCTGTCCCAACATATGCCAGCATGTAAAACAGGCGTTAAACCAAATATGATGATAAAAGTATGTATGAGAATGATTGGGTTAGTAGCTGTAGAACAGTTGAGGTAGCAGGGTCAGTTGGTAGGGGAAGGTCGAGGTTAGATGGGAGCAAGTGATGAGGATGGATTTGAGAGAAAGAGGGATAAATAAAGACCTAGACAGAGATAGGTTAGTTTGGAAGTCAATTTCTTGAAGCTGTCCCAACATATGCCAGCATGTAAAACAGACGTTAAACCGAATATGATGATGATGATGATGATGATGATACAGGATGGTACGAAACTGTGCTTCATTGATCGTTCGTTCCTTTGTTGTTAGTTTTTGCTCAGGATAAAGACTTACAGGTGGATAGTGGTGCCTGGTTAATTAAATAGATTGTTAGCTAAAAGGTGAAGTAAAAGTTTTTATCGGAGCTGGGAGGGGGGGTTGGGGTGTTAACGACTTTAAAGTTGACTATTATGTAAGACTAACCTACAAGACACGGCTGAATAACTGCCAACAATTCTCGAAAGAAAGAGAAAAAGGAAAGAAACGCAAAAAAAAAAAATCATTGTAAACTAGTTTCAACTCTTTTTGGCAATTTCATTTTAATCAGCAAAATTTTTGGGTAATACCCAAATAACTTTACCCGACTGACAGTAAAAAAAAAAAAAAAAAAACCATAAAAAAAAGAGAAATGACCTGCTTAGTATATCAAGTATTTTACAAAACTCGTGGAGATACCCAGCGTTGCCCAGGAATAATAAATTCTAACTTGGAAGGTACTATCTGGCTTTCAGAGTTAGATCAAAATGTAATGTCTGTTTCGTTTTTTTCTTGTGTGTGTGTGTGTGTGTGGGGGGGGGGGGGGGGGGGGCTACTCCCCATCTTTTTTTTTTTTTTTTTTTTTTTTTTTTTTCAATGAATTGGATTTTAAGCTATTGAGGATATTTTAAGTAGAGTAGTCCATAGAGTAAGTGTGGTATTGTGGTGCCGGCTGACATGAAAGTGATGGACAACTGGTGAAAGAATCAAAGGATCAGTACTTGTTCGATGAATGCAGCAAAATGTGGTTAGTTAAAAGTAAGATAGACACAAATCGACCAACAACCCCATCCACTCTCCAGACTTTTGATGGCCTTGTGTCTAATTTGTTATATATTATACATATATATTATAAACAAAATTAAATTCAAACTACCGAGTATATTTGTAAGTCCAGTGGGCCATAGGGTAAATGTGGTATTGTGGTAATTGCTGAAGTAAAACTGATGGACAAATGGTGAAAGAACGAAAAGAACAGTGCTCGGATGGAATGAGTCAAAATGCGTCTAGTTATGAGTAACATTTACAAAAGATTGACCAACGATCTCCCCTCTCTTCACTGGATCATTAGTTGTGAACTGCTCCAATCAGACACTACCCCACGATTGTAGATTTCAGATAATAACAAATTTCTATACAGGTTTTGCTTTTGTCTTCTAATATATAAAGACCATCTTGATTCCCGGGCAACGCCAGATGCCAATTCTAGTCATCTATAGTCGTTAGTAACATAATTTAACAAAAAATACATTTTAAAATTCTATTTTTAGTTTAAAATTTAACAGATCACAAAGGGGGTTGTTGCAATGGCGTTCACCATGGTTGGGTTGAGCCGTTTTTTTTCCCTTGCCTGCATCCCGTCCCGAACCATGGCGACCCATGCTCAAGAGATAATTAACCAATCAAAATTCCACTGTCGAGGAGTGACCACTTGAGAGCTTGGCCATGTTCTACCTGATTGTTGTCACCCACGTCCTCAGCTGACCAAGGTGTTGATAGGCTAGGCATTGTCATCATTTCTAACCTTAGTACATTATATAAGAATCCCCATCACTTGAATTTTGTTGTAAATTTATCATCTTCTGATGTGGCTTGCTAGTTAGACAGTGTCTTATTATTTATTTTCCCATCAACAAGCACGGCAGACATATTACTAAGATAGCCGCTGGCTACTTCTGTAAACAGCAGACCTGCAATGGGCTAATATTTAGCTAAGAGAAAAGACCACACAAGAAATGGGCTAGCGTCTTTGAAATAGTAATGTCTTCTTGGATACGAGGTTCCATGCTGTGATTGTGAGCTACTTGACACTTTGTAAAAATAATGTTCATACCAGGTAGTGGAACCCATGAACAGTCAGTTTTTATGTCCGTAGATTAACAGCGGATAAATCTTGAGTGATCTTGCGGTGTGATCCAAGTGATATCTATGTATAATCAGCATGACGAGCAAGGGTGATTGATTGGGTTTCCTGTGGGTTTTAGATAGAGATGGGCCTTAAGCTGATGGACTGTTTGTGTTAGGTTTGTCATGATTCGCAAATTTCTCATTCGATGGAGAAGCCGGATGTCATTGTAGCCTCAAAATAAAACGTTGCTTGTTTTAAACGTGAGTTGTGATCTTGTTTGGAAGGAAATCCTTTTGTTGCAGCAGTGGCGGAGACCACACGATTGACATTACAACCGAAAATGTCGAAATCATCATCATCATCATCGATGTAACATCCGTTTTACATGCTGGCATGTGTTGGACGGCTTTCAGAAATTGACTTCCAAACTAACTTATCTCTGGGCAAGTCATTATCCCTCTTTCTCTCAAATGTTACTCTAAAAATATGTTTTCACAGATTTAGACGAATTTTTAAAAAAAATACGGAGGAGGGACCCACGGATATGACGTCACATGAGACGAAAGCAAGAAAGAATGGTTAGATTTTTAAGAAACCGAGTTTGGATGTTGATGCGGACGGTCGCTGACAAAATGTCTTAACGATGACAAAACTGTTATGGTTCACAATCGACCATGGGCGCTGTCTGTCTCTCTATCTACATAATAGTCACCTAGGTTAAGATTTCTGTCTCTCTCCAACATAAAAAATGGACCAAACATTGATGTTTTATTGTTTAAAAATGATATTAAAATACATGAACATTTTTAAAAAATGATATTAAAATACATGAACATTTATAGGGGTCATCCTAAGGGGGGAAGTTGTTCAGCAAGACATTTTTTTACATTACATTTAAATTTCTGTATGCTGGTACAGTCGGGGAAACGGGGAGCAGGGAGGGAATTCCCAAGGTAAGCAGTCCGAGGAAAGAAGCTATTAGTGTAGAAAGTTGGAGGTTACATCGGCCAAAACATTGTAAGAATAACATCCAAGATGAGAACAGTAGTCCGAATAATACAGAATTCCTCATCTAAAAAATTTTGAAACAATAAAAAAAAAAGTTTTTTTTTTTTTTAATAACTAAGTTAAATTTATGTTTCAGAATTTTTTGAGATGAGGATTGATAATTTGTATTACTATTCTCATCTTGGTTGTTTTAACGAGGTTTCGACCGATGTAATCTCCGTTACAGTAGAATACGATATTTTTATTTTTGTTATTTTCACTGATGAAAAATAATTTGTCAATTTAAGCTGACACAAAATACTTTTAGCTTGTAGGCTTTGTCCGCGAAATGTCACTTCGCAATTTAATTCCTATTCACTACTTGAAATCATTGAAACGAAATTAATCGATAAGAAAAAGGTAAAACTCTCTCTCTTTTTCTCTATCTATTGATAAGAAAAAGAAGAGAAAACTTCCTCTCTTTCTTTCTGTTTTAATAATAAGGGAATATTTTTGTGTCTATTAAAAAGGAACGATTATTTTCAGATATTATTGCTATTAAGCCTCTCCTTCTTTGCTCGTAAAAATAAATTTGCATGCGTGATTATTGAAGAGAACTGGACACATATACGTTCACTTTTATCCTATAGATTGTAAGACTGAAAAAAAAAAAATTTTTTAATAACAAAGTTAAAAAAATTTTTTAATAAAGTTAAAAAAAAATTTTTTAATAACAAAGTTAAATTTTTTTTTCAGAGTTTTTGAGATGAGCATTATTTGGGTTACTATTGGTTATTTTCAAAGCTTTCTTTTTTTTTATGGAAATAGCTTCAGACAAGGCATGAAGCCACTTGATGTAAGAAGCTCATAAAAAAGAAATATTTCAAGGTAAAAAATATCCAACGATAGATAAGTGCTAGATGGATAGATTCCGACTCAGAAACAGCAATTCTTCCCCCTTTGTCAGAAACATCGCACATGGAATAGGAGGACTAAATGACAAAATAAAGGAAGCAAAGAGTTACGAAGCTACCGAAAGTAAACCCACGGTCCACTTTCTACTCTCCTTTAAAAAAAAAATGTTGACTTCCTCTCTATCGATAAGAATAAGAAACAAAACTCTTTGTTCTGTTAATAATAAGGGAATATTTTGTGTATTAAAAGTGAAAGATTCCGAATGATCCAAATAATCCAAATTATCAATCCTCATCTCAAAAGATTTCGAAAAATAGTATTGAATGTTGTTTTATTTGTATCTTGTTAGCAAGATCCTAGTAACGTCAGGACAGTCTTCAAATTCTGTGAAATGAAAATGCCTTCGGCGCTTAACCATTATTCTTCCATTGTGTTTGTCCCATCGTAGACCATGACATATGGCTACCCTGCACTTCTTGACCTTTCCATACAAATCACACTTTCTTTATTCATACTTTTTCAATAGATCTCGGATTGCAGGAAGGTTTTTAAAAAAATCTTTTTACCATAGGAATTCACTTTGTGGGTATAATTTCTATTCTTGTATAAGTCTGGTGGGTTTTTTTTTGGAGGGGGGGGTATTTAAAAAAAAAATACTATCCCGTATACGGAGAATTACATTTTCTGTTTTTCTCCAATTTTATAGTATTTCATGTGGAAATTTTCAATAAAATATACTTTTTTTCATGGAAATCGCTCCAGACACGGCATGAAGCCACTTGATGTCCTTACATCCTTACAGCTAAAATAAAATACTAACTTCAAGATCAAAAACTTGCATTTGTTTTACTTGCAAACTTTTGTGTGATGTCATGGAAGTATATCTAGTTATATACAAATAAATACACATTGGTCTTCATTTTATCGTGGAGGATTATTAAAAATGTTAGGGTTAGGATTATTAAAAATGTTAGGGTTAGGATTGTTAAAAAATGTTAGGGTTAGGATGATTAAAAAATGTTAGGGTTAGGATTATTAAAAAATGTTAGGGTTAGGATTATTAAAAAATGTTAGGGTTAAGATTATTAAAAAATGTCAGGGTTAAGATTATTAAAAAATGTTAGGGTTAGGATTATTAAAAAATGTTAGGGTTAGGATTATTAAAAAATGTTAGGGTTAAGATTATTAAAAAATGTTAGGGTTAGGATTATTAAAAAATGTTAGGGTTAAGATTATTAAAAAATGTTAGGGTTAAGATTATTAAAAAATGTTAGGGTTAGGATTATTAAAAAATGTTAGGGTTAGGATTATTAAAAATGTTAGGGTTAGGATTATTAAAAAATGTTAGGGTTAGGATTATTAAAAAATGTTAGGGTTAAGATTATTAAAAAATGTTAGGGTTAAGATTATTAAAAAATGTCAGGGTTAAGATTATTAAAAAATGTTAGGGTTAGGATTATTAAAAAATGTTAGGGTTAGGATTATTAAAAAATGTTAGGGTTATGATTATTAAAAAATGTTAGGGTTAGGATTATTAAAAAATGTTAGGGTTATGATTATTAAATGTTATTACCCCTAAAGAAATAGTAGAGATCTTCATTATAAGTTTGAGATAGCGACATAATTGTAAAGATACACCAAACTTTTTTATTTTTTATTTTTTAAAATTTATTTATTAGCAGGGCCTAGTGGAAATTCCATGGTGCTTTTTACATCAATCTGTATAATTTACGGTTAATAATAATATTAATTTTGAAATAATGTCTTTCAGGGTTAATATAATTTTAAAAAAACAAAAACTTTCTGACATAAAAATAATTGTCATTATCAGCTAAATAATCTTTAAATAAATAAAACGAATATTTTTCTTTTATATTTATTGAAAATTGTAATAATTTCATTCTTTTTAAAACAATAAATATTTTATTTCTGAGTTTTTTGAGATGAGGATTGATAATTTGTATAATTTTGGTTATTCGGACTACATTTCTCATTTTGATTGTTATCATCACAACGTTTCGGCCGCTGTAGTTCTTCAGTAATCTGCCGAAGAATTGCAAATTACTGAAGACTTCTCCCAGTCATGGCTGACGGAACAAGAGCATGCTACCCCCGTGGATTAAATAAAGGGTTCCATTGGAAATTCCGTCCAGATTCCCAAGTTCGAAGAGATACATCTGAAGAAGGCAGGAGGTTACAGCAGCCGAAACGTTGTGATGATAACCCTCAAGATGAGAAATGTAGTCCGAATAACCAAAATTATACAATGAATATTCTCTGTCTTCTTATTGTCAGCTAAATATTCTTCCAATCAATAAAACGAAATGTATTTATTTAAAATTGTTCTGTTTTAGTCGACGGACGACATAATCTGATTTTTGAACAATTCATTTTAAAATGAGTAAAGTCGGAATTTTTTACCTTAGTGACATCTGATTAATCACCAATCAGCATCTTTGCTGATTGCACGATCTCGTTTTTTTAAAAATGTGTGTGAAAGGTGATAACGTACGTCTGAACATGAAATACCTTAGCATATTATTATGTAGATTTATTTTTAAGTCGCTTTTGTATCAAATTTCACTAACGATCTTCAAAATGATTGACATTTTAAAACTCTGTGGTAATACAGTAGAATTTACAATTGCTTTCAACTTTCCCTGCCTCTAGGGGTTTCCTTCAACCCTCTCCTCTCACAGATTCAGCTGTTAACAGCTGCTGTTTTATTAACTAGGATGGGGGGGGGGGGTTAAACAAACATAAAAAAGTATCTATTTACATTTTTTATTGAGCAATGAGAAACCTTTTTATAAGTTCAGGGTTTTCTTCTTTTTTTTCCTTTCTTTTTTTTCCTTTTTTTTTCTTCCTTTTTTTTTCCCTTTTTTTTCCTTTTTTTCCTTTTTTTTTCCTTTTTTTTCTTTTTTTTTCCTTTTTTTCTTTTTTTTTCTTTTTTTTCTTTTTTTAAAAATTATTTTTTTAATAACCCATTTAGATGTTTGGATTGGTAGCGAAATGTAAGTATTTTCATAGAGGACCTGTCCTGTGGCCTAGTAAAAGTTTACGTAGGCCACGCCTCCTGTCCCGGGTCAATGCGAAGGGGTATTGATTTTTGGGTTAAAAACCAGCATAGAGTTCGGAAAATAATGTGATGCAAAAAAATTGTGTATAGGCGATAAATATTGTTTCCTGTTGTTTTTGTTAAATCTGAATAAATGTGGAACAATTTTGAGTTAAAATCTAATTAGTTTTACGCGTGTAAGCTTGAGAAGAACACGCTTGAAATGTGTAAATAGTTGCTAATCGAGTCATCGAAGAAACAGAGGTTGGAAAAGAAATGCAATATGCATATAGCATTTCTTCTCCATTTCCAAAATTTACTAATATTTAACAAAAACAACAAGAAAACAATATTTATCACCTATACACAATGTTTGTATTTCATTATGTTCCGAACTCTATACTGGTTTTAACCGTTTTTTGTCTGTTTGTGACATCGCTAGCATTTTAAATCTGTTTGGATAATAGATGAGAACTCTGAGATAGGTTTGTTGAAGTTGGCTTCATTTTTTTTTTTTTTTTTTTTTTTTTTTTGTTGGTTCCTCACCTTTGAAGTCGGGAGCCGTGATTCTCTACCTCTAAAGTAGGGAGTTGGCAGTTGGCAATTTTCTTTCTTTCTGTTTTTAGCCTTATTTGAATCAGACTGGGTTAGTTTATTGCTAATCGCTTGAGGTGCTCCTATCAGAGAATGCCTATGGGGCTGCTCAGGCCTTTTTTTTTTTTTTTTTGAACGTCAGAGAGTGACTCTCCAAGTATGCGGACTTTTCAAAACCACATCTGACCTTGTGTCTAACCTCCCCTGGAGAGAAGGTAAATAAACACTCTGGGTCAGAGTGGACCTGGGAGTTATGGTTACTAAAGGGTGACTCCACACTCCCCAAAACTCCCCGATTTGGGGGTCTCACCAACACTTGCATTTTAAAGTCCGACAGTTAGTTTTTTTAAGTGAAATCAATATTTCAGTTAGTGTTCAGTTCTCTCTTGGTAAATACAACTTCAGTCTAAGTACATTTTCAATGGCTCATCACTCACTCACTATTCAGGTTTCTTGTGTATGTTCCCTTTGACAGGAGGTTCGACGCTATCTGGCTGTCCTTATTGCTAAATCGCCAGTGATCACGATTGTGGGGATTGATTGTGTCCATTTGCCACTGTTTACGGCCTTTCCTGATGGTGTCTTTCCATGTCTCATCCATCTTAATTGTCTTGCACTTCTTGCATATAAACTGGTTATCTGCTCTCAACCTACCTGACTCCCTTTCCACAGGAGAATTTTCTTATTTTCGGGAGCTTTGCAACACTACGCCCCACTGATCATCACTTTGGTTTTGGTAACATTTACTCTCAGACCATAACTTTCCATAGCATTCCTTCAGGTCTTCCCTTATTTCATAAGCAAGTACTAAATCACCAGCATAACACATCCATTCCGTACAACACGTACCAAACTCACTGGACAATGCTTCTAAGACACAAATCAAAAGCAACTGACGCAGTAACCTTCACAGGTAACATGAATTGGAACAAATACATTGAAGACATTGCCAAGGCTGCAGCAAAGAAGATGGGTTCTTCTTGCATATAGACTGGTTATCTGCTCTTAACCTACCTGACTCCCTTTCTACAGAGCAAGAGAATTTTCTTATTTTCGGGAGCTTTTCATCACTACAACCACTGATCAACACTTTAGTCTTGGTGACATTCACTCTCAGACTTTTACTTTCCATAGCATTCCTCCAAGTCTTTAGCTTAACTAGTAGGTCATCTATTGTGGGAGTAAGATAAAACTGACCTTGTGCCTAACCTCCTGAAGAGGAGGTAAATAAATACTTGTGTACGCAATGCTTACAAGAACCACACAAAATTGAATTGCTCCCAACTTCATGTTGGTAACTCTCAGACCTTTACGTTCCATAGCATACCTCCAAGTCTTTAGCTTAACTAGTAAAGCTTCCATTGTTTCACAATCATCAGCATATAGCGTCTCTTCTGGACAACCAGTAAAAAACTGTCTATGCAACGCTTAAACGTAAAAACAACAAACTCAGTACAGAACCCTGATGTACTCTCACTTTAACATTAAAGAATATAAAAACTTTACATTCTTTAACATAATTCAAATCCCTACTGCCTCTTTAACAATTGTCTTAACATTTTTTTTTATATTTCAGGAGGCGGAAGACAACGAATATAGTGATCCTGTTGAAAAAGCTAGCAGCACTTCACGGCAGAACGAGGACTTCAAGAATTTTGACATTGTCAGAGCCACGCAGTATGGAGCATACGACAGGTGCCGAGAGCTGATCGAAGCTGGTTACGATGTCAACACGTTGGATAAAGAAAATGTCAGCCTTCTGCATTGGGCAGCTATCAATAACAGGGCTGATATTGTCAAGTACGGCAACGTCCTTTTTCTTTCTGCGTGTGGCTTTATTATTCCTTTGCTTCTTCGTATTTTATAAGTAAGAATAGCTTTACCCGACGTTGCCTGGGAGTCTTTTTGCTTTCATTTTGGTTTTGCTTCTTTTTTTAATTTTTTTTTTTAAATCGAACCCTAGCGAACACGTGGCCAAAAAGTGGGTGCTCACTTTACGTATAACTTATATAGGAAAGTGATCCCCCACCCCTCCTAAAATCTAAAATAGTAAAAAATTTTAATTACTTTTTTTCATAGCGGATATTTGTTATGGCTGTTTACATGTAATTTGCCAAAAAAAGTAGAATTTTTATTTATTTAGAGGGGAAAAATGTGAGGGGGTGAGATTCCGTGGCCAAGAAATGGGTGCTCACTTTAAGTATAACTTATATAGGAAAGTGATCCCCCCCTCCTAAAATCTAAAATAATAAAAATTTTCATAATTTTTTTTCTTACCGGATATTTGTTGAGGCTGTTTACATGTAATTTGCCCAAAAAAGTAAAAACGTTTTTTTTTTAGGGGGCGGAATACGAGGGGTGCAGTTCTATAAATTTACCTTTTTTTTTTTTAAATTATTAAATTTATAAATAATTAACTTTATTTATTCAGCGTTGCCCGGGTGGAGACATATTGCTGGATCGTGTGGAGCACTTAGAGAAAAATAATTAGAAATATAGTCATGTTTACATTTTTTATTTTTCATCACAGATGGCATGAAACGAGTTGTACTTTTTGTTATTTTTTCTTTTTTTACTTTAATTTGCCCCAAACAAGAGACATTGCCACCGAGACGTAAGGGGCTACTCTGGATTAGGGGACAGATTTATGGGGAGTATCCTTAGTGAGGAGTTGTGTAGCGAGATGTTTGTTCATATGACATTTAAATTTCTGCATGTTGGTACAGTCAGGGAAACAGGGAGCAGGGAGAGAATTTCAAAGGCTAGCAGTTCAAGGAAAGAAGCTATTAGAGTAGAAAGCCTTCTGGCATCTGAGGACCGCCACAGTAAATGGATGGGATTGTCGGATTAGTCAGGTGTATTTACGTCGAGAGGGCACTAAAGCAGCAAGTTCATCGGAGCACATTCCATTGAAGTACTTGTAAAACAAGCACAAAGAGGCAACATTGCGGCGATGGGACAGGGGCTGGAGCTACAGGGGCTGGAGCTTGGTAGATAGTGTGGGAGCTATTAGATTAGACCTTGTTTTTCTTTATTGGACCTTGTTTAAGAGGGAGAGACTAGTGGATGGTGCACCAGCCCAGATGTGACAACAATACTCCATTTATGGGTGGATGGTGGCCTTGTAGAGATATAGAATACTGGCAGGTGGGAGAAGTTTTCTAGCATGGTAGGGGGACCACACTTTCTTTGCAGCAGCCTTGGCAATGTCTTCTATGTATTTGTTCCAATTTATGTACCTGTGAATGTTAGGCCGAAGAGTTTGAATGTTGGGCTCTCTTGGTGTAGGCTGTTATTAGCCATGGCAATCGGTGGTTGAAAAGCTTTCTTATAGTTGTTGAAGGAAAGGAGTTTTGTCTTAGAAGAATTAAATGTTACCATCAATTTATGATTCAATTCCACTACAGCCTGGAGGTCACTTTCTAAGGATTCAGCCATTGCCTCAGATATGTGTGCATCCATTTTACCCACATGACGAGAGTAGAGCGTGGTGTTGTCAGCAACTATACCCATCTCAGACACAATGTCGTCAGGGAGGTCGTTTATGAAAATCAGAAACAATAAAGGTCCAAGGATCGATCCCTGGGGTACACCAGCATTTATGTCATGTTGTTTTGATGAACGGCCATCAAGAACAACCTGGATCTTTCTTTTGGTTAGAATCTAATTATGTTACATATTCGTAGCGACTCTTTTTTTAACCTTGTCTAAGAGGGAGAGACTAGTGGATGGTGCACCAGCCCAGATGTGACAACAATACTCCATGCATGGGTGGATGATGGCCTTGTAAAGATACAAAATACTGACAGGTGGGAGAAGTTTTCTAGCATGGTAGAAGGAGCCCACGTTCTTTGCAGCAGCCTTGGCAATGTCTTCTATGTATTTGTTTCAATTCATGTTACCTGTGAATGTTAGGCCGAAGAGTTTGAATGTTGGGCTCTCTTGGTGTAGGCTGTTATTAGCCATGGCAATCGGTGGTTGAAAAGCTTTCTTATAGTTGTTAAAGGAAAGGAGCTGTGTCTTAGTAGCATTAAATGTTACCATCCATTTTAGTCGCCATTCAACTACAGACTTGTAATAATCAATTATAAATTATCTCATTTTATTAGCACTCTTCACTGACGTTACTCCAGAAATAGAAATGAGGCTTTATCCTCTTTTTTGTCATGGATGACATGCAGTTCTGACGTGTAAAACACAGCTAATAAAAGCATCAAGTTAACAGCACGTGTACTCTCTTAATTTTTTACTTCGGCCTTGTCTCAATATTTTACACTGCTGACCCCACGAGAACTGTGGTCTGCCTTCTAGGACGATTAAATAATGCACATGAAATTGGAAAAATTTGCACCGTTTTCACAAATATCGAAAAGTACACTTTTTAGTATACCTCACCCCCAATCTAACAAAAGTTGTGATTCATGGTTGTTTACATTTATTCAAGAAGTGATCGCATGGAAGACCACACATGCTTAACTAATTCAAGAAACTCGCAAATATATGCTCTCTCCGGTCGCATATTTTTGCTAGGCTGGGAGAGGTGAGTTTTCATTTCCGTGCTTCACTTTTTTTTTTTTTTCATTTATTTAAAAATGTCTAATCACAAAAGTATAATTTTTTATTGCTTCTTGGCCTTTTGGCTAAGATCAAAGTGTAGTATCTGTTCTCTTAATATTAGCGCCAGAAGTTTTCATGTAACTATCTCCCCTGAAACTGAATGTTTTAAAACGTTTTTAAAACACTATCTTTTTTTATAAAATCTCTTTAATTAATTGTATTAATAACTATAATATTGTTATCGAGGAAAATATTATAAATATATGATAAAATTTGACAATACCAATTATAAATGTATATTAAAGAATATTAATTTATTAGAAACTAAAAAATAAAATAAATATGCAAATGTGCAAAAGCTGGTTTTGTTTGACAGAGTTTAAAGATTGCTATATATACTCTATCATTATACAGGGTGGGCAAAAATAAGGGTCCTATTTTTAAAAATTCATAACTTTTTTATTTATTGATTTTTTTTTTGATTTTTTTTAGAATAAGTAAAGGACCCCTTCCGAAGCAAGCATGAGCCGTATTAGCCCTAAGGAACGTACCCTCATTTAGAAAACATTATTTTTGCTTAAAAAACTCAAAACAGTGTAAAAAACAATACTTTAGTTTTTGTAAGTTTTAAGAAGTGTTTTTCGGCTAAAATTTGTTTTGTTTATTTCAAAAAATCTCGGAAGGGTCAGTCTACACACACATAAAGTTTGGTGAGTTTAACTTTTATTTTGTGGAAGTTATTCAAATTAAAGTTATTCAAATTTAAAGATAGGACCTTTATTTTGGCCCACCCTGTATTTAAGTAAGACTTAAAAATTTTGATGTTAATATACATAGGAAAAATTCGCATTTATTCATATTTAGATTAAATTGGAATATTGGATTAGCTAAATGCAGTATTCTCCATTATTTCGTAATGTATTTATTACATTTAAAAAATTGTGACGGACGGACAAAATCCCTATTTATATAAGATAGTGATTGCAAAGGTGGACAACTCATGCTTCAAGTTGTAGTTATTGTAAAGTGGGTATTTATCTATCAAAGTAAAATGTGACACAAGGTCGGAAAGTGGGATTTGATAAGTCAGCACTCTAGAAGAAGAGCACTTGTGACCCTCAAAAAATGCCTGGGCAGCCCCGTCGGCATTCCCCGGTAGTGGCGCCTCAGGCGATTAGCAATAAACTAACCCCTTCTCAAAGAGTGAGAAGGCAAAGCCTGGGAGGCTGGACCTCTTAGAACTGCACAGGACAAACCCATAGACTGGCGGAATCAAGCCCCGAAGGCCAAGACGATACCGGTCTATGGGGTCTAGTATCCATCGGAACAAATACTACACTGTGATCTTCGCCAAAAGGCCAAGAAGTTATTGTAGAGTGAGACAACTCTTGCTTTACTTATTCAAGAAATAGTGATTGCAGACGCAGACAACTCATGCTTTACTTATTCAAGAAATAGTGATTGCAGAGGCAGACAACTCATGCTTTACTTATTCAAGAAATAGTGATTGCAGAGGCAGACAACTCATGCTTTACTTATTCAAGAAATAGTGATTGCAGAGGCAGACAACTCATGCTTTATTTGTTCATACTGAATCCGTCAGGATTACTAAAACAGCTTGATGTTTATCTTTGCAGATATTACGTTCTCAAGGGAGCCGTCATAGACAAATTTGGAGGCGATTTAAATTCCACCCCTTTGCATTGGGCAACCAGGTAAGGGAATTGTACTTTTATAATCTGTGCTTTCACTTGCAACGGGATAAAAAATGGCGAGAAAATCTTATGTGTAAAAATGATTCGATGATTGCCTTCCCCTCACTCAATTTTGTTGAAAATTTCTCGCAGATTCAAGATGTAAATACATTTGAACCCGAAATCAATATCTCTTCTTTTCTGCTTTGCCTTTTCTTGTTCTCTCCCCCCCCCCCCGCCCCATCGGCATATTGATGGCTAAGTTTTGTGAGAGCAATATTGATATTTCTTTTTTCTCACTAACATTATTCCTTTTAAAATGGCTATTAAAAGTGGGGTCATTTTTATTAGCTTTGAGTTGACTCATGACACATTGGATCAGTATTTGTTATACTCCCCTCCTCTTCCTCCTCTCTATTCTTCCTCCTCTCTCCCCTTTCTATTCCCCCTCCTCTTCCTCCTCGTTCCTCTCTCTTCTCTCCCCTCCTCTCTCTTTCCTTTCTCTCCCTTCCTTTCTCTTCCCTCCTCTTTTTCTTCCCTCCTCTTTTTCTTCTCTCCTTTTTTTCTTCTCTCCTCTCTCTCTTTCCTCTCTCTCATCTTTTCTTTACCTCTTCTCTCTGATCCCTCCTCTTCCTCCCCCTCTCGCTTTCCTCTCTCTGTTCCCTTCTCCCTCTCCCTTCTCTCTCTCCTCCTTCTCTCTTTCTTTCCGCCTCCTCCTTCTATCTTTCTTTCCTCCTCCTCCTTCTATCTTGCTTTCCTCCTCCTCCTTTTCTCTGTTCTCTCCTCCCACTCCCCCTCTCTCTCTCTTTTCCCTCCTCTCTCTCTTTTAAAATTATTTACATCATCTGTCTCCTCCCACTACTTCTCTGTATCAATCCCTCTTTATTTATTTCATTCGCCTTTTTGTAACGTCATCCACTGTCACAGATACAAACAAGCCAGCAAGGTTCACAGAGTTTTATAATTATATAAAGTTTTAAATACCATACACATTAGCATTTATTATTCTTTTTCCATTTTAGTAAATTCTTTTCTCTTTTCAATTCCAGGCAAGGCCACCTGACCATGGTGGTGGTGCTGATGTCTTATGGTGCTGATTCGTCTCTGCGAGATGGGGAAGGTGAGTGTCTACGATTCTACAATATGTTTTTTTTTTTTTTTTTGTATTTTCATTTTCACAGATGCGTGATCTCACAAGTTCAGGATTTATGTGCATCAGGGGAAAATGAAAGAGAACAAATTCTCTGCAGTTAAAATCAGAAAATTTGATTTTTTGTTTATGGAATATGGGGGGGGGGGGGGGGTCAATGATTTTTTTTTAAAATTTATTTATTTATTTATTTATTTATTTAATTTTTTATGAGAATAATTGAGTAATTTAATTCTTTTTCACTAAATCAAAAATTTCAAATAATTTAGATAACTAAAAAAATATACAAAATATTTTCATAGCATATAAGTTTTGCAGGATAAATTTAGCCATCTTTCCTTACAGTCTATATCCGCCAGTTCTGTCAGCCACTCTAGGCTGACAACCCGGAAACTAACAAACAAACTTTCAGGCACCATCCTGTCTAGGGAGTTCAATAGATTTGCGGCCTCTTCATTGTTGCCCACCTATCTGATTTCCTCATCACTTTTCCTTTTTGTGAACACTATTTTCCTAACATTCTAACAGGGTCTTAGCTGGGGGTTGGGGGGGGGGGCAGTCCATAGTATCACAGTAACTGGAATAAGGTTTAGAGATGGAAAAAGGAATACAATTCATCTTAATTTATTTTGAATTATTTGGACTACCATTTTCCAGGCAGCTGTAGATCGCATCCCGTCTGGTGACTGTCTGATAGTTACGAGCGATTGTATTGCTCGTACAGGACTGACAGATGAGATCTTGAGGCATGTACTAGGATTTTTTGGCCTGGGCATGCAGTGTGAGAACGGTGGCTGACTCATCAACTTTTCTACTGCAAATTGTCTGGTCGTCATGAATACCATCTTCAGCATCCTTGTAGACATCGTTACATGGTGCTCTAACGACGGTTGTACGTCTAATCAAATAGATGACATCTTTATCTGGGCAAGCGCAGTTATCAACTCTCGGGTATATCGATGGGACTGATAGAGGCAGCGAACATGGCTTCAATCATGTATTTGCCCGTGCAAGCCTACATTTATGACTATGGGCAAAGCGGCTTATAAAGCATCCTCTGCAGTTCAATATAACCAATCTGAAGTCGGCTGCTGGAGACGCGTTTAAATTGGAGCTTCAAAACGAGTTTGCTCTTTTCCGGCCTGAAATCGTGCCGCAGACGGAGGTAGAATGGAGTACGCTAAAGTCTGCCACAGTGGAAGCAGAATGAGTGCATCAAAATTGGATCACTGGTGAAACTCTGTAACTTGCGGAGAAGGAAGAGAGTGACAAAACTGTGAGGGTACCAGGTTTCTGTGGTTTACGTGACAAGATTTTCAGGTAATCCAGGCGGACGGCAATGTACACCGGAATGCATTTGCTGAATTAGACGGAGAGAGCTGAGCTGCAGCATGCGGGGAATTGTGTAAGCTGTATCAAATGGTGAAGTAAGTTAGTCGAAGAAATTTGGGAATCAGCAATTCTTTGCGTCTACGATGGTACGGTGATCACTAATCTGACCTAGTGTCTTGTACGGTGCCAAGAACACTTAAATGAGTTGCTCAATCACCTGCCTCCAATGACAGAAGTTAATGCTGAGCCGGTCGAGGAGGAGTAAGACTGCATGCAACACAGTCATGCTAACATAAGTTTATCAGGCTCTGTGTAAGCTGCGTAACAACAAGGCACCCAGTGTGGATAGGATTCCTGCAGAAATATACAAGTCCATGCCAAAGATATTTGCCGCATAGATGCATCGTGTCTTCACTATAGTGTGGGTGACCGAGGTCATCTCCAACAACTGGAGCGAAGCAGTCCTCCTACTCTTCCAAAAAAAAGGGGGGGACTGGAAACTAAGCAAATTAAAATTACCGGCGTATCAATCTCATCGATGTTGTGGTGAAGGAATTTCCAGTTCTTCTGAAAAGTTCAAAAACGTTTGCAATCTCCCTACACCTCCGACCAAGGACGGTTTCTCTCCGGAAAGGGGCTGCGTTAATCAAATTTTCCATCTTTTGTCACAGCATTGAATAGCGTTGGGATTGTGAACTTGTTTTGTGTGCGTTCACTACACAGCCCATGATTATCTATCGTTGTCTTCATCCAAATTAATTGTTTTTTAAAAATAGGACACTCTATTGCATTTTTTATTTCAATAAATATTCAATTAATAGTAAAAAAAAAAAATTATCATGAATGGGAGTTTTCTGGGAGTTTTTAAATCCAGAAAAGCGAATTTCAATGAAGGAAGGATCCTTCTAGATTGGAGTAATTTTTATTTTTGTCCCAATCAAAAGTGCCCTTTTTTTTAGGAGCTGGATTTTCCCCACATTAAAAACCGACCTTGTGTCGAACTCTGCCCTCATGAGGAGGCAATTAAATAAGGACTTTACCTCCCTACCTCTCTCCTTACCGACCCTTTATCTCTGTAGCAACTGGTTTAATATAATTGAAAAAAAGAAAACTGACTGTTTGACCTAGTTTCAGTGTTGTTTTTGAAACAACTACCAGTGAGTGAAAAAAACAGTATTTTCATGGTAGATGCTCGACTGAGCTCCAATCTATGGTTCCTCCCCCCCCCTATAAAACATTCACAGCAAAAACTCGTCTAGCTACAACCACTGTAAATAATTTTCTTTTAAAGTTTTTTTCCAAGAACTGCCCGTCTGTGGAACACTATATCATGGGACTGCTTCCACGCTGACTAAAACATGGTCGTTTTCAAGTTCAATGTTAACAAATTCTTGTCGATCCATCCTCTTAAATAATCCAGGGATGTGAGTTCTCTGCTTTTTAGCGGAATTCCGTTTTATTTAAATCCAGAAAAAGCAGATTTCCCATCTATGTGAGTTCTCTGCTTTTTAATCGAAATCCACTTTCTTTTTTTTTTTAAATACAAAAAAAAAGCTGTTTTCTGCCAAATTGCTAGAGCCTTACCTCCTTATTTTTGTCATCGCTATTTGGCTGGATTTTCTTTTTCTTTCTCTTTCTTCCTCTCTCTTGCTTTATCTTTCCTTCTCTTTCTCTCTTCCTCTCTCTCTTGTCTTACCTTGCTTTCCTTTTTCTCTTTTATGGCAGTTCTCTCTGAAAACTGAAAATGTTAACTTTGTTATGAAGGTTAAGACTTCAAACGATTCATGAAGGGGGTAGGGGAGTTAGATATACGGCATAATCACGTTGACACCGGTTCTCGTTAGATCACCAAAGTTTAGCAACGTTGAGCCTGGTCAATACGAGATGGATTACTATTTGGGAATTCCAGGCACTGTATGTACGAGAACATCTACATCTCCCTGCAAGAACTGCAAAATCTAATGTTGTCATCTCTCCTGACTGGTATATACATGCAACTGGGGACCACTTGTGAATTTAATATTCCCTAGAAACTTCCTCCTTCGAAGAAATCCGGCTCAACAGACCTAAGGTGAATGCTGTTTTTTTTTTGTTTTTTTTTTTTAGGAGAGTTAGATGACTTTTGTTTTATCAAAGAATGACTTCCTGTCTCCTTCCACACACACACACACACCCCACCCTCTACATACGCACTCAGTGTCTTTCTCTTAATGTTGACTTTCTTTGTTGAAACTGATTAGAGTTGTTTAGGAAGAGGTTGTTTCTTTTGCTGCCCTCTCCACTCTCTCTCACACACACGAGGGAGGGGGGGGGGCTCTGATGTTGGGAAATTCATCTTGATTTCAGGGTACTTATGCAGATTAGGACCCAACCTAAAATCGACTTGGCGTTGGTAGTTTTCGGATGGTTATGTAGACGGGCGGAAAATGCTGAAGCGCTTATCCAATCAGAATACGAGAAAATATACAAACGACAAGTTAACATTTTAATTGATTTAATCGCGAAATTCACTAATTGGAAACAAAAATTGATCAAAGTGATAATGAATTTTAACGAGTTAGCATGGGTTATTACGTCTCCCGAAGGAGTGATTCAATTTGTCAGGGGAAAAAACTTGCACAAAATGTGGAGATAGCTTCAAGTGAAAAAACAAATTTTTCCATGCAGAAAAAAAACATTTTATAACCCTAATATTTTATAAACTCTAACCCTAATATTTTATAACCTCTAACCCTAATATTTTATAACCTCTAACCCTAATCTTGCTTTAAATATTGGTTAGTGTTTGCTTTTATCCAGTTGTACATCCAGCCTCTTTTTGGATTTTTTGGACGCAGGCAACCAACTTTTCATTCAGCATTTTCCGGCCGTCTACGTAAACATCTGAAAACTACCAACGCCAAGTTGATTTTAGCTTGGGTCCTAATCTGCATAAGTACTGATTTCAGCTTTTTTTTGCCATTGGTTACTAACATTCCTGAATTATGAAAGTTACATTGATGCGAGAAATAAACACACATGAATTTGTCTCATAATTTTAATTATACAGAGATGTAATGTTTTTACTTTAAATTGTCCTTGTGTCAAACTTGTTATTGTAGGGAAGACGAGTAACAAAACCCCGAACCACCTGCTGATTGTTTATCTTCTCTCTCTCTCTCTCTTTCTCTCCCCACAGGTTGCAGTTGTATTCATTTGGCCGCTCAGTTTGGTCACACGGCCATTGTGGCCTATTTAATCGCCAAAGGACAAGACGTTGACATGCTCGATAAAAGTGGAATGACTCCTCTCATGTGGGCTGCATACCGAGTCTTCAGGTAAGTCTTCAAGTTGAAAGAAAAAAAACAAAAATCGATTTTCTCTCATCTATTTGTGCGACGAGATGGCCAAATGCAATATGGCATTCTGAGAAAGAATCTAAGAATTGCATGTTCCAACATTGAATTAATTGTGAATAGATTATTGAAGTTATTCAGGTTTACAATGTGGCCTGTCTGTGCCATGCAGGTTGCTCACAATCGTATCTCGAGTCTCAGGGCGCTAATTGTAGTCCGATGTTACAAAGATTGCATGCATTCTGACTGGTTGCTCTGTCAGTCATTCTACAGCATAATCCCGTTGACACACCAGTCCCCGTTAGATCACCAAAGTTAAGTGACATTTAGCCTGGCCAGTACAAGATGGGTGACCATTTGGAAATACTAGGTGCTGTATGTAATCTCTCCTAACCGGGATATACATACTGACTGGGGGCCGCATCTGAACTTGCATTGTCCATGAACTTCCACTTTAAGTGGAAGATGGAATGCCCGATACTAGGCGAATACCGCAAAAAGTTTTTGTACCATTGTCTTTGTGTTAAAATAATCGGTGACAACGAAAATCTGGCCATGAAAATGGCCCTTCCGCCAATAAGAATCTTAGTCCAGCAGAAGAAACAAAGAGAACTTCTGTCTCCAAAGAAAACTTATTATTATTATTATTAATACTAATACTACTATTTGCTGGCTTTTTCTGGTTCGCTGTCGTTTTGCAAATTTCACTACTTGAAATTCTTGAGACATTAATTTAAAATAATAAATATTACATTCATAACTTTGTTGTAAACGCGAAACAAAATCTTTCTCATTTATTCATATAGAAATGATAGATATTCATATAGATAGATAAACATTAACATTTCGGTAATTTCGATACAAACGTGAGCGTAAAAAAAAGAAGAAATCAATTTGCCTTTTCACTTGCAATTTAGAAATGGATCGCAACTTGTTGAAAATCAAGTCGGTCCCTCGAAAAAAAAAAAAGTAACATTTGAACACAAATGCTAAATATTTGTTTAGGAAGTAAAACAATATTGCGAAACAGAACTATTTGTTGTATTAAAATCAAAACAATCATTGAATTAAAAAACAACAAATAATAGTTAATTAATAAAATGTCCTTTCTCAAAACCAATATGCAAATTAGTTAACCCTGCAACTGATATAGCATATACATAAGCAGTATATAAAAAAGATGGTGCGTCTATTGTTTAAACAAAACTACCAAACCAAAAACCCTGATTAAACATTTGAAGATATAAAGAACTTGAAGCATAAAAACTTTCACCAAAATGACCAGATTCGGCATTAAATAACCCAAAAAGGGTTGATATGCCGTAAAACAAAACTACCAAACCAAAAACCCTGATTAAACATTTGAAGATATAAAGAACTTGAAGCATAAAAACTTTCACCAAAATGACCAGATTCGGCATTAAATAACCCAAAAAGGGTTGATATGCCGTAAAACAAAACTACCAAACCAAAAACCATGATTAAACATTTGAAGATATAAAGAACTTGAAGCATAAAAACTTTCACCAAAATGACCAGATTCGGCATTAAATAACCCAAAAAGGGTTGATATGCCGTAAAACAAAACTACCAAACCAAAAACCATGATTAAACATTTGAAGATATAAAGAACTTGAAGCATAAAAACTTTCACCAAAATGACCAGATTCGGCATTAAATAACCCAAAAAGGGTTGATATGCCATAAAACAAAACAACCAATCTATTGTTTAAAGTTGAATTAACTTGAAATAGGGTGTTTTAACTTTACCGTTAGTGTGAGAAATGGGCGCAACTTTCACATCTATTCATTTACATATGTATATTCAAACAAAGTTTTGAGTCATTCATAAATGAAGAAAAAAATGCAGTTTAGATCCGAGGGATACTAACTAAATCTGCACATTGCAGACTTAGAACTTACCTTCGTCGTACGTACCCAGGTTTCTCGCTGCTGGCTCTTGTCCTTCGTCCGTGATCGACAAACACATGGACTCCGGGTTTGGTTTTTAAAGTTTTATTTAACATAAAACGAAGAGACAGAAATTACTGCATGTGCATGAGGGAGAGAAAGGACGAAGGAATGAAGGAATTAGAGAGATATATCGTTAGGCCATTTTGGGCTACTGCGCCCCACCTCCTCTCCCCCTCCCCACCCCACCCCTGCCTACTGGCAGCGGACCGGCTGTTTTTCACGTCTGTCTTCGTTGATGGTCAGGAACAAGAGCCAGAATCAGCCCCGAACAGACATGACGTCAATTTCGACTTTCGCTTCTCCCACCTTTTGGGGCACTCTCTCTCTCTCTCTGGCACCCCCAACTATCTAACATTTATATAAGCCCACATACTGTTCGATAAATTCACAAATACAAAAGAGGACTCAACTATATAACAGTGAAGACTAAACAGGGGACCTTAATTTAAATCATGAAATAGAAAAGGGGGATCATCAGCTGTTCATTGTGTAACCATTTTCGAGATTTAAAAACAGAACAGTTATTAAATTCATGGCTCTCCCTTAGTACTGATCAAAATACCACCCATAACCCAAATGTAAACACAATTCAGTTATTATTTAACTAAACCAAAAAATTATCCTTAACCACCATTCGAGATACTCAAAGTACCAACATGAAAGGAAATAGCTTCATAAAAAATGAAACCGGAAATGCTCAGACATACCTTGTGACATATATATATATATATATATATATCCATATTGGCAGATTCTTTGCACAGACGGAGTTTTCCTCTGGTGTTTATTATTTTTGACAAAGGGAAGTTTATTTTCCCGAAATATTAAATAAATGATTTTTATAATCATCCGGACATCACACAAACAGCTAACACCACACTTGCTGTTATGTAAGATTTTAAGAAAAAATAAATAGTAAGTCACATTTCGTATTCGATTTATTATTTTTGTTCCTTCCAGCTTACATCTTACCCGGAATCTGCATTGCCCACAGCCTTTTAAAAACATACTACTACTATTCCCAGCAATACTTCAAGCAAACTACCATTCTCTATTTTATATATATATATATATATATATATATATATATATATATATATTTACTAGCAGGGCTATCCGGCGTTGTCTGGGACAAAAGTGTAACATGTTTCTATTAAAACTTCTATCACATCCCTTTCTATCTTTCTCCCCCCTCCCCTCCTCTGTTTTTTCCCCTCCATCTCTAACCCACCCCATCCCTCCTCCGTTTTCTCCCCCCTCTTTCTCCTCCGCCCAGCCCATTCCTCTCTCTAAACATACACACACACACACACACAGACAACTGCCATTTATATAATAGAAGAAGAATATTTAAGATTATTTCATTTTCTTTGTTTTCTTTTACCAGCCATGATCCTGCCCGCTTACTGCTCACATTTGGTGCCAGTTTAAATATCACCGATAAATACAAAAAGAATTCTCCGTTGCACTGGGCCTGCCAGTATGGGAACCATGTGGTCATTAAACTTTTGGTAGAAGCTGGCGCCAATTTGGAAGCAATAAATGCCAAGGTAAAGTTGTCTTTTTTTTTTTTAATGAGTCACCACTTATCAAGGCGAAAAGTTACTCGAGGATAAGGGTTGATGATGATGATGATGATCGGTTTTACATCCGTTTTACATGCTGGTATGTCTTGGACGGCTTTTAGAAATTGGCTTCAATGACTTTATTTATCCCTCATAGTCTCGCGTTCATTTTTATCACTTCCTCCAATGTTTTCCTTGGCCTTCCCCTGCCAACTGATCCTGCTACCTCAACTGTTCTACATCTACTAACCACAAAAACACTCACCCATTATTTCAACGTGACCATACCACCAAAGTCTCCTGTTCTACACACATCTCCTCATACTGTCCAGATTTAATCTTCCTCTTAGGTCATCAGAACTAAGCCTGTCTTTAAAACTCACATTACACATCCATCGTATCATTCTCATATCATTTCTCTCCATGCAACGTATGTCTCCAACCCTCACTGGCCAGGTTTCACTTCCACACATCATCACACTGCTTACACATGCCTGATAGACTCTTCCCTTGTTGACAGTGGTAACGCTCCAGTGGTTAGCAATGGCAGACTTTCCCTGAACTTACTCATTCCACTCCTAATCCTTGCAATCATATGAGCAACATCTCCATCCTGTGTTCCAATGGTATCATCAAGGTAACAAAACTTCTCAACAACCTTAATAGCTTCGCCATCCAGATATACTTTCTCCACATCTGAGTTCTCATCCGACTCCATTGTCTTACACTTCTTGCAGACAAAATGAGATAGATAAATTATTAGTTGAATGACGATGAATATTTATGATAGGATTAAAAATAATTGAATGTGTAAACACGTGCATAGTTGCATGTTTAGTAGTGTGCATAGTTGCATGTTTAGTGGTGTGCATAGTTGCATGTTTAGTGGCGTGCATAGTTGCATGTTTAGTGGCATGCATAGTTGCATGTTTAGTGGCATGCATAGTTGCATGTTTAGTGGCATGCATAGTTGCATGTTTAGTGGCATGCATAGTTGCATGTTTAGTGGCGTGCAATGTTGCATGTTTAGTGGCGTGCATAGTTGCATGTTTAGTGGCGTGCATAGTTGCATGTTTAGTGGCGTGCATAGTTGCATGTTTAGTGGCGTGCATAGTTGCATGTTTAGTGGCGTGCAATGTTGCATGTTTAGTGGCGTGCAATGTTGCATGTTTAGTGGCGTGCAATGTTGCATGTTTAGTGGCGTGCATAGTTGCATGTTTAGTGGCGTGCATAGTTGCATGTTACAGACAGCAGACCTGCAATGGGAGAAATATTTAGCTAAGGAGAAGAGAGACCACCCAAGAAATCAGCTGGCTCATTTAAATAATAATGTCTTCTTGGATACGAAGTTCCATTGCTGTGATTGTGAGCCACTTGAGACTTTGTAAAAGTTATGATCGTTTCAAATGATGAACCCACCTTGTCAGTAAGTAGTTTTTATGTCCAGTGATAAAACGGCACATGATTTGAAAGTTGGTGGCTGTGAGGTAGACCATAAATGACACCAATCCTCATCATCTGGTTTTGATATTTAAGGTGCTGTGAGTGTCCTGAACTCTGAGGTGGCTAACAGCAGGCAACGTCTCACGTCTGCTCTCCATGCATTCCAATCCATAGGGTTGATACTAGTCATGTTGTAAGCAGTCAAGTCACTTTGTACGCACTCAAAACAGTGTTTTCCTTGGTCTTCCATGCGCCCTCATGCCTGGGGTATCCATGTGTGTTATTTAGTTAATGCAGGAGGTGGCACGCTACGCTGTACATGTGTAAGACCATGTGCCGCCCCCCCCCTCGACGATCTCGCCGACCCCAACGCTTGTGTGGCATGGTTTTCTTCTCCTTCATCTTTTGTTCTGACCGTGCTGTCTTGGCGATCACCGAGGGTGCAAGGATTGGTTTACAAGTATAGAAAACAAAATAATGCGGACTCACAAGAAAGAACACAAACTCCGATACATTGTGTATAAATCAGTTGTGCTCTAAGTGCATGTGTGATACTGTCGCAGAAAAGGACCCCCACATCTTAGTTAAGTTCCAGTGTATCTGCTAAGACCCAACTGAGATATTTTGTCTGTCGAGGCATCATTGTCGTTTGGTTGAAGTCAGCTCATCTCGGTTCTACAATCTCCCTCCTCTCACTCAGCTCTACCCCCATCTGCCAGCAGCGAAACTAGCTCGGGGACCTCTCTTAGCCGCAAACTGCCTTGAACAACCCTGACTCCTAAATATATTAACCTATGACTGAAAATCCTATTTTCAGTCTTTTGTCTTAGTCAACACCCCCCCCCCCCCATGATCAATAGAAACTGACTACTTCCGTGCTCGCCCTCTCAGTCACTCCCAGCTGATAAATCGTCTTACTTTCGATCATCTTTGTGTGCCTTGGTGAATCATTTCCTCAGATTGTCTTGGCTTGGGAGTGGGTCCATAGTATCACACATAGCCAAACCAACTGAAACGCAGAGTGCGTAAGGCATCTCAAATCCCACCAAGCGTAAGGCATCTCAAATCCCACCAATACCAAAAAGCTTCTGATAGAGCATTTCTGAAGGGGTTCTCTTCTCTAGTTTGCTGCCGCACATTCTGATCATGGTACGGTCATTACACTGAAGCCATCGCAAATCAGAAGCGTTTGGGAACCATGTCTCACTGCCATTCAAGATGGTGGAAGCAAACACAGGCCGAAAAGACTTTGCCCCGACTCCTGAAGGAAATGTGCGTAGATGTAATGGATTGGTAGCAGCTTCCTGAACGTTCTCAAAGCAATATCTATATATATTCCAACAGGATGGATAATCAAGGGTGTCAGTTGGGCTTCTATGGGTCTCAGAGATAAATGGGCTTTTGGGCCTTAAGCTGATGGGTTGTTTGTGTTCGGTTTGAAGAGATATTTGTCTCGATTTGCAAGTCTGTCATTGGGTAGAGAAATCAAGTATCAGTGTGACCTTTCAAAATGAAACACTTGCCGCAAACTAACCCGTAAGCAATCAAACTTAGTTCATGCCATTGATTGTGTAAATATGTGCAATGCTGCATGTTTAGTGCATTTGCATAGTTGCAATGCGTGTTTAGTGGGGTACATAGCTGCAATGCATGCAGACGACAGGCCTGCAATGGGGGGGGGGGTATTTAGTAAGAGAGACCACCTAGAAAATCGACTGGCTCTTTGAAATAATAATATCTGCTTGGATACGAGGTTCCATGCAATGATTGTGAAACACTTAAGACTTTCCAAAAGTTACGATCATCTCAGATTACCCCCCCCCCCCCCCCCCCCGCCTTCATTCAGTCGGTTTTTATGTTCAGTAATAAAGCAGATTAGCCTTTTCAAGTGGACTGGCTGTGTCATCTACTCTAAATAACACCAGTATCTATTTATATTCCAGCAGATCGGGAAGAGGGGTCAATTGGGTTTCTGTGATTCTCAGATACAGATAGGCTTTTGGTCCCTAAGTTGATGGAGTGTGTTCGGTTGGACTTGTGTTTTGATTTGGTCGGGCTAAGAGTTCTGATTGCAGGTCTGTCGTTCGGTAGAAAAATCAAGTATCAGTGTAACCTCTGAAAATAAAACATTGTTACTTGTTTTAAGTTGAGTTGTGGTTTTGTTTGGAAGGAAAATTCTTTTGTTACAGCAGTGGCCGAGACCACGTGATTGACAGACCACATGATTGACACTATGACCGGTGTCGAAATCAAGCACTGAATTCGGCCAAAGACAAGGAGCAAAAGATTACGACACCAGGAATGGGAAACACATTCTTAAACATCAGTTTTTATGTCCAATGATAAAACAGCCCATCATTTTCAAGTAGGCTGGCTGTGTGGCCTACCCCAAATGAAACCAATATTTATATATATTCCAGCAAAACGAGCGGAGGAGTTAGTGAGGTTCTGTTGTTCTGAAAGACAGAAATGGGCCTCCGAGCCGTAAGCTGAAGGATCATTTGTGTTTGGTTGGAAGATATGTTTATCCTGATCGCAAGTCTGTCATTCGGTATAGAAACCAATTATCATTGTAACTTCTCTCAAAATAAAACATTGTTACTTGTTTTAAACTCGAGTTGTGATTTTGTTTTGAAGGAAAATCCTTTTGTTACGGCTGTGACAGAGACCACATGATTGATACTGCGACCGGTGTCGAAATTATGCACCAAATTCAGACACCAAGCAAATGATCACAACATGCGCAGTGAACGCACATAAACAGAAGTTCACTAAAAAAAATTCACAAAATTATAAAACAAAAATTAAAAAATAAATACGCACAGACTCGGGTTTGCAAATGAATAAAATTTGATGACTCATGAGGCTGGTTTACGACAAGCGTTTGTGGATATCGGATTTGAAAATAACCATGTTTTAGCAATCTTGTGGCAATGTATTTTACAGGTGGAAAATTCAGTAAATTTTTACTATCACACCCATCATATTTTAGCCAAAAATAAAAATGAGATTCTACTTTTTTTAGGCAATTACATGTAAACAGCCTGAAAAAATATCCGCAAGAAAGTAATTTTTTAAAAACAAGCATATTTTAGAGTGGGGGATCACTTTCCTATATAAATTTCACTAACTTCCAGGCCAGGTTACGGTAAATAGGGACGTAACATTTTTTTTAATTTTTTTTTTTTTTTTTTTTTTAGAAAATGCAGATTTTGTGTGAGATGGGTGGAGGTGTGGATCAACTAATCTTGTATTTAGGGAGGGGTGTCTCTAGCAAAAATAAATGTGGGTGGGGGGGGGGTGAATTAGAAGGGGGGATTTATTTAATGAAAAAGTGTTTTTATGTTTAAGTGTCGTGTTTAATTTTTAAAAATTTTTTTGTTGGTTTTTGGTTATTTGTATATAAAAAGGAATTTTTTTTGTTTTTTTTTTCAAGTTATTTAACATAAAGTGTAATTTTTTTTTTTTGTTCTTTTTTAGGTTAATGAAAGGAAGTTTTTGTGAGGGGGGAAAATGTTTTTTAGTGTTTTTTTTCCTTTTGGTTAATGAAAAGAATTGAGGTGTGGGCGCACGGCATGACCTATAGAGGCTATACAATTGAGGTATGGGCATTAACATGCTTTGCTCGTTCATGAGATTCTGTTTCAGGGTTGATATGTGCACTCTGGGTTCATTTGGGCATCCTTTCTAGTGGTGCTAGAGGTGGGAGGGCAAAGGCGTGGCCAGATGGTGGGTTGGGTTGTAAAGGCATGGTCAGAGCAAAAGTATTCAAAAAGCAAAAAAAGTTTCCTTGTTTTTTGTTTATTTTTTTAGGGAATCCTTCTATAGAATGCCTTTATACTTGCAAAAACTTATGCAACCTTCTACGGAAGGCAAAATAGTTTCATATAAAAATGCAAGGTGCTTACGTCGCGACTGCCAATATATGGGTGCCTATTAAGAATTAGCACCAACATTAAATAGTGTTTCCACACTTTATTTTATTGTAGAAAAAAATGTATGCTAAAACATTAAATATTTTTTTCACTTTATTTTATTGTAGAAAAAAAGCCCCTACCCCCCCCTCCCCCGCTCCTTTTGGCTAACATCCCCCACCACCACCACAAGCAAAATAAAAATATATAAACTTAGTAAACCCACACCTCCATCCATCTTGTACAAAATCTGACTGGTGATACCAGATCAGGCTGCCCTGTGGCTCCCTGAGACGAAATTCACCTACATTGACGTTTTTTTTTTTTTTTTTTTTGTAAAACTTAATTATGTTCTACAAAACCAAAAACAAAAACAACAGCCCCTCTCCCTTTCTCCCTCCCCTTTTTTATTTTTATTTTTCCTACCCTACTCCCGGTCCTGGATATGACCTTAAACTACATCCGATGGTGAGATCCGGCTTACGGACTTTGGGGAATGTGGAGCCTCCTCTTAATTACCATTGCTCCCAGGTCGACCCTGACCCGGAGTGGTAGTACCTGTTAGGGTCCCAACTATGGGTTAAATAGAAACAGATATTAAAAGGGGAAAGAAACAAAAAAGAGAAGAAAACAAGACCAGATTCGGCATTAAATAACCCAAAAAGGGTTGATATGCCGTAAAACAAAACTACCAAACCAAACTACCAAAATCTGATTTCCCTCCCCCAAAAATTGAAAATTTGTTACATGTCCCTATTTACTGCTAACTGGCTCAGAAGGGGGTGCTCATTTTACGTTAAATTTATATATGAAAGTGATCCCCCACTGTAAAGTTTAAAATATATTTTTTTAATTTCTTTTTTTGCAGATATTTTTTTTAGGCTATTTACACCTTTTCAAAAAAAACAAAAACAAAAAAATTTTTATTGACCAAAGCCAAAAGCCACTCAGAATTAAAGGTTAATGAAATGGATTGTCAGTTGAATGATGACTAATATTATTGGAGGATTAAAATTGATGAGTGAAATGGAGGATAAAATTTGATTACTAAGAGGATGGTTTGACAAGTATTTGTTGTCATTGGATTTGAAGACGACCATGTTGTAGTCTGCAGGGAAGCAGTTCAGTAGCAACATGTTCTGCAGATGGGAAGTTCTTGGAAATGCATTTGATGTTAAATACACAAAGGAAAAAAGCAATGTTCTTTGTCGTGGTGTTAAGAAGACAAGTTCTTGCTGTGAATAAATTTGTAAAAATTTAGTTGAAAGAAAATCAATTTTTTTTACTTTCTGTAAAATACAAAAAAAAAAGTTTTAGGGAAAATATAAAAAAAATTTAAAAAGAAAAATTTTCTGTATTATTTGGCTTATTCGGACTACTATTCTCATCTTGGATGTTATTCTCACAACGTTTCAGCCAATGTAACCTCCGACCTTCTTCAGGTGCACCTTTTCGAACTCGGGGAATCTATACGGAATTTTGAACTGAACCCTTTATTTAATCCACGAGGGTAGATTGTTCTCGTTCCGTCAGCCATGACCGAGTAGAAGTTTTAAGTAAGTAATTTTTATATTATTCTTAGTTAGTATCGCCTGTAGTGGGGATTGAACCTTCAACCTCCAGAAGACTGTCACTTAGAATTGATTGGGAGCTGTTAACTTAATTTTTTTTTTTTTTTTTTTTTTTTTTTTTTTTTTTTTTCAGAATAGTTAGTCCGAATAATACAAAGTATCAATCTTCATCTAAAAAATTCCAAAACTTAATAATTTTCGACGGTTTTAAAGTTTTTTGCATTCTTCAAATATAAACCTAAAAAAATACGAAGAAATACCAAGAAATACAAAATAAATAAAACTAAAAGGATTTGGGCCTTTAAATTAATCAATCAATCAATAAATCAATTTTATTGGCAAAAAAATAGCAAAGTGCAGCAAGCCATGTAAAAAGACAGAAGATCTATATACTGTCTGGATGTTTTATCCAAGGCGACTTTAAACATGGATATGGTAGGCATCATCATAACCTCCCCTGGCAGACTGTTCAAGGGAGCAGAAACACTGACAGAGAATGCTGCCTTTCTTCTGTTGAGATAAAAACGACGATGGTGCATCTTCTGCGAGGGACAGTGGAGGCCGCGACAAGTGTTGGGGTGAAAAACTCCTCTAAAGGTAGATTTACATTTCCGTTGATGATGATGCTGTATGCGAGAATCAGGTCTCCCAGCATCCTTTGCTGCTCAAATGAAGACAGATTTAGTCTTTGAAGCCGTTTTTTTTGTAGATAGGCATGAAGAATCCTGTCATCATCCTGGTTGCCAACCGTTGAACACGATCCCGGTGTACAATATCTTTTTGAAGATAAGGAATAGTTGCTTGGATGGCATACTCAAGAATGGTCTGTACCAGAATGATGTATTGGGGATGGAGAGTGTCTGCTGTTAGGTTGAGAAAGGATGTTTGGATCAGGTAGAGAACCCCCGTTAGGAGAAATATAAGAGTTAATCCATGCCATAGAAGCTATCCGAGAGCAACAGATACCAGTTTATATAAATAATCGTAAGAAAATGAATTTAGAAATAAGAGTAAAAAAACTCAATTTAGAAATAATGGTTAAAAAAAAATGAATTTAGAAATAAGAGTAAAAAAACTCAATTTAGAAATAATGGTTAAAAAAAAAACTCAATTTAAAAATAATGGTTAAAAAAAGACTAAATTTAGAAATAATGGTTAAAAAAAGACTAAATTTAGAAATAATGGTTAAAAAAAGACTGAATTTAGAAATAATGGTTAAAAAAGACTGAATTTAGAAATAATGGTTAAAAAAGACTGAATTTAGAAATAATGGTTAAAAAAAGACTAAATTTAGAAATAATGGTTAAAAAAAGACTAAATTTAGAAATAATGGTTAAAAAAGACTGAATTTAGAAATAATGGTTAAAAAAAGACTAAATTTAGAAATAATGGTTAAAAAAAGACTAAATTTAGAAATAATGGTTAAAAAAAAGACTGAATTTAGAAATAATGGTTAAAAAAAGACTAAATTTAGAAATAATGGTTAAAAAAGACTGAATTTAGAAATAATGGTTAAAAAAGACTGAATTTAGAAATAATGGTTAAAAAAAGACTGAATTTAGAAATAATGGTTAAAAAAAGACTGAATTTAGAAATAATGGTTAAAACAAAGACTGAATTTAGAAATAATGGTTAAAAAAAGACTGAATTTAGAAATAATGGTTAAAAAAGACTGAATTTAAAAATAATGGTTAAAAAAAGACTAAATTTAGAAATAATGGTTAAAAAAAGACTAAATTTAGAAATAATGGTTAAAAAAAAGACTGAATTTAGAAATAATGGTTAAAAAAAGACTGAATTTAGAAATAATGGTTAAAAAAGACTGAATTTAGAAATAATGGTTAAAAAAGACTGAATTTAGAAATAATGGTTATAAAAAAACTGAATTTAGAAATAATGGTTATAAAAAAACTGAATTTAGAAATAATGGTTAAAAAAAAGACTGAATTTAGAAATAATGGTTAAAAAAAAGACTGAATTTAGAAATAATGGTTAAAAAAAGACTAAATTTAGAAATAATGGTTAAAAAAAGACTGAATTTAGAAATAATGGTTAAAAAAGACTGAATTTAGAAATAATGGTTAAAAAAAGACTGAATTTAGAAATAATGGTTAAAAAAAGACTGAATTTAGAAATAATGGTTAAAACAAAGACTGAATTTAGAAATAATGGTTAAAAAAAGACTGAATTTAGAAATAATGGTTAAAAAAAGACTGAATTTAGAAATAATGGTTAAAAAAGACTGAATTTAGAAATAATGGTTAAAAAAGACTGAATTTAGAAATAATGGTTAAAACAAAGACTGAATTTAGAAATAATGGTTAAAACAAAGACTGAATTTAGAAATAATGGTTAAAAAAGACTGAATTTAGAAATAATGGTTAAAAAAGACTGAATTTAGAAATAATGGTTTTAAAAAAACTGAATTTTCTTTTCTTTTTTCTTTTTTTTTTTTTTTTTAAACTTAGTTCACCCCAAACAAGGCAGACTGCCACTGTAGACTTAAGGAGCTACAGAGACTTAGGGTGAAAGTTTAGGGGGTCATCCTAAATTGGAAGCTGTGCAGCAAGATGCTTGTTCACATTAGTTTTCTGCATGTCAGTACAGTCGGGAGAGACAGGGAGGGAATTCCAAAGGCCGGCAGCTCGAGGAAAGAAACAATTGGAGTAGAAAGCTCTTCGGCATCTGGGGACCTCCACAGTGAACGGATGGGATTTAGCTGATTGTCTGGTCGGTCGAGTGTATTTACGTCGAGGGGGCACTAGAACAGCAAGTTCATTGGAGCGCATTCCATTGAAGTACTTGTAAAACAAGCCAAAGGATGCAACATTGCGGCGATGGGACAGGGGCTGGAGCTTGGTGGATAGTTAGGAACCTATTAGATTAGAGACTCTTTCTTGGACCTTGTCTAAGAGGGAGAGACTAGTGGATGGTGCACCAGCCCAGATGTGACAACAATACTCCATGCATGGGCGGATGGTGGCCTTGTAGAAATATAGGATACTGTCAGGTGTGAAAAGTTTTCTAGCACGGTAGAGGGAGCCCACTTTCTTTGCAGCAGCCTTGGCAATATCTTCTATGTATTTGTTCCAATTCATATTACCTGTTAATGTTAGGCCGAGGAGTTTGAATGTTGGACTCTCAGGTAGGGGGTTTATTTGCCATGGCAATCGGTGGTTGAAGAAGTTTCTTGTAGTTGTTGAAAGACAGGAGCTTGGTCTTAGCAGCATTAAATAGTACCATCCATTTATGATTCCATTCCACTACAGACTGGAAGTTACTTTCTAAGGATTCAGCCATTGCCTCGGATATGTGTGCGTCCGTTTTGCCCACATGATGAGAGGAGTAGATGGGCTCTGCTTATCGCCCGGATTATTTATATACTGATATTGTATTAATAGTATAAATGTTTTGCGTGTTTTTTTTTTATATCAGAG
>OY744551.1:34447051-34639951 GCA_963556195.1 Sepiola atlantica
GGAGTAGACGCAGCGATGATTGTTGTTATTGGTAGGAGTAGACGCAATGGGAAAAAAGACTAATGACACAAGAGGAAGAATTGTACATTTAAAAAAAAAAAGATGAAATTTGTTTTTTTAAATTAACCAAAACAATAAAGAGGAAGAATTGTACATTGAATAATAGATGAAACTGATTGTATACTTCCACTCGAGATTTTCACAGTCTACTGAAAACTGAAACATCAGTGTTGCCCATATACATCAGACAGTTGGTGTAATATTTGAAAGACACCCCAATCTTTATGACTCCCTGAACAATGTTTTTAAGACACAACTGAAAAGCAAAGGACCTAGTATAGAGCCCTGATGTACTCCTACTTTAACATTAAAGCTTTCGCTAAATGTGTAATTAGAAACTTTAATCTTCATGACTAACTATAGATTTCCCTGAAAAATACAATATTATATTTGAACAAATTTACTTTCAAAGATTTACTTGACTTTATAGGATAGTTAGAGCATTCATTTATACTTTATAGGATAGTTAGAGCATTCATTTATACTTTATAGGACAGTTAGAGCATCCATTTATACTATATATAAAAATGTGGGTTGATTATAGGGACTACTTATCAAATAATGTTTGATTGAATAATAGATGAAACTGATTGTATACTTCCACTATAGATTTTCACAGTAGATTGAAAACTGCGACATCAGTGTTTCTAATATACATCAGACAGTAGGTGTAATATTTGAAAGACACCCCAATCTTTATGAATAACTATAGATATCTCTGGAAAATCTAGATGTTGTTGAAATATGGTTTATTATCCTTCTAGTCTTCAAAAAAAGAAACCATTGGCGCTAATGTTTTTTTTTTAAAATAGTTATTATTGGCAAAATATAATTTGAGCAAAAGAAAATTAGAAATTAAGACATTTTAAAAAGAACGTTTATAAATATTTAGAAAGAATAAGTAAAAAAAAAAAAAAAAACATTTTAGAAAAGAAAACATTTAAAGGTACTTGTAATGAATAGACACCCAGAGAATTGCAGTTGTCGGTAATTTATTCGTTTTCATACATATACAATCTGGTAGAAACAACCTGCAAAAATAAATAGGATAAAACAAAGGGGTGGGGGGCAAGGAAAGAAATAAGATTAAAAGTCATCTTGTTTGAAATAAAAAGGAAAAGATTTTATTTTGCAAAAGTTCCCCGAGGTGAGGTACAAACTTGTAAATATTTCCCTTGCGGCCATTTTATCAATAAGAACAAAACACCAAGTAACTAAATAAAATAAGAGGAACAGCGTACAAGTTGCCTCCTATAAAACAAAATGAAAGTCTTTTATGGATATCTTTGAAAAAATATTGCTGAAATATGGTTAATTATTATTCAAGTGAAGTGATGGTGGTATTTGTGAGATATAGGACGAATATAAAGAATGAATTGAATAAAAACGCTTCTCTATAGATGAACAAATAATATTTATTATATATTTTAGCTATAGGACGATTAATCGGGAATCGGAAAAATCGGAACATTTTAGGGAATCGGAATCAGAAAAATTTAAGCCTAATTTCCGATTCCAAAAACGTTTCTTTTATTTTATTTATTTTTTGCTTAAAACTTAATTTTCCATTGCTGGTACTAATGATGAATATTTATTAATTTTTAACTACCTGTAAAACTAAAGTCTATAGACCATAATAACAAATTCAGGTAAAAATGACACCAGAAAAAATAGCATGGTAACAAATAACACACGTGGATAAATAGGGGGAAAAAAGAAAGAAAAAAGGGGACAGTTTTCTGTCCTCTTTTTGTCTTCTTACTTTTCTCTTTGCAGTATTTTCATTTTTTAAATAAGTTACTTATTAGTCTATTTTTTTTTTTTTTACGTAAAAAGGTACTGGTCGACTATGTTCAATTGTTTATGAAAAAAATTCAAATAACATTTTGCCAACTTACGGTGAACTACTGCTAATCAGTTTTGTTTTAAGAGAGAAATAAATCTTTAGTTGCCTCACTATTTTCAATCAATTACGGGGGAAAACATTTGAGAAAAAAAAGAGTTAGAAATATCTACTTGTGTAATGTATGCGCTTCTTACAAGTTTATTTTTATTTTTGCGAAATTATATGCGTGTGCATATAATTTCGCATGGTTTTTTTACAGTAATCCGAAAAGTAAAATAAAAACAACTCTATTATAACTGAATATTTAGAAATTTTAAAAGAATCAGAATCAGTTATTGTATCGGAATCGGGGGGAAAAAATATTGAAACTGTCCCATCACTAATATATTTACAACTAAAGAATTACTTTATAATTAGGATGTAATTAATTGTAAGTCACTGTGCTACACATTCGATCCAAAATGTCGGCTAGTCTAGAATACAAGGGACATAACTCTCCTCAAAATCTCTTTACGGCAAAGGAGACAACTTTTGACTACAAAGTTTCTAGATGGAAAGCTGTTTAATTTAACACTTCTAAAAAAGGACCATGGCCGCTATGAGTTAATGCAGACGCAAATATGTTGGAAATCCGTAACGTTATCATGTAACAAATAAAATTTTAAAATAAAATAAAAACTGTGTTCATTATCAAAATGCAGGGAGATTCTAATAGTTTATGACCATCAGAGTATATACGACAAAATTTTGCCTATTTGAAAAGAAGAAAAATTCTTCATGGGGGAGTGGTTGTAAACGAACCAACTAAAGATTGAAGCAAACATTTCTGAAAGGGAAGAAAAATTTATTTTAAAAAATCTAAATTTCTGTAAATTTTACAGAGCTGTCTGAAGGTGTGTGAGATATTAACCGGGAGGGGTGAGTGATTCGGTAATAAAAAACAGTGTGTGCCAACAATGAATTCAATCGCAAGTCAGTGTTCAAAAGTCCCAAAAGGCAAAGCTGTCATAAACAGTACAGCAGAAAAAAAACAATGTTTAAATAAGTTTTTGATTGGCCAGTCAGCCAGAGTGGAATGACAATTAGCACAGTTCTTCTGATACCGAATAGAGCAGGTTTCGGTTAAAAAAATTTTGCATTTTTCTTCGGCAAATTATGCACAAAAGATAAACTTGGAGGTGCTTAGGCAGTTTATGTTTTCATTTGTGAAGAGTTAGAGTAGGGTCAACGACAGACAATCTTGGATTTTTTTTTAACTTAACAGTAATTTAGCGAATTAAATCGAACATGAAAGTTTACGAATTCAGTAAAGTAACACAAAATCAACAATTCAAAATAATTAATTAATAGAACATTTATTGAAATAAATTAAAATGTGTGTGTGTGTGTGTGTGTGTGTGTTTTTAAACGAACCGTTTATTTACCATATAGTAAAGATTTGGGTGGTTCTGCAGTTTGCGGACTGGGCTATTTTTTAGATAGGATTTTCAAGTTAAATTCAATTTTTACGGTATCTTTTGTTTAAATTGTCAGGTGAAAGTACAGAATAGTTAATAAAGCCCCACATCCTCCCCATTTTAAGAATGGCTTTCTAAATAATAACGTTATTATTTCAGCCCGGTCTGTAAACTGCATAAGTACCAACGTTTTTTTTTTTTTCTTTTTAGATAGATGATTTTCTTTACAATCTAACAAGAAGAATCTTCCTTTTTACTTGTGATTCTGTGTACGCCCCCCCCCTCTCTTTTATTTTCAGACATTTTTATCCATCGTTGTACTGTTCCTTTTCATGTCTACTGCATTTTTCATATTGTTTATCTTCCTTTCCCTACCTCTCTCTCCCCCTTTTTTTTGCTCTCTCTCTCTTTCCTCTCTCTCTCTCTCGCTTTTCTCTCTCTCTCTCTCTCTGTTGTGCTCCTTGACATTTTCGAAGATTTTCCAACGCACAACGTTCCATGTGTGTTTGGCCTTTTTACTGCTGTTATGTCATATAATTTATGGAAAAGTTGGCGCTCGGACCCTGGTTTTATTTCTGCTACCCAAGAAGAAAAGTTTCAGGTAACTCTTTCAGTAACAAATTCTTTTTTCTTTGAAACAAAAAAAGCGTATCTCATTCCTCTACCTGTACAAGAGTCAAATACGCCCGAACATGGGGAGGTACTGTTGTCACATCTGGGGAGGTACTGTTGTCACATCTGGGGAGGTACTGTTGTCACATCTGGGGAGGTACTGTTGTCACATCTAGGGAGGTACTGTTGCCACATCTGGGGAGGTGCTGCTCAGAGCACCGTTTCCTGCCTTGGCAGGGTACAAAATCGACTTTGAAATCTAGTGGGGGGGATCTCCTCCTCTCTTTCTCACAGAAGAGAGGTTGCTAGTCTTTCTCTACTCAATCATTATTTTCATGGTAGGTGCTCAACTGAGCTCTAATCTCTAGTTTTTCCATCGTAAAACATTCACAACAAGAACTCGTCTAGTTACAACAACTGTCAATAATTTCCCTTTCTTCCTCTATGTACCTAAAACTAAATATAACTTGTAGGAGCACAGTTTCTTTCCAAGAACTGCCTGTCTGTGTAACATAATATCATGGGGCTGCTTCCCAGCTGACTACAACATGGTCGTTTTCAAGTCTAATGTTAATAAATTCTTTAAAAAACTAAAATAAAAAAACTCTCTGCTCTAACTATAAGGTTCAACCTATATATGGGGATATAGATAGATATACAGAGTTATCACTAGAAATGCGGGAAATTTGTCAAACTAATTTATTTTTACAACGAATAACTTTTTAATAGTTTTTCAAAGACTAATATTATAATACGCTCACAGATGCTCAAAATGTCGTCCGTGCAAATCGAAGAAGTTAATAAGCCAGGGGTAATAAAATTTAAACAATAAAATTTACAACCTCAAATTTCCCACTTTTCTAGCGATCACCCTATATATATATATATATATATATAAGCTCCCTTTCTTGGGAAGAGCTTATTTGTAAGGATATCGCCAACTGCTTCAAGGCATAGCTCATTGGGTAAAACTAATTCGAGCTACCGGCACTTGACAATGTTTACATTGAGATGTCAGTTACATTCAGTCAGTGTTGTATGATAGCGTAGGGGTAAAGGCGCCGACTGTCAGCTCAACGGTTGAGTTTCAATCCCGGTTTGAGGCACTAGCTGGTCTAGCCGCACTGAAAAGCTGTGATACAGCGAAACAGTCTGTATATATATATATATATATATAGAGAGAGAGAGAGAGAGAGTATATATAGAGAGAGAGATAGGTTAATTGGGTTGTCGATAACTTTTTGTTTGTTGGCCTTTTGGCCAAGATCAAAGTGTAGTATCTGTTCCGATGGATACTGCACGCTGTCCTGTGCAGTTCTAGGAGGTCCACCCTCCCAGGCTTTACCTTCTCACCCTTTGAGAAAGGGTTAGTTTATTGCTAATCGCCTGAGGCGCCCCTACCGGGGAATGCCGACGGGGCTGCCCAGGCAATTGTTAAATGGCCAGAGTGCTCACTTCTCGAGCGCTGGCTTATCTAAACCCACTTTCCCGACCTTGTGTCACTGCTTACCTTGTGGGAGGTAGATAAATCAAAATTATAAAGGAAGGATTATTCAACTGGAACGATGTTAAAGAGAGATGGAGAAAAATTATAGATTTAAAAAAAAAAAAAATATTTCATATATTTTAATATATTTTATGCAGTTTTATATGTTTGTTGTGAGAAAACAGTCCTGGGGTAAGCGAGATGAGCCACCCTGAGCCACATCAAAAGCAGTTCTTCACCCTAAGAAAGTTACGCGTTGCGTCTGGTGCGATTGTAAAGGAATTCTGCACTATTAACTTCTGCCAAGTTACCAGAAAATTAATTCTGAAAAATACCATTCACAACTGGATGAATTAAAGGCAGCAATTTTAAAAAAACAAAAAAACACCCACAATCGGGCCAACAGGAATAGTGTTGTATTCCATCATGATAATGCCAGACCACTCGTGTCTTTGGCAACTGGACAAAAATTGTTGCAACTTTGCTGGGATGTGTTTCCCCATCCTCCTTATTCACCAGATATTGTTCCTTCAGATTACCATTTATTCAGATCTTTGCAGAATGGTAAAAACTTCAATTCTTTGGATTACAGAAATAAATATCTTGATGAGTTTTTTTGCCATGAAACTACCGCAATTCTTGGGAAAATGGAATTTTCAAGTTGCAGGAAAGATGAGGACAGGTTGTGCAACGAAATGGTTCAAATTTGGTTGATTAAATATTTAATGGCATATTTTGTTTTTACTTTTCATTTCCTTTAAAGTTCAGCACAAACTTTACGAACAATTTAATATAAACAACGATTTTTATAAATAAATGCTTGTATGATTATTATTATTAGACTGGGACGATGTTCAAGAGAGATGGAGAAAAATTATAGTTTTTGTTTGTTTTTTATATATATTTGAATATATTTTTATACAGTTTTATATGTTTTTATACATTTAGTTCCGGTCTTGAGTTAGGGGCTTCCAAATTATACAGGTTGTATCCACATCAGTCTGGCAATTCATTGAAAAAAAAAAGCTAAAACAATTATTTATTAATAATTAAATAGAATTCAAACTTGAAAGAAAATGATTATTTATTAATGAAAAAGTAAAAAAAAAATACAAACTTATGTTTTATTTTCGAAATGATTGACAGTGAATTGTGAAAACAACAAGGTCTTTAAATCTCTGAAAATAAAATTTGGATGACATTGGTGGTAGATGGAGTGCAAATCCCATCTGTTTATTGCAGTACTGTGCATCCATACCTCTCCAAGTTAATCGTTAGTAGAAATTATCTTATTTTTTAATTCTTTTTTTCATAGTGGCCCAGATTTTCAATTTTTACAATTTTTATTTTATTTTCAAGATTATAAAAATAAATTCTTACACTGATGATTACGCGTTCATGTACACAAGGGAAGTATTAGAATATCGCCTTTTAATATTTCCTGGAAACTGTTATCAATAAAATCACATAAAAAGTTTTTTGTAATTATATTATGTTTTTGGTGAAAATATTGAATAAACAATGCTTAATTCAATGATAATAACATTAATTTGAGAAATTAATTTTTCTTCAAGTTATATTGATTTAGGACACGGACTTTAGGGGCTTTATTCGTAATATATAAGAAAAGAGAAAAAAATTTTAATTAACATAGTGCTATATTTTCATAAAAAAATGAAAAAGTAAATTCACGCGTTTTTTTTTTTTTAGTACTTTGAGATATAACTTTAGTTAAGGTGCTGTTTGTTTACACAAAATAATACATTTTCAGTAAGATTTAAAATAATGGGTTCATTATATTCAGTGATTGTTAATTAATGCTAGGGGTGGGACGTAATGGGTGAAAATTTCAGATTCATGCGAGTAGTATTTTTTTGTGTTCATTTATACATAAATAACACTAAACAATCAAACATTTTGAAAATTTTGCAAAATTCAGAAGGTGTAGGCCAATAGTTTTTGGCTATTTTACATTCATGAAAACCCTTTCACAGCCTGAAAATGGTCCTAAATTAAAGTACTATATCAGATTTAACCATCTATATCCATTCATAGCTTTTGAGGATGTTTTAGGACCTGCAATGTCGCATGAAACCACCTTTTCACCGAAAAATGATGGATTTTGAGTCCCGTGGAGCCCTAACGGCTATTTTTGGCCTGCACCTTTCTGAATTTTTCAAAATTTTCAAAATGTTTGATTGTTTAGTGTTATTTATGTATAAATGAACACAAAAAAATACTACTCGCATGAATCTGAAATTTTTACCCATTACGTCCCACCCCTATTAATACATACTGAAAATTTAATTAAAATTTGTTGATTTCCTGAATTTTTGTGAATTTTTAAGTGAAGGGAGGGGTCAAAATATTTTTACATTTTGGAGATTGGCCATTCATTTTGCACGTACCTAATTAAAACGGTTAAAAACATTTTTTTTTTTTTTTCATTTTGCAGACAATTTTAGAATTTGCTGAACTGCAGGCTATCAGTATGAATCAATTTTGCAGTACATGTGTTGTGAAGCGACCGATCCGCTCCAAACATTGTTCTGTTTGTAACAAATGCGTGGCCAAAATGGACCATCACTGCCCCTGGGTTGATAACTGTGTCGGTGAGTATGAACTCTTAGGAGGGGTTGTTTCCCTTATATCATGTAACGAAAGTTCTGTTCGTTTGTTTTTTTTCTTTAGGCTCAGTAAAAAAAATTATTAACAAACAGAATGTCAGATTTATTTTATCATTAATATAGTCACCATCCCCCTCTCTGACCTCTTTCCATCCCCCTCTCTAACTCTAACCCCCCTTTCTAACCTCCTTCCATCTGTCAATAAACTTTTAATGCCAAGTTCATCAAATTCCTTAAATTTTCAATTACAGAAAGAAACCAAAGCCGTCTTTAGAATTGCCAAAATCGCTGCAGATGCGTTATAGGAAACACAAGAGTCCTATGCACAATCTGTCGTCTTCCTGTCACCATTGCAAAGATTTTTCTTTTCTTCCTCCATCTACCTAACATAATAAATAAAATTAATTTCCATGAACAGAGTTTCTTTCCAAGAACTTCCAATCTATGGAACACGTTGCCACAAGATAGCTTTTCTCAGGGCTACAACACGGTCATCTTCAAATGTCAATACACACTTGTCATAAACCGTCCTCATAATTCATTAAATTTTATCCATTCTATTTATCATTTTAAATCCTTGCATAATATTCTTAATCATTTAACCGACAATCCATCCATCTCATTAACCCTTATCCTCGGGTGGTTTTTGGCCTTGATAAATGGTGACTCATTAGTTTTTAAAAAAAACTAACTTATTTGAGACTTCTTCTTTTAATATATGTCTTAATCCATTCAGATTGTTAATATTAACATTATTATTGTATAGAACCAGTTATTTTGTGTGTCATATATGCAACAAGACTTCTAAAAGTAAATCTGGGCTGCTGAGCCATTTGCATGCCAACTATCGGGAAGTGCAATCTTGTAGGCATGGCCTTCATTAGTAAAGAAATGCCAGTCACCATTATTTATTTATATTTATATATATATATATATATATATATATATATAAATAAATATTTGTTTTGCTTATTATCTATGTACATATATGTTTCGTCCTTTAATTGGGACTCATCAGCATCGAGATATAACTATTCACTACTGGTCGCATGATTTGAAACCCCAGGCTCTGAGTATGTTACCACTCAAATTCCGACATCTAAACCCACACGGCCACCGCTGAATAGCTAGATAAACAGTGATAATATTAACACTTATATATATATATATATATATATATATATAATGGTGATTATTATTTTTATTTATATATATATATATATATATATATATATAAATATAAATAATGGTGATTGACATTTCTTTAAAAAAAAAAAACACCCACAATCGTGCCAACAGGAATGGTGTTGTATTCCATCAGGATAATGCCAGACCACTCGCGTCTTTGGCGACCGGACAAAAATTGTTGCAGCTTTGCTGGGATGTGTTTCCCCATCCTCCTTATTCACCAGATATTGCTCCTTCAGATTACCATTTATTCAGATCTTTGCAGAATGGTAAAAACTTTGATTCTTTGGATTACATTAGGGGTAGGACGTAATGGGTGAAAATTTCAGATTCATGCGAGTAGTATTTTTTTGTGTTCATTTATACATAAATAACACTAAACAATTAAACATTTTGAAAATTTTGCAAATAGGGCTCCACGGGACTCAAAATCCATCATTTTTCAGTGAAAAAGTGGTTTCATGTGACATTTTCACCCATTACGTCCCACCCCTAATTACATTTTAAAAAAAAACACCTTGATGAGGTCTTTGCCATGAAATCACCACAGTTCTTGGGAAAATGGAATTTTCAAGTTGCAGGCAAGATGAGGACAGGTTGTGCAACAAAATGGGTCAAATGAATAATATATATATATATAGTCTCGGAAGTTTCTCAACCATTAAAACTATATAAAAAAAAAAAAAAAAAAAAAAAAAAAAATACAACAAAAAAAAAACATATAGTCTCAAGTCTTCCAGTGGAAAATCACTCATGTAAGTCAATTTATTTTTTACAGTTATTATATTAGTTAGTTTCTAACACTGTTTTAAGGGATCATCAGTTGTTTACCATGAAAAACTGTTTCGGGAATTTAAAAACAAGACAGTATTTAATTTCATGGCTTCCCAGCAGAGTTGATCAGACCCCACTTCCCTTAAAAGACAAAAACATAAACGTTCCTTATACTAAATCTACGTTTTGTTCCATATAAATGTTTTGCTAACTTATATTAGTTATTTTAAACATCAAAAAAAAATAAATAAATAAATAAATAAAAAAATGTTTACCTGCGCTGTTCGTCTGTCTAATAAAATTTATCCGTTACTCACAAAAATGTTGTTGCATTTTAAAGTGTTTGGACGAATCCATGACACTATTATTTAAGTGATTAATGTATTATTTTTAGTTTTATATTATAAATATAAAAAACATCAACACATCAAAAAATAAAAGATAAATAAATAAATATGTATATACATATATATATATATATTACATACACACATACATATATATACCTTTAGTTCCTTCTTTTCTCCCTCGTCCTACTTTGTTGTCCATCTCCCCGTTGTTGTCAACCCGCAAATAAATATTAATCTTCCTTGTTCACTATAGTTTTTCTAATCTGCGTTCACAACAGTCGACTTTTTTCTTTTCTCATTGTTTCAAATCTGCGTCTGTAAGTTAACCGTTAATTTGTTCTCTTTTTCTTCTTCTTATTTACCAACTCCCGGTGTTTAAAAATCAGCGTTCATAGTTATGAACGGTTTTCTTCTTCTTCTTCTTCTTCTTCTTCTTTTTTAACATTTCTTTCTTTCTTTCTACTGTATTTTTATTGTTTTTCTTATTATAATTAGCAGATGTGTTATATATACGTTTATTCATATTATATAATTTCTATTTATATATACTATGATTTGTTCTATCAGTTTATTTTGATTAATTTGATAAGATTTAAAAGCATCAGGATGGCGAGTAATTGCCTTATTTAATTGTCCAAATATTTTATTTTGATCGCCACCTTGGTTAATCATTCTTATTATTAGATCAGAAATTGGGGGCATGAAATCTACTAATTTTAAGGTAACACGAGCAATTCTCAGAAATTCAGACATAATACTCCCGTAAAATATATACACAGGGCTAGTACTATTTTTATATGGCATTCGCACGATACGAAAAGGGAATGAATTTCTTTTATCAAACAGTTTATAGATAAATATTTTAACTTCAATTTTTATATCCAAATCAAGAAAAGTAGCTTGTGTTCCCTTATGTTCACAGTTTAATTTTAACTCTTTAGGATATATTAAATGTTTAGTATTTGCAAACTCTTCGCTATCATTAATGCAAACAAGGTTGTCAATATATCGCCTACATCCATGATATCTATACGCTCTAGATATATCATTTTTTATTAGTGATGACATATATATATATTCCAGTCTATGTAAATATAGATCTGCCCAAAATGGAGACGGGTCCAAACCCATTGGAATACCTATTGTTTGGAGCAATAATTTATTCCCTATTTGAAAGTAACTCTCTTTTATAAGGTGACTTATAAGCATTATCAGACCAGTTTTGGATACACTCGTCTTACCATTTTTATTTTTACACCAAAAGGCTTTAGATTTTGCAAAGTCTATGTATTTACCTTTTCCTCCTGCAAAAGCTAAATCTACAGTATTACCTAATTCTTTAATAAGTTCTTTATGGGGTATTTTTGTATATAATGTACTAAAATCGTATGTCGAGATTGATTTAGCCTGTTTACGAGAATTAATACGATCTAATTTTTCTTTTACTAGATCGGAATTATTTACCACCCAAAATAGGTTTATATGACTATAGAATTTACTTTTTTTATGGAAATTATTTATTTGGTTTATAATTAATTTAAAGATTTTAGACACAGCCTTACTTAAGGGTTTAGTGATGCACATTTTTGAGGCAACAATGAAACGGGCGCCAACTGGTGTTTTATGCATTTTAGGTATCCAATACATAGATGGAAGTTTTTTGTATTTTTCTTCTAATTTTAATCCTAATTTTTCACAAATAACAGTATTGTTTATAATAATGTTATCGCTTTTATTATTACTTAATTTATAAGTATCTGAAACTTCACCTATTATTCCTACTTCTAGCAATAAGCGTTGTATATAATACTTTTTACAGATAAAAGCTATGTTATTTGTCGCCTTATCAATAGGAACTATTACAAACCTATTTTGAAGCATTTCAAGCTCCGTCGTTATTTGTGGATTTCTAAGGAGGGGATTCGTTCTTTTAGGGTGTTTAAATTCTTTTAAACGTTCTACTTTTTTATTTACGAATCTAAGTACATTATTTTTCCATGCGTCAAATGTAGAGTGTAATAGTTTATGTTTTTTAGACATGGATGCAGTGAAATTATCTAACGCTTTATTTATTTCCTTAACACATTTCGCATAATTTAAACATTTAGGTTCTCTATAGTTTGGGCCTTTACTTAAGAGTTTTCTTAATTTAGAATTTTTAACTATCGCTAGATTACCGGTAATTATATGCCCTATGTCAGTATTACATAAAGGGGAGGATTCACATTCACATGATGGTATATACATTTCATCATTATCATTAATATTTAAATTCTCTACAGTTTGTTTATAGTTAAAAACCTTATTCCGGATAGTTTGCCCTAGTTTATATGTTACTATTGGTTTCTGTTCCTCTTTTTTAAGTTCATTGGGCAGTGACTGAATGATTTCTGGATTATTAAATATTTTAGGCAGATTTATATCATCAAATCCTTTATTTTCATATAGGACTACACAAACATTTTGAGGTTTATTTTTTATACCCTCAGCAGGTGGCTTGTATAATTTTGTATCGATTATATCCATGATATACTCATACCATTGAGGAAGTTCTTCTATCCTATATATCATATCCGGGTTTAATAATATCTTAGATGCTATGTCTTTTAATACCTTTTTCTTGGTTTTATTAAGAAGTTTTCTAATGTAATTAAAAGACTCGGAAATATTATTCATGATAATCTCTTTAGTTTTCTTAAAAAATTCTTCGCATGAAACGGCAGATTCTCTATTGTTCCTATTTACATGTGTTCTATCTCTAGTACCGTAGCGAGGCAAAGCTGGATACAATCGCCCTACATTTTCTGATTCGTCTTGTAAATTATCTTTTTTTATTTTTACATTTAGACCATATGGATAAATTACTCGCATTTTCTTAATTATTTCATCTTCTTTATTTAGACGCATTTTAAGCGTATTATTATCTACCTTACCAGAACTATCATATCCATTATCTGTAAATTTTTCAATAATCTGTATTGAAAAAGACGATTTTCCACAGGTTTTTTCTTTAAAGTGGTTTACTACATGGACACAGCCTTTATTACTAGTTCTATGCAAATTCATCCGTCTATTTAAAGGTAGTACTGTTTCGCCTACATATTGTAAATTACAATTTTTACAAGATAATAAGTAAACTAAATTTTGTGACCTACACGACAAATCTTCCCCCGAATGATTTAGGACTGGATAGATTCTTTTAGTTACATTAGATTGATATTCTTTAGATGTTATTAGAATATCACAAGTTTTGCATAACGAAGCTCCACAGGGAGCAATGTTAAAATTATTATCGGTCGGACAAGTCCCATTTGCCATTTCGAAAGAAGGAGCTCCTACTTCAGTGTCTCTAATGACAACGGCTTTACCCTGTCGAAATCTGCCCGACCTCCTTGGGGGATTAGCCCTAGGGGAACTCACTAGTTCTGAGGGCTGCCCAGACTTAGCTTGCAATCTCGTTTTAGTAACAATAGTTAATACTATTATTTTTATGAAAGAGAGAGGTGAATAAGATATTCATTTTACTATGCAAGGTGTTTGGAAAATTGATGGCATAACTTTGGGATTGTGTTCTATCTGCAAAGGAGCCTCTTTGTGTGGGGGTTGCTTTTATAATAGAACTAGTGTTGTGTATTAGTGTTGTGCTATAAAGAATCATGACAAGCAATTGTATGGTATATTTTTATTGCTTGGTTACGACGAATAAGTAGGGTGAAAGAGAGAGAGAGAGAGAGAGAGTGGAAAGATCACGGGAATTGACGAAAGTTGATCTTTCAAATTTGATCTCCAGCAGACTCTGTTCAATCTTAATTTAGACCAATTAATATTACTCTTTTGGACACCCATGCATCCACAACTGCAACGCCTATTCCGGGATTTCACCTACGCAGCTAATGTAGCCATACCCCCTACATGAACTTCTAATCTGTGGAACACATTGCCACAAGATTATTCTGCTCAGGGCTACAAGAATCATCTTCTAAATCTAATGTTGGTAAACACTTGACCTAACTCATACTCATAAGTCATTATTCTTAATCACTAAACCGACAATCCATCCATCTCATTAACCCTTATTCTCGAGTGACTTTTGGCCTTGATAAGTCGTGAGTCATTAGTTGGAGTACTGTTGTCATATTTGGGCTGGTGAATCTCTGTCCCATTTGAGGGTTATTGATAAGGTGCAGAAACCTATCTGTAATTTGATTGGCCCTACCCTTTTTTCTTCTCTGCACCCTCTCTCTCACAGACGTGATGTTGCTAGTCTCAGTCTTTTCTATAAATACTATTATGGCATGTGTTCTTCAGAATTGTCTGATCTATTCCCCGCTTTTTTTGTCTGGTCTAGTGGTTTCCATCAATTCGCTGTTTTGATAACTCATTTAAATACAGCTTCCTATTCCAGCAGCTTCTTTCCAAGAACTGCAGAATTGTGGAACTCTCTTCCTGCTGACTGTTTTCCTCCTACCTCTAACTTTGGTCTATTCAAGACTAAGGCCAATAGGCATCTCTTGTCTTTGCGATAATCATATTTGTTCTTGTTAGCTCCTTACATTAAGTGGTTTCATGCCTTGTCTGGAGCGATTTCCATAAAAAAAGAAAAGAACTCGTTTGAGACTACTTCTTTTGATGTTTGTCTTAATCCATTTAAATGATTTTGAGAACATCTAAATAGTTAAAACCCTCTCATCAACAGATTGTTAACATTTGGAGAATCCTAAAAGAGGCTGCTCGGTACTATTTCAAAACACCTTATTCTTGCATGAAACCATTATACAGGGTGTTTGCAAAATTGATGGCGGGGGGGGGGGTATGCTTCACCAGTGTTCGCACTCACTATCTATCTATCTATATATATATATATATATATATATATATGGGATAAGGTACACGATAAGTCATGAAAATGAAATGCCGTGGTAGACAAAAATATGTGAAAATGGCAAACGGAAAACCGGTTAAAGTGCAGGAGAAAAACAAAAACAAGAGATTTGACTGGTTTCGTTCGTGTTAGCGAACGTCTTCAGAAAAAGTGAAGATTTGGAAATAATTTTATTTTGAAAAGCACACACATGGGAGAAGGAAAAGATGATCCGATTGGACCATATGTGTGTGCCTTTCAAAATAAAATTATTTCCAAATCTTCACTTTTTCTGAAGACGTTCGCTAACACGAACGAAACCAGTCAAATCTCTTGTTTTTGTTTTTCTCTTGCACTTTAATCTATATATATATATATATATATATCTGAACAGTATATGGAGATATGCGCAGAACAGGGGACTTTGATGGTATATCCACATTGAAAAAATGGATGAGAGTTCACAGGGGAAGGCCAAGGAAAATCTGGGAGAAAGAGGGATAAATAAAGACCTGGTCAGAGATATGTTAGTTTGGAAGTCAGTTTCTAAAAACCGTCCAATGCATGCCAGCATGTAAAATGGACGTTAAACTGAATATTCATATGAAATCATAGAATTACGTCAGTAATTAAATTTTTCATATATTAATTATTATTATCAATCCTGATGACCTAAAGAAAAAAAACATCCACCGAAGGCGACGAGGTAAGTTTAAGGTGGTTGTCTGACTTGCTATTCACTTTTTCCCTTCCATTTGCCAGTTAAAATGTTTTGTCCTGGTGCTATGAAAGTGGCATGTGTTTTACTCTCTAACCGTTGCTTAACGGGATGGAAGTACATATATTTATTTATATATAAATATGCAAATAAATACACATTGGACTTTATTATAGAGAGGATGTTATGTAACGGAGCCTCTTTGTGTGGAGGTTGTTTTTGTAATAGCACTCCATTACTAGTCTGGAGTTGACGGTGGTTAAGTGGATAATGACCCGGGGTGTGCCAAGTTCGAATCCAGTTGATTCCATGGTACTTTGTTACATTAGGACCCACACTAACTTTGACCCTGACCCTAACTCTAACCCTAACCCCCACTTTGACCCTAACCCTAACGACGGGGTCAAAGTTAGCTCGGGTCCTAATATAACAAAGCATCGATTCCACAATTAGAATGGGTTAATAATCTCTTAACGACGCTTTCAATGCTGTAGTAACACTCATATTATTAACCCATGCTTATCAGAACATTCACTACTTGCACCGGACATATATACAAAGACTCCAATAACATCGGAGAGGATCGTCAGTCTTCGGCGGTGCCGTTGACTTTCACCATGAAAAAAAAAAAGAAAAAAATATATATACTGTCTGTTTCCATGATTAAGGTTTGTTAAACCGAAAATTCGGATTTATAAAATATATGAAAAAAAAATGATTAATAAATTTCATTTATTGATATAAATTCACGCGTCTATTAACTGGTTTCTCAATTTTCATATATATATATATATATATATATATATATATATATATATATATATATATATATATAATGTGTGTGTTCTAATATTACACACATTTTTGAACACTACATTTATATACAAAACCTAATTTTAAAATTTATTAATTTCTATTCTCTGCGGGACCGGTTTGCCCCTACCCTACTCTCTGGCATCCATTTTGGTGAATTCTCTACACAGACGGATTTTTCCTTTGGTGTTTATTATTTTTGACAAAGGGAAGATTTTCCCGAAATATTAAATAAATGATTTTTAATAATCATCCGGACAACACACAAATAGCCGACACCACACTCGCTGTTATGTAAGATTTTAATAAAAAATAAATAGTATGTCCCCCACTTAGATTTATTATTTTTGTTCTTTCCAGCTTACAACCTACCCGGCACTCTGCATTCTTAACATATTACTACTACTCCTAGTAATGCTTCAAGCAAACTACCATTCTCTATTATATATATATATAAATAAATTTTTAGTGGTACAAAATTTTATTAAAGCAAGGAATACAGACGTTTGTGACATTTTTTGGGGTGGAATGAAATTGAAAAAGTATAAAAACGAGAGGAAATAATTATTTCCTCTCGTTTTTATACTTTTTCAATTTCATTCCACCCCAAAAAATGTCACAAACGTCTGTATTCCTTGCTTTAATATATATATATATATAATATTTATAAATAAATATTAATTATTTATTACCTACAGACATCGATGTTTCATGCTTACGCAATCTTAAGTGTAGGGAGTTAATTTCCGGCGGTCGGCAGGCGCGAACTCCGATCACAAATCGACACTGATTCGCAGTCAAGAGTCTTAACCGTCGGCCACCGTCAATTAGCTTGGAAGTTAGGAGGAATTTAACTTTGTAAATGCCAAGTCGACGGGTATTTACAACGAGCAGTGAATAGTGATCAACAACAACAACAAACCATGTTGGATCTCGCAATGAAGCTAGTGGTACTGCTTGTTATTAAACTCTCTCAGAGTGCCCGGCCTTAGTAAAGAGGGTTATAATAATATATATACATATAGATAGATATTTTTTGATTTTATTCCATTAGTTGCAACAAAACAAGTTTTGTTTCATTGGTGCAAATAGCGACCAACTCATCGGGCCGGCGAAAGGTTTTGAATTCCTTTCGCCGGCCCGATGAGTTGGTCGCTATTTGCACCAATGAAACAAAACTTGTTTTGTCGCAACTAATGGAATAAAATCAAAAAATATATATTTTGCTCTGAATTTTCATTGAGCACTCTCATAAACCCGGTTTCAACTTCCTTCGGATTCATACCCCCTGGATATTTGTAACAAGTTAATTATACATATAGATAGATATAGATATATAAAACACATTTTTAATAATTTCTATGATTCGTCACTGTGACTAGGCGCAACAAGATTCGAAACACAGACCTTAATGGCTGGTTTCTGGTATTCTATCGACTGAGTTATCAGATCTACGACTTACAGTGGTGGAAATTATATTGTATTTAGATAAAGTGATCATTGCTGAAGTGAACATGCAACGGTAAACAAATGATGTAGAAATTGGGAAGAGGGGGGGGGTAGATATAAAAATGAAATCACTGAGTTTAACACATAATAATGTAAGGTTACAAAGTGTTTAGAATCTTCTGGACAAAATTGAAAAACAGAATTTATCCATTATTAAAGAAAAATTTGAAGTGGGATTAATTGCTTTACTTGTTTCCGAAATATTATCAAATAAGAGATTTTTTTTTTAATTTTTATTGAAACTTTGCATTTTTTTTTTTCAGGTGCTCTGAACCATAAATATTTCCTTGGCTTTCTGGTTTTTGTACTTGGAACATTGATCATCTATCTTCATAGTTGTGCTCTCTGTAAGTATGTATGTGTGTTTAAGTATGTATGTATGCGTACGGACGATATTTGTAGGTATCTATGTATGTGTACGGACGGTATTTGTAGGTATCTATGTATGTGTATGGACGGTATTTGTAAGTATGTATGTATGTGTACGGACGGTATTTGTAGGTATCTATGTATGCGTACGGACGATATTTGTAGGTATGTATGCGTATGGACGGTATTTGTAGGTATGTATTTGTATGGACGGTATTTATATGTATGTATGTATGTGTACGGACGATATTTGTAAGTATCTATGTATGCGTATGGACGGTATTTGTAAGTATGTACGTATGTGTACGGATGGTATTTGTAGGTATCTATGTATGTGTACGGACGATATTTGTAGGTATCTATGTATGTGTACGGACGATATTTGTAGGTATGTATGTGTACGGACGATATTTGTAGGTATGTATGTGTACGGACGGTATTTGTAAGTATGTATGTATGTGTACGGACGGTATTTGTAAGTATGTATGTATGTATGTGTACGGACAATATTTGTATGTATGTATGTGTACGGACAATATTTGTAAGTATGTATGTGTACGGACGATATTTGTAAGTGTGTATGTATGTGTACGGACGATATTTGTAAGTATGTATGTATGTGTACGGACGATATTTGTAAGTATATATGTATGTGTATGGACGGTATTTGTAAGTATGTATGTATGTATGTGTACGGACTGTATTTGTAAGTATGTATGTATGTATGTGTAAGTAAGTAATGTATGTATATGTATGTATGTGTACAGACAATATTTGTAACTATGTATGTATGTGTATGGACGATATTTGTAACTATGTGTCTGTTTACAGGGTGCAGACGATATTTGTAACTATGTGTCTGTGTACAGGGTGCAGACGATATTTGTAACTTTGTGTCTGTGTACAGGGTGCAGACGATATTTGTAACTATGTGTCTGTGTACAGGGTGCAGACGATATTTGTAACTATGTGTCTGTGTACAGGGTGCAGACGATATTTGTAACTATGTGTCTGTGTACAGGGTGCAGACGATATTTGTAACTATGTGTCTGTGTACAGGGTGCAGACGATATTTGTAACTATGTGTCTGTGTACAGGGTGCAGACGATATTTGTAACTATGTGTCTGTGTACAGGGTGCAGACGATATTTGTAACTATGTGTCTGTGTACAGGGTGCAGACGATATTTGTAACTATGTGTCTGTGTACAGGGTGCAGATGATATTTGTTCAGAAGATTACTATCTAGGAAGAAATAGTTTGATTTTTTTTCAATTTTTTTTTTTTTTTAACGTAACATTTCTCTTTGCCGTTTTTTAAAAGTTATAACATTTCTCTCTCTGCCATTTAAAAAAAAATGTAACATTTCTCTTCGCCATTTTAAAAAAAAATGTAACATCTCTCTCCGCCAATTTTTTACTCAAAATTTTATTTTTGATGATGATGATGATTTTCATTTTTCATCTCGTTTCATGTTTGAGATTAGACATTTCGTGAATTACTTCAAACTTTTCCTGTGTGTTGCAATTTTGCTTGTGCTGCCCACCACTTTTTTATAAAAATATCAGAGAGAAAGGATTTGATGACTGAGAGGACATTTTCAGATATTCCATGACTAGCAAGCTCGTGAAGCCGACCTTCGTGCCAAGCCCTATCAAAAGCCTATCATATGTCAAGAGCTGTTGCAGTCAAACGAACTGAGAGGCCAAATATCAGATGAAGTGTGGTCAACAAAGTATTTTGATAACCAGACCGCAGTCTTCCGGCTGGTATAGCAGGACACTGAATCTTGCTGCCACACGTGCAGCCTATCTGTAGCCACCTGATTGATCCACGGTTTCATTACTTTGCTCAAAATGCAGATGTACCCATCCTGAGGCCCTCGGTGAGGAAGTGGAATGGCATGATGTAACCTTCACTGGCTCTAGGCTGTGTTAGGGTTAGTAGTTTGTGTTTCAACAATTTTTGTACTGTGAATGAATTTCTGAAACAATATAAATAAATATTTAAACTCTTACCCTTTTTCGATTGATACTCTAATTCTTATAAATGTAGTCTGTTTTTATTAAATATTTTCCCCGCCAGCTGCAGAATACATGCGAACATGGCTGAGTCTCCTCCAAGCCGTATGATCTTGGGACAGCATGTTCGCTTGGTTTATGTTCATTTTCATGTCCGTCCATTCACAAACGTTGTCTATCCATCTTTTCTTTTGTCTACCTTTCGACCGTCTTTTTTGTATTATGCCTTCAACGCATATTTTGCATAGCCCTACACTGGAACGCTTAACGTAACCAAACAATCTTAAGACTTTACATTTGATGACAGATGATATTGATGGGATGCCAGTGAGTTTTCACAACTCTGCAATACTTATGTCATCAGATAGTTTATAAATAATGAAACGCATCATGTGATTTTGGAAAGTTTCTACTTTCTGATGTAATTTTACAGTCCAGTTGACATATTCAAGTCCATATAAGACTACAGGAAGGACATATGCGTTATAGATTTTATAGTGTGTTTAGCCACTGTGCTCATTATTTAACTATATTTAAATGCAGATGTGTAAAAATAAGGTTTAAATCGGAATTTACACATAAGGTTGAAATTTAGTAGCTAAGTAGAAAATTCCATTACAAGTTTTAGGATTACATGACAGGACATGTTATGCACTGATGAAGCCTCTTTGTGAACGTTTGATAAATTTTGAATACTATAAATGTGTATATTGACGAAATGAACAAAAACAATTGTTTGTAAATAAAATGTTTTTTAATGAACTAGAATTCTATTTATTATTAAATGTTTTCTTCGCTAGCTGCAAAATACGTACTAACATGGCTGAGTGTCCTCTAAGCCTTACAATCTTGGGCCAAGGTGTTCGCTTGGTTTATATTCATGTTTGTCCATTCACAGACGTTGTCTATCCATCTTTTCTTTTGTCGACCTTTCGACTGGCTTCCTTGTATAATACCTTCAACGCCTATTTTGCATAGCCCAACACTGGAACGCTTAACGTAACCAAACAATCTTAAGACTTTACATTTGATGACAGAGGATACTGATGGGATGCCAGTGAGTTTTCACAACTCTGCGATACTTATGTCATCAGATAGTTTGTAAATAATGAAACGCATCATGTGATTTTGGAAAGTTTCTACTTTCTGATGTAATTTTACAGTCCAGTTGACATATTCTTTTATTATTTTTATTATAAAACGTTTTCTCCGCTAGCTGCAGAATACGCAAACATGGCCGAGTGTTCTCCCAAGTCCAAGATCTTGGGCCAAGTTTTTCGCTTGGTTTATGTTCATGTTCGTTCATTCACAAACGTTGTCTATCCATCTTTTCTTTTGTCTACTTTTCGACCGGCTTCCTGTCTGGTGCTACCAGATCAGGCTGTCTGAAGATACCGGCTTCCTGACTAAAAATGCACCAAACATTGATGTTATTGTTTTTTTCTTCCTTTCCCGTTGCAAAACTTAATCATGTTCTGCAAAGTTAAAAACAAAAAACAACAATTTTCCTCTGAAAAACAACCAAACCAAACACAATGAATAAATATTTGAAGATATAAAGAACTTGAAGCCTAAATAACCGAAAAGGGTTGATATGCCATAAAACAACCAAACCAAACACAATGAATATATATTTGAAGATATAAAGAACTTGAAGCCTAAATAACCGAAAAGGGTTGATATGCCATAAAACAACCAAACCAAACACAATGAATAAATATTTGAAGATATAAAGAACTTGAAGCCTAAATAACCGAAAAGGGTTGATATGCCATAAAACAACCAAACCAAACACAATGAATATATATTTGAAGATATAAAGAACTTGAAGCCTAAATAACTGAAAAGGGTTGATATGCCATAAAGCAAAACAGCCAAACCAAAACAACCGGCTTCCTTGTATTATGCCTTCAATGCATATTTTGCATAGCCCTACACTGGAACGCTTCACGTGATCAAACAATCTCAAGACTTTACATTTGATGACAGAGGATAGTGATGCGATGCGAGTGAGTTTTCGAAACTCTGCGATACTGATGTGGTCGATTATAGTAATAAGAATAAATGTAAATACATATTTTTGTTGTCGAAACTGATAAGTATTAAAAAAAAAATGGTAATTAAGCTCTCTGGTAAAAGATATAATCCACATGCGTATTTTCATTTATTTATCTTTCATCACATCTTATCGTTAGGTATGGGTCAAAATATTATTCTATGTTATTTTTAAATATAGTTGATTCAATTTCCTTCAAAAATCTCCGCAAATCAACCATCTGTCAATAGGCATCCAGTCATGCCTCGTAGCTGTACCATGAAGTGACTCGTAATATAGAACGCCGTGCTATAATCATATTTGAATGCTTTTCTTTTATCTAATTTTCTCGTTTAATTTTGTCCGCACATGTTTTTTGTTTTTTTTTTGTTCTTTTAGTTTGGGCCCACAATTGTCCGTGGGATTTTTATGAAGAAGGAATCACTGGTATCCTCACAAAAATATTCACAACGTCTCCTTGGGTTGGTTGGACAGCCATCAATGCCTTAGGGCACAGCATTTGGGTGACACCTGTCTTAGTCTGTCAATTGTACCAGGTGAGTAGTATGCCCCCCCCCCTCACTGTTTCAGTTAAAATTTGTCTGTGTGTTGCTACATGATTCTACGACTCTACTTGATCTGTAGTGTGAGGGGGTTCATTCTCAGATCTTCTCCAGCCAGTCTCTAAAAATAGTCTTAAGAATATATATATATATATATATATATATATATATATATATTAGATTTCTTGAATGTGAGATGATATATATAATTATTTCCACAATCAGACAACGCCGCAGACCACAACCTATGAAAAGAAACAAACCGGAAGTCCTAGACTCGAGTTTCGCCCTCCTTTGGGCTCATCAGTAGAACACATCCGAACTCAGGATTCGAAACCCGAGTCACTTGCATGGTAAGCGAGTACTCTGCCACTGAGCTACCTCGCCACATACAAGAATGTCTATTAATTTACACAGATTAAGCGAACCGCGGCGATGACCGACTGTGGAATTTACCTACTCTTTTCAACAAGGGGTGTAGTCATCCAACTACTATGAACCCAGGCCGATGTCTCACAAGTAGGATTTTATACAAAGGAGGGCGAAACTCGAGTCTAGGACTTCCGGTTTGTTTCTTTTCATAGGTTGTGGTCTGCGGCGTTGTCTGATTGTGGAAATAATTATATATATATATATATATATATGGGAGATGAAAAAGGAAAACACCAAGAGATATTTTTTATGTATTCATCAACGTTTCGTCTTTATTGTAAGACTTCCTCAGGGTGATAATTTTAAGAAAAATGTCATCCTGAGGAAGTCCTACAATAAAGTCGGAACGTTTATGAATACATAAAAAATATCTCTTGCTTTTTTCCTTTTTCATCTCCCATTACGTCGGATTACTCTCATCCTTCCTTTCTCATATATATATATATATATATATATATATATATATATATATATATATATATATACGAGGCCTGTCTAAAACGTATCCGACCTTAGGCTAGAAAAAATATTTCAAATACCTTACAGGGTTGGGACCCTAATCCCCTTCAAAGTAGGCCCCTTGTGCTTGCACATACTTAGCCCACCGATCCATTCACTGCCGGAAACACCGATGAAAGTCTTCTTTTGGAATGGTGTTCATCTCCGCCGTCGCGTTCCGCATTATCTCTTTTTTTCACACCCTCTCAACAACAGCTGCACTGCGAACAGTTTTGGGCCTCCCAGAACATTGGTCACTCTCCGCTGATGTGCACCCATTTTTGAATCGGTTGAAGCACTCCTTAATTTGTGTTACGCATCTTCAAGCACCTGCTGAGTCTAACGCGACGGCAGAGATGAACATCATTCCAAAAGAAGACTTCCAGAGGTGTTTCAGGCAGTGGATGGATCGGTGGGCTAAGTGTACCAGGTGAGTAATATGCCCCCCTTACTGGGGCCTACTTTGAAGGGGATTAGGGTCCCAACCCCGTCACGTATTTAAAATATTTTTTCTGGTCTAAGGTAGGATACTTTTTAGACAAGCCTCATATATATATATAACTAAACATCCCACAATTAATAATGTCAATTATGAAACTAGTCGCAACATTTTAAAGTGTCTAGCATAATAATTAACATTACCAAATTCTTAGCCATTAGGTAGTTATGCGTTTGAATTGTATGCACTTTCTTTAACGTCATCAATTTCTTAACGGTTTAAACAGTCAAACTTTTAAATCTCTCATATGTGTAGAACGCCATCACGCTCTCATGTACATTTCAACTTTACAGACGCTTTTTCAAGTTACAAACTACTTGCCGTTATAATTCAAAAATGAGCACAACAGTAAAGTCATAATTTGTAAAGACACTAAAACTAATACCGCCTGAAGATGATTTGACGATTCAAATCGAAAGTACTTGCAAAAAAGAAAAAAGAATGGAACAAGAAACCCATGGATCATATTTACATCAATTTGACCGAAACATTAGATGGACAATTCGGAAAATTGTAAAAAAAAAAAAAAAAGTCGCATCAAACAAAACCACTCCGTGTTATTTAATAATGTTTGCCTAAATATATATATATATATAATATATATATAATATATATATATATATATATATATATTTAGGCAAACATTATTAAATATATATATATATATATAATATATATATAATATATATATATATATATATATATATATACGATGTATATATAAAATATGAAAACCCTTCTTTTCCATCTTTAAATCTCCTTTTACTGGACACCTTATCAACGGAATTTACCAACTGGGCAGACCCCATATCTTTTTTACACGCACATTCTCACTCTCCATTATATAATATTTTTTCAAATTTTGAATTTTGGCTTTTCCACTGCCAACTTATCTATGTAATTCCTCTGATAAGATTTTAATCTTTGAAAAGCCCTGGCTTAAGGAAAGAATAATAAACCTGTTTTTTCCGAGTACACCTTGCATTGAACAATCGAAGTTGAAATAAATTTGTCATTCATACATGTTTATCCCTCTTCTTTCATTTATCTTTATATATGTATATATATATATATATACATACATACATACACACACACTAGATGTACCAGTGACCTGTTGGGTCAGAACCACTATATATTCTACTTTTCTTTCATTTGAAAATTCATAGACTTCTTGCATAACTAAAAATAAGTCTCCTTATGTCTATATCATTATTGGTCCCCCGATTTATAAAATCGGGGGACCTATGTTTTGAGGCATTTCCGTTCGTCCGGATTTTTCTCCGCAACCATCCATTGAATTTCTCTGAAATTTTGCATGAAGTTGTAAGTTTTGTCAGGTTAGAAAGTGACATTCTCCGATTTTTGAAAAAAAATCTGGTTAGCACCCCAGGGTGTCAAAAGCCCCCAAAAATGGCAAAAAATGACATTTTTTGCCCCATAACTTTTCATCCATCCATTCAATTTCTCTGAAACTTGACCAAAATATGGAGGCAATTGTTCCTAATAGAAAATAAGTATCGTTGACCGTGAAAAAAATCTGGTTCGTGCCCCCAGGGGGTCAAAAGCTTCCAAAATGGCAAAAAATGACCCTTTTCTCCCATAACGTTTGATCCATCCATTCAATGTTTCTGAAATTTGGCCAAAATGTAGAGGCAATTGTTCTGGATATAAAATGAGCATCCTTGACCTCAGAAAAATTCTGGTTCGCGCTCCCAGGGGGTCAAAGGGGGGGGGGGTCAAAAATGCTCCTAAATTGCCCAAATTTATTGCATTTTACACTCGCCACATCAAGTCACATACAGAGGGGGACCACGCATGTGCGGCTTGTTATTATTATGATTATATAGAAGTATTATTGTTTTTTTATTATTCTCATATCAGTGAGAGATGAAGAGAAGTACATAGCTAGCTAAGAGTGAGATGATTTATTCAGTTAATTATAAGATGCAAAAATCACGAGGCAATATTTTGACCTCCGTATTTTGACCTGCGCAAGGTATTTGTTCATCGATCGCTTTAAGAAAATAAGTACTATCAATAGCGAATATTATATAGCATCATTAGTCCATTTGAAATAAGAAATCGCCAAAAACAACCACAAATGCAGAGAAAAAAAATGCTCTTTCACCAAGACAATACACCCTGTCACCAGTCTATTGCAACGATGTCAAAACTACATGAATTGCACTTCAAATTGCTTCTGCACCCTCCCTATTCTCCAGATCTGGCCACCAGTGACTACTGGCTGTTTGTAGAGCTCAAAAGAATGCTTCAGGGAAAACGATTTGGCTCCATTTGAGAAATGATATCGGAAACTAAGGTGTATTTTGAGGCCAAAGACAAATCGTTCTACAAAAAAGGCATCAAATTGTTAGAGAAGCATTGGAATCAGTGTATCACCGAGGAGACTATGTTGATGAATAAAATTGAATTTTGCTTAAAGTTGTTGTTTTATTAGTTAGATCGTGGACATACTGAGTAATGTGTTATAGGCGCTAAAAATTGGTAATAATTGCATTAAATTTGTTGTGAAGAGCCCTTGGGATGCCGATTGTAATCCAATTAAGAATATTTATTATGATGCCAATTTAACTGCATCTAACGAATGACGCTTCAGATGACTCGGCCAGAGAATAAGTTGCCACCACTTCGTTGCAGAGAAGTACCAGGAAAAAGCAACCAGCTCTGTGCTATCATCTTTGTGATCATGAGATCAGGGGGTAGTGTAGTAGATTATTGTTTAACCGATACTTCCTAAAAGCCGTTCGAAGTGCAGCTTTTTGACTGGTGCTTTTTAATAACACTTTATGATGATATTGTATTTTCGTCACAGCTCATGTTTTTTTTTTTGTCAGATTATGTGGCTTGGGATGACGACCAATGAACGTGTCAACATGGCCCGATACAAACACTTTCATCACAGCAAGCAAGAAAATGGAAAGATTGAATACAGAAGTCCGTTCCAGTGAGTAGATTTTTTTTTTCGAACACTTTTTAAGAATAATGTATCACAGTCGAATGCTGCGGAAAGTAAAGGTGTGAGAACGAATGTTAACAAGACCAACGTGATGACGATTGATTGTAGTGTTGGAAAACCCTCGGAAAGAAGAAAGTTTGTGGAAAGGAAGTTGGGTGCAACTCAAATGTTTGTGGTACTTGTAAGGGGTGCACAAGACGTACAGTGGATTTACTGGTAGGTTAAGAGATGTCAACCTACCAGTAATTCTACTGCATTTCTTGTTTGTTTGTGTCCAAGAAGTTTAAGACAATGAAGATGGATGCGAACTTAAATGTGGAGAAAGTATATTTGGATGACGAGGCTATTGAGATTATCCAAAAGTTTTGTTACCTTGGTGATACCGTTGGAGCACAGGGAGGAGCAGGTGCTAGGGTTAGGAGTGGATAGAGTATGTTCAAGGAACTAATGGTTTTACTAACCAGCAAAGTGTTACCACTGCTGACCAAGGGAAGAGTCTATCAGGCATGTGTACGCAGTGTGATGATGTATGGAAGCTGATCCTGGCCCGTGAGGGTTGAGGATATGCGTTGCATGTAGAGAAATACTATGAAAATGATACGATGGATGTGTAATGTAAGTGTTTAAGACAGGCTTAGATCTGATGACCTCAGAGGAAGATTAAATCTGGACAGTATAGGAGACTTGGATGGCTATGTTGAATAAATGGATGAGAGTTCTTGGGTTAGTAGATGTAGAGCAGTTGAGGTAGCAGGTTCAGTTCACAAGGGAAGGCCGAGGAAAACCTGGGAGGAAGTGATAAAAATGGTTTTAAGAGAAAGAGGGATAAATAAAGACCTGAGCAGAGATAAGTTAGTTTGGTCAATTGCTTAAAGCCTTCCAGCATGCAAAACAAATGTTAAACCGAATTTGATGATGATGAACACCCGTTGCGTGACAGCCAGGCCTGTTGTAGGTATGACCTTGTAAAAATTATATTTACCATCACAAAATAAAACCATGATTTATATTTCTCTTGTTTATTTAAAAACTTGGTAAGTAAATGACTGAGAGTTAATGTTACGAAAGACCTGGCCAGAGATAGCTTAGTTTGGAAGTCAATTTCTTAAAGCCGTCCGATGTATGCTATTGCTAGCATGTAAAACAGGCGTTAAACCGACGATGATGATGATGATGATGATGATGATGATTGCCGTTTTCTTTTTCAGCCGTGGCTGCATTAAAAACCTCATCGATGTGATTGGCTGGAGTTGCTGCGGCCTTTTCCGGCCTCAGACCTGTGACTGGAGAAAAATCAATGATTTCGTCGGAGACCCGCCCAAAGTGTACCCAAGCATGAATGCCCGCGAGAACTTCCAATTTGTGTGACACTTCTAATTATAATCTGCGGGGAGCATAGTCTGTATGCACTCCAATAATTCTCTTCCAGCACCTCCCCTCCTTGGGGCGGATTCGCGACAGCAGCAAAATACCCGATAACAAGACAAAACCTTCAATTCCTTAATTAAAAGCTAAAGGACGGAATCGGCGGATGTGAGGCGGGGAGAGACCCCCCCCCCCTCCTCCTCCCCCATTTTAATTACCTTCCAAGGATTTTGGTATTCTGTCAGCTTTGACAAAATGAACCAGTTTATAAAAAGACATTTTTTTTTTTTTAATCTGTCTCCATCTTGAAAAAATGATATCATTATTTTATTTTATTTTTTCCCCCCTTTTCCTTTGCAATGAAATAGACACTAGCTTAACGGAAACAATCTGCGGGTGTGAGTGAAGGGTGAAAGAGAAAAAAATCTCCCAGTGTGTTCATTTTTTTATCGTTTTTCTTTTCCTTTTTTTCTTTTTTTTTCTTTTTTTTTATCGTTTTTCTTTTCCTTTTTTTCTTTTTTTTTCTTTTTTTTTATCGTTTTTCTTTTCCTTTTTTTCTTTTTTTTTCTTTTTTTTTATCGTTTTTCTTTTCCTTTTTTTCTTTTTTTTTCTTTTTTTTTATCGTTTTTCTTTTCCTTTTTTTCTTTTTTTTTCTTTCTTTTTCTCTTTTTCTTTTTTTTTCTTTTTTTTTCTTTTGTTTCTCTTTTTTTCTTTTTCCTTTCAAAAACAAAGGCTATTGAGCCCCCCCCCCCCTCCAAAAAGAAAGCGTTTTGATGACTCTGGCCAATTAATTCCCTTATAATAATAATTAATACCATAACCCATTTTTTCTTTATTCACATGGTCATATTTTTTACTTTAGACATCTGCTTGCAAATTTTCCTCCATTTGTTCGTCTCTACTCATTTCTTTCCTTACATCATATCTGATGATAAGAGCGGACACAGATACCTCTCCTTTCCTATGAAATGTTTTGCTTTCCTTCTCCTCTGTTGGTTGTCTGACTTTCAAAGCAAAAGCAAACACTACCCTTTTCCTATTCAGTTCAAAAGGAAAATCCGTTCTTGACTGCTTCAGCTTTCCTACCAAGTCTTCCCTCATCACTCCTGCCCCCTCCCCCGCCCTCAATCTATTGTTCAGTGTGTGTGTGGGGGGGGGGCATTCGCTGTCTTCATCCTTATGTTGTCTATGCAACACCCCCCCCCCCTCATGAACTATGCCATTTTCACAAAAAAAAATTGTCATTTTTAAAATGTTTTATTTTATTTCATTTATAGAATAAGGTTTTTATGTGTTTTCATTTTTTATCATAGTTTTCTTTTGAGGGGGGGGGGGGTATAAAAAGTAATTTTATATCAGAGTTATTTATTCGTTTTTTTTTTCTTGTTTTTTTGGGGGGTTTTTTTTTCAGTTTTAAATTAAAATTTTGGTTTTCAAAAAAACAATTTTTCAATATATTATTTGGAGCAAAGTGTAATATCTGATATTGCGCTTCATTTTTTCTCTTTTCGGTCGATGAGGGAGAAATCCTTCTAGACCGAGGCAGTTTTTTTTTTTTGTTTTTTTTTTTGTTTATCCCAGTCCGTAGTGCCCCTTTTTGAGGAGCTGGATTTTACCCCACATTAAAAACTGACCTTTGTGTCTAACTCTGCCCTCGTGGGGAGGCAAGTAAATAGGAACTCCCTATCCCTCACATTTTTTTCTTTTTTTGTCCTGTTTTAACATATGGTGTGGGGGGGGGGGGGGGGTATGATTTTATTTTTTTGTTTTTATGTACGAAAAAAACTGATGTGAAATGTTCTTGTTGAGAAATGCTTAACCTGCATATATGAATACACGTCATAAGAGTTAAAGAATATATATGTATATTTAATTAAAAATCTATATGATATTTGTGCTCTCTCTTTCTCTGTCTGTCCTGGGATTCAATTGAAAACAAAGCCCTATATCAAGATCCACCACAAATTTTCTGGGGTAAAATTTCATGAGGAATCCAATTAATTTTTTATTGGGGGGTTTACAATTATGATGTGAGGTCTGCTTTCACACCGGATATCCAAAAACAGCAAACACAACATTCTATTTTGTTATTTTATTTTATTCATAAAATTTATGAAGTTATAAGATAAATTGAAACTTATAGAAATTTAAAAAAAAAAAAAAAAAAAAAAAAGAACGATAATATGGGGTTCAGGGCTGGGAGCAGGACTACACAGAAATCTTTATTTATTCTCAGGCAACATTGGGGTAGTTGAAAAAAAAAAAAAAAAATTATATATTTCTGGAGAGCTATTTTTACCTGACAACTTTTCCGAAAAAAATATTTTTAAACGAAAGGTTTCAGCTGAAAATAGTTGTTCATAAATGCCTAATTTTGTTTTTAAATTTAATTTTTAATTAAATGAAAAAAAAAAAATGTTTTTTTCTTTATATAACTCTTATGATGTTCTATGCATATAAAGGCAATTTTCAATTTTATAAAATAAAAAAAAGAAATGTTATTTATTTTTTTTATTTTAGTCCAGTAAGTTTGGATATCAGGCAGAATTGCCTTTCATCCCCTTCCCCCACCCCCACCCCAACCCAAAGTCCTTTTATTACTCCAGCCCACTTCCGTGATTTAAAATCTTCAATTCAGCTCCCACCGTCTTCAAACCAAATCTCTCTAGCATATCGTTTCAAACGTTTTGCCAAAACAGGAGACAACATCTATGAAGAATAAAAAGTTGACCTTCAGCTTACTTTCAACAACCGCGTAACTCTCGCTTGTTCCCATTACTTTGTCCTTTAGTCCTCACATTCCACGAGTGATGTTTCTGACAAAGGGGGAACAGTTGCTGTTTTGACTGGGTGGTGTGTGGAGATTTTAAATCGTCTTAGAGTATTCATCATCATTCAACTGTCAACCTGTTCACCTCATTAAACCTTATCCTCGAGTGTTTTTTAGCCTTGATAAGTGGTGACTCATTAGTAAGAAATAAAGTGTTTTTTATGCTTAAGGAGATTCCAGCTATCATTTCAAGAAAATGCAATGAAAACACGTCCGCATCCCATGACAGATGTACACAACCCTTCCCCACCTCCCTTCAATCCTCCGATTGTTCACACAGTTTTCTTGTTTAATATTCTTGGGGGGTAAAAAAAACTGGATAATTATTTTATTAAACACCCAACTTTCAGATTATATATATATATATATATATATATATATATATATATATATTTTTTTTTTTTTTTTTAAATCGACTTGTTCGATTTTTAGCAGAGTTTAACATAAAATGACTCCCCCTCCCCTCCTTCTGGAATTGATATTTCCTGAGAATTTGATCCCCTCCACTCTCCCCCTAAAATTATTATTTGACTTTTTGAAAAAAAAAAAAAATCTTTGGATTATTATATAGATTGAAAACCAAATTATTAAAAAATGGATTCAGTTATTTATGCAAGTTTAATATATAATATGAAATGACCAAAATTTTTCCTTCATTTTTTTTTTTTTTTCTTTTTGTCTTCAAATTTTACATTAAAGCTGAAGTCCACCTTCTAAAAATTCAACAATATTTCAAAAAATTTGTTCATGATATGAAAATTTGGTTTTTAATCGATTTTATTCCGAAGAAATTTTAGGCGGGTGGGAGGAATGCGTCGTCTGCATCCACTGTTAATTTGACTCTCAGGAAATTCTATTGCCCACATTTGGACCAAAACCGCAGGTAGAATTGACGGCACAAGAAAATCTTAGCTGAGAGTCTCGTTGGAAGTCATCTCCGTGTTTGAGGAGGAAGTTAATTCATAAACAATCCATCCTTATCATTTTTTTTTTTAATTGTTGTAACCATTATCAGCCATAACAATGAATACGAACCAATGTTGTTTGTCGTACATGACTGACCAAATGGATACAACTGTGGACTGTGGAAGCGGCTGTACCGAGTTCAAATCCTATCGGTTCTATTGTATTTAATTATGCTCTAATACAGTTGTGGAAAGGTATGAACCCAGGATCCTCCCCCTCCCTAGCTATGGGTGAAATAGCAATTTGTGTTCAGCTAATTCTATACAATTAATCGTTGACAATAGATATTCGGTTTCGGCATTAAATGACCCCCAAAAATGGTTAGGATCAAAGTGTAGTATCTGTTCTGATACTATACTTTATCTTTTTTGTCCTCAGTCAGTGTAGGAGAAATCCTTCTAGACTGAAGCAATTTTTTTTTTTTTTATCCCAATACACAGTGCCCATTTTGGGGGAGACTGGATTTTCCCCCACATTAAAAACAGACCTTGTGTCTTACTCTGCCCTCGTGGGGAGGCAAGTAAATAGGGACCCCAAGAAAGGTTGGTATGCCGTAAAGCAAGCAAACAAAACCGATGATGAAAGTACTGTTTGACTAACTTGCTCACATATGACCCCTCCCTCCAACTGTGGATGCGTCCTAATGTTCACAGACACGTACCAGTGGCGAATGTACACCATAACGTGCTCTACGCTTATGTGTTTCCATTTATTTGCTCAGGACCACGAAACCGTGTCAGGTAACCATTTTTAAACCCCAAAGTGTGGAACAACAAAGAATGAATTGTTCTTCCAATTGACTTGGTGACAACCTGTGATTACGTATCTGAGAAGGAAGGAAGGCAACCGAGAATTGACCATTGCTGGGGAACAGCATCCGAAACTTCCACGAATTATGAGATATGACCTCCACAATGTCAAATACAGGCTGACATTTCAACATTTGTATATGGGGAGAACTTCAAATATTTCACAAATCATTTGAAAACTTTTGAAAATAATTCTGCGATAAATATTTAGGAAATATTTCCGCGATAAATATTCAGGAAATATTTCCCTAATAAATATCTTACGGTGTATGTTCGACGAATTACGGCAAATTTTTTTTTTTCAATTTCAAAAGTTGTGGGTTAAGAGACTTTTTTAAACTTAAAAATATAATGATCTGAGACACCCTCGGAAATCGGGCGGTTTGAATGTTTGATTTCAGCTGACTTCCTATGCATTAATTTATTTAAATTTACTTTTTTAAAAAAAAGTTACATTTTCTGCTTCCATTTATTTACCTATTACGTACAGCTCGATTAAGGAAAAAGAAAGAAAAAAAAACCCACATTTAATTGCTTCACCTCTACTTCTCCCTCCCCTCTCTGATCCTGGAAATGATGTCTGGAACCTTTTCACCTGGTGTGACTAAAAGGACAATAAGTCATCAGACGTACACGGATCAATTTTGTATTGTTATAAAGGAATAAATGGATCGCTCTTCATTGCGGGATATTTACTGTGTGAAGTTCATTTTCTTATTTTACCTTATGAAAACAGTTGGAGCAGATGGTAGATCAAGTGCTAGTGTGATTGCAAAAGTTAGGAATGGATGGAGTAAGTTCAGGGAACTTTTGCCATTACTAACCAGCAGAGCGTTACCATTAGGGAAGAGTCTATCAGGTATATATATGCAATGTGATGATGTGTGGAAGTAAAACCTGACCAGTGAGGATTGAGGACATGCGTTGCATGGAGAAAAATAGTAAAAATAATACAATGGATGTGTAATGTGAGTCTTAAAGACAGGCTTAGTTCTGATGACATCAGAGAAAGATTAAATTTGGACAGAATAGGGAGATGTGTGCAGAACAGGAGACTTGCTTGGTTTAGTCACATTGAAAGAATAGATGAGTGCTTGAGTTAGTAGATGTAGAACAGTTAAGGTAGCAGGGTCAGTTAGTGGAGGAAGGCCAAAGAAAAAATGGGAGGAAGTTATAAGGGTGGATTTGAGAGAAAGGAATAAATAAAGACTTGGCCAGCCAGAGATAGGTTAGTTTGAGAGTCAATTTGTTTGAAATGGAGTCTTAAAAACAGGCTTAGTTCTGATGACCTCAGAGGAAGATTAAATCTGGACAGTGTATGCAGATGTGTGCAGAAGAGTAGACTTAGGTGGTATGGCGACGTTAGAAGAATGGATGAGAATTCTTCGGTTAGTAGATGTACAACAGTTGATGTAGCAGGTTCAGTTTACAGGGGAAGGCCAAGGAAAATATGGAAGGCAGTGATAAAAATAAAGCTGAGAGAAAGAGGGATAAATAGGTTAGTTTGGAAGTCAATTTCTTAAAGTCAGCATGTAAAACGAACGTTAAACCGAATATGATCTTTTTTCTTTCGTGTGAATCATATGATTCTGGTGTTGGCATTAGTTTCCCCGATGTTTTTCTAGTTAGAAATCTTTCTGGAAAGACATCGGGTACTTACGGGAAGGACCACGAGAAGGTTGCCAACATCCCTAAGTGAAAGTGGTAATGTGGAACCGACTGGATTCGAACTTGGAACACCCAGGTCTTTAGTCCGTGTCGATATCCACTTAACCGCTGTCACCTCCCACCGAATATGATATGATGATGAGTTAGGTAACAAGTTTGGCGCTGGTCGAAGAAATGTGTGTCTATGCATTTTTTTCACTGTTTATTTTCTCCCACGAGTTTGTGGTAATAGTGTTTGTGACTCTAGTAGAGTATGTGGTTCTTCAGTCAGTGAGTGGCCTCTTGTAGGTCCGTGAACGGCAGTGATGCATAAAGTTGGTATGAAATCTCAGCTTACTGAAAACAGCAAACTAACAATTGTCGGTGTGTATTATTTTTGAGATGAGGATTAATTATTTTGATTATTCAGACTACTGTTCTCATCTGGGATGTTATTCTCACAACATTTCGGCTGCTGTAACCTCCGACCTTCTTCAGGTGCGTCTTGTCAGATTCGGTACAACGGATATAAGTGCTTAGTAATAATCAGTTCTAAGTGACAGACTAAGGAATTAAACATCGCCCTATCACTTGACTTTGACTTCTGAAATGTTAAAAGATTTGATTATTTAAGCAATGAATTTGCTCTGTCATCGGAGAGAAAAGAAACCGATTCTAATTTTATTTCTTCCCTCGCTTTGTGTCATTTGACCTTTAAATCTGTTATTTTTCAATCTTGTTTTATTTTTCGTTTTGCATCTGCATTAGTCTGGCTAAAGGTTGATGGCTGTGAGCACTTTCAGCCCAGCCCTGGTTTGGACAACCAAAAATTGTGAAGTACTCTTATTTAAAGGTTTGCATTTCAGCAATGGGTGAGCGATGAATACAGCTAGTGTGATACTATGGACTGCCCCCCCCCCCACCCTCCAGAGCCAAGGAAATGATTCACCAAGTCACACAAAGGCAATCAGAAAAAAAGATGGGGAGTGGCTGAGGAGACAAAAGACCGGACATAGGATTTCCAGGTACAACTAAAAATATTTAGGAGTGTGAGTTGTTTGCGACAGCTTCTGTGAGTGTTTGAGGTTTATGACAAGTTTCCGTTAGTTTACAGAGTTGACAATTTACGGAAGTTGACGAGTTTTTAGTTGAGTTTTGCGGCAGTTGACGGTTCGGAGAGGAGACACTCAGATTGGATTAGATTGGGCAGACCTAAGATGAGATTACACCAACCGAGTGACGGTGTTGCCTCGACAAACAAATTCTCTCAGTTGGGTCTCAGCTGATACACTGAAACTTAACTAAGATGTGGCCGTGAGTGTATGAGGGTTTTTTTCCACAATGTTTTCACACACTCGCCCAGGTCTCCAGGACCTATACATAATGTATTTGAGTTTGTGTTTTTTTCTTGTGAGTTTGCATTATTTTGTTTTTCTCAACTTGTAAACCAGTGCTTGTGCCCTCGACGATTCATCAGTGGAATATACAACATGGCCAGAACAAGAATGAAAACGACGATGATGGAGAAGAAAACCACGGCACACACAACGTTACGAGAGGGATGCACATGCGTTTACTCTAGCAAGGGGAAACCTTACCTAAACTTTGTATGTCCCTATTTGCTTGCCTTTCTATGAGAGCAGTTAGACACAAGGTCGTTTTTTAATGTGGAGAAAATCCAGCTCCCCAAAAGCGACACTGAATTGGAACAAAAACAGAAATTGTCTCAATCTAGAAAGATTTCTCCTTTACCGACCGAGGAGAAAAAAGATTTAAGCATAGTATCAGAACAGATACTACACTTTGCTCCTAGCCAAAAGGCAGAGGAAAACTTTATGTCTATCTTTTCGAGATGGAGTTCTTTTTCTTTTGAGCAACTGCACTGCACAGTAAAAGTGGATCAGATGCATCAGACACATCTGTTTATATGGGTATTTAAAGGTTGTTTTAGAATGTTCTTTCAGTTTGAAACTAACTATATGGCACAAGCCATTTGGATAATGTGATACTTAAGTCTATCAAACAAAGAATTGTACATACAACTTTTTAAACTTTAGCATTGCTATACCCTAAATTAAGGGAAAATAAAACAAAAATAATTTTCTCTGACTAAACTCTAATATGTAAAACTAGCTGTACCTCCGCGTCACTACCCGGGAGTATATTTACTTGCAATTTGTTTCACTTTTCTTGATTCCTTCTGTTATATTTTTGCTTACCGATGTGTGTATAAATCGTTATACACCCACGTGTTGTTGGCGTAAACCCAGGTTCTCATTTGTCTGTTGATACAGTCACTCGGACATAACTCTGTATTTTTCATGGAATGTCACTACTTTTGTAAAGGCTATGCCTCAATACAATGCCTTCTCAGAAGGTTTTTTTTGGAAAACTAAGTTATATGGTAAACTGAAATTAAATTGCCATCAACTAGACCCTAGAACCTCTCTCTGCAAACAATCAGCTGAATCCATCAAATAGTTGATGAGATACAGAGTGGCACATACGTACATACACACAGATAACATGATTTCATGATTGAACTTTCTGAATCTCTGGGTTGCCTTGACTAATGATGCTGAAATTCTACACACTTATAGAACCTATCAAATAAAAATTTTGTGCAAAGTTTTAACTAATTTGGTTTATTGGTTTTTGAGTTATGATTGATCAAAGAAATGAGATTTCCAGCATAGGCCATTCGTGAAGTCTATTAAGGGATAGAGCGCTCTCGCGCCTCCCTTGATTAAGAAAGCTGAGCTTGTGTGCCGGTGATGAATAACAAGGCCGAAAGCTTGGTCGATGATGACCTTAATCGGTTGAGCGACAGTGACAACAATGACGATAGCAAAAATCAACATGTCTCAGTAGAACCACCTCAAGAAGCGACTGAATCAGCCGTGCCACGTCTCCGACGGAGGCTGCCTCGCAGCTGCTGCATATGTGATAATGTGGACAGAGGGAGTGTAATGGACTGAGCCAATTCAGACGTAAACAACAACAAAAAAATAACCTGTGCCGTGCATGAAACCTTGGAAGGGAAATTTGTATAGCGTCCAGGTGAACTGATAAAAGAAAGGAATTGAGAATGAAAATAGAACGAACTGGAGAGCGGTAGGAACGATGGTTTATTGGTAGAAGATTGTCGTGGATTTTTTTTTTTGTGTGTGCTGCTTTCTTACAGGAGATTATGTGGTTTTGTTGATTTCCACTTTAGGGTCACCTTTGGCCCTTAAAAGTGTCAGTCAAACTTTTCTATTCAAACATGTCCCTCATTATGTAACACTCCCAGAAAATACTTTGTCCGGCTCGGAATTATTTTCAAATGGCTGCATACTAAAAAAATGGACATAACTCTGTATTTGTCTATGAAGAGTTACTTATCTTTGATTAGAACACTTTGTTGCTCCAATCAAAGGTAAGTAACTCTATATGGATGAATACAGAGTTATGTCCATTCGTTTTTAAGATGGCGCTCATTTAAAAATAATTACGACTTAGACAAAATATTTTCTCGAGGAAATTAAATCGAATTACATCTTATTGTTCTTAACATGCTGCAACGATCCATAAGAAAAGCTGATGAACCAGAATCAAATACTGATTTTGTAGGAAGAAAGCTATCGATGACAAAGAAACTAAAAACAGACTGGCTGTTCTTTATGTATTAGATAAGTAACAAACGAGAAGTATAAACAAGGGGTGAGTATTGTGTCACGTTTGCTCTCTAACATCAAAGTGACTACGAAAACGTGTAAACAATTGTAGCACCCGGGACGGGTGCAAAAAGAAAAAAAAAACATTTCACTTCTTTTTTTGGTACAATCATACTTTTGAAGGATGATGCAGGCATCAAGTATATTGGCGCTGACCCCTTCTATTTAATGCAATAACGGTAAGGCAACTTTATCGCAATTTTTATCGCATCATGTTCCAGAGTCTAAACTACCTTTTAACAATTTATTGCCTATACCAATTTTTATCGCATCATGTTCCAGAGTCTAAACTACCTTTTAACCATTTATTGCCTATACGCAATTTTTTACGGCATCATGTTCCAGAGTCTAAACTACCTTTTAACCAATTATTGCCTATACGCAATTTTTATCGCATCATGTTCCAGAGTCTAAACTACCTTTTAACCATTTATTGCCTATACGCAATTTTTATCGCATCATGTTCCAGAGTCTAAACTACCTTTTAACCATTTATTGCCTATACGCAAGTTTTATCGCATCATGATCCAGAGTCTAAACTACCTTTTAACCATTTATTGCCTATACCAATTTTTATCGCATCATGTTCCAGAGTCTAAACTACCTTTTAACCAATTATTGCCTATACCAATTTTTATCGCATCATGTTCCAGAGTCTAAACTACCTTTTAACCATTTATTGCCTATACCAATTTTTATCGCATCATGTTCCAGAGTCTAAACTACCTTTTAACCATTTATTGCCTATACGCAAGTTTTATCGCATCATGATCCAGAGTCTAAACTACCTTTTAACCATTTATTGCCTATACCAATTTTTATCGCATCATGTTCCAGAGTCTAAACTACCTTTTAACCAATTATTGCCTATACCAATTTTTATCGCATCATGTTCCAGAGTCTAAACTACCTTTTAACCAATTATTGCCTATACCAATTTTTATCGCATCATGTTCCAGAGTCTAAACTACCTTTTAACCATTTATTGCCTATACCAATTTTTATCGCATCATGTTCCAGAGTCTAAACTACCTTTTATCCATTTATTGCCTAAACGCAATTTTTATCGCATCATGTTCCAGAGTCTAAACTACCTTTTAACCATTTATTGCCTATACGCAATTTTTTACGGCATCATGTTCCAAGTGTCTAAACTACCTTTTAACCAATTATTGCCTATACGCAATTTTTATCGCATCATGTTCCAGAGTCTAAACTACCTTTTAACCATTTATTGCCTATACGCAAGTTTTATCGCATCATGTTCCAGAGTCTAAACTACCTTTTAACCATTTATTGCCTATACCAATTTTTATCGCATCATGTTCCAGAGTCTAAACTACCTTTTAACCAATTATTGCCTATACGCAATTTTTATCGCATCATGTTCCAGAGTCTAAACTACCTTTTAACCATTTATTGCCTATACGCAATTTTTATCGCATCATGTTCCAGAGTCTAAACTACCTTTTAACCAATTATTGCCTATACGCAATTTTTATCGCATCATGTTCCAGAGTCTAAACTACCTTTTAACCATTTATTGCCTATACTAATTTTTATCGCATCATGTTCCAGAGTCTAAACTACCTTTTAACCAATTATTGCCTATACGCAATTTTTATCGCATCATGTTCCAGAGTCTAAACTACCTTTTAACCAATTATTGCCTATACACAATTTTTATCGCATCATGTTCCAGAGTCATAACTACCTTTTAACCATTTATTGCCTATACCAATTTTTATCGCATCATGTTCCAGAGTCTAAACTACCTTTTAACCAATTATTGCCTATACGCAATTTTCATCGCATCATGTTCCAGAGTCTAAACTACCTTTTAACCATTTATTGCCTATACCAATTTTTATCGCATCATGTTCCAGAGTCTAAACTACTTTTTAACCATTTATTGCCTTTACCAATTTTTATCGCATCATGTTCCAGAGTCTAAACTACCTTTTAACCATTTATTGCCTATACGCAATTGTTTACGGCATCATGTTCCAGAGTCTAAACTACCTTTTAACCAATTATTGCCTATGCGCAATTTTTATCGCATCATGTTCCAGAGTCTAAACTACCTTTTAACCAATTATTGCCTATACGCAATTTTTATCGCATCATGTTCCAGAGTCTAAACTACCTTTTAACCATTTATTGCCTATACCAATTTTTATCGCATCATGTTCCAGAGTCTAAACTACCTTTTAACCAATTATTGCCTATACGCAATTTTTATCGCATCATGTTCCAGAGTCTAAACTACCTTTTAACCATTTATTGCCTATACCAATTTTTATCGCATCATGTTCCAGAGTCTAAACTACCTTTTAACCATTTATTGCCTATACGCAATTTTTTACGGCATCATGTTCCAGAGTCTAAACTACCTTTTAACCAATTATTGCCTATACGCAATTTTTATCGCATCATGTTCCAGAGTCTAAACTACCTTTTAACCATTTATTGCCTATACGCAATTTTTATCGCATCATGTTCCAGAGTCTAAACTACCTTTTAACCAATTATTGCCTATACACAATTTTTATCGCATCATGTTCCAGAGTCTAAACTACCTTTTAACAATTTATTGCCTATACCAATTTTTATCGCATCATGTTCCAGAGTCTAAACTACCTTTTAACCAATTATTGCCTATACCAATTTTTATCGCATCATGTTCCAGAGTCTAAACTACCTTTTAACCATTTATTGCCTATACCAATTTTTATCGCATCATGTTCCAGAGTCTAAACTACCTTTTATCCATTTATTGCCTAAACGCAATTTTTATCGCATCATGTTCCAGAGTCTAAACTACCTTTTAACCATTTATTGCCTATACCAATTTTTATCGCATCATGTTCCAGAGTCTAAACTACTTTTTAACCATTTATTGCCTTTACCAATTTTTATCGCATCATGTTCCAGAGTCTAAACTACCTTTTAACCATTTATTGCCTATACGCAATTATTATCGCATCATGTTCCAGAGTTTAAACTACCTTTTAAACATTTATTGCCTATACACAATTTTTATCGCATCATGTTCCAGAGTCTAAACTACCTTTTAACCATTCATTGCCTATACACAATTTTTATCGCATCATGTTCCAGAGTCTAAACTACCTTTTAACCATTTATTGCCTATACCAATTTTTATCGTATCATGTTCCAGAGTCTAAACTACCTTTTAACCATTTATTGCCTATACGCAATTTTTATCGCATCATGTTCCTGAGTCTAAACTACCTTTTAACCAATTATTGCCTATACGCAATTTTTATCGCATCATGTTTCAGAGTCTAAACTACCTTTTAACCATTTATTGCCTATACCAATTTTTATCGCATCATGTTCCAGAGTCTAAACTACCTTTTTACCATTTATTGCCTATACGCAATTTTTATCGCATCATGTTCCAGAGTCTAAACTACCTTTTAAACATTTATTGCCTATACACAATTTTTATCCCATCATGTTCCAGAGTCTAAACTACCTTTTAACCATTCATTGCCTATACCAATTTTTATCGCATCATATTCCAGAGTCTAAACTACCTTTTAACCATTTATTGCCTATACACAATTTTTATCGCATCATGTTCCAGAGTCTAAACTACCTTTTAACCATTTATTGCCTATACCAATTTTTATCGCATCATGTTCCAGAGTCTAAACTACCTTTTAACCATTTATTGCCTATACGCAATTTTTATCGCATCATGTTCCAGATTCTAAACTACCTTTTAACTATTTATTGCCTATACGCAATTTTTATCGCATCATGTTCCAGATTCTAAACTACCTTTTAACTATTTATTGCCTATACGCAATTTTTATCGCATCATGTTCCAGAGTCTAAACTACCTTTTAACCATTTATTGCCTATACGCAATTTTTATCGCATCATGTTCCAGAGTCTAAACTACCTTTTAACCATTTATTGCCTATACCAATTTTTATCGCATCATATTCCAGAGTCTAAACTACCTTTTAACCATTCATTGCATATACACAATTTTTATCGCATCATGTTCCAGAGTCTAAACTACCTTTTAACCATTTATTGCCTATACCAATTTTTATCGCATCATGTTCCAGAGTCTAAACTACCTTTTAACCATTTATTGCCTATACGCAATTTTTATCGCATCATGTTCCAGATTCTAAACTACCTTTTAACTATTTATTGCCTATACGCAATTTTTATCGCATCATGTTCCAGATTCTAAACTACCTTTTAACTATTTATTGCCTATACGCAATTTTTATCGCATCATGTTCCAGAGTCTAAACTACCTTTTAACCATTTATTGCCTATACGCAATTTTTATCGCATCATGTTCCAGAGTCTAAACTACCTTTTAACCATTTATTGCCTATACGCAATTTTTATCGCATCATGTTCCAGATTCTAAACTACCTTTTAACCATTTATTGCCTATACGCAATTTTTATCGCATCATGTTCCAGAGTCTAAACTACCTTTTAACCATTTATTGCCTATACGCAATTTTTATCGCATCATGTTCCAGAGTCTAAACTAGCTTTTAACCATTTATTGCCTATACGCAATTTTTATTGCATCATGTTCCAGAGTCTAAACTACCTTTTAACCATTTATTGCCTATACGCAATTTTTATCGCATCATGTTCCAGAGTCTAAACTTCCTTTTAACCATTTATTGCCTATACGCAATTTTTATCGCATCATGTTCCAGAGTCTAAACTACCTTTTAACCAATTATTGCCTATACACAATTTTTATCGCATCATGTTCCAGAGTCTAAATTACCTTTTAGCCAATTATTGCCTATACCAATTTTTATCGCATCATGTTCCAGAGTCTAAACTACCTTTTACGGACAGGGCTGAAATAATAACATTATTTAGAAACCCATTCTTAACATGGGATGAGCGGGGGGTGGTGGGGGCTTTTTTAATTATTCTGTACTTTCACCTAATAATTCAATAAACAGAAGATACCGTAAAAATTGAATTTATCGCATCATGTTTATTTGCGCTTCATTACAGGTAAAACAATAAAGGCGGTCTCATCACTTCCGGCCGGAGCCGCCTCCAGCCTGGGAGAGTGTTCAGGGGGAGATCTCTCGCATAGATTAACAGTTTTTCCCCTCTTTTTTCTTCTTTTCAGTTAAACATCATATATTCTGCAAAAGAGGAAAAAAGGTGTATTTACATCATACAGATGATTCCTTTGGCTCAGATATGAAACCATGGATCTTAAATGATGGCACTCCTTTCTTTGTCAGAGAGTCAGCAATTTGTACATCAGTTGGTATCCAAGAGACCTCTGCAATTTCTTTTCTGTCAATCATTTCTCTCAGAATAGCCATCTCTATACGAAGCCTCTTATCCAAAATTTGTGTTGAGGAATGTACAGAATCATAGAGACAGGAATTGTCTGTTTTGCAGAAGACCTTTTCATATTAACAGAGCAGATGAACGTTTCTCAGCTTTTGGTAAGAACGAGAGAAATTTTAAAAGATTACCAACCTCTCCCGAACATTTGTTGATTACGGCGGTCATGGGGCCAGCAAGCGCCAAGGGAAGGTAGACCAAAAGCACCAGAACAACGTGCTTCAAATGTCATGGTTTGCCGGGAAAACTGCCGAAAACTGTCTGTATAACCACATTTAAATTCAGCAACCGAGCACATAACCGTTGTTTCTGACAGAGCAGAGTATAAATAACACTTATTAAGCCATTGCTTTGCTTGAACAGTAATTTTCCCATCAGAAACTTAGGTTAACTAAGTTAGTTTGGAAGTTAATTTCTAAAATTCGGCCAATACATGCACGGAAGTGTGTATGTGAGTGTGGTTGGGGTCCCATCGTTAGCCAGGGATTGTTTCTCTTGGCATGACAGACAGAGAGCCCAAAACTCCCAACTGTCGCCCAGTAGTACACGTTTTTTCCAATGTGGAGGGCTGAGCTACATTTCCCTGAATTGTCTGTGAAAAGAGTCAGGAAATGACAGCTATGTGCTAGCTTTTTCCTCGGACAAGTTGTGAACTCGTAGCTGCCAACTGTGAAGGTAGATGTGTGTAGGAAAAATGTTTGTTACATTAGTTGTTTTGGGTGTTACGTTAGTTGTTTTGGGTGCTACATTAGTTGTTTTGGGTGTTACATTAGTTGTTTTGGGTGTTACATTAGTTGTTTTGGGTGCTACATTAGTTGTTTTGGGTGTTACATTAGTTGTTTTGGGTGCTACATTAGTTGTTCTGGGTGTTACATTAGTTGTTTTGGGTGCTACATTAGTTGTTCTGGGTGTTACATTAGTTGCTTTGGGTGTTACATTAGTTGTTTTGGGTGCTACATTAGTTGTTCTGGGTGTTACATTAGTTGTTTTGGGTGCTACATTAGTTGTTCTGGGTGTTACATTAGTTGTTTTGGGTGCTACATTAGTTGTTCTGGGTGCTACATTAGTTGTTTTGGGTGTTACATTAGTTGTTTTGGGTGTTACAATAGTTGTTTTGGGTGCTGCTGGACATGGCAAAAGCAGACTGTTAAGGCAGTTACTATCGGCGATGGTACACAGACATATGGAGTTGGGTCCATCAACATCCGATTGGGGCGTGGAAAGACGATTGTAATTAAGGTTTTGGTAATGGTGGAAGATCCACTTGGGTACAACCTCCTGATGGAGATAAACATAATCAAAGCTTTTGGTGGAGTATCAATCTTTTAGTGAGATGAAGTTCAATTTCATGATGCGCCAGTTTAGACCAGACTAATATTCGTCAGATGAAACGATTTTCATGCAGAGTTCTACCGGCAACAAAAAAAATAGATTGCTTCATGGAAGGCAAGACAACCAGCAAACTAAAAAATCGCATCACAGAGTATGCCGACAACAGATACTTTTTGAGAAAGAGATAGAGCAATTGATAAATAAAAGTTGCTCCCTATGACGTACAAAAGCTTGGACCCACGAAAATGTTGCTTTCGCTGATGGCCGTAATCAAGCAGAACAAATCAAAAGTGTGCACCATTAATACATACAACGCTAACTCTGATGTGCATCGAAGAGTCACTCTGATCCTATTGAACCATTGTTTACCGAAGAAGAAGATACTGTTTTACGGGGTTAGGATTTCGTCTGAATGTGGCTCTACAAATACTGTTTTACAAGATTAGAATTTCGTCTGAATGTGGCTCTACAAATACTGTTTAACGAGGTTAGGATTTCGTCTGAATGTGGCTCTACAAATACTGTTTTACGAGGTTAGAATTTCGTCTGAATGTGGCTCTACAAATACTGTTTAACGAGGTTAGGATTTCGTCTGAATGTGGCTCTACAAATACTGTTTTACGAGGTTAGAATTTCGTCTGAATGTGGCTCTACAAATACTGTATAACGGGGTAAGGATTTCGTCTGAATGTGGCTCTACAAATACTGTTTAATGATGTTAGGATATCGTCTGAATGTGGCTCTACAAATACTGTTTAACGAGGTTAGGATTTCGTCTGAATGTGGCTCTACAAATACTGTTTTACGAGGTTAGAATTTCGTCTGAATGTGGCTCTACAAATACTGTATAACGGGGTAAGGATTTCGTCTGAATGTGGCTCTACAAATACTGTTTTACGAGGTTAGAATTTCGTCTGAATGTGGCTCTACAAATACTGTTTAACGAGGTTAGGATTTCGTCTGAATGTGGCTCTACAAATACTGTTTAATGATGTTAGGATATCGTCTGAATGTGGCTCTACAAATACTGTTTAACGAGGTTAGGATTTCGTCTGAATGTGGCTCTACAAATACTGTTTAACGAGGTTAGGATTTCGTCTGAATGTGGCTCTACAAATACTGTTTAACGAGGTTAGGATTTCGTCTTAATGTGACTCTACAAATACTGTTTAACGAGGTTAGGATTTCGTCTGAATGTGGCTCTACAAATACTGTATAACGGGGTAAGGATTTCGTCTGAATGTGGCTCTACAAATACTGTTTAACGAGCTTAGTATTTCGTCTTAATGTGACTCTACAAATACTGTTTAACGAGGTTAGGATTTCGTCTGAATGTGGCTCAACAAATACTGTTTAACAAGGCTAGGATTTCGTCTGAATGTGGCTCTACAAATACTTTTTAACGAGGGTAGGATTCTGTCTGAATGTGGCTCTACAAATACTGTTTAACGAGGTTAGGATTTCGTCTGAATGTGGCTACACAATTACTGATGTCTATTGTGAGAGAAGCCTTATCACCGAACCATGCAGGAAACCTCAGCGTATATCGATGACGTGTACATAGATGAAAGTGTCACATCGACAACCAGTGTTGCCGAACATGTGTCACACTTTGGATTAGCTAGCAAAACTCTGGAGCGACTTATAGATGGAGCCTGAGTGCTGAACTTAGCTGTCTGCAGAATGGAAGGTTTGCTACTGTGCTAACACGAGAACAAGCTACCGGACGTTCTGGACATTATCACCAGGTGTTCTCTCTCTGTGGAAAGCTCGTTGGACATCTCCCAGTGTAAAGCTGGCTGGGAGTAGCAGCTGGCGCTATTAAGCAAAGACTTAGTGCAATGACAGAAAGATGGGTTGGACGATTCCCCACTGAGACATATCCTACCAGAGACCATCAACAGGACGAGTGAGGCCGACCCATTCACAGGGAAAAGGAGAATGGTGCGTCAATAGCGAGGAGTTAGATGTGTGCAACCCGCAACCCGAACAATCGTGCCAAGAGTTTTCTTCTTCATTTTCTTCTTGTTACTCTGACCGTGTCGATTCTAGTATCGTCAGTAGCTTACATAATAAAAACAACAACCACAGACGCAGATATATACATTGTAACGACTTGTTGAACACGAATGTGTGTGTGTGTGTAGTTAGGGCTCCATCGTTAGCATCCACTCTTCTGAGCTAAGCCTCCCATCTCCAAAATCCAGGATATCAGCTAAAGTCTTATCTGAGATCTCATGAACCCATCTGCCTGTAGAAACCATTCGCTGTTGTCCACTCGGGCTCTTTTGTTGAGATAATTCACCGCCGACCTGCTCGTCATTCTCCTCGGACCCCCTACAGTTACTCTCAGCTTACTACAATAAGAAATAAATACTTCCTTCCGAATTCTCTATCCCGACTCCTTCCCTGGCTAATTGTTTATGGCGTCACTTCATCTGTACAACGCAATCGATCTCTCGCTTTCATATTGTCATCCACTCCCACATTTTCATTTAATTCCATATTGTCATCTACTTCCTAGCTAACATTTTGCGTGTATATGCATGTGAATGTGTGAGAAGATTAGTAATTGTGTGTGTGTTGTTTTGTCGGTGTGTATATGTGTGTGACAGAGTGTGTGAGTGACTTTAGTAAGCGTTGTGTGTGTGTGCCCTTTGTCAGTGTGGGCATGCGTATGACAATGTGTGGTACAATAATACCAATCATCTCAACGTTTGTGCCGTGGGTTTTCTTCTTTACTTTCCTATTTTAACCGTGTCGATTCTAGTGCATAATTAAAGCAACAAACACAGATATATACATTGTGTAAACTTGACTTGTTGAACACGTCTGTGTATGTGTGTGTCATATGAAATATCAGCTAAGACTTAACTGAGATCTCACAAATCTAACTCATCTGCATGTCTAGACTATTCACCCTCAAACCCGTCTCTAACTCATCTGTTCATCTGTCCGGCGTTTATTTTTGTCTCAGTCAGTTTGTCTCGAGTTCGTCTGCAAAACACAATCAATCTCACTCCATATTGTCATCTCCTTCTGCATTGTCATTTCCTTCCATACTGTCATTCACTTCCACGTCACTGTCGTATTGTCATATACTTTTGTATTGTCATTTTTTGTATTGTAATTTACTTCCTAGCTAACATTTTCTGGCGGTCCTGGCAGTGGGTGGGCGCAGTGTATAGTATTACAGCTGTATGGTTGATGCAAGTTCTCTGATTACAGGCGTCCTGATTGAATCCCACAGGACCGCAATCGAAGACATATGCTAGCTGCGGCTAGAATCAGACACACAACACATCAATTTCACAAAGTTAGATGCAGTTATAAAGGGGGTAAACCTTCCCATACACTGGCTCCTAGTGTGTTCACGTATGGCTCACCAACACGTTAATCGGCAAAGCCAGACTGAGCACTAAAGCTGCCAGCGAAATACTCCATCAAGAGAAGGCTTTTCAGAACTGGTCAGTGAGTATGTGTTAGTGGTGGACGTTACACTCATCAAGTCAAATCAAAATAACTAGAGATTTGCATAGAAGGCAGAGTTTATGTTGCTGATATCCGTTTTTTACCTTCCAGCTTTGGCTATAGTAAGAAATTAACAACATGCATGATAGGCTACACATTTCTGCTCAACACATTCCTAATGTGTGTTCCACGAAAAAAATAATTACATTTCTATTTTGAAAAAAGCATTACAATTATATCGAGATTTCTACCACTCCCCCAAAACATATTCGATTATCCCTATACAATTAGTCCTTACACGCAACATATCGTCACCGGGATCTTTTTTTTTTATAGAGTGGAATATTTTCATCACACCGCGCAATCCATGATTCTGGAATTTCTATTATGAAATTCTAGCCGCATGATAATTACACATATAATATATATATTGCATATCTTTTTCACGGAACTTTTCTTTTCATTCAATACGTTTTTTTAACAAAAATTATTTTAATAATTTTTAATAATAATTTTCATATTTTTCAAATATTTGAACTTTGGTTTTTTCGAAAGCCAACTTATCCATCTGTATTTCTCCTCTGATGATAAGATTTCGATCTTTGAAAAGCCTTGGCTTAAGGAAAGAATAATAAACACTAGTTTATTACTGAATACACCTTGCATTGAACAACTGAAATTTGAAATAAATTTGGACAATCGTCACATTTTTATCACTCTTTTTTTCTTCTATCTCTCTCTCTCTCTCTCTCTCTCTCTATATATATATATATATATATATATATATATATATATTGTTATGGTGACTTACCTATGTACAACATGGACTCTTCCTCTTTGCTCAATAAATGCCAACGGCAATTAACTCTCGCCAGGAGGTATCCAGTAAGATAGTCGAACTCTACTTACCAGGCGCATATTTCTTCCCTCTGTACTCTATTTTCTTAATACACTTGTTTCTACTTTATACCGTGTTCGTGTCTTCATTTCGGTCCCTTTAAACAGGGCCACAACACACACACACATATATATATATATATATATATATATATATATATATATATATATATATATATAGCATGGAATCAAGTCAAATACGACAAATCCATTTTAACAGCATCCACCCTGAAATAAAATGAACATACTTCATCAGGATGGATTACTCCTTTCTACAACAAAAGTTGGAATCTGCAATTAGGTCCTGTTGCAATTCTATGTCCATTGGTCCGGTGTCGATCCAAAGAGGGAAACTTGAATTCTCAAACATATGGCAACGGTTGGACATGAAGGTGCTGACTATCTGCCCCTCATCGATTGTGGGCCCACGCAGCTTGCAATCTGGCAACTTCTGCAACGAGGGGATTCTGCCGCATTTAATATCTCAACTCTAGTTTTATTGAAAAGCGTCTACCCAAAGAAATCTTGACTGGCAACGGCACAACGTTTAACAGCAGGAGCTTCAGAACGCGTGCTGAGAATTGAGGTGTCCAACTGTAGCAGAATGACATAGGATCTATTTCTTCTCGTCCCCTGTGAGCAAATCGGCTTGCAGGGCGTATTGATATCAACTGTCCTCTCATGGACTATTTTCTACTACCTGGTCAGTCGAAGAATTCAGCAGAGAAAAATCGGCCAGCAACGAAGAAACATCTCTCTCCTGCCATTCCCCTGCATCGTTCCAGCAGCAGCCATCTCCGCTGGGAATATATTTGCTGACGACCCGGCAGCCTCTTTTCTTCACTGGGACACAGTTCCAACCCTCTGTTAAATAAACCCTTTTTTGTTGCCTGTTACTCGGTTGTTGTTCGTTTAATTCATTTTGTGCGATAAATGTAAGGAACGGACCAACACCCCCCCTTCCATTACACAACTACGTTTCTTAAGTGATCTCACAGATCAATAAAGCAGATTGCCACGTGGACACGCTTTACTGATACAATGTCAGGACTAAAGATGGTGTCCACAGTACAACTGCTCCAGCTAATGCCTTGTATCAATCTGAAGTCCGGGAGAAGGGTGTTGATGCGACTCTTCTGCTGCCAACAGAACGCGAACATGAGATCTATAAAAAAAAAACAGAACACGGTGCCGGTTGAAGGTCAGGTGTACTGGAGGATGGGGATTGTGAGGGAAGTGGCGAGTCTCCAAACTGCCTCGCTATGTAAGATATGTCCACCCGTATCCTTAGATGGTGAGCAATTTTGAGGAAAGTGTTAGGACACCTAACGAAAATGGAATTACCTCCCTTGAATCATTTCAGGAGTTAAGAGTTATCGCCCTTGGAAAAGGTAGTGTGCCCAGAGAGAAAGATAAACAAAGTTCGACGTCAGACTGTTAATATCACAATCGTGTCCAGCGGCCAATTAACTCATTAATTCATTCTGTGTTCAGTTTTAATAAATCTGTTAAACGTTTCTCTTGATAGTTCATCCATTTATAGTTCATCCATTTATTTACAAGTTATTATTTATAATTAATCTAAATTACGAGGTTATAAAAGAAAGCGAATCTGCAGCATCTAGCGAAGACGAAATGTGCATGCCAGTGATGGGTGACAAGACTGATTGCTCGATTGATGATGGTCTTCGTTGTTTAAGTGAAAGAAACGGGGGCATTTAAAGGACTCAATAGGATCATCTCAAGAAGTGACCGAACCTACTGTGCCCCATCTCTGTAGAAGCCACAGATGAAAGAGGCTGCTCTGTAGCTGCTATATGATGATGAGATCAGGGAAGTGTAGTGGACAGAGCATATCCCCCCTAACGTAAGAAACATGAGATCGCTTGTGATATGCATAATGTCTATGCTAACTGTGATAAAATCAGGCAGTTATTTGCACCGGGTCACTTCAAACCAGGCCTTGAAAGTACCGACGGTTGAAAGAAGACTTGAAAACGACGACACTTGATGGAGTTGTACTTACGAATATTACAAGTTAATAAAAGACAGACTTACAAAACATTTATAGAGATCTGGTTTCCCAAAACACAACAATAGAAGTGGTTGGGATAGAGAGGCGACTGACTATATTTCTTCTCAAACGGACGTTGACAGAACTGGTCTGGTGGTGAGGAACCATGGACAAACGATATTGTCATCTTGGTCAGACCGAAAAGGTGGAAGAGGCAAGTGAACTACTGAGTCACCTTTTTCAGTTATGTGACCGAATGGCTAATCAGCAAATGATTAATTGCCCCGTCATCACACAATCTGGGACTCCATGTATTAAGAAAAAAAAAAAAAAATTTTAAATAAATAAATAAATAAATAAAAAAATAAATAAAAAATGAAAAAATAAATAAATAATAAATAAATAAAATAAATAAATTAATTAATTAAAATAAATAAATAAATAAATAAATAAAAATAAATTTTTTAAAAAAATTAATAAAAAAAAAAATTAATAAATAAATAAATAAAAACAGTATAAATATCTTCTGGAATTGGAAATGGATATTTATGTGCATCCAGAGAATTGCTCAGACCATTGGAATAATTTGCACACATCCGGACTTTTCCATTTGCCTTCTTCACAACAATGATGGGAGTTGACCATGATAAGTAATTTTTTGGTTAAATTGATCTTGCTTTTTGAAGGTGTGCCAATTCTGTAATTGCTGGCTACTGCTGTTTTCTTTGTTTGTTTAGTGAATTAGACTTCTGCAGAGAACTCATGAAGATCGTGCCTCAGGGTTGTCTGGTCTGCATGAAGTCCTCCTCGTTGGTTGCAGTTATTTGTTAACTTGTAGTATTGCAGGTGTTTACCCCTGACACTGAGATCAACAAGGCTCAACGGTTGTATGCAAAGTTGGGGAAGGTTTGACCCAGAACACACAAAGTAATGGTGCAATAGAAACGTAACCACATTGCTACTCTCACTCGATTGATATGTGGTTCTGCGCCTGACACGTCTTTGCTTGCCAAACGCAAAGATGACCAGAGGACGACGGATTCTGATGTCAATTCCTCCCAGATAGTCACCAGAGCTGTTAGCCAGGTTGGGTCCCTAACCCTTATCCTCAAGTGGATTTTAGTTTTGATAAGTGATGACACATAAGTAAAAAACAAAAAATATTTATAAAAGTATAAACTTACCTTAACTTCTTTCTCGCCATTTGTTATCCAAGATTTCTTTTTCTTTTGTATTTTGTTAAGCGTCATTTGAGCTTTTTCAAATGGGACTGCAAGAGCTTTATGTTCTTGATTATATCTTTTATACGAAGTCTAAAACAAAACAAAACATTAAAAACAGAATTTCAAATAAGCAATCGACATAAACTGCGCGAACATCTTTAGATATAATTAAACGCGGTAGATCATCGGAAACCTACATTTCTAGAGGCCACTATTGCTATACACCTACCCATACAAACCATTTCATCAACCATTCCTTTATTATTACATTTAACCAATCATGATTTAGTATTCATGAAAATTGTTTTAATGCTGCTGTTGTTGTTGTTGCTAATCGAGTCGGACTTCTGCATAGAGCTCATGAAGATTGTGCCTCAGGGTTGTCTGGTCTGCATGAAGTCTTCCTTGTTGGTCTGCATGAAGTCTTCCTTGTTGGTCTGCGTGAAGTCCTCCTTGTTGGTCTGCATGAAGTCTTCCTTGTTGGTCTGCGTGAAGTCTTCCTTGTTGGTCTGCGTGAAGTCCTCCTTGTTGGTCTGCGTGAAGTCTTCCTTGTTGGTCTGCATGAAGTCTTCCTTGTTGGTCTGCATGAAGTCTTCCTTGTTGGTCTGCGTGAAGTCCTCCTTGTTGGTCTGCGTGAAGTCTTCCTTGTTGGTCTGCGTGAAGTCTTCCTTGTTGGTCTGCGTGAAGTCTTCCTTGTTGGTCTGTGTGAAGTCTTCCTTGTTGGTCTGCGTGAAGTCTTCCTTGTTGGTCTGCATGAAGTCTTCCTTGTTGGTCTGCGTGAAGTCTTCCTTGTTGGTCTGCGTGAAGTCTTCCTTGTTGGTCTGTGTGAAGTCTTCCTTGTTGGTCTGCATGAAGTCTTCCTTGTTGGTCTGCATGAAGTCTTCCTTGTTGGTCTGCGTGAAGTCTTCCTTGTTGGTCTGCGTGAAGTCTTCCTTGTTGGTCTGCGTGAAGTCTTCCTTGTTGGTCTGCATGAAGCCTTCCTTGTTGGTATGCGTGAAGTCTTCCTTGTTGGTTGCAACTACTCGCTATCCTCCATGATTGCAGGTTTTTACCCCCGACACCGAGAACAGCAAGGCACAGAGGATGCATACGAAGTCGGGGAAGGTTCAGCATAGAACACACAAAGAAATGGCAGTTACACATGTGGAGAAACAGAATTGTTATCCTCACACCATTGATTTGTGGTTCTGCACCTGTCACATCCTTGCTTTCCGCACGCAGAGACAGCGAGAGGACCAGAGGCTGACGGATCCTTCATTTTCACCAGAGTCCTGTTAACCTGGTAGCCCTGACACTACCATGTTGCCATCGCCCCTACCATGGTGAGGAAGGGTTCGATTTTAAGGGGGTGCTGATCTATATAATAAAAACAGTCTGTGGACGTGGATGTTTCTTTGAAATCAGCAGCAAAAACTTGGAACCTTGTAACTTCCAAATATTTATGAAACCATTTTGGAATTTCCAAATATTTGATAACTAGCTGGCTTGCCTGCTCGCTATCACTTCGCAAAGTTCGCTACTTGAAACCAAAATTTTAAATAATAAACATTTCATTCATAAGTTTCTTGTAAACACGAGACTAAAACTTCCGTATTTATTCGTATAAATATTAACATCTTGGAAATGTTGATACAAATTTATTTATATTTTAAATAAATCATTAATGAAATAAAAATAAAGACGAAATCAATTCGCTTGCGAAAAATATGGCGTCGTTAACGGGAGATAGGAAAGGAGTGAAGAGAGAGAGAGAGAGAGAGAGAGAGAGAGATTTAACCAACCGGTCAGTCAGCTATCCACTTCTTCCCTTCTCTCTTCTCGCTTTTGATTATCGGTAAGAATTCTTGGGAGCGATGTTAAAGTAAAGGTTTTTAGTAAGTTATTCGGGTATCTTTTACAATAATCCGCAGAGTCGACAACGGGGTTCAAAAAACGAACAAGAACGGGGTAAAAAAAATAGATATACAAGTGAAGGTGACCTACGTCGAGAATAGATATTTTCCTACTTACCTATGAAATTTGTTTGTATTTTTACGTAGTATAAATGGGTTTTTATTAGATGTAAAAAAAATTCTTGTTTTTTTTTGCACATATTTTTATTAAAAAAAATGGCGTCTCGGCGATTGGGGGGTATGGTAAGGAGGTAATCCTTACCATACCCCCCCCCCCCATTGCCATTTTTTTTTGTCCAATGTTCGTGTGACAAAAATATTGATTTCTAATAAATAGGAACGGTTTAAAAATACAAACAAATGTCACAGATAAGTTGGAAAATAACTTTTATCGGCTACAATTACTTTTATTTGTTGTATATTTGTTTTTGAGCGTTTTCACTCTGCGGATTATTGTAAAAGATACCCAGTTATTCATTTTTTTTATTAAACCATTTTTATTAATTACTGTTAATATCGGCGAAATTATTGCATATATATAGACAAAATTGCACAATAAAATTACAAATGAATAACACCAAACATTAATTTATTATGAACTGTTTAAAAACTAGTTATGCTAATTAGATATTCAAATGATTGTCTTTAAATATACAGTAACCGGTTGTGATGGTAATATAGGAGTGATGAATGAAAACACTTTTGCATTCATTAATTAAGAAATATATACTAAATACTGACCCAACGGGGCAACGGATGGTCTAGTATATACCATAGTCTGTTGAAGGCGAGTAATTCTTCCCTGCTCCGATAATTTGATTTTTTAAATAAACTATTTTTCGTTGAAACAATTTCGTATGAACGAAATTTGCAGAAGATATGAAAAAGAAAAATGACAGAAAAAAATATGCTTCACCAGTGTTCACACTAATATTTCTATTCACATAAATAACATCTAAAGTGAAGTTTCAAAAAGGAAAGAAGAAAGAAAGAAAACGTCTCAAACTGGAAAGTTTAAAAAACGAAAAAAAAAACAACGTATCAGTCAGCATAGAAAGAAGAAAGGTAAAAAAATAAAAAGTCTCATTATGGAAATAGAGTGGAGGATTTCTTACCAAATTCATTTTAGACGGACGAGAGGGGTGTTTGACTTGCTGTTTGCTTTCTTCTTTCACTTAAACACTTGGAATGGTTTCGTCCGGCAATTTTATTTTACTGGCTAACTTTTGTGTGAAGGAGCGAATTTATATTTATTTATATATAAATAAATACACATTGGTCTTTATTATAAAGTGGACGATTCTAATACAATAAACAATAAAGAAGAGATTGTTGTTTTATGATATTAATTACTTTTCTAGTCGAGTATGTGTAAATTATAGGGAATCAAAAATAAATTTAAAAATCTTGGAAGAAGTGGGATTCGAACTCACGCCCACATATTCATAGTCTGAGTATCAGAAAGTTAACAAATAACTCTCATGGTGTCATATTGGTCTAGGAAGCTCAATAGATTAGCCGGTCTTTTTATTGTCATTCACTTTCTTAGCTAATCTTTCTCCGTAGTTCCGGCTGTGGCGGTGGGGGGAATCCATAGTATTACAGCTACACAACGTCAATAACAAATCCGGAATTTTCTCCCTTAAACTAGGAAATTACATTGATTATATTAAAATAATTAAACGAACAAAAAAAGGAAAAGATTGTGTTGCGTTATTGAATCAATTACTTTTTCTAGTCGATTATGTGTAAATTATAGGGAATAAAAAAAATAAAAATAAAAATGTTTGTCAGAAGTGGGATTCGAACCCACGCCCACATTCGTGGACCAGAATACTCATAACTCTGGTTAAGGAAACACATTTCCTTGAGTCTGGCGCCTTAGACCGCTCGGCCATCCTGACAGACACAAGCGCAGAGCTTAACTGTACTTACTATTGTCAGCTATTTATATATATAAAAAACAAACAAACAAACAAACAAAAAACAAGCGTGTTGCAATATGATAGCTTCGGTAACGCACTAGTATTTTCCTTTTTTTTTTAATCGCTCCCCCCCCCCCTCCGCCACCGCAACACAATTTCTCATTCCTATTGACAGACCGGGGGAAGGGGGGTAATGCTGGCGGCGAGAAACTAGTGCTAAATACTATCATTATTTTTAGTCAAAACTTTCATTGTCAGTCATCGTTGCTGATTCAGATGTCAGAAAAGTGATTCCCAAACTGGGGCCAAGAATAACTGCGGGGGGGGGGGGGGGGGCACAGTTAAGTTTTGGGGGCCACCAAGCTAAAATCAATTGCCTTTTCAACGATATTCGGTGGTATGTGAACTTAACGAAATGATACAAAATTATTATATTTGTTTAAATAAAAACAAGGCAATGGTCTTCTTGGATACGTGGTTCCATGCTGTGATTGCGAGCCATTTTCAATCCAGATTGTGCCCCTATCCCTGGTCAATAAGTTTTTATGTCCAGTGATAAAACAACCCATCATTTTCAAGTAGGCTGGCTGTGTGGTTTACACAAATGACATAAGTATATATATATATATATATATATATATATATATATATATATATATATATATATATATATATATATATATATATATATGATTATTTTTTATTTACACAGACGTATACAAAATCTGCGACACTAGCATGTCGATGTTATCGATCACCAGCTATCATAAACTGAGATCTCATCAGGCAGAATTAGAATCTGTTCTTAACCTTAGATCATAGTTGGAAAGAATGAAATAAAGAGAAAAGAAAAAAAATTTAAATTTAAATTTGAAAAGTCACGTGGTTGGGACAGTTAAGAATCAAAATCAAAAAAATAAAAAATAAAAAATAACAAATAACAAATAATAAATAATAATAATAATAATAATAATAATAATAATAATAATAATAATAATAATAATAATAATAATAATAATAATAATAATAATGTAAAAAAAAAATTAATATAAAATATAAAATAAAAAAGATAATATATAAAATATAAAATAAATGAAAGTTAAGCGAGAGAGAAATAATAAATAGGTAGATAGATGAATAAAAAGATAGATAGATAGATAGATAGATAGATAGATAGATAGATAGATAGATAGATAGATAGAGATGAAATAAAATGAAATGGGATTAAATAAGGTCGTTTAGAATTGAGGCAGAAGTGGGAAAGGAAGACACATGCGATGGGACGTGTCAAAATCAGTCTAGTGTTTAAAAGGCACGTAGCATAAGTTTAAGTCAGCGATAGTATTAGTAGCAGCGTACGTGTGTGTGTGTGTGTGTGTGTGTGTGTGTGTGTGTGTGTGTTGGGGGGGGCAGGGATCGTTAATACATTGGGCTACTGATTTTGTTTTTTGTTCTTAGTTTTAATCGTTTTTTTTAACTTATCAAATTATCATTAATTAATAAATTAAACAAATTCACTTACAAATTAATTTAGTTTACACAATAAGTGGTAATAATAATAATAATAATAATAATAATAATAATAATAATAATAATAATAATAATAATAATAATATCGGTAATAATGTAGAAATGGCAAGTAATGCTATTGATAAATAGTAATAATAACAATAATAATAGTAATCAATAATAATCGATAATAATTAATAATAAGTAATAGTTGGATAAAAAATAAAATAATCAGGAAATATTAGAAGACAATAATAATAATAATAATAATAATAATAATAATAATAATAATAATAATTATAATAATAATAATAATAATAATAATAATAATAATAATAATAATAATAATAATAATAATAATAATCTCGGTAATAGTACAGAAATGGCAAGTAATGATATTTATAAATATTGATAATAATAATAATAATAATAATAATAATAATAATAATAATAATAATAATAATAATAATATCGGTAATAATGTAGAAATGGCAAGTAATGCTATTGATAAATAGTAATAATAACAATAATAATAGTAATCAATAATAATCGATAATAATTGATAATAAGTAATAGTTGGATAAAAAATAAAATAATCAGGAAATATTAGAAGACAATAATAATAATAATAATAATAATAATAATAATAATAATAATAATAATAATAATAATAATAATAATAATAATAATAATAATAATAATAATAATAATAATCTCGGTAATAGTACAGAAATGGCAAGTAATGATATTTATAAATATTGATAATAATAATAATAATAATAATAATAATAATAATAATAATAATAATAATAATAATAATAATAATAATGATAATGATAATAATAATAATAATAATAATAATAATAATAATAATAATAATAATAATAATAATAATAATAATAATAATAAGAAGAAGAAGAAGAAGAAGAAGAAGAAGAAGAAGAATAAGAATAATAATAATAATAATAATAATCTCGGTAATAGTACAGAAATGGCAAGTAATGATATCTATAAATATTGATAATAATAATAATAATAATAATAATAATAATAATAATAATAATAATAATAATAATAATAATAATAATAATAATAGCAATATCACTAATGCTAATAAAACTAATAATAACAATAGTAGTAAAAGCTAGATGACGATAACTATGGTTATAGCAATAAAAGTGGTTACATTGCTACTGCTACAAACAATACTAATTATGATAATAATAGTAAAAACATTAATAAATTTATAAATATTGATAATAATAATTATAATGATAATAATTATAATAATAATAATAATAATAATAATAATAATAATAATAATTATAATAATAATAATAATAATAATAATAATAATAATAATAATAATAATAATAATAATAATTATAATAATAATAATAATAATAATAATAATAATAATAATAATTATAATAATAATAATAATTATAATAATAATAATAATAATTATAATAATAATAATAATAATAATAATAATAATAATAATAATAATAATAATAATAATAATAATAATAATAATAATAATAATAATAATCTCGGTAATAGTACAGAAATAGCAAGTAATGATATTTATAAATATTGATAATAATAATAATAATAATAATAATAATAATAATAATAATAATAATAATTATAATAATAATAATAATAATAATAATAATAATAATAATAATAATAATAATAATAATAATAATAATAATAATAATAATAATAATAATAATAATAATAATTTATAAAACGAATAATAATAGTAGAGGTGGTTATGGTAATAATAGATATAATGGTAGGTAAATGATAATTAATAAATAAAATAATTTAGAAAAATAAAAAAAATAAAAAAGTAAAAATAAATATAGAAATAAATATAAAAATAAATATAAAAATATAAAAATAATAAAAAATAATAATAATAACAACAATAATAATTAAAATAATGATAATAATAATAATTATATATATACACATGCACATATATGCATATATGCATATATATACACCTACATACACCTACAAACATATACACACACACATATATATATATATATATATATATATATATATATATATATATATATATATATATATATATATATATATATATATATATATATTTAGGCAAACATTATTAAATAACACGGAGTGGTTTTGTTTGATGCGACTTTTTTTTTTTTTTCAATTTTCCGAATTGTCCATCTAATGTTTCGGTCAACAATACCACTTTAATACACCATGATACCAATATCAAAAAATTAAAAATACTCGAAGCCCTCTACATAAAAACTAAAAATCCCACAATTAATAATGTCAATTATGAAACTAGTCGCAACATTTTAAAGTGTCTAGCATAATAATTAACATTACCAAATTCTTAGCCATTAGGTAGTTATGCGTTTGAATTGTATGCACTTTATTTAACGTCATCAATTTCTTAACGGTTTAAACAGTCAAACTTTTAAATCTCTCGTATGTGTAGAACGCCATCACGCTCTCATGTACATTTCAACTTTACAGACGCGTTTTCAAATATAAACTACTTGCCGTTATAATTCAAAAATGAGCACAACAGTAAAGACACTAAAACTAATACCGCCTGAAGATGATTTGACGATTCAAATCGAAAGTACTTGCAAGAAAGAAAAAAGAATGGAACAAGAAAGCCATGGATCATATTTATATCAATTTGACCGAAACATTAGATGGACAATTCGGAAAATTGAAAAAATAAAAAAAAGTCGCATCAAACAAAACCACTCCGTGTTATTTAATAATGTTTGCCTAAATGAAAATATGCTGCCTAAATACACACAATATATATATATATATATATATATATATATATATATATATATATATATATATATATATATATATATATATATATATTCCTATGCAATTGGTAATAATGGTTTCGATCGCAATACTTAGTGATGGACTCTAATTATGATTCTCATTAAATAGAAGATTGAATATAATAATTATATCAAGTATAGTATAAAATATGGTATAAAATGATAGGTATGTTGTCTAATTATTGTTAGTGGATAGGTAAAGTTCTTTTTTTTCATGTTTGGGGGGGGGGGTAATTGGTTCTGGGGTATTTAGTAGATACTATAGGGTGATAGGTTTAGTTAGAGTTTATTTTATTTTATTTTTTTAAGGTAATATTAGTTTGAGGGGTTATGTATGAATTATTGAGAAGGTGTGATCTATTGTGCTTACAGTTAATTGAGGTTTCTTGTTTTTAGTTTAGAAGTTTGCCTCTATCACTAAATCTAACTATCTCAAGTTTTTCAGTTAGGCAAAGGTAACATTGTGAGTTCAGGGAACTGCAGGTGCTGGTTTTTCTAATAGTGTTCCAAGTCACTGTTTGGTGATTGATTATTGTGGGTAAATTCCCAGTAGTATATAGAGAGTGAGGTTCTTTTTTGGTAGATAGAATTATTGAATGAGCATTTATGGCCGGTATATCTTTCTTTGAAGGTATTACCAGCCATACCTATATAGTATTTTTTCAGGGTTGGATTTTCTTTAGTTAAAATTGTTGCTTGGTATACTGGTTGGGTTATTTGGCACTTTTGTTGTAAGGAGCATTCTGTTTAGTTTGTGCAGTTGCAAGCCTTAGTTTTTGTTGTTTTTCTTTCAGTAATTTTGTTGCCATTTAGAATTTTATTGTTATGTTTTTTATTATTTTTTCTAAATTTTCTACACAGCTATAGCTTAATTTAAGGGTATTTTTATTTAAAAATGTATATAGTATATTATTAGGAGAAAAGTGTAGGTTAATTAAATCTAGGAATCTTTTACCGAGTTTGGTTTTAACCATGTGATTAAATGGGGGTGTAAATCAGATAATTTTTCTACTTCTATTTTTGTGTTTGTTGTTGGGAGCTGTAGGTTTGGTGAATTTAATTTGAGTGTTTTGTATCCACTCTCTTTTTGTACATGTCTGTGTAAATAAAAATAATAATATATAAAAGCTCTATTTGATATTGAGCACTTTTTATAAACCCGGTTGAAATTCTTTGGATTACTACCCTGTGGGTATTTTACCTGGATTATTATATATATATATATATATATATATATATATATATATATATATATATATATATATATATATATATATATATATATATATATATATATATATGAAATGAAGTAATAAAATAAGGTGTCAATCAAATTTTATTAGAATTCAAAGTTCTAAATATTTCTAAATATCTTTACAATATCTTTACAACCTCTTAATTAAGAAAAATTAAACCTTAAATATATTTACAACTTCTTAATTAGGAAAAATTAAACCCTAATTTAGATTAAACTTCTTGATTGGGCAAACCAAACCTTAAATTAAACTTCCTAATCTGATAAAATTAAATCTTAAATTAAACTATTAAATTATTAAGCTCTAATTATTTTTGATAACTTCGTAATTGGGAAAATTAAATCTTAATTAGGAAAAATTAAACCTTAAGGCAAGTTAAACTGTTTAATTGGGGAAAGTTAAACCTTGAGTTTTCCTGGGCTGATAGGATTGAATCTTAAATTAAACTATTAAACACTTTAATAATTTCTAACCTGATAAAATTAAATCTCCAATTAAACTATAAAATTATTGGAATTTAATAACTTCCTAATTTTTAATTTCATAAATATTCTAGATTATTTGATAGGGCGAGATTTGTGAAATCGGTTTTTACTGTAAGCTAGATTTTAAGTAATAATTTTGAATGTGTACGTGATTACACGATCTGATCTATATTTCCTAACTCCCTTTTATTTTTATTTTTATTTTAACTTCTTAACCCCTTCCCCTTTGACATAGAATATTCTCACTCGACCCAGACAGGGAACATCTAATCTGGGTGGGGTCGATGGCGGAGTTGTATGTTGAGTCCATCAAGCGGGCTTAAACAGGAAGTAACACAGACATAATTTCCGATCTATTAAAGTCATTCAGAGATGTAGACAATTTAATATCGCCTTCTGTTCGTTAGGGATTTGTCATGTCTGGTTGAATCGCTGGGGAGAGAAGATTACTTATTTTTTTCGCTCTGCTGGCAAGATGCGACCGGGATTCAGTCTTGTTTTGCTCCATTCGGATTTAACGGGTTTTCTAATTAAACAACGAACTTTGATTTGACTTGGGTTGCACATATCGGGATTTTGGAACTTTGATTGGACTTTCTGTATTATTTGATTTATTTATCATTAACATTGAATATTGACACATTTCGCGACTGGATAACTTTGCCAGCCCCTTAAATTTCACGTATATGGACTGCTGTTTGTAACTTGGAGTAATGTCTTTCCTGATTATGCTTTTCAATTTGTATGACCTGGATGGACTGTATGGATTCAACAAAAAGTATGTTTTTGGGGTGATATGTTTGATGTTATGTATTTTTATGTATTTGTGTATATAATTTTATATATTTTCAAAGCGTAATTTTATTACCTGTAGTAGTATAACTGCGGTAATGGTCCTCTGAAGAGAAGAATTATCTTTGAAAACTCATGAGCTAAGGACTTAAGGATACTTTGCTTGAACTTTGAATTCTAATAAAATTTGATTGACACCTTATTTTATTACTTCATTTTATATTATAATATTAATGCTCTATTCAGTATATTGAGCTTCAGTTTTTATCCGGATGTTTCACTAATTATAAGATATTAGTTGACGCTTATATCTTTTGTTGGATTGCTTCATATATATATATATATATATATATATATATATATATATATATATATATATATATATATATATATATATATATATATATATATATATATATATATATATAAACACTGGTACAGTCGACGCTAATTAATCCGTTTCTTTTTCTTTTTCTTACTTGTTTTTATCCGGATGTTTCACTAATTATAAGATATTAGTTGACGCTTATATCTTTTGTTGGATTGCTTCATATATATATATATATATATATATATATATATATATATATATATATATATATATATATATATATATATATATATATATATATATATATAAACACTGGTACAGTCGACGCTAATTAATCCGTTTCTTTTTCTTTTTCTTACTTTTTTTTCCTTTTTTCATTTTCCATATATATATATATATATATATATATATATATATATATATATATATATATATATATATATATATATATATTTAATAATAAATGAGGCTAAAAAGCCTTTAAAAGCATGTTCAAATGCGATATTTAATAATAAATAAATACTGGTCTCATACACCTTGCAGACTCACTTGCAAGCAATGCAACCTTCGACAGTACAGACTCACTTGCACTCAGCAACTTCAACCGTGCAAATTCACTTGCACATTTGACTTCGACAGTAGTGCACTAGCGATCCCAACATAGACGTGTCGAGAGTACCCCTACCATTAAATAATTGCCACATTTTGTTTTTTGGTGGTTTTATGTTAGACTGGGTCTAGTCTACAACATTCAAAAAGTTGGACAAGATCTGAGTATGAAGAAGTTTCAAATTTCGAATATGACTTGTTTTGGTTTACACATTACTTTCACTCATCTCTTCAAATTTGCACACTCACTTGCAAAAGATGAAACCGACAACAGTGCAGACTCACTTGCATTACAGACTTCTAACACGACAACTACACCGATTTCAACACCATGGAGATATCTAATACTCCAAACTCATGCAGCTCACCGAAACAAAATACATGAAAACAGATTTCAAAAATACCACTTCTCAATCTGGAGGTGGCTTTAGCATTACCTACCCTTTCTCAAACACTAGTACACAAACTCTCATTTTAATACCCGGGTGATCTCCGTTTAGAAATGCTAAGCGGCACTACTATCAGTGAATATAAAAAGCGCTGCACAGCAAATTCACTCTTCTCTTTCATCCGGCCTGATCCAGACAAAATTGTGTGCGCTCAACACAAACATACTATTCAGTATGTAAGACTTTCCTTTCTACTCACACCCCACACACACACACCTACACACATCATTTTCAGACTCTATTTGTACACATTCTCAAAGGTAAAATTTCATACTGAACCCAGTTAAGTTTACGACCATTAATGTGGTTGTTTGTATACTTCATTGTTTCCAAACTGTTACTTTGTTTTATATCGCATGATTGTATTTGAACGTAAACGTATATAGGAGAATGTTAGAATAGCGTCGGCTATGACTCCTAAAGACCTTTGTGACTCATATAGTTTCACATGTTTTCCAATCTGAGGGTTCATGTATGTTAGAGACTGAGGCTAATACAACCTTTACTTACAATATCGGGCGCTCTTGTATAAGCAGTGACCGATCTGAGGGGGACAACTCTACCTTACCCAGCCGCCGCCATTCCGAACTCGCCCACACTTCGGCAAGGGAGACAACTTTCACACACATTTTTACAAACCCTTTATAACAATTAATGCGTTAGAAATAGCTTTTGAATGCGTTCAGAGTAATTTTTAAACAATTAATAAAAAAAAAACATGTTACGGGTTTTAAATGCACTTTTAATCACTTTTATTTACATGCTGCAAATTGTATACACTTTATAACAATAAAAAAAAAAAATGTTACGATTTTGAAATGCGTTCAAAATAACATTTAAATGCGTTAAAAATAACTTTTAAACAATTAATTTTAAAAAATGTTACGGTTTTAAATGCGTTCAAAATAACTTTTAACACTTTTATTTACATGCCACAAATTGTATACACTTTATAACAATTAATAAAAAAAAATGTTACAGGTTTTAAATTAATTGTTTGAAGGTTCTTTTGAGCGCATTGAGGAGTTGTTTTGGGCGCATTTCAGAATCGTAGCGTGTTTTTTATTAATTGTTGTAGGGTTTGTAAACTTTGTGTCAAAGTTGTCTCCCTTGTCGAGTTCGGAATGGCGGCGGCTGGGTAAATTAGAGTTGTCCCCCTCAGATCGGTCACTGCTTATACAAGAGCGCCCAATATCGAACCGGTGGCGCGTTTTTTTTTTTTTAATGAAAATCGCTTTATACAAGGAATGAAGCCACAAGTACTACTTCAAAGTCAAAAAGATTCCGACACAGAAAACAGCAATTCTCCCCCCTTTGTCAGAAACATCGCTCATGGAATGTGAGGACTAAATGACAAAATAAGGGAAGCGAGAGTTACAAGGCTGCCGAAAGTAAACACAACGTTCACTTTCTACTCTCCTAAGCTGAGGCACTAGACACCGGAACATTACACAACTCGCTAGGACGTTGTGGACCCCATTTTTAAACCCGAGGCCCCTTAAATCCCGAATCTTACAATACCCTACCTCCTTAAATTGTCCATGGCCGAAGATTGGGAATCACTTCCCTAATAGCTGATTCAACAACGACGACTGACAATGACAGTGAGAGTTTCAACTATAAAGATAATAATTAGAATTAATTTTTGTTTATTATGATTACTTCACGCCACCACCGCTATCCCCAACCCTGCCCTATCCCGGTCACTCAGTGGGGTGGGTGAATTGTATTGCGAGTGGGGGCGGTTAAACAACAACAAACTAAACGGCTGCGTCACTGAAACACTCACATTACTTTTAATAATAATTAAAAATAGTTCAGCTTGCAATATTTATATCTGTCAGGATGGCCGAGCGGTCTAAGGCGCCAGACTCAAGGATTCTTATTTCCTTAACCAGAATTATGAGTATTCTGGTCCACGAATGTGGGCGTGGGTTCGAATCCCACTTCTGACAAAATCTTTTTATATTATTTTGTTCCTTATAATGTAAATATAATCGACACGGAAAATAATTGATATCACGAAACGACAAATTTCTCATTTTTGTGTTTTGTTTAGATATTTTTATACATTGAATGTGCGATGTAATGTGTCGACGATACAAAGAAGGGTTTAGAAATTTTATTTTCTTCGCCATTAAGCAGTGTGGGTTGAGGAGGGGTAAGCATTTCCTGCTATGAATCGGCTGAACGCTTCTCTTCTCCAGCTGTCTTCAGTGCCATATGTCGGCTTGCCTCTCTCCGTCTCTCATTTTTCAGCATCATCACCATCGTTGTCATCTATGTTACGATTGACCTGTCCTGTTGCCTCTAGGTACGTGACGGCTGAAGTTGGGGACGGCGGTGATGTTAGCAATCCGCCGACGAGGAGGAGGAAGAGGAGGAGTTGGGGAATGGCTGTGTTGAAAGTGTACCGAAGTGACCCTGGACCCCCTTGTAATCAAAGTTATCCCTTTTATTCGGCAAAACTCTGCTATTGGCGCCTTTTTCAAATCAGTACTAGAAGCCGTTCCTTAGAGAAACGGTGTGTGTTCTGTACTCCGTTGACAAGTCAACGTAAGTTGATCAATCCCCTTTTATGTAAAGAGCACATCGCTCTATAAAGGATGATATCAACGTAACTTATGTTAAGAGAACAGAGCTTGTAGCAGTTACCTCCTCCTTTCAAAACATAACTACACCGGTTTGCCGGTAGGTGTCGCTTTTTCGCCGACAGGTGGCACTGTAAAGCGACACCAGAGTTATCTGCCCTTCTGACTATAAAAACCGTTGCAAACGGAAAATCCGTCTCTTTTTCACCGACCAGCATCGGCAGAAGTGCGCTGGCACCAGCGCTCCATCTCTCTCTCTCTTCTCTGCTCGGCAGAACGACGCTAATACACTAGCGCTTCGTCTCACGCTTTTCTCTTGAACTGGTCTCAGCAAAACAACTACCAACACACGTTTCTTCCGTCAACACGTGGGCAAACAACGGTAAGAGTTAACAACTCATTTTCTTCGTGTACGCCGGATTCATTTCTTCTTATACCTTTTCAAGAACTGTTTTTCCATCGACACACATGCATACATCACACACTTCATCATTCCACGTACACACACGTTCAATAAACCTTATTTGAACTACTTCATTTTTGTTTGTTAATTATTACTCTGTCTTTGCATGCAACAATTGCTTGATTTACTGAACACGTTTATAATCGGGGGACACGACCCTCGATCCTAACAAGCTCTAAACGAGTGAAATCAACGTATTTTTTATTCTTCCCTTTTATGTACAGTTCAACGGACTCTTAAAAGGGTCCATACGAATTTTTGTTGGATCTGTTAGGATCGAGGGTCGTGTTCCCCGATTATAAACGTGCAAAGTTGAATCAAGCAATGTCGCATGCAAAGACAGAGTAATAATTAACAAACAATATGAAGTAGTTCAAATAAGGTTTATTGAACGTGTGTGTACGTGGAATGATGAAGTGTGTGATGTATGCATGTGTGTCGATGGAAAAACAGTTCTTGAAAAAGGTATAAGAAGAAATGAATCCGGCGAGAGGAAAGTCTTTGAAAGCCGTACACAAAGAAAATGAGTTGAGAACTCTTACCGTTGTTTGACCACGTGTGTTGGTAGTTGTTATGCCGATGCCATTTGAAGAGAAAAGCGTTAGACGAAGCGCTAGTGTATTAGCGTCGTTCTGTCGACCAGAGAAGAGAGAGAGAGAGAGAGAGATGGAGCGCTGGTGTCAGCGTTGTTCTGCCGATGCTGGTCGGTGAAAGAGAGATGGATTTTCCGTTTGCAACGGTTTTTATAGTCAGAAGGGCAGATAACTCTGGTGTCGCTTTACAGTGCCACCTGTCGGTGAAAAAGCGACACCTACCGGCAAACCGGTGTAGTTATGTTTTGAAAGGAGGAGGTAACTGCTACAGATCCCGTTGTTGGCAGAGCGAGGAAACTATCCTTTGAGAATGAATTTTAAGAATTTTAGGTTCTTGAAAAGAAAAGTCTTTGAAGAAAAAGGATAGAAATGGAACAATTTGAAACGAAGATTGTCGAAGGACTTATATTCATAAAGGTCTTTTGGATTTGTATGTACCGATTTTTTTAATTTTAATTCTATGACCTTTTTGGACACCTCTGTTGTTTTTTTTTCTGAGAAACCCCAAAGTTCAACGGACACTTTCTACTCTCCTAAGCTGAGGCACTAGACACCGGAACATTACACAACTCGCTAGGACGTTGTGGACCCCATTTTTAAACCCGAATCTTACAATACCCTACCTCCTTAAATTGTCCATGGCCGAAGATTGGGAATCACTTTCCTAATAACTGATTCAACAACGACGACTGACAATGACAGTGAGAGTTTCAACTATAAAGATAATAATTAGAATTAATTTTTGTTTATTATGATTACTTCACGCCACCACCGCTATCCCCAACCCTGCCCTATCCCGGTTACTCAGTGGGGTGGGTGAATTGTATTGCGAGTGGGGGCGGTTAAACAACAACAAACTAAACGGCTGCGTCACTGAAACACTCACATTACTTTTAATAATAATTAAAAATATTTGTGGGTTTTATTGAAAAGAATTTTGGTCGAAGTGACGATCGAAGTTGGGGACGGCGGTGATGTTGGCTGTTACATTATGCTGCCCACTCATGTACGTTAGACTATAACCCCCCTTTTCGCCTGTTACTCCCGGCATGCATCTGCATTCGTTTTCCGGCCTCTCTCTCGGAATAAAGCCTGGCTTCGGCCAGTATGTCTTATCTCTCTCCTACACTTGTGTTCTCTTTACTTATAGACATCGTAATGTAACATGGTGGCAGCGGTGTAAAACACGTCTCAAAACCCGAAACATAAAGTCATCGTCAGAACGAGCAACCGGTGAAACTTTATCTCCTTCCCAAGCGACGGACAGTGCTACAACTACTACTACAAACTATCAACAATGTCCCTCGTGCGAAAAAGATGGCGGAAAGTTTTTGAGCAAACATAATGCCTCCAAGCAGTTTGGATAATAAAACCAACCCCGCGGAAGCGTGGAAATTATGAAAACAGATGTGGAAGAACTACTGTACTATCGCCAAACTAGCAGACCAGGATAAACAGTACCAAACAGCGTTGTTTCTACATGCAGTCGGACCAGACGCCCTCACTATCCACAACAGGTTTCAATTTGCCCGCACCGAAGACAAAGATGACGTCGATACAGTGGTAGCCAAATTCGACCACCACTTCATATGACAGACAAATGAGACCTATGAGCGATACCTCTTCAACAAAAGAGACCAAGAACCAGGTGAGACTATCGACTCCTACGTTACAGCACTACGCAACCTAGCTAAATCGTGCAATTTTTGTGAATGTTTACATGACTCTCTGCTGCGTGCCCGTATCGTACTAGGAGTAAGAGATAACCATGCCCGTAAAAGACTGTTGCAAAATACGGCACTAACATTTCAACAAAGTGTTGACATATGCCGTAGCTGTGAAGCAACGGAGACACGGCTAAAAATAATTAATCCTGATCAACAAGAACGGATTAACAAAGTCCAAGCCAAGAGAACCAAAGGTACGGGCAAATAGACTGTCATTTCTGTGGCAGAAGGCATGGCAAAAGAAAAGAAGCATGTCCTGCATGGGGATGGAAGTGCAATCTTTGCAGTCACAAAAACCACTTTGCACTGAAATGCCCGGAAGAGCAGCGTGGTGAGAGACCAAGACCGTCTAAACCAAGACACAAGGTGAATCGAATAGTGTCCGACTCTGACTCTTCTAGCGATACGGACTACGTACTAAGCGTCAATTCCGAGAGAGGAAAAAAAAACGACAGAACCATTTATGCTAGAATGACGCTATAAATTACAAGTCGACTGTGGCGCTACAGTTAATGTAATTCCACAGAAATATGTGCGCGATGTAAATCTGCAACCAGCGTCTAAGAAGTTAACAAATGTGCAATACAACCGAACTCGTACCGCTCGGCAGATGCAGGATTACTTTGCGCAACCCCAAGAACACGAAAAAGTACTCTGTGTTCACGGTGGTTAAAGAAAACCTAACCCCATTGCTGGGGAAACGGGCGAGTGGACAGATGAAATTAATAACGGTACATTATGACAACATCGCTAATGTTCACTCAGACCCAGTCTGTGAGCAACTGATGACAGAGTACTCGGACGTTTTTAACGGCGAATTGGGGTCACTGCTTGGTCAAGTGCACCTACAGGTAGACCCCACCATAACACCCCATACTGCCCCAGCCGGATGTATATCAGTATCTATGATCCATCGAGTCAACGATGAATTGAAAAGGTTAGAAAACCTCGGAGTTATCACTCTTGTCGACGAACCAACCGACTGGAATAGTCACAAAGAAGTCAGGGGATATCCGAATCTGCATCGATCCGAGACCGCTAAACAAAGCGCTGAAGCGCGAGCGATACCAACTACCTACCATAGAGGAAGTACTACCCAAGTTAACAAATGCAAAATACTTCACTAAGGTAGACGGTGCGTCACCATACTGGCATGTAGTGCTAGACGACGAGTCAAGCCTCCTCACAACTTTCCAAACGGGGTCTGGTCGATACCGGTGGCTGAGGCTCCCCTTTGGAACTTGTGTGAGCTCTGAAATATTCCAAAAACGTCTCCATCAAGCCATAGACGGTCCAGATGGAGTTGCATGCGTCGCCGGCGATATAATTGCATTCGGTCCAGGAGATGACCTACAACAAGCCTCCTAAACCATGATACAAACCTGAAGGCACTCTTACAACGGTGTCGAGAAAGAGGAATGAAGCTGAACCGAGGAAAGACAGAAGTAAAAAAGACTGCCATAAGTTTCATGGGTCACCTCATTACCAGTGATGGGCTACTCCCAGACCCTTCTAAAATTGACGCGATCACCAAACTAAAGCGGCCCACATCGATCGAAGAGATACAGAGACTCTGTGGGATGGCCAACTACCTAGCAAGGTTCCTACCAAGATTGTCGACCGGCATACGACAACTGATGCGCAAGGATGTCCCATGGATATGGTCGCGAGCACGAGATCCGCATTCGCAGAAATAAAGCGAGCAGTCACTGAAGCATCCGTACTCGCTTACTACGATCCGAAAATGGCCCTCACAATACAGTGTGATGCCAGCTCAGAAGGACTAGGCGCAGCATTACTACAAGGCAAGCCAGTAGCATATGCAAATAGAGCGCTGACTGATACCGAGCAGAGATGCGCCCAAATCGAAAAGAAAGTGTTGGCGATTGTGTTCTCACTGGAGAAATTCCACCAATACACTTATGGCAAACGAATAGAGATACACACAGATCATAAACCACTGGAAGCTATAGTGAAAAAAAACTTGCAAAAGCCCCTAAACGACTACAGGGAATGTTATTGCGGACTCAGAAGTATGACATCGACGTCGTGTATCTAAAAAAAAAACATATGTATATCGCTGACATGCTATCGCGGTCATACATGACAACCGAAAAGAACCATCAAGCTGAATTTGAGCTTGTCAACATGGTTAGCTTTCTACCCATCCGGGATGAAAGACTGACTCAGATCCAGAAAGTAATGAATCAAGATGAGGTATGTGACCAACTCAGGAAGACAATAGTACAGGGTTGGCCAACCGAGAAAATAGACCTTCCTGTTGTGCTGCACCCATATTTTCACACCCATGATGAGATGTCAGTCCAAGATGGACTTATTTTCAATGGCGACCGAGTACTCATTCCACTCAGTCTCCGGAGTGACATCAAACGCTCAATTCACTCCTCGCACATTGGCATAGATGGATGCCTACGCCGCGCCAGAGAATCTTTTTTTTGGACGGGAATGTCATCGGAGATACGGGAATACATCTCCACTTGCGAAACCTGCTGCAAGTTCGTCACAGAGCAACCGAAAGAAACCTTAATGCCACATGATATACCTGATCGGCCATGACAGAAAGTTGGCATTGATTTGTTTGAAAGTGAGACGGTGGAGTACCTCATAACTGTCGATTATTTCTCAAACGTTTGGGAGATAGATCGATTAGAAGACCTTCAACTTGCGGATGATGGTGGAGGTTGTTCTCCACCATCATCCGCAAGTTGAAGGCACACTTTGCGAGATATGGGATCCCCTGTCAGGTGATCTCCGACGCTAGACCCCAGTTCACCTCATCAGCTTTTAAACACTTCTCGGAGAAATGGGACTTCGAACATCTCATGGCAAGCCCTGGAAACCAGCAAGCTAATGGAAAGGCGGAATCCGCTGTGAAAAGTGCAAAACGCCTCATGCGGAAGAACAAAGACACTGGCACCGACCAGTTCCTGGCACTAGTCGACTTCAGGAATACCCCTACACAACACATGGGAAGCAGCCCCTCTCAGCGCCTGCTGAATCGCTGCACACGCTCACTTCTGCCCATGAGCAGCAACCTGCTAAATCCCAGGTCCACAAACCAGGGGGAAAAGGATAAAATGCTCCTCGAGCGTAAGCAATGCTTCCAGGCAGAGTACTACAATCGTCGTTGAGAATAAATGCTCTAACCTCTAACGGCGAGTGACAATGACAGTTGCAACTAAAAATGGATTATTATGACTGTTTTTCACTAACACCACTACCCCCATTGTCTGATGGGGGGAGGGATAAAAAACAACACTATACTAAAAAGGTGCGTCACTAAAGCGCTCATATGACAACACGTGTGGCTTTTTAAAACAAATAACGATCATTTAGACAAGAATTTATCTTTGTCAGGATGGCCGAGCGGTCTAAGGCGCCAGACTCAAGGATATCTATCTCCTTAACCAGGACTATGAGGGTTCTGGTCCACGAATGTGGGCGTGGGTTCGAATCCCACTTCTGACAAAATCTTTTAATATTATTTTGTTCCGTGTAAATATAATCGACAGGGAAAATAATTGGGTATATGTTACGACGCTCAACAGAGGCGCGAACGGGGTCCAAAAAAAGAACGAGAAAGAGTTTAAAAACATAAATTTGCACCAAGTAAAGTTGACTTATGTCTAGAATAGACATTTTTCTACTTACCTATGTAATTTGTTTGTATTTTTACGTAGTATAAATGGCTTTTTATTAGATGTTAAAAAAAAATTTCTTGTTTTTTAAAACATCTACTTTCTCAAAGATTAAGTGCGGCCAGTCACTCTAAATTATTACGTAGAGCGGCCATATTGTTTTCTTCGCTGACGTCTGTCGAACTTAAATTTCTAATAAATAGCACTTCAAACGGGTTTAAAATACAAACAAATAGCACATGCAAGTTTGAAACTAACTTTTACAGCTTACAGTTACTTTTATTTGTTGTAATTTGTTTTTTTAGCGTTTTTACTCTGCTGAGTCTCGTAAAAGATGCCCAAATAATTAATATCACAAAACGACAAATCTCTCTTTTTGTTTTTTGTTTAAATATTTTAATACTGAGTGTGCGGTGTAATGTGTCGACGCCACAAAGAAGGGTTTGGAAATTTCATTTTCTTCGGGTGAAAAAAAAACAAAACAAATAGTCAACAAATAACTGCTGTCAAAGGCAATAACAGTTACTTTACTACCTATCTAGATAATTTTTGTGTATGTGTGTTTTAAACTATTTTAAAGTGTTTTTATTGCATTTTCATATTTCGTTACAATCCGATATTTTTACTGTGTCTTTTCAAAATGGCCAACCACAATTTCCAGAATAAATCGAAGATTTGATTAATTATTTTCGTCTTCTTCTCTTTCCAATTATCTTTTTCTTCTTTTTCTCTTTCTAATTGTTATTTTTTTTTTCATCTGTAGCAGTTACCTCCTCCTTTCAAAACATAACTACACCGGTTTGCCGGTAGGTGGCGCTTTTTCACCGACAGGTGGCGCCGTAAAGCGACACCAGAGTTATCTGCCCTTCGGACTATAAGAGCCGGTGCAAAACGGAAATTCGCTCTCTTCCTCACCGACCTGCCTCGGCAGGCAGACGCTGACACTAGCGTTCCGTTTCACTCTTCTCTGGTCGGCAGAACGACGCTAATACACTAGCGTTTCATCTCACGCTTTTCTTCTCAACCAGCATAACAACTACCAACACACGTGGGCAAACAACGGTAAGAGTTCTCAACTCGTTTTCTTTGTATACGGCTTTCAAAGACTTTCCTACGCCGGATTCATTTCTTCTTATACCTTTTCAAGAACTGTTTTTCCATCGACACACATGCATACATCACACACTTCACCATTCCACGTACACACACGTTCAATAAACGTTATTTGAACTACTTCATTTTTGTTTATTAATTATTACTCTGCCTTTGCATGCAACATTGCTTGATTCAACTTTGCACGTTTATAATCGGGGGAACACGACCCTCTCGATCCGAACACATCTTTGAAAAAAAAATAGTAAAAGATAACTGTTACCTAAAGTTAATAAAAGTTACTCTTGTTAATTTTGGAAACTCTGGTCGGCCATTTGTATCGGATTTGAACGAAATATCAAAATGCAATAAAAACACTTTAGAATATTTTAAAATACAAAAAAAAAATGACCCAGGTAGGTAGAAAAGTAACTTGGATTGCCTTTGGAAACAGTTATTTGTTGATTATTTGCTTTGTTTTTTTTTTTTTCAACTTATTTTGCCTGATGACTATTCTGCAGCATTGCCAAAAAAAAACGATATATTAAATAGGTGTATCACCAAGGCGCTCATATAACAGCACGTATGGCTTAAAAAATAACGATCATTCAGTAGGTTTATTTTATTGTCAGGATGGCCGAGCGGTGTAAGGCGCCAGACTGTAGGTTTCTACCTTAACCAGAACTATGGGTCTTCGGGTCCACGAACCTGGCCGTGTGTTCGAATCCTACTTCTGTCAAAAAAATTTTTTTTTATTATTTTAGTCCCTGTAATGTAAATATAATTGACAGGGAAAATAATTAATATCACAAAAAAAACAACAATCTCTCTTTTTGTGTTTTGTTTAAATATTTGAATATAATCAACTAGAAAAGTACCCGTCCCAGGACGGGTAAAATTAGTTCTTCGAACTGAACGGTTTTGCACCACTTTTATATCCCCTTGCAAAGATTAAAATCAAGATATGATTATACTAAAGCTTATGTTTAGAATCCTTTTGCTGATTTTGATTAAAATCCATTACATGATTTTAATTATAGAAACTGTCTAAAATTTAAGGCTTAAGCTTAAGGGGTCTTGAAGAAGAAATTGAAATGAAGGGAATCTTGCTTAATTGGTGTTTAATAACTATGGGTAAAATTTAATGCAAATCTGAAATAGTTTAATTTTCAAATGGGAGATTGTGCGCATATTATGCCTCAGAAAAACACTTTAAAATACTCAAACAACTGAGATTTAGGGAATATTAATTAATTCACATCAAAAGCAACAGTCCTAGCGAAAAGATCGAAAGACACTTCGGCCAGGATAACCATCACCACCATCCAACGGTAACGATCCATTATCTTTCCTGTCGACTCAATGAATCATGAACTTTTCTTAACGGACACATATTTATTTCTTTGAAATAAATGCCGCCTTTATATTTTGTTACACATACGAGTTTGTTTTGGCTTGTTTGCCATTGCTGTATTTATGATTGTGTCTCCTTTCTTAGTTGTAAGACCGATCACCACCATCAGCCCTGCAAGATGGTTAGATGATTCCCGGGGGATCTCCAAAACTATAACAGCTAAGAATGTAAGGAATATTAGCCGATGTGAGAATCCCGGTCAAACTATTTTTAACGCCACTGAACTGTAGCAGTGACGAACTATTTTCCTCTGATTTCAATCATCAATATATATATATATATATATATATATATATATATATATATATATATATATATATATATATATATATATATATATATATATAGTGAATGCTTTTATTCAAACATGTACACGGTCTGCTACACTGGCAGGGAATTCAGCAACTAGGTTGAATCAAAAAAATAATTTTCTGCCTGATGAGACCTCAGCTCTTGAGAGCTGTAGATCGATAACATCGACATGCCAGTGTAGCATTCACAATACAGCTCTATATTTTTTATTGAGCACTCTTTTATAAACTCGGTTTGATTCCCTTTGGATTTCTACCCTGTGGATTTTTACCCTACCTGGATTACTATATATATATATATATATATATATATATATATATATATATATATATATATATATATATATATATATATATCTTCTAAAAACTTCATTTTTAAAGAAACCCCAAAAGAAAACATCAGGAAGCGCCACCTATTTTGTGACTGTTTTCTTTGCGTACGTTTTTTTCTGTTTGGCTGATTTGATCAGGATTAAATATAAAAATCGATGAAATCGATAGAAAATAGAATGCTTTCTTTTAACAACACAGACTCATATTTGCCTAATATGACTGACGAAACAGATTTTTATGTAGCTTATAATAAAATTCTGTTGATTACAAAGATACAGGGGAAATATTGATCAGGATTAAATATAAAAATCGATGAATTGGATGGAAAATAAAATGCTTGTTTTTAACAACACAGACTCATATTTGCCTTATATGACTGACGAAACAGATTTTTATGTAGCTTGTAGTAAAAAAAGCTATTTATTACAAAGATACAGGGGAAGTATTGATCAGGATTAAATATAAAAATCGATGAAATTGATTGAAAATAAAATGCTTGATTTTAACAACACAGACTCATATTTGCCTTATATGACTAGCGAAGCAGATTTTTATTTAGCTTGTGGTAAAAAAGTTATTGATCAAAAAAGTATGGGGGAGAGGTAACCTTAGTCTATATATAAGATTAGAGTTGTCAAAATAGCATGACACATGAAAAATTCCAATTACTTAACATAATGTCATGTATAGGCAAAATTAAAACAGAAAAAGAGGATTGACTTGAGTCATCCATCAATCGACGATGAAATATTCATTATATTTTATCTAATGGCCGACTGTATATGCGACACGCCAACTTTGCACATAGTCTTCTAACTGGAGCAGTTATGCCTTCCCATTGTCAAATATATATGATCATCTGTGAAGCAATACTGTTCTCAAAAACAGATCATTAGTGTCGATGAGTGCAGCTTGAACTATTGTTTTATGTGGAATAACAGGAGTTATTCTGTCTATGGCAATGCATATTAAAAGGGTGTTCAATATTCTAAGTAAAGCAGGTGTGTGCCATGATGTGATATATGCTTTATTGTGAAGAGGAAGGCAAGAAAATCAGCGTTACCCAGAAATACACTAAAATAAATATAAGTTTCATTATATTCTGAAGGGGAGAGATAAGAAACTCGGTGTTGCCCGTGCGAAAATACTTAAAAACTCAGATCTATGTAAAATACCTTAAAACAAGAGACAGGAATAGGCTGGGTGGAGTTGAAAGAGGGCTGTGGAAGAGGGGTGTAAAAACCAGGGAAGGAGGAAAGAGAGAAAGAGAAAAGAGAGAAAGATGTGGCTTCTTTATCACGCACGTCATTCACTATGGAGAGACTATATTTTGCGCATCACATAGTGCTGGATACATGGAGATCAGTCGAGGACACCCCGTGGAGGCCAACAACGGAAACCTACTACCCCATCTGCAAACACTTCATCCCAATAAATAGTTTTCATTAATGGGCGGGTCTTGTAATTATTATTAAGATTCGTTACTATAGGACTTCTTTTAATCCTCTATCGCAAGAATTTAAGACTTTAATGGCCTTGGGTGTTTTTGGTTTTAGTACAAAATAAGTTGTTTTGAGATAATGCAACACGCTAATACAGACTCGGAATTTTCTTTCCTTCATTGCCCCCCCCCCCCCCGCTTACTACCGGAAACTGGCCACAGCCGCTTCTTTCTTTTTTTAGCTCACCTTCCCTAGCACTATCTGGCCACGCAGAAAGTTAACAAATAACTGCCATGGTGTCATTGGTCTGTTGACCTCAATGGATTAGCCGATCTTTTTATTGCCATTTACTTTCCTAGCTAATCTTTCCCGGTAGTTCCGATCTGGAATTTCCTCCCTAAAACTAGAAAATTGTTTTGATTTTATTAAAATATTTAAACGAACAAAAAAAAGAAAAAATTGTGTTGTTTCATGAAACCAATTACTTTTTCTAGTAAATTTTGTGTACATTACAGGGAATAAAAAGATGTTGTCAAAAGTGGGATTCGAACCCACGCACACATTCGTGGATCAGAATATTCATAATTCTGGTTAAGGAAAAACAATTCGTTGAGTCTGGCACCTTAGGCCGCTTAAGCTATCCTAACAGACGAATACTAACAGCTGAACTATTTTCAGTTATTATTAAAAGATAAACGTGTTACAATATTTAAGTTTCTATGTCACCAGCCGAAATGAACATATCTACACAAAATCTCCTGACAGACAAAACCTTTTCTTTCACCTAGAACGTTATTGGGAACCTCTTAACTCTTAATCTTTACCAACCCTTCATTTGTGATTGTCTTTACAAGTTGTTGAATAACATTATTTTTGCATGTACTGACGTTTTCATTCTTTCTTTTGATATTGCCTGTATCTCTACACCTACTCCAAAGAGTTGACTATTAAAAAAAATCGTAATTGGACCTGTAGGAGTTACATAATTACCATTAATTTTCTTTTTCCACTGGTCTGTTCCACTCGCGTAGTGATACACTGGGTGATAGAGAACACTGTGCGCATGAGCGGCTATTTCCTCTTCCGCCCATGCTGGTTTCCGGCGAAATATAAATAGTTCCGTTTGAGATGTCGCTGACACAAATAGTATCTCTCTCTCTTCTCGCCTCTAGCAATAGTACGTATATGTCGGCTGTCTGTTCTGGACCATGTTTATAGTTGACGAAACTGTTGAATAAAATTGATCTAAATTATAGAGACGAAGTTTTAGTGGGGAGGAGGGGGGCATCAGTCACTTCAAGTTTTTGTATGAGTTGTATTTTTGGTACCATTTTAAATCATAAGGCCTAAGTAAAAATTTTGGTGGGAGTGGACAAAGATCACACAGATTCTTCATACACAATCGCCATTTTCCAAGATGGCCGCCATCAAAATTTAAATTCTAAAGAAAAAGTTTGTCCTTTTAACTGAAAAATCAAAACTTGGTGACCCTTTCGTTTATTTCAAACAAGTCCAGTAAGATGAATACAGACGCACAGACGCTACAATAAAATGATGATCCAACATCTTCTCACCACAACTTTACATGACCTTTTTCGTAACCTCAAAACATTATATTGCACGGTGAATATATTAAAATATTTTTTTTTAAAAAGAAAAAAAAAGATTGTCTTGTTTTGTGAAATCAATTACTTTCTGTGTTGATTATATGCAAATCACAGCGAATAAATAAATAAAAACTGTTGTCAGAAGTGGGATTCGAACCCACGCCCACATTCGTGGACCAGAATACTCATAATTCTGGTTAAGGAGATATAATTCCTTGAGTCTGGCGCCTTAGACCGCTCGGCCATCCTGACAGACGAATATTGATTGCTCGACTATTTTTACTTATTATTTAAAAGTAATATCAGTGCTTCAGTGACGCAACCGTATCGTATTTTGTTTATTACTTTATCGCCCCAACCTGCTACACTATTTCCCCCCCCCCCCCCAATGACAGACGGGGTTGGGGGTAGTGGTGGTGGATGGCAAGAAGTTATCATAAAAACCAACTGTGAATACTATAATCTTTTTTTTTTTAATCGCAACTCTCATTCTCATGAAAGTCGTCGTTGTTGATTTAGGTATTAGCGAAGTGATTTACAGGACTCTTGATTGGGGACTCCATTTCTTGTGCCAATTTATTTTATTTATAAACTGGGTCGGGTCTCTTCTTCAAACTCCCGGTTCCCTTCAAGAACTAAAGGTTTTATTTTTATAAAAGTGTAGTATCTGTTCCGATGGATACTGCACAAGACTGGTCCTGTGCAGTTCTAGGAGGTCCACCCTCCCAGGCTTCGCCTCCCCTCTTTGGGGAGGAGTAAGTTTATTGCTTACTGTCTGAGGCGCCCCTACCGGGAATGCCGACGGGGCTGCCCAGGCAATTTTTAAATGGCCAGAGTGCTCACCTCTCGAGCGCTGGCTTTTAACCCCACTTTCTCGACCCAAGCTGTGGTCACATCTTACTTGTGGGAGTAAGATAAAACTGGCCTTGTGCCTAACTCCGGGAGGAGTAAATAAATATCTGTTCCGATGGATACTGCACCCCATAGACTGGTATTGTCTTGGCCTTCGGGACTTTATTTACGCCGGTCTATGGGATTGTCCTGTGCAGTTCTAGGAGGTCCACCCTCCCAGGCTTTGCCTTCCCTCTTTGGGGAGGAGTAAGTTAATTGCTTACTGCTTGAGGCGCCCCTACCGGGGAATGCCGACGGGGCTGCCCAGGCAATTTTTAATTGTCAGAGTGCTCACCTCTCGAGCGCTGGCTTTTCAATCCCCACTTTCCGACCCGACCTTGGGTCACATCTTACTTGTGGAAGTAGGATAAAACTGGCCTTGTGCCTAACTCCTGGAGAGGAGTAAATAATAAATGTGATGTTTTTATCACTGTAAGAATGCAACGCAGTAAACAACAACAAAAAAACTAGGACAATTTTTTACCAATAAACTTTTGTTCCTTCCGCGCTCCAGTTTGTTCTCTTTTCATTCTCACATCTTATCAGTTCACCTGGACGCTATGCAAATTTCCCTTCCATTTTTTATCGTTTATGTCGGGGGCGGGTGGATTGGTTCTGTCCATTATACTACCTCCTGTTTTCATCATCACACACCTAGCAGCTGCAAGGCGGTCTCTAGCCACTAAGAAAGGTGACAAATAACTGCCATGGCGTCATTGGTATGTGGAGCTCAATAGACTAGCCGGTCTTTTTTATTGTATTCACTTTCCTAGCTAATGTTTCCCGTAGTTCAAATTGTAGACGTGGGACAATCTATAATATCACAGCTACACAACGGCAATAAAAAAAATCTGGAATTTCGTCCCTTAAACTAAGTAATTACCTTGATTATATCAAAATATTTAAATGAACGCACAAAAAAGAAAGATTGTGTTGTTTATTTAATCAATTAAGTTTTCTTATTAATTTTGTGTACATTACAGGAAATGAGGTTTCATGTACAAGGACAGAGCGTCCTTAAGAAAAAAAAATTCATGTACAGGATTTAGTGTCTTTAAAAAACGAATTCCCCTTTTTATGTACAGTGCAAATTGGCTCTATTAGGAAAATTTAAAGTTTTTCCTGCCATGTTTTGAAGAGTGACAATTATCCTTTTGAAAGGGAAATTTAAAGAACATTTAAAGATTTTGGGAGTAGAAAACCTAAGCACTTAAGACCCTTTGTGGGTTTTATTTAAAAGAAAGTCAAATTTGGCCTGCAGCTCCCATTTGAAAGATATCGAAAGACTGAAGAGAAAAACGACATTTTAATCGGTCTTAAAGACAGTTTTTCATTATATATATGTGAATTTTCTTTTACAGCCTTTTACAGTAAGATATCTGTTTGTTTTTTTGTATCTAGTGGGAAAGGTAGACCACATTTTAATCACCAGCTTACGTTATCGCCTGAAGCGATAACCATTTATTTAAGAGGGATTTGTTCTGGTCCTGTGTTACTATTTTTCGGCGTCGTCTGAGACGATAATATTTACTGGAATAACTTGGTTATTTCCTATTGTTTTCTAGAGCGGCAATCTCCCTCTTAAAAATGAAGAACTCTCTTAAGTAGATATTTCATTGTTATGTATATATTTTTTTGCTCCATCTGATTTTAATTTTATTCAGCTATTTTTAATTTTATTATATATTTTTTTGTTACCGTAGGTTAATGTGATTAACCCTACTTTGGGAATCAAAAGCAGGAACTAGCTATTTTTTTGTTTTATTAAAAAACTGTATTGAGTTACATTTCTCGGTCTGTTTCTTTATTTGCTCTTTTATGTCTAATTGTTGATTCCCACTTCTTTTTATTCATTTAAAACAAAGACGAATTTTGGTAATGACGCCAAATTTTTCGTCACTATAGTACATATATGTCGGCTGAATTAACCTGTCTTATATTTCTGTTTTCATAACTCATTTCGGACTATGTTTCATGTTGACGAAACTGTTGAATAAAATTGATCTAAACTGTAGAATAATTTTATCGGCGCATCAGTGACTTCAAGTTTGATTTCTGGTACCATTTTAAATCTTAAGGTCTAAGTCACAATTTTGGTCCGAGTGGACAAAGATCAGACAGATTCTTCATACATTCCCGCCATTTTCCAATATGGCCGCCATCAAAAGTTAAATTCTAAAGAAGTTGGTCATTTTAACTGAAAACTTGGTGACCCTTTTATTCATTTGAAAAATAGCCAGTAAGATGGATACAGACGCAGAGACCCTACAAAAAAATAATGATCCAACATCTACTCAGTACAACTTTACAGAACCTTTTTCGTAACCTCAAAACATTATATTGCACGGTTAATATATTCAAATTTTTTTTTTAAAAGAAAATTCTGTTGTTTTGTGAAATCAATTACCTTTTGAGTCGATTATGTGCAAATTACAGGGAATAAAAAATAAAAATAAAAATAATGTTGTCAGAAGTGAGATTCGAACACACGCCCACATTCGTGGACCAGAATACTCATAATTCTGATTAAGGAGTTGGACATCCTTGAGTCTGGCGCCTTAGACCGCTCGGCCCTCCTAACAGACGAATATTACGTGCTCAACTATTTTTACTTATTATTAAAATATAAACATGTTGCACCATGAGTGCTTCATTGCCGCACTTGTTTAGTATTTGTTTTTCTTGATCCACCTGTAACATAATCTCCCACCCCCACTGACAGACCGGCGTTGGGTGGGCAGAATTGTTGAATCAGCTATTAGAGAAGAGATTCCCAACCTGGAGCCATGAATAATTTAAGGCGATGGGACACAGTCACGGTTATCGTAAAGGAAGAAGGCCTGTAAACTGAGTCGAGATTTTCTGGTGATGTCATTGATAGTGGGAGTAATAACCACTATCATTGAGGACCGGAAGTCCTCGGAACGCTTAACGCGCGTGCGCCCATCTGTAATCAGAGGGACTCAGTTCCATAGGATTATTCATTCACTTGGAAATCATTGTCAACTTGTTTCTGCTATTGTGACTTTATTCCCCTGCCAAGAACACGTCTACCCTCCTAAGGATTATTCATTTACTTGGAAATCATTGTTAACTTGTTCCTATTTTTTTCAAACATATTTCCTTTTTTATAGATGTTAAGCACGAAGAGATATTTTCATGCAGTATAACTGATACTAGGCTTTTCATTCGATGTAGACTGGAAAGAACGAACTTATTTAAAGAATGAATATTAAATCAGACAAATTATTTTTCAAATAAAAATGTTCATGTTTTAAAAATTAAAAAAAGTATGACAACACCATTTTATTAAGTATTAATTTAATGTTTGCTGTCTAGCCTACGCAAATTACACGAAATAATAGATTTCCACTAAGTTTTCTAATAAAGTAATGAGTTAGTTATATTCAGTGATCGGTAATTAATAAATACTGAAAATTTCATTAAAATTGGTTTATTTCCTTAATTTTTAAGTAAAGGGAGAGGTCAAAATTCCCAGTCTGACTATTCGACATATTTCGGTTGTTATTTTATAGCATTACGTCATTTTCCAGCGTTCTGGCCTTCTTTTACGGTGGTCGTGGCACAGCTCTGTGAACAACATAATAATGCAAAAGAATGCGTAAAAAAATCGGAAACTGTCATATTCAAAGACACGCAAAGAAGAACATTGGGTACTGTTTTAGATATTGACCCTAATTTCCGTGACTGCCCGGCAGCAGCGAGCCGACAGCTAACGGAAGCGTCCGAGACCTGCCGAGTCGGCAGACGACAACAATGTAAGACGATGAATATACGTAAAGAAAAAGAAATGCATAGGCCTATAGTTTTATACAAAAAATGAAATAAATGAACAAACGCATAGCTGAAATGAATAAACTTTTTTTTAATTAATATTTAACCATTTTATGTAAGAAATTTTTTTATAAACGCTAACATTTTAAACCATTTTTTTTGTAACTGAAATAAACTGTTTTTATAAACTTTAGAACGCGAAAATAATAACTTTTTAAAACCATTTTTTTTTTTTGCAATTACGCATTGTTTTTTTTTTAAAACATTTGTTTTGTAACTGAAATGAACTGTTTTTATAAACTGTAGAACGCGAAAATAATAACTTTTTTAAACCATTTTTTTTTTTTTTTTGCAATTACGCATTGTTTTTTTGTTTTTTTCCATTATTTTAGCTGGAGGGGTAAGGGCTTGTTTTTCGTTTTTGGAGGGGGGCTTAGCGAAATACAGGCAGAAGAGGAGGACCGCGAAAAAAACGTCCCCGATCGCAACGAAATCCAAGCCCGGCATTCCTGGGTGGGGCATCTCCAGGCAAGGCATATTTTTCAGTAACTGTCTTTCGCGGTACTAGCCGGCAAAGTCGGCCGCCGCCGCATCGCATATCTTTTGCCAGCAGAGCTTTCTGCTGGCAAAAGTTAATGCACTGCTCCGGAGAGGCAATTGAACTACACAACACTTGAAAATTCATTGTCAACAAGTGCCAAGCGTCGGACGCCAGCCTCGTTTTCGATTTCGGCAGGTCTCGGACGCTTCCGTTAGCTGTCGGCTTGCTGCTGCCGGGCAGTCACGGAAATTAGGGGCAATATCTAAAACAGTACCGAACATTGTTCCATTTATTGCCGTTTTAACGTCTTCGTTCGTTGCGGTTTTTACACGCTTTCAAATGCAGCAAAAATTATTTTGTTACTGCTTCTTTGAAAGAAGCAGTAATTTAAAACGGTTAAAAAAAAATCAGATCTTGTCTGTTTTAAATGTTTTTTGTTTGTTTTTTTTTTATTGAAATTCAAAAGGAGAAAATTTAAGAAAATAACAACAAGTTTTTAATTAGTAATTTTAAAGATTATTATTTTTTTAATTCGTTGCTCGGCGGAAAAGTACGAATTTAAGAAAATCTGTTTCGTTAATTTTCGTCAATTTCCGTTAAAGCCAAAAGCAGACGACAATTAAGACGCTAACCTTTCATTAAAGCAAATGTTTTATTGCAAACAAAATGTCAATAAAGTTCTTAACTTTCGGATATCATGTTTGAAAAACAATGGATAATTTTAAATTAATATTTTTTAAGGTAAGTAAAATTTCAACATTTGTTTTATATTTTTTCTTGAATTTATGTCACTTAACTGAAATAATTAATTTTTTTAAAAATTGAATGGGAAAAATAACATCATATTTTTCAATGTTATAAGTGCCATTTTATAGAGATAAAACAAAACTGCTTCGTCATCTCACGAGAGCTGACATTTTTATTTTTAGCAATATGAACTTTTTACGAGCAAAATAATGAATGAAACGACGATTGTCAAGAATTTCCAACAGAAAAAGATTTAAAATAAATAAATACTCAACAAATAACTGTTACTTTTCTACCTTCCTGCCTATTTTTTATGTGTGTTTTAAAACATATTTTAAAGTGCTTTTTGATGCTTATATAGATGAGAGCACATACGAAAAACGCAATTCCAAATAAAAACTCTTGTTTATACTTACGTAATAGGCAAAAATAAGTATCCTTAACAAGAATTAGGGAAAATTATCGAGTAGAATTTGAATTAAAAATAAACATCAGTTTCACCGTATTTTGCTGACCGTCATTGATTTATTACTTGTTAATATGACAGACTCGGTTATTTCCCCCTGAATTTCGTGTTTTTCGCCCGAATTAATGGTGAAACCCTAAAAAACGATATAACTGTTTTTTTAAAGTTTTTTTTTTTTTTTAATGAAAATTCGGTGCTTCTCCAGATTAGGACCCAAGCTAACTTTGATCTCGGGTTCTAATCTGAAGAAATACCGAAAATTATACTCAATATTTTTTGTTAATTTTTAGTGTTACACTAAATTAACCGGAAAACTCTTTGATATACTTATGTATCTGATAAATTGTCAGATACATAAGTATCTCAAAGATTTTCCGGTTAATTTATCTGGAACTGCTATTTTCACCTGTGTAACTGCGTTTTTCATATGTGCCTTCATCTATATAAGCACCGAATATTTTTCCCTAAAATACGATGTTGTAAGCCTTAGATTTCACAATGGCTGCCGCCGGTTTCCCGGAAATAATCGAAGTTTGAGTAGTGGGTTTTTCGTCTTTTGGGGTGAAAAAAAAATGGGTGCTTCTGTATACAGGGGCGAAAAAAAATGTCTATGTTTCATTTTGAAGAGTCAAATGACAGGAGGAAATAATTCAAAGTGTTTATTCAACACCTACCCACAATAGGAGTATGCGACACAAGGTCGGAAAGTGGGATTTGAAAAGCCAGCGCTCGAGAAGGTGAGCACTCTGGCAATTAAAAATTGCCTGGGCAGCTCCGTCGGCATTCGCCGGTAGGGGCGCCTCAGGCAGTAAGCAATAAACTTACTCCTCTCCAAAGAGGGGATGCAAAGCCTGGGAGGGTGGACCTCCTAGAACTGCACAGGACAGGCCCATAGACCGGCGGAAATCAAGCTCCAAAGGCCAAGACAATACCGGCCTATCGGAACAGATACTACACTTTGATCTTGGCCAAAAGGCCGAGTGTTCCCCCCAGGATTTATCTTCAACGTGATTTTACTGTTATGCATTTTAATTAAATTTAAGTAAAACTATATATACTAGCGGGGCCCTGTGGAAATTCCACAGTGTTTTCTACATCAATCTGTATAATTTACTGTTAATTATATTATCCGATGGCTAGAAATATGCACATGTTTTACTCACCAAAATTTTGCGTGACGGGATGGAAGTATATATATTTATTTATATTACTCGGTTGCAGTCACCATCGGTCGCGACTCCACTCTAACTTGCACCCCCCCCCCCCCGTTGTTAGGGGCAAATCTTAAATAGGAGTGTCAGATCGTGACACACAAAATAAATAACACACACTCTATCGTATTAATATATATAAATAATAATAATAATAATAATAATAATAATAATAATAAGAATAAGAAGAAGAAGAAGAAGAAGAAGAAGAAGAAGAAATTTTAAATATTAAAAAAATAATAATAATAAATAAATATTTGGTAAGCGTTTCTATATCTCCGCCTTCCACGCTGAAGAGCGTGACACACGTATGTACACCTTAGCATATTAATATATATATATATATATATATATATATATATATATATATATATATATGAATGTTTTTTTATTCAAACATGTACAAAGTTTGCTACACTGGCATGTCGATGTTATCGATCTACAGCTAATGTCGGATTTTTCGTGGGTGTTAACGAAAACCGCTCTAAACAAAAGTCATGTTACCTAGGAGAATTATCACAAAAAAAATTATAACAAGAGAGAAGGAAGGGAAGAGTACAAGATGTTCATAAAAGTTAAAATAAAGTTTTATTTACAAAAAAAAGGTAGCTTGGACTGCTTTTTTTCCAGAGCTGGAATAAATAAATTATTCCTAGATAACGTACAAAAAAATAAAAAAATAAAAAATACAACATCGGGATTTCTTAACATTAAAGTTAGATACAACAAAAATATACACAATCTTAAAAATCAAATAGTCTCTTTTTTTTCTTTACACCAAAGTTACAATCAAAAGTAATAAAATTGACAAACCGTGCTGAATGCCTACATAATTTCCATGGTAAAATAACCTTTTTTTTATTTTATCAAACGTCTGTCACAAAGTTCCTTTTTTCTTTTCTTTTCTTCTATAATTTTCTTATAGCAAACCCAACGTAAGAAATACGTCACTAGAACAGTCCAAATTTCAAATAAACATAATACTTGATTTTTTCACAGTTTGTCCCAAATAGCATCACGCGCGATTATGTGAGGATCCAATTTTCAAAGTTATCTCTTTCAAATCGATCTGTGTTGCAAGGACGATCACACTTTACGATTCTTAATCTCTGATTCAGAATCTTCTCAACAGCAAAGTATTCCAGTTCCCGGGAGCTAAGCTCTTCAACATAGGCAATTTCGTGCCCGGAGATATTTTTATCTCGTTCAAATTCTCCATAATTCTTCATTCCAAGTCTCTGACCTGAAACATCTTCAAAGGGAAATATTCGTTGACCGAAGGAAGAATATTTCATACATAAAAGGCAATTCTTGCCAAGAGATACTCTATTTCTTAAATTTCTTCAAGTAGAAATTCTTCTCAAAATTTAACGTCCCAACTATGGACGGAGAAACAGTTTTTACAGGTGTCGCCTGTCAGGCGCCCAATTCTGTTCTGATTAAACTTTGCGCCAATATCAAATCGAGACAAAACCAATGCATCATTTCTAAAAATAGAAACCACGTGACACAAAATGGCGTCAACCTAACCCAACTCCTACGCAAAATAATCCATGTGACCTTCAACCTGGCACGTAAGCAAAAACTGAAAGCCTTCACCCTCAAACGGTTTCAAACAAAGGGAAGCCACCCATGACTTACTAGAAAATATACCGAAATTTCCACACTATCAAGAGCTGAGGTCTCATCAGGCAGAAGGATTTTTTGTGATCCGACCCGGTCGGTGAAATCCAGGAAGAATGGAGCTTAGCGAAAAGAAGGAGGAATAATAGTCATGTGACCAATTTTTTTTTTTTTAAATTGCCGTTGGAAAAGTTTAATTTTACAATAATTCATATTTTTATTTTTTTATTCAACGCTAAGCCGGGGCAGGGGATGGTGAGGCAAAAGAAAAAGAAGGGAAAGGAGAAGAGAAAGGAAGGGAGGTAAAGGGGATGTTAGGGACGGGTGTCTATAGCCATTTAAAAGTGGTTGATGGTGGGAGGGGGGTTATGGGCCTAGCCCGACGTCATGACACGAGACAGATATTTTGCAAATGGGATTTTGTCGCGTGTCAAAGGAATAAATGTATTTCGACCTATTTAATATGGACGGTTAGTTTCAACGATAAAACTTTTTAGCTTAAATTATTTTTGGTGATTAATAAATGTATTTTAGTTCTAGATAATATTTAATAATGAGTTAATAAAATATAGTGGTAATTATTTTTAGTAAAAGTCGTATATAGATTTAAAACAGTAATATTAATAAATTATTATTATATCTTGACCTATTAACATTTAATTTCAATTATTTTGGGTGATAAATAAATGTATTTTAATTCTAAGTAATATTTAGTAATGAATTAATAAAACATAGTGGTAATTATTTTTATTTTTAGTAAAAGTCATATATGAATTCATGACAGTGGTATTAATAAATTTAATTATTAGTTGTAATTGTATTAAGAATGGTGAGGGTAATACTAGTCAGAAGATTAAAGATAATATTAGTGGTAATGTGTTTTAGTTAAAGCTGTTAAAAATAAATTATGGTCCAGGGGTGGGGGGCTAGGGATGGTAGGAGCCAGTAATTTTGAGCAATGTAAGCAATATATAATTTTAAAGATGATTTTGGTAATATGTGGTTTACTTTTGTGAGATTTTGTAAATTAAGTATTTGACTTGATTATTTCAGGCCAAGATTAAGTATATGGGGAACATATATACACACAGACATACACATACATATACATGCATAGATATTCACACATATGCATATACATATACATAAACACAGAGATACATATACATACATACACACACACATATATAGACACATGCACATACTTACAAATTTCATATTTTCACACACACATACATACACATATATCCACAAAACATACCTACACATACATATCTAAATGTTCCACCTGAGGGTGTTATAATATGTATTCCAAAAAGGGGGGTAATTATATTATACTTGTAATTAAGGGTTCAAGCTATCTGATTTGGAGATGTTTATAAGTGTTAATTTTAGGGGGTTGGTGGATATTAAGGGTTTTTAGTTTTAATGGTGTTGATTAGGGGTAGTGTACAAATTACTAAGGATATGTGATCTGTTATGCCTACAATTGATCGATGTTTCTTGTTTAAAAGTTTTTCATTTATCGGTAAATTTAATTATTTCAAGTTTTTCGCCAAGGCATAAATAACATGGTGAGTTTAGGGAGCTACAGGTGCTAGTTTTTCTGATAGTGTTCCAGATTACAGTTGGTGATTTATTTTTATTAGTTAATTCCCAGTGGTAACCTGAAAGTGAAGTTCTATTTTGGTAGCTTGGGTTGTTGAAAGAACATTTATGGCCGGTGTATCTTTCTTTGAAAGTGTTACCCGCCATACCTATGTAGTATTTTTTTATAGTTGGGTTTTCCTTAGTCGAAATTGTTGCTTGGTAGATAGTTTTTGTTATTAAACAATTTTGTTGCAAGGGACATTCATTTTTATTTATGCAGTTACAGGGCATTACTCTAGTTGTTTTTTTGTTGTTTGATTCAGGGTTTAGGTTGCTATTTAGGAGTTTATTATTAGGTTTTTTAATTATCATTTCTAAATTTTCACTGCAACTTAGTTTAAGTGTATTTTTGTTGAATATTTTATGTAAAATGTTGTTTGGAGGGAAGTGTGTGTTGATAAGGTCTAAGAATTTTTTACCAAGTTTGGTTTTAACTGCGTGGTTGAAGGGGGGTGTAAACCATATTATATTCCTGTTTCTTGTTTTATTGTTTTTATTAGTTGTTGTAGGTTTGATAAATTTAATTTGTGTATTTTTGTATCCACTGTTTTTTAGTGCTTTATTATAAAATTCTTTATGTTTGTTAAAGATTGTTTCGTTTGAGGAGTTATTGCTTATCCTTTGTTGGATAGATTTAGGGTTGTGCTTAATGATAGTTTTGGGGTGGTTGGAGAGGGGGTGTACGTAGATTGGGTTAGAATTTTCTTTATTGTATGGTTCATATGTTTCCTTAGTTAGATTGAAAGTTACATCTAGGAAGTTTACTATTTTAATATTAGGAGTTATTTCAACCTTGAGGCGTATTCTTTTCATCTCTCTAATGATAATCTTTTTAATATTTTCACACTTTTGTCCATTGGAATTTCTGACTACTAATAGTCCATCATCCCTATATAAGCCAATATCTGCAATATCTATATCTTTAGTTAAGTTGTAGAGGATGTACAGGCCAAGTTATTAGTTGTAATACTTTTTTTTATTTTCGATTTCTCCGCTTTTTACTATACTGCAAGATTACTGAAAGTATAACGTCTACAAATGAGCACAGCCACACAGTAAATACCTAAAAGGAAAAAACAAAACAGCCATAACATCTGGCATAATAAGCCGCCTCATCTTTATGGACAGATTGTAATATTAGGATATGGAAAAGATCCAATTTTTGAAACTGAGCGAAAGCATTATTTCAATCAGAAGGTGACAACACGAGGTTAGAGTAGATCACAAAACACGCCTTTAGGCCAGCATTTCAAAACTTTTTGTTGAGACGATTAATCGGGAATCCGAAAAATCAGAACTTTTTGGGGTATTGGAATCAGAATTTTTTTTGCCTAATTTCTGATTCTTTTAATTCTTTCTTTAAACTTAATTTTCCATTGCTAATACTAATGAAAAATGATAAATATTTATTGTTTTTAAACTAATAAAGCTAAAATCTAAGGATCATAACATCAAAATACGATGTAAATTTATTTTACTTGTGAAAAAAAAAAAAAAAAAAAACGCAATGAAACTTTGTATGAATTTGCTTAGTAACCTTTAAAAGAATGCAGTTGATTTAAAGGTTTCCGAAAAATATTTAAAAATTAGATAAAAGATTTTTGTCAAGAAAAATACTGGCAAACATCATTGATAATTAAATTAAAAGTAAAATATAAAAACTGTTTCATAATTTTTTATACGGTAGGCTTTAGTCTGGTCTCTTGACTACCTCTCCCAGGGTTTGCCGAAGCTAAGAAGTGCGGGAAAAAAACATTTTCAAAGGCTTGGTGTAGATTTTCACAAATCTGTACGAGAACTGATGCCAAAGTGTGTACTTTGGCATCAGTTCTTCTGTGATTTTGAATTTCCATGTCTGAACTAGTTGTAAAACAAAATTCCTAAAGATATAAAAGGTTGATTGAGATGGAGATAGAAGGCAATAAAATCAAATATTAATAAAAATAATTCTTGGTTATTAATATTATCGAAACCTACTGGCAGTTCAGTTATTACATTTTCCTTGTATTGACAAGACACGAGTACGCTCCTATACCCGGTGGACGAAAGCTCCAAACAATTGCGATTAAAGGGATGGTAAGAATCCTAAAAAGATCTCTGTTAGAGTCTCTGATTCCCAGCAAAAACAAAAAGATTTTTTTTAAATTAAAAAAAAAAAAAGCAAGAAATTTGCCAACATAAAAATCTAAGTGTACATATTTTTTTTAACTAATTTAAAAAGAAATTTAAAATGTTTTATGAATTAAAAATTAATTACAAACATGTTTTTTTTTTATTAATTTTTGTTTCATATGTAAACTTATATCTTAATATAATGTAGTCTGAATTGTTTTCTCTGTAGAAGTTAAGTAGATTATTCTTTTACTATATAAGGACTTAACAAATATTATTATTATTATTATGGTATTATTGCAGATTAACACCTTCAGGTATCACCCCCCCTCCCAAAAATGAGATTCTACTTTTTAAGGTGATTACATGTGAACATTCTGATAAACTTGGCGGGAAGAAAAAAAAAATCAATTATTTTAGAATTTACATTGGGTGATCAGCTTCACATGTAAATTTAACGTAAAATTAGCTCCATTTCCGAGCTATTTTAGCGGTTTAGAGCAGTTAACTAAAAAAAAGATTTTGCTCTGGGAGATAAATTCTGTGCATTTTATTTGTGGAGGAATACTTTTTTAAGCGATTACGTGTGGTTTATGACCTTACTAGTCAGACTTAGGGTTAATGGTAAAAGATTTAATAAAGAGTCATAAAAATTTAGAATGAACCAGAAATGAGGATCATTTTACGGCAAATTTATATACGAAACTTATCCCCCACTCTAAGTTCTAAAATAATTGTTTTGGATTTTTTCTACCAAGTTTTTCAGGGTTTTCACACGTAACCGCTTAGAAAAAGTAGAATCTCATTTTGGAGGAGGGGGTAATATTTTTAGGGTGTTCCTATTTACTTATCTCCCCATGAGGGAAGAGTTAGACACAAGGTCGGTTTTTGATGTGGAGAATCCAGCTCTTCAAAAAAGGAGCACTCTGGATTGGAATAAAAATAAAATTGTCTCCGTCTAGAAGGATTTCTAGTTCACTGACCGAGGAAAGAAAAGAGAGTGCAGTATCAGAACAGATACTACACTTTGAATTATTTATTTGCTAAAAAAATATAACATATTTTGACAAATTAGACACAAGGATGTTGTTTGTGTTAACATTTTGTGTACAAAGGATATTCTTGCGAAAAAAACAAATGAAATGAAAGGTTCTGTTATTTAATTGAGAACATGTTTCCTTATTTTAATTAATAAGTAAAATTTGTATTTTGTTAGCTTTATTTTTTCTAGAATTCTCTGTAATTCTTTGTTAAATAATATGTACAATATAGTTAAGTTCGTAAAACAAAAACGTAGACAAATCAAACACGTTTTTCCTAAATTTAAAATTTATTTTCAAACAAATATTTGTAAATTTAGCATTATAATCTTGCTTCTCCTCTCTTTGAAAATAGTTAATTAAATTCATTTATGAAGAAATGTTTGCTTTTTTTTAAATGAAAATAAACATTCATTAAGTAATTATTAATTAATAAAGTTCCTTTTTAATCCAGAAAAAAATATTTTCCATATGGCAAAAAAAATATTCATAAATTGTTTGTCAATAATAAACTTAGTGTCGGATATTCAATTAATGTCCTAAAAGCTAATACAAAAATATCTGGCCAAAAAATTCAGGGTTAAAAAAAAATATCGAGCGGGTCAAATTCTTTGAGGTAGAATCATTTTCTGGCGGCAGATTCGTCGGAAAGACTCTTATAAGATCGCAAAAAATCCATAAAATCTTATATAAAAGGAAATTGATTTATCTACAGATTCACTAATGTGTAATATTCTTTTATAACCAAATAAAACATTTTTTTTTTTTTATATATAAAAAAAATTAACGTTTTTTGTAAATTTTATTCCAGCGAAAAAAACTAAAACAAAACTAACAAACAAATTGTTAGTTGATTTGCTTTTTAACATAACTTTGGTATATTTACATTTTAACCTCATGAATCAGTTGTTTTTTTAGGAAGCAGTTTGCGATAAGAAAAGCTCCGAACATCTGAAAATTTCTATATAAACTACCTGAAATTGAACTCTTCCGCTACGTGGGTCTATATTTGCGCAAGTGATTCCTTTTTATGTTGTGGCTGTGTTCTTTTGGGCGTTTTGTTGTTGGAATTTAGAAAAGAATCAGTAATTGTATCCGAATCAGAGAAAAATATGGAAATCCTCCCATCAATAATGACACCCCCCCCCTCAATCTCCACACACAATTTTGATGTTCTTCTTCTTTCGTGTGAATCAGATGATTCTGGTGTTGGCATTAGTTTCCCCAATGTTTTTCTAGTTAGAAATCTTTCTGGAAAGACATCGGGTACTTACGGGAAGGACCACGAGAAGGTTGCCAACATCCCTAAGTGAAAGTGATACTGTGGAACCGACTGGATTCGAACTTGGAACACCCAGGTCTTCAGTCCGTGTCGATATCCACTTAACCACCGTCAATTTTGATGTCTATACTTTTTGAAACCGCTGCCAGAAAATGTATCTGAACAATATGCATATTTATTTTTTGAAATTATAAATGAAAAAAAAAAATTAATATAAAAGGGAAAAAAAGTCTTCATCGTCAATAACATTTAAGGAACGTAACGACAAATAGTTAATTAATAAAATGTCCTTTTTCGAAACCAATATGCAAATATCAGGAAGTTTTATTTATGTCCTGCTGAGAGCATGTTCAAGGTGTTTCCACAAGTAGTGATGATGGATAATAGCTCATAAAGCTAAGTCAATTCACGATGGGGCTCCGGTGTGACACATCATTGACAGACCAAGGCTGTTGAGGAAGTTGCACGTGGCGGGTCTTATCGCTCAACGAAAATCAGTTGGGAAAAAAATTTTGTCGAGAAGACTGGCATATTTTGATTTCTTGCAGTTATCTGCTGCATGTTCAGAGTTTGTTGCCGATTCTGTCACTGACAAGAGTGCAAAAGCGTTGTTTGCAAAGGGGAAAACCATCCAGCCATCGATGTCTCAGACAATATCATTTGTACACTCTCGAACCTGTGTGCAGGGCAACGGCGAATCGGAGGTAATCGTCATCGAACAGATTAAAAGGAAGAATGTGAAAAGGTTATATAAGTAACTAGAAAAACTAAAATAAAGACAAAATGCCCAATCCAACCACCGCTATATGCCAGCGTATGTATGCAATATACGGCAAACAATAAAACATGTGCAAAGACTTCTACATTGGGAGCACAGTCGGACCACTCCACATACGCATTAAAGAACATCTTAACAGACAAGGTCCCTCTTTCAGAAAACACTTAAATATCAGAATATAAATAAAGACATAACTAAGTATCAAGAGTATTGAAAAAAATATTGGCAACTTTAGCATTAAGGAGGCGATATTTATAGTTAGACTCAACTCATAAATTAATAGATCATCATATTGGTCATAACATGTTTTACATGCTAACATGTGTGGGGTGGCTTTTAGAAATTGACTTCCAAACTAACCTATCTCTGACCAGGTCTTTAACCCTCAAGTCCATCCTTATCACTTCCTTCCATGTTTTCCTTAGCCTTCTCCTGATACTTCAATTGTCCTACATCTATTCTTTCAACGTTCTGCACGCATCTCCTTATACCGTCCAGATTTAATCCTCTGAGGTCATCATATTAAGCCTGTCTTTAGACTAACATTACACATCCATTGTATCATTTCTCTCCATGCAATGCATTTCCTCAACCTTCACTGGCCAGGTTTCACTTCCATACATCACACCGCATACCTGATAGACTTTTCCCTTGGTTAATTATGGTAATGCTCTGCTGGTTAGTAATGGCAGAAGTTCCTTGAGCTTACTCCATCTACTTCTAATTCTTACAATCACACAAGCACTATCTCTTCCCTGTGCTCCAATGGTTCACCAAGGTAACAAAACTGACAACCTTAACCTTCCAAATATACTTTCTTCACATCAGTTTTCATCCATTTCTGTTGTCTTACACGACTTGTACAGAAACTGGTTATTATCTCTCAATGTACTTATAATTCCACTGCACTTTTTTTTGTACTCAATGTACCCCCAAAAATTGAGTTGCACCTGATTCACTTTCCACAAACTGAGCAGGGGAACTTTTCTCTTTGAAGGCTTTCCAACACTACAACCACTGATTATCACTTTGGTCTTGGTAACATTCACTCTCCGACCTTTACTTTCCATAGCATTCCTCCAAGTTACTTAACAAATAGACCTTAATCATCAGTATACAATATCTCACATGGACAACCTGTACAACACTTCTAAAACCCTGATGTACTCCCACTTTAACATTAAAGTTGTCACCAAATGTACTATTAATTCTTACATGATTGAGCATTTCTGTACATAGCTGGAACTTAATTTTTTAAATAACGTAAACACATTCGTTCATATTTGAATAAATTTTATCAGTTTCACACTTATCACGACATTTTGACAATATCTTCAACCAACACACACATAGGGTGTCTCCATTGAAGCAAAAAAACAGATTTGAAATAACATCCAAGAAACTCTGATCATTGAAGAAATGCTTCTAGAAATATTGGTTATTTAAAAGATATAAGAGAGAAGTATATAATAAAGATCTTTTCAATTACAATTTACATCTATATCTAATTAGCAGGATTACCCGGCATTGCACGGGGGGGGGGGGGGGGGGGTCACTACAAACAAAATAGAAGAGGTTAAATTTCTATTAAACATTCTATCTCTCTTTCCCCTCCGTCTTTCCAACCCCCTCTTTTTCCTCCGCCCATAAAGGGTAATTAAAAAAAAGAAAAAAAACAAAAAACCTGGAGGCCTCTAGAGCACTACTAAAACCATCGTTTCAGAGTTTCTTGGCGTCCCTTTGTAGAGAAATAGTCTTAAGAGAACGTTAAGAAACGATAAATAAAATCCGGAGTTAGCGTCAAATAATTTTTAACTGAGTTAGCATTTTTATTTCCAAATTAGTTTATAGGATTGAAAATGCCTGAAAATTTGACGAAACCTGGCCCAGTTAACCCTCAAAGAATGAATAGTTTTTAGATATTATTCATCCATCAGCAACACTGATCAAGAATATACCAACTTTGTGGCTATGATGTGTAGTTTTTTGGGTTTTTATTTAAAAACTTTTAGCTGGACATACACACAGACAACTGCCTTTTATATAATAGATGACGAATCAACGGATTGTGGCAGCCTCTAACAGATATTCTTTAAAAAATTTATTTTGTTAAAATTTCAAAAAACTTGAGAGCAAAGACATACATGTTTTAATGAGGATCTACAATTAGGTACAGCTAAAATGCTATTCTATTTTTAGTTCAATTAAACAAGTAGTATGAAAGGAAAATAACACGGTTTGTACTTTCATTTTAAGCGATTACTTTACCCATTTCTGTTTCAGATTTATAGCTCATGGTGTAAGAATGGATCATTCTTACCTTAATTAGAGGATTATGGTGTGGCAACACTAAGAACATTGCTTTGTCGACCCCACTTGGGGTTGGGAACCTCTGCGTTTAGACAAACAGAAGAATAAAAACTAATTTTCTTCTAAAAGGAAACAATGTCAAATATCAAGTTGTGTTCTCCAAAAGATTAAATAAAATAAATTAAAAAAATTTTTTAAATAAAAATAAAAAAGTCAAAAATTGGTGGAATTATGAATTTATTTTTAATGTTTAAAAAGTGGGTGTGAACGAGGGGAGGGGGCTCTAGAAGAAAAACAAAATCAAATAAGAATTTTGGAAATGGAGGGGGAGGGATAGAAAGAAGAGGCCGGAAGAGAATTAAATTTTAATGTCTGGCCAACCATTTTTTAAAAAGGAAAGATAAAATGAACAAAATGATGTGAGATGTCTGGTACAGCCGTGGAATACGGCCAACATGTGAGCCTTTCCATCTACGTGTATGTGTACGGAATAGAGAGAACAACTTTTCAGTTGTTTTGATGAAGAAAGGGGCCCAGAGATAAGGGGAGGGGGGGCGTCTCTTTATTTTTTTTAAAATGTCTTTAGACGATGTTGAAAAAGGGGCCACATTAATTGTAGCCTCGATAAGAACCCCCCCAGCAACCACCGCTGCCACCACCACCATAGTTACCTAAAAGACAAAACAAAAATTGAATTAACAAAACACAGGAGAAAAAAAAAAAAAAAAAAAAAAAAAAGGAAAGACAGGTTTTAATGTGGATTGAACACTGAAAAAGACAAATTGTTTGTCAATTTTAGAAATTGAAAAGTTCATTCTCTCTCAAATCAAAAATAATCAAACCATGACAGACGGACAGATTGTTTTTTTTTACAATTTTGTTACCCTTACAGATCTTCATGATACAAATTGAATAGCACTTATTTCTGCAACTTTCAATCACAAAGCTCCAGAGATTGACCCTTTGACAAAAATGTGAATTTTCAAGACAGCAACAAAATTTTAAAATCAATATCTCACTTTTGTTGCACCCACAATACTCATATACCACAAGCTGCTCAGGAATAAATGAAGACCCATGTGTACTCCGAGCCCTGAATCCAAGATTGCCATTATTTTTTTGTTTCTATAATCTGCATCAATTATATAAAGTCATGAATAAAATAAAACATTGTCTTAACAGTTTATGGATATTGGGTGCAAACGACCCCCCCCCCACGATATTGTAAAAATATCCAAATACAAAAGTAATACAACCATTGGATTCCTCAGAAGATTTTATCCAAGAAAAGTGTTTGATCTTCGCATAGGGCTCGGTTTTTCAATCGCATCTCACAAGGAATACAGAGAACATAAATATAGTATAGATTTGAAAGTACAAGGACAGATCTAAAACTAGATATAGGTACTTTTGTGTCCGACATTTGTACATTCTTCAAAATTGTTATATATATATACACACACACACACACACATATATATACAGGGTGTCTCAAAAAAATGTACTCACTCTTAGAATGACGAGAAAACCTTTATTTACCTTGGTGCGCGTTATCAGCTTTGTTTGAACAATAATGGTCATCAGTTTGAACATTTGCGAACATGATTCTTCAATTACATCTGTCTCATGTATTCGATGCTATTTCATTTCACTATGTTCATAAATAAAAGTTTTCTCGTCATTCTACGAGTGAGTACATTTTTTTGAGACACCCTGTATATATATATATATATATATATATATATATATGTAGGTAACAATAAATATTTATTTTTAAATAGTTATCGCCCCCTTAAATACAAGGATAGGGCCTCTAGGAGAATTTGAAAATAAGCAGTCACACTAGGCGTAAAGCGATGTTCCGGCCTCTGCTGTTGAACTCTATCTGACTTAGCTTAATGTATATGTCCACCGATTTGACATTTATAGAGTTTAAATTCTCTTTTCCATGTTAATTGATGGTGGCCTAGAAGTAGAATATCACGCTGCAGAGTAAAAGGTGACTTTGCAATAATTAGCATCTACTAGACTGAAGATTGCATAAGCATGAAACACTGGTGTCTGTATATAATAATAAATACTTATTTAAAAAATAAAAAAATAATATATATATATATATATATATATATATATTTATTTTATACGTACATAAAAGTAATTCATGGACATGTGTTTCTGGCTCACAGCCGTCATCAGCATGGCTAACTTAGAGATCGAACCTTCGATATTGATGTCTGTAGTCCAGCGTTCTACCACTGGACCAAGACGCTCCGTCTAGAAATATGTACGATTTTTATCACCTAAATATTTAATGTAATTATTTTTATTGGTGATTGTAGCGTTTGTTGTTATTTTGCTTACTATTATTAATAGTAAGCAAAATAACAACGAATGCTACAATCACCAATAAAAATAATTACATAAAAATACAATATATATAATAAATAAATAAAAGAAATACATTGATAGAAAGAAAGTAAAAGACCCATTGCAGGATGGATAAAATTAATTCTTTAAACAGGACCGTTTTGCACTACTTTTATGTCCCTTACGAATATTAAAATCAAGATATGATACTAAATCTTAGGTCTTCTAGACCTAAATGTATAAAATTTTAGATTTAAGCTCAAGAGGTTTTAAGAAATTGAAATTCAGAGAATCTTACTCAATTGGTGTCTAATTATTATGAATCAAATTTAATGCAAATCTGAAATATTTGAATTTTTCAAATGGGAGGTTGTGCTTGTTATTCCCTAAAAACAATACTCTAAAGGAACTGAAATTTAGGAATATTTATTAATTCATGTCTAATACCTATTGTTAAAATTTCACACAAATCAGGTAAATTTTCATGAAAGCTTCCACCTCTTTGCACAAAGCTAAATTAAACAAAATATATCCCACACTACTCAGCGAGAGAGATAGAGATAGATAGAAATAAAGATTTTAATGAAAGAGTAGAAATTCCGTTTGGACTAGAGGCCGCAGCATTTTAAAATATTCTTCTCATCAGAAGGTGAAACCAGTTTTGTAAAGATAAAAACTTTTGCTTCAATTATTTTTTGAAAATTATATACATTACTTGAGTTATTCTTGTGAAAAAAAAGCCAAAATCCTTCCTCAAAGAAAATATAACAATTATATCGAAAGTCTGATAAAAATTGAAAGCTTATATTTCCAAGGAAAAGAAAATACAGTAAACTCATACAACAAAGAAAATGTTATACTTCTATTAGGCATCCATTAGTCAGTGGAAAAATTGGGGAAGATTTGAGTATTTATCCCGTGTGAATAGTAAACAGATGTCCAAGTGTCCAAAAAATAAAGTAAAGAATAAACGGTAAATGAGTGAAAAAAAATCAGAATGCAAATATGTATACATCTGTCAGCTCAAACATCTTCCTTATCTGTATAAATGGTATAATGAGTTATATTTTTTCTTTGAAAAATCTAGATTTAAAAGGACACTTCTGGATTTATCCTCTACTTTGTCGCATTATAAGAAAATATGAGAATAACTTAACTCTCTAACAATATATTTGCTTATTTTCACTCTGATTTAACTACAATAATGCTCTACTCCCAATATTGAGCATAATTTTATCGTATTAGGAACTTATGATACCATCGGAAATATATTTATAAAAAATTGAAATAAGAGTTTATATTGTAAATTTCCTTTTTAAACATCTTTTTAAGAATATTAAAAGCATTTTTAGATGCGATATTTATTAATAAAAATAAAATCAGAAAAGATTTTTTTTTTTTCATTTTTACTTTGATCTTTTGACTATTTTGCTTTCGATACCTAGTTTCATCAGAGTATGAGATTGTAACAATTCTGTATGTTTGTAGTAGTCCGTAAGAATGGAAAATAGACGTGGTGTTATTAACGGTTCACTCACTTTTTAAATAAGGTGACGCACATGTACGCGATATTTGTATTAAAATAGGAGAGTTCATTTTTGTTTTTAAGCATCTTTTTAAGAATTTAATAATAAATGAGGCTAAAAGCCTATGAAAATAAAATCAGAACAGATTAGTCAAAAGATCAAAATAAAAAAATAAAAACTGTTCTGATTTTATTTTTATTAATAAATATCGCATTTAAACATGCTTTTAAGGCTTTTAGCCTCATTTATTATTTATAAAATATTTTATAATACTGGTATATATATATATATATATATATATATACACAGGGTGGGCCAAAATAAGGGTCTTATCTTTAAATTTGAATAACTTGAATTTGAATAACTTCCACAAAATAAAAGTTAAACTCACCAAACTTTATGTGTGTGTAGACTGACCCTTCCGAGATTTTTTGAAATAAACAAAACAAATTTTAGCCGAAAAACACTTCTTAAAAGTTACAAAAACTAAAGTATTGTTTTTTACACTGTTTTGAGTTTTTTAAGCAAAAATAATGTTTTCTAAATGAGGGTACGTTCCTTAGGGCTAATACGGCCCATGCTTGCTTCGGAAGGGGTCCTTTACTTATTCTAAAAAAAAAAAAAAAAAAAAAAAAAAAAAAAAAAAAAAAAATCAATAAATAAAAAAGTTATGAATTTTTAAAAATAGGACCCTTATTTTTGCCCACCCTGTATAAATATAGATTGTAAAATGAACACTTCCTTTACAGACAGTGTAACTCAAATCCCTAATTTCTACGTTAAGGTAGCAGAAACAAATTCTAAAAGGCATTTCAGTTCGCTTTTATAACAACGGTAAAATAGCAAAGTAGTACACCCCCACCCCACATAAAAATAAAATAATTTTCATTTGATAACTCTGCACTAAATATGCTAATAGACAATCTGCAGTTTTGTTTATAGGCAGAGGGGAGGGAGGTGCAGCCTCTATTCCCAAGTTCTAGACAGGACAACAAATTGATTGAAGGCCTTAAAATCAGTCAAATAACAAATAAAGGGGGATATTTTGTGTTCAGTATTTGTTCAGTGAGCATTTTATGTATAATGGGAGCAAGGATAGACAACAAAGGAATTACGGAAAAGCATTTCGACAGAGTCTGAAAAATAAGTCAACTGGTGTCTTGAGAGAAAGAAACCAAAATCTGAACATGACGAGTGCAGATGGAAATTGCCTTCTCAAAAAGATCGCAAAACTTGACCATCAAAAAATCAGGGTTTTGCTGGGAGTGGGGCTAATGGTAGGTAAAGGGGTACAAACAAATATTTATCAATTGTTAACCTTATTTTCTCTCTCTCTCTCTCTCTCTCTCTCTCTCTCTCTCTCTCTCTCTCTCTCTCTCTCTCTCTCTCTCTCTCTCTCTCTCTCTCTCTCTCTCTCTCTCTCTCTCTCTCTCTCTCTCTCTCTCTCTCTCTCTCTCTCTCTCTCTCTCTCTCTCTCTCTCTCTCTCTCTCTCTCTATATATATATATATATATATATATATATATATATATATATATATATATATATATATATATATATATATATATAAGTAAAGAACCCACCCAGCTCGATGTCCACCCGAAAGGAGACGAATGACGATTTGTGCTGACTTTTTTGCACAGTATTTTCAAGAGGTGATTTGTTGAAACTAGATTTTTTTTTTTTTTTTTTTTTTTGTGCTCTAAGCAGACACTACAGATATTACTGTAGCTAAATGTGGAAAAAATAGGGGACGGAGAGTGGCGGATCAGGGGGTATCTGCGTGGGGGAGGTGAAGTTGATGATGACCTTGACTAGTCATTGGCCACAAGCACAAGATTACATCAATGACTACAGCAACAGCTACTAATATTACTGTTACTACTACTGGTAAGAAGAACAACAGGAAAGAGGACAAGGCAGAGTATTGCAATCTCCATAACTGTCATCCCCATCCTCACATCCATCAAGACATGGCGAAATTTAAAATAGAAAGCAAAATGAGGCACATGTCGTCATCCATCAGTGATTTTACAGCTCATAGACAGGAGTTGTAAGCAGCGAAGGAGGGAGATAGAGACTCACAAAGCGTCTTATTGCTGGAAGGAGGAAAAATAGTGGCAGTAATCAAGGGAACGAAGCCAAAAAAAAAACCAAAAAAACCCAGTGTTACAGGGAGAGGATTGCTTCCCAAGTACATCACTCGTCTGTGCAGTTGTGCCCAAATAGTAGCCGTAACAGTAGAGTTAGACAGCGATGTATAAAGGGGGAAGTGGAGCAGGAATAGTTTCAACATGGGAATCAACACTCCAATCAAGTCAAACACGTAAGAGCATACCCGATGAATTATAGTCAGAACGACGTTGAACTTTCTTATTCCCATATCTGCCGCTCTGCTGATCAACAGGTCGTTTTCGAGATGCATAGTTATCACCCGAGTATCTGGAAGATGACGAGATCTCCGTAGGGTGGTAATCATATTTACCGTAATTCATGTTGTCGTTGTTGAACCCTCGGTTTCTGCCGCCTCCAGACTGATAGCCTCCACCGTAGTTACCTCCTTGGTCCATGCCTTGACCCCACGACTGATTACCATACTGGCCATCACCTTGGCCGGACATCTGGTTCGGATTCAACAACTGTTGACTGAGATAGCGAAGGAAAAAAATGGAAAATATATAAAATGATTCACATTTATGAACAGACAATATCAGAACACAAAAACATTCGAAAATATAGCAGACATTAAGACATTTTTTTTTTTCAAATCTTCAGATGATTTGCCAACAAACAATAGTTGCTGCTACTAACAAAATAAAATACATCAACGATAAAAATTAAAAAAAATTTTTTTTACGGGTGGAATATACCTACCCAAGCAAACTGGTCAATCCCTTGAGTAATTCGCTTGTCTGAGAAAGAGCCTGTGTAACGTTCTGGCCACCTTGGTTCCTGCAAGGAAACAAATCAAAATTTAATTATTGAAAGGCAAGGACAAAAGATATCTGATAGGAAAGGAGAGAAAGTAAAATAAAATACTTACCACTGGCCACCAGTACCATCCATTAATTGGCGCCTACCACCACCATCCATTCGACCTCTTGGTGAAAACTGTGATGGCTGAGATAAATTTGAAAAAAAATAAAACAAAACATTTGTAAGTTAATTTCCCAATCAAGGAAAAAAAAAAAAAAAAATGTATCTTTGTTGTGCTTTTTGAAATAATCCTAGGTAATTTTGTTATATATTAGTTTAAATAATGGCTATTTTCCCTTTGGTGGTACTTTTAATCTTTCAAGGACATGCCGTCTGGCAGACCAGATCACTCAAACATGAGAACGGATGAAGAATGACGTCATCAAGGAAGGTAGAAGAGATTTCAATCAAATCAGAGAAATTCACAACTGGGAACAACGTCTACAACACATGAATATGGGTTCTTAAACCATAACAAGTAAGGGCCTCTCGTTCTCTCCGACATTGTGTCTGCTGTATGTAAAATTCCAAATAAACAACCAACTGTTGAGTGATGCATCACATTAGAGTTGGTGTTATTCATTTCAAAGTACAGTTGAAAGCCAGAAAGAGCTGACTTCAAATAATTTTGATTGTTCAGCTTCTGAAGCAGTTCAACCCCACCCATCACCTTAGCCTATCAGTACAACCGGACATCACAACCACAATGAAGACATACAATAATCAATAACAGCTACAACCATCAGTTAACAATAAATACAATTCTAATTTTATTATGATAAAACAATGTAAAAGCAAAGAGATGGAGTGAATGAGAATTCAAAATTCAATGTATATATACACTAAGGCATTCCATGTTCATACATACATTATCACCTTTCACACAAATTTAAAAATGAGATCATCTAATCAGTAAGATGTGATTAATCTGATGTTGCTAAGATAAAAATTCTGACTTTATCAATTTTGAATTTTTTTAAATTCTGACTTTATCAATTTTGAAATGAATTGTTCCCAAATCAAATTATGTAGTTTCAGCGATTAAAACAGTACAAATTCTAAATAAATACATTTCAAAAAGTGACATTTGTTACATTGAATTGGACAATATTTAGCTGACAATTCGTTTTACGGAAGTCATTTTTTTTTTTTTTCTCTTAATATTGCTTTTGAAATAATGTCTGTCAAGGGTCAATACTATTAAAAGTAAATTATACAGATTGACATAGAAGGCACTGTGGAATTTACATGGGGTATATCTAGTTCTTAGTAAATTTATTAAGAAAAAATAGGGAATAATAAAGAGAAGGGGGGGGGAATAAATTGTGATTTTGATACTATCAGAACATCACAATAAATGAAACAAGAAAAGGTGAAAAGTCAAAGTATATTTGTGGTCTAGTGGGTGCCTTTATCAGTCCGCAACTTCATATTTCAATTTCTTTTCGCCCCGTTTGTGATGACCATTATTAATCATCTAATGCTGAAATAATTCTTGCCAGTTCAAAATGGGTGCAGTTGGAGATTAAGCAACTCTTGCTTCACTATAGACTCGCCTGCACGTAACAGTTACAGAAGGTTTTGTTTGTTGGTGTTTAACGACCTTTCAACCATTATAAGGTCATCTCAGGTCAAACTTTTTTCCTTTTTTTTTCCTTGTGAGATTCAGACAGTTTTTGCAATGTTTCTTTGAGGAGTTGTTTTTTTGTTTATAGCGTGTAGGATTTGATTATTCTTAATGTATGATCGTTTTGTTTGATTTTCAGGTTTTGGTATGTTTTTTTTTGGGGGGGGGGTATTATTTGGGTCATTCTTTTGAAGAGAATTTTTCAAATTGTCTTCTTGGTGACAAGATAATTAACTTTCCTATTCAAGTTAATTGGTATTTTCTTGGCTGATATTATTTTGTTAATACTGGATTTTCTAATTTTGTTTAAATATTTTTGTACAAGTTGGTTTCTTTAAGAAACCCTACGATTTGAAACTGAGCTATATTTTCAAATAATGTTTTTTATATTTGTTGCTTTGTAATATTTGCTGCATATATGTGCATATTTTTGGCATTTGATTAATATGTGTTTTGTTGTTTGTCCTTCATTGCAATGGTTAGACAGAGGCTCATCTTCTCCAAGTAGGTGTATGTGGGTCACAGTTTGATTGCAGAATATTTGTGTTCTTATGGTTAGCCATGTTTTGAATTCTTTGTAGGTGTTGTTTTAGAGTAAGATTTCTTTTTTCTTTTAATTTTACTGGTCCCAATCATTTCTTGTATTAGTGTTCTCATCTCGGTTATTTCAGTTTTGTTGTATATTTGTTGTATATTTGGTGTATTTGGTATGTCTCTTTTGGTTATTTCTGCGTATTTTGTGGTTTCAATTATTTTCCTTGCTTCCGGGAAAGGGATGTTTTTAGTATATTTCAACCTAGATATATCTTTCCTTTTTCCAGACTTCTTATTTATCCACACATGCCATTTTTACGTGTGCCATTTTTACCAGTGTTATTTTACCTAAATTCGTTATGATCTATAGATTTTAATTTTACTGATAGTTTAAAATAAATATTTATCATTAGTACCAGCAACAGAAAATTAAGTTTTAAAAAAATTTTTAAAGAATCGTTTTTGGAAGTTAGGCTAAAATTTTTCTGATTTTAATACTGACCCCCCCCCCCCCACCTCCCTCCGATTAATCGTCCCAACACTACCCCAAATTTTATCTAAGTGCTAATCAGCCAACTCTCGTCACCTTGTTTGATATAACGCTTGAAGTATCTTTTTCAATGTTACAAAAAAAAAACTACCTTGTTTGATACTGCCTCAAGAGAAATCTTTCCAATAAACTTACGACAAAGATCACAAACTAATTTTATTTCGGAAATGCTGGATAAGAAATAAAGAAACTGTTCTTTGACAAGAATCTGACTATATTACATTAGTTCAAATAATATTTTCATCTTAACATAAGGAAATATAAAAAATATAAAAATATAAGAATAAAAAAATATTGTTTACATTAGAAGTCTTCTTACATTTTTGTTTCATTTCATTAAATTCCCCCAAATGGTAGACAATCAGTTTTATTGATAAGATAAGAGAAGACGTCCTAAAGAATATAAACACAAACCTTTCTTCCTTGTATACGTCTATCAGGTGACCACCTCTGTTTACGTTGGGGCATTTGCTGTAACGGTTGCGGCCGTTTTCCTAATGGAGAAGAAAACCAAATGAAAAATCAGATATATATATATTTTTTTTTTTAATATATATATATATATATATATTTTTTTTAATATATATATATTTTTTTTTTAATATATATATTTTTTTTGTTTCAAATTTTATCTATTCTCTATGTTTTTAGACTTCCAATCACCTCCCTCTACTCCTTCCTCATGCGTCTAACTCACCCCAACTACTTACCTCCTATTCTTGCCTTGCAGCTCCACCTTCTCTCCTCATGTACTCAACCCACTACATACATCTATCCCCCCCTCCCCTTTTACAACCTCTTCCCTCCTTTGATTATCTTTCATGCTTCTCTATAAAATGTTGAATTCTGTTGAATAAAACTCATTTTTACCAAATGAATAAGGTCTAATGAATCGACAGAAATATCTTCGTTCAGCTTTAATGATGTGTTTTTGTCCTTATTTCTACTCGTCTGCATTTTGTCTGGAATTCTTTTTCGATATTTATTTCCTCATATATAATTTATTATGATTTCATATATACACATATATTATAGGGTGATATACATTGTGTATAGATTTTCAGTTTTTACTTCAACAGTGCTTAATATTTGAGTAGAGCTTAGTAGTAAAGCATGAAAATATATCTATGGCAATTAAGCTACACAGACGTCTGCGTTTCATCCCCACAGGGAATCGTCAGGCTAAGTGCCTTATGAAAATGTTTTCATATCTTACTATATACACAGATTGTGTGTATATATATATATATATATATATATATATATATATACATACACACACACACACACACCTCTATATAAAGTTAGGTATAAAATTAGCTTAGGAGTGAATCCTATGCACAAATATATAAACATATACATGTTTATATATTTGTATGTGTAGGATTCACTCCTAAACTAATGAACCGATCATTATGAATTTTGGAAAACAGCTGCTAGGTGTAAAGAGTGGATAATGTGGGCTATATTTAGATTAACTTAATTTTAGGCAAGGGGGGGGGGGAGAAGATAGAAGTCATTCATGAAAATTTAGATACTTCCGATTTTTGTGAAATTTTAATAATAGGTATCAGACATCAATTAGTAAATATTACCCAAATTTCAGTTTCTTTGGAGTATTTGAAAGTGTTTTTGGAGGACATAATATGGGTACAACCTCCAATTTGAAAATTCAAATATTTCAGATTTGCATTAAATTAGATCCATAGTAATAAGACACCAATGAAGCAAGATTCTCGGAATTTACATTTCTTAAAACCCATTAAGCCTTAAATTTCTAGAATCAAAATCATGTAATGGATTTTTGATCAAAATTAGAATAAGGATTCTAGACATAAGGTTTAGTAGCATCATATCTAGATTTTAATCTTCGTAAGAGGACAAAAGTGGTGAAAAACTGTTTGGGGGAATTAATTTTACCCATCCTGGGACAGGTTCTCTAGTTCATATATATACATATATATATATATATATATGTATATATATATAAAATATAATAACACAAAATTACATAATTGTCGATGCAATAATTTATTTCAACCTTGCGGTTTTATTCAAGCATCCAAACCAGACAATTACATTTTTGATACTGAAAGAAAATTGAATTAAACTTCGACAATTCAAACCCAATAGTGGTAGTAGCAACCAACCTGATACATCTTTATAGAGAGAGGAGGAATTTAAAACTTATATTTAGCTATGGCGATCGACAATTATTGCTTGAATAAAACCGCAAGGTTGAAATAAATTATTGCATCGACAATTATGTAATTTCGTGTTACTATATTTTATGTTATTCTTGCTCTGTTTACCACATTGAGCTCTCATACCCGGATTTCCTCCTGGAATTATTCCATTATAACACAAATATATATATATATATATATGGGGGGGGGGGGTAACACTTATATATATTTGAATGTTCTGGTAGTGTATTGATTACTATAACACATAAATAAACATTGATTTTTCTCTCAGAACATAAAATTATTTGCTCCATTATAAACATCTGTGAATGCGAAACCTTTTGGGAATTCCACTTGTGAATGGAATTTGTGCATTTGTCTTACAATCCTCCCCCCCCCCCCACATGATGATTAAAGACTTAGTCGGAAGTTTGAGAGAAAGTCTCGGGCAACATGACAATGGGGAGTTCTTGCATTTACTTTGCACCGACTTGGGAACAAATCAAATCATGTTTTAAAAAAAAAAAAGTTGTTTTAATTTAAAATTACACACAAAACCAAAGTAGGAGGAAGACTAACCTCTCATATCTGATGAATTTAGACCTCTGCCGCCGCGTTGATCTTGTTTCCCCTTCTTATTCACCTGTTGGTTGCGTCGATTCTGCTGATTGGAAAAACGACCCTTCTTGTTTTGCTGATTATTTTGATGCTTCTTGTATTTTTTGTCATCTAAAAGGAAAAAGATGTTTATTAAACAGGGACGCCATCGTCGTCATTTTGGGGGGAGGGGGGGGACGATTCAAGAATTTTAGATCAAATTGAGACTTACCATCATCTTTGGAACTGTGAGAAATCAAATCAATGCTTAAGAGATTGTCCTTAAGTTTAAGTTCCTTGTTGTCTGAAATCGTACTTTCAGCTTCTTGCAAAGAATGGCATTCCACAATCGCGTACCTAAACAGGCAAAACAAATAGACATAACAATATTACTCAATTGGAAACCATAGACATTGAAAATAAAACTGAACTCTTTTTCGGGGAAATGACAATATTAAATCTAAATGACTTCCATCAAAAATTATGGAAATTAAAGATTATTTTTATACACTTTTCAAAACGTCTTTAGCAGAAAATGGAATTGCATTTTTTTTTCTCTATTTTTATATGGAAGTCAATGAATACAATATTAACAGATCCAGTAGACATCAAAGATTTCCCTAATATAAGTCATGCTCCAGTGATCCCTTATTTTTTATGATTTTGTAATTAAAGATAAAAAATGATAATTACTGAAACCGATCAGATGCTACAATGGGACAAACGAGATTCAACAGAAAATGTGTTTAAGAGGGGAACCATCTTGTTACAAAGGGGCCACACGTCACTAATATGGAAAACAAAAGGGTCTCTCAAAACGGAATAAGCAAAGGAATGTTGTCCATTGTAACATCCAACAGTCAATAAAAACAAATGTAAAATGTTTATTCAAAATCTTTTAAATTTAAGAAAGTCAAAGATTTGGTGCAATTATTTCTTTAATTGAAATGGAAAACAAACTTTAAGTGCAACAGAGACTAGTTAATGAAAACTTGACTAAGCTGGTCATTCAATAATAGTCTAAGTAATAAAAATTATGAAAATTCTAGTACTATTAGATACTTATATACATATGTATATAATAGAGTGAGTTGCCAGCTGCCCTGTCGCTGCATCCAGTGTGTGAAGGATAAAAGAGCAACAACTGGCTAGTTAAAAAGGTGCTAAGAAAGGAACTACATTAAAATAGGGCTAAAGATTTAAGTACAGGCAGCCGAAAGAGTTAGACAATTAAAAATAAGGCGCCTAGCTGTTGCTGCAGTCGCAAGAACCGTGCAACAGAAAGACGTTGACAACAGGAAGGAAAAAAAAAAAAAAAACTGAGCGTCGATGCAGGTTTGAAACTGCACCAACTAAATTTAAAAATGCGCAAGGCTGACAAATTACCCCTGATTCTGATCTTCCTCATTAAGTGGGATCACCACATTCCGGGCTTGCGGGAATAACGCCTGAACCTCCTTCACCGTGACTCCTTGTGGAATGTTGTTCACATAGAGGGAATAGTCTTTCTTGTTCCCTGAAAATGTCAGGTCGCCCCCAAAAAAACCATGGGGGGAAGAAGAATCGGTGTTGTAGTTAAGAATGGCGATGAGAAGAAGGAGGAGGATGACGATGATGCATACAAACAGGTGGAAAGCACATGGCTGTGTATCACACCTGCTTACAATCTAACATGGTCATTTACTTAACAAGACTGTACAAAAGACAGTGAAGGCACGGGGTGCCCACAAAAGAGGATTAAGCAATTTTTATTATTATCATCATCACTACTGGCCACCGTCCACCGAAGGTACGCTCAAGACGGAGACACCAACAATGGAGGCGCCAGCGACAAGTGCCAAAAACTGGAATTGGTTGACCAAGACGTGGAAATGAACCTTCTCTTGCCAATGACCATAAGTGGTTGTTGTGATTTTCAATCAACTATTATACCTACCATTCCCAACACAGCTGCATATTATTTGTTTGGTTGCTGATCTTTTTAAAAGGCTTCAGCCATTGTACACCCTGACCCTCTTTAAGTGCCTTTAATAGTCAATTTTCTGAAAGACTTTGAACTGAACCCTTTAATCAACTGTGGTAAACTGCTTTTATATAACTTGTCCACTATATTGTAGATAGCGGACAATCTCTTTTACACTGAGAATTGAAGTTGAGCTATTTTTTGGTTTATGATATACAGATGTCTTGAATCCTCGCTCTCTGCAAGTTAATAACACATCCAAGAAGGTCAGCTGGTTGTTTTATCATTGTAAACTGTATTGAATGTTTTATCGAGTTCACATGGTCCAGTAGTATTTTGACATCTCCCTGGTGTGCACAGAGTATTAAGATGTTATCTACATATCATAGCCACATAGTAAGCTTTAGTAGTGTTGGTTGATCAGAATGCATATATCATTTGAAAGTATTCATTCTCAGTGGTCATCCAAACATCTACAAGCAAGAAATACAACCTCTCCATCCCTCCCAGCAACAACTATCTCGCAAATATAATAGAGTTGAAAAAAATAGAAATATCGAGGATAATAGAAAAGGCTGCCATGTGTTAAAGGCATGTCGGAAAAAAATAAGAAATATCTGTAGCTCGTCTGACATGAGTATTTTATTCAGAAGTAGTTGAACTTTTCCAAGTCAGGCCTTCCATGGAAGAGAACATGACTTAGGACTATGTGTATTTCATCCCATGCAGTTGATGCAGGGAATATAAAGATATTAAAATCATGTATGGAGAGAAAAAAAAAGGGAGGTCAACAACCCCTGAACAATGAGATTAAAATAATGGAGAGAAACAGAAGATTAGGATACTCTAAGAATCGGCACGTTCGCAAAGTTACTGTGACCACTTCGGTAGATCAAGAATATAGAAATGAACACAATATAGAAAACAATTCAAAAAGGGAGATAATCCCAGAATTAGAAATACTAATGGAAATAACTTATTGGTTATAATAAAAGTGTAGACCCTGCAATATGAGTGTCGGACGGGGTGCAAGTAAATAATCATATTAGACATTAAGTTGCAGAACATTACCACTGTCGACCAACAGAAGACCCTATCCATGTGTACGAAGTGTGATGATGTATGGAAATGAAACCTAACCAGTGAGGAGACATGTGTTGCATGAAGAGAAATTATATGAGAATATGATGTGTAATGTAAGTTTTAAAGATAGGCTTAGATCCGATGATCTCAGAAGAAGTATAAATCTCGACACTAAGGAGATGTGTGCAGAATAAGAGACTTTGTTGGTTTGGCCATGTTGAAAGAATGGAGAGTTATTAGGTTAATAGATGTAGAACAGTTGAGGTAGCAGGTTAGCTTACAAGGGGAAGGCCAAAGAAAACATAAGTGATGAGAATGAACTTGAGAGAAAAGGATAGATAAAAACCTGGCCAGAGATAGGTTAGTTTGGAAGTCAATTTCTAAAAGCCGTCTAACACATGCCAGCGGGTAAAACGGACGTTAAACCGAATATGATGATATTAGGTTTAGCAAACCACCCAAAATCATCTTCGACTCTTCTACTGGACACATGTCCATGTGAATAAAACTGTTGATTAAGAGATATTTGAGAGTGAATTTTACATAAAAATGGACAGTTCAAGCCTACATGAAGACATAAGACCGGGATTCCTCCTCACCAATCGATCCGATAGTTACTTTGATGATGTCGGGCTGAGGTATGGTCCTGTCTAGTCTCAGTAGGTCCAACCTCCCAAACTTTACCATCTCTTTTAGAAGATAGTATAGGTAGTGTAGAGTCCGGAACATCATGCGATAAAAAAATTATGTATAGGCAACAAATATTGTTTCCTGTTGTTGTTAAATATTAGTAAATTTGGAACAATTTAGAGTTCAAATTTAATTGGTTTTACGAATGTAAGCTTAAGAACACGCTTGAAATGTGTAAATTTCTTCTCCAACTTCAGTTTCTTCGATTATTAGCGATTATTTATACATTTCAAGGGTGTTCTTAAGCTTCATGCATAAAATACATTAGATTTTAACTCTAAATTGTTCCAAGTTTACTAATATTTAACAGGAAACAATATTTATCGCCTATAGACAATTTTTTTTTATCACATTATATTCAGGACTCTATACTACCTTTTAACTGGGGTTAGTTTATTGCTAATCGCCTGAGGCAGGGAATGAAGATGAGGCTGCTCAGGCACTTTTTGTCGGTCAGAGTGCGCTAATCCTAGTGCACTAGCTTTTCCACTTAACACCTGACCTTGTGTCTAACATCCTGGAGAGGTAAATAAAATAGGAGTAGTATACCCTCGTGGATTAAAAAAAAAAAAAAAAAAAAATTTCAGTTCAAAATTCCCCTAAAGTTGCAATGACAAAAGGCACTCAAAGAAGGTCGGAGTTGAGTGTAGAACAGGCAAAACACTGAAAAAATTACAACAACCAAGATGAGGAGAATAGTCTGAAACATGTAAATGACAATTTCTCATCTGTTGGGGGGAGGGGTGCAAGTAACAAACTAATCGATGTTCACTCATGTTTTTTGTCTTTGTGATTCAAAGCTTTTGCAGGATTGGTAAACTGCACACTTTGCACACAAAAGAACCAAAAATGCATTCTTAGTCAACAATTCTTTGAAGGAAAAAAAAAAAAGGTTTCCTTTTTACAAATTATTTTCAGAGAAATCACGTCAAAAGCAAGAGAAGGCGTCGTTGGCCATTCCAATCTTTGACTGTACATGTGTAAAAAAGAAAGAAAAAAATCAAAGACAAAAAGACAAAAAAAGGCCTCAAGTCAAACTCCCATGGAAGATATACATTTGAGGATAACACTAGAGAATTGTTCACTTGGCAGTTTCAGCCCCACAAAAACATGGCGTACTTGCCTTCTGGCAACATGAATTTGAAGAGGGAAAGAAAACTATACTTTTTTTCTATTCATAACAAACAGTAATTGTACCTAACAATAAAGCAAGTGGACAATAGCCACAAGCGATTTTTATTGCAACTTATTTTTAATTACTATTATTGTCCCAGTAGACTTGATATATCTAGGTTTGTGAACGGTATAAACAAATCTTGAAATAATTTAGCGATGACTGAAGTTTACGAGTTAAAAAAAATAAATTTAAAAAAATAAATAAATTAAAAAAATTATTGGTAAATTTGCATTTTAAACCTACACAGGATGATATTACATTATACTCCATCAAGATGAAGGAAACTTATTTGCATCTAACTTCCTCAAATAAAGTGGTTTTAAGCATTTCAAATCTAATACAGGAGTTTGAAAATAAAAGTTTTGCTTACCAAAATTTGTAAGACTCTAGCAAAAAGAAATATTGTTGGATGTCATAACAATTTGAATGAGATATTTAGAGATAAACGAAGCCGAAAAAAATTACCATCTTTCAAAGTAATTTCACTTTTTTGTATTAAATGATTTGTAAAAACCAGAATACTTCAAATGCTCGAGTCTTACACAAACATGACAAATACATTTAAAGACAAAACAAACAATGCATGTATTTCAAATTTAAAAAAAAATTTGAATAAATAAAAAATAAAAAAATCAACTGGTGTCAAGTTTACTTCATTATAGAAAAATCTTGAGTTGAGGAGGGCAGGCCTAAAATGTCACATCTGACGAACCACGATCTAGGTATTTAATGTGTTTTGCACAAGGCAGAGAGAGTAGAGAGCATTTATATGAAGAAAGGGGTAACCCCAATTTTCAAATGTGTAAAACCTGGGATTGATACGAGGCAATCATTGTGTCGCCATTCCCTCTGCAAACAACCAGAAGAAAATGAAAACTAAAAGATTTTACAACACTGAATCTTGTTCAGAGTTTTCTTTGCTTTTTTATAGATAAAAAAAAAAGCAAAATAATTCATTGCTGCTTTTTTTTTTTTTTTTTTTAAAGTGATGAAAATGAAACCAGGATTAATAAGACGACCAACTGCCTGGTTCACACGATAGGATATTACAATAGCCAGTCATCATGAGAAAAAAAAAGGGGTTATAGCAGACCTGGAAAAAGAAAAAGAAAAAATGAACAAGGAGCCATGTTTTTTTTTTTGTATTTACCATTTACCACTAGAAATAAGCAATTTTGACTGTCATTAGGATGGTGCGATGGATAGTTTGATCTTTGGAGGAGGAAAATAAAATAGAAGCCCTTTTTTTACAGTTCAAAAGGAATATCACAATCTGTTTGTAGTTAAACCCCAAAAGAAAACAATGAATTGTGTCTTAAAGGGAAGGGTGCTGCAATAGAATAAACTGTTTTTCTTTCCCCTCATCTATTAAATGATGGACTCTTCTATAGATCTTTCCCTTATCTATTAAATTAGTGGACTCTTCTATAAATCTAAGATGATTTTAATGCTTCTCTTGCCCCTGGTTCTGTAGTCGCAGTAGCAGCAACAGTTAGCGCAGCTCTTTGTGTCAAGAAAATATTTTCTACAGTAAACTGTCTTTTCTTCAATTATTCATATTTAGATTTATACATAACAAAAACCAAAAAAAATGTAAACTCCGTCCCCAAAATCAAAATAGCCATTTTCGCCTTACCTTCCGATGGGGGTTCATATACAAAGGGTTTGCCATTGATTTCCATCGGCTGCAATTTGTTGAACACAATTTCTGCAGCTTCTTCCGAAGGGAATTTCATTCGCATGTATCTTCACATTAAAAAAGAAACGAAACGGAAAAATAAATGCCATCAATATGTATCAATAGAAGCCATTTCACGGCTAAAATAATCAACCTTTTTTATTTTGAGCAAGACTAGTTTGCAAACAAATATTGAAACTTACTGAAATTACATAAAAACTAAACGCGTGTGTGTGACACCTTTACTTCCTTAAAAAAAACATTTCCATTAAATCCTTCATAAAATTAAGATTTTGTCGCATTTGTATAGACCATGAATAACTCTAGTATATTTGCGTAACTTCAGAGAAATTACGAAAACGGACAAACATTTACCGGCATTAAATTTGTTTTTTTCTTTTAATTTTTGAGACGAGGATTGATATTTAATACCAAATCAGTACAGACCCGAGTTAATACAGAAATGGAAACTACGCAACACTCTTTTCAGTTTCGTAAGTACATCATAAATTTTGAAATTTTAATGACACCCATTGTCAAAATACACCTGAAGAAGGTTAGAGGTTATATCAGCCGAAACTTGAGAACAACACCCAAGATGAAAGCAATAGTCCAAACAATCCAAATACATATTTACGGCATTGTTCTATTACGGAATTAACCACTAGGGTCAGAGTTTATAGAACAAGCGTGTGAAAATTCATCTTTTCAACTGATACCAAGTGGCTAATTTCCTGTCAACATTTGACAGTTTTTGTAGAGTTCCAATGATTCTCAAGTCAGTCATAGCTGATCGAGACAAATACCAGTTTTTCTTTTAACAGTTTTTGTAAAGTTCCAATGATTCAAGTCAGTCATAGCTGATCGAGACAAATACCAGTTTTTCTTTTAACAGTTTTTGTAAAGTTCCAATGATTCTCAAGTCAGTCATAGCTGATCGAGACAAATACCAGTTTTTCTTTTAACAGTTTTTGTAAAGTTCCAATGATTCTCAAGTCAGTCATAGCTGATCGAGACAAATACCAGTTTTTCTTTTAACAGTTTCCCTTAATTCAGTGAGAAAAGTAATTGCTAGATTTGATGATTTTCAAAGTAAGACAGAAATAAACTACATTTGCACAAACGGTGGTTATCTATAAAGAGATACATGTGAAATATGGCAGTTCAAAATAAAATAACAGGAAAACTTATGGATCTACTTATCAGTTGAAAGCATTAGTGTACACTAAAAATTACGGAAAATTATCAAGTAGAATTTTAGTAATAAAAATTAATTTCTTATTCATATTTCAGAGTATATGTTGAAGCGATGTCATTATGCATCTTTAAGCCAGCCCGCCATAGAAGATTATCTCGCTTCTAATATGAAGACACCATGCGATCTTGTGGGTTGGAGTTTGACTCTGTATAGTAAATTGATTCATAGTTTTCCTGTTATTTTATTTTTAACTGCAATATTTCACATTTATCTCTTTATAAATATGCATTGTGCAAACAAGTTTTTTTTTTTTGGTTTGTTTTATGGCATATCAACCATCTTTGGGTCATTTAATGCCTAATCAAGTTGTTGAATGGTATTTTATGGGTAGGACGATTTCATTTTTTAATTGGTAATATGCTCTAAAAAGTTTTGTTTATTTTAATTCATTTATATTTTTATAGTTTTAACAGCATGTCAAAACTTAGGGTTATTTTATGCCGAATATTTATGGAAATGGGGGGGGGGGTCCCCTTTTTATTTTAATTTATATATGTAAAGTTTTGTTTTTTTTTAATTCTTTGGTAGAGTCCGATTTTTTTTTTAAGTATGAAAGTAAGATGTGGGGATTGTTTTCTTCAAAAAGATCTTTAATATTTTTTTCTTTATAGTAGTTATTTCTTATTGTTGTAAAATCGATGCAGTCGATTAAAATGTGTTTGATTGTGAGTGGGTTTGGCATGGTATGCAGAACGGTTGGTTTTCCTTCCTCAAGAGATATGATTGGGTTAAAAGTGTATGCCCCATTTTTGTTCTAAACAAGTTACTTTTCAAACTCTTCCTTAAACAATTAAACATGAAATTACATTTACAGAACAAGACAATTTTTTTACCTACCCTTTCATCACACCCGTTTTGGCTTTCACATATTTAATATTCAGGCAGGTATCATCCCAATAATCGGACAGTTCACTTGACACAACCACTTTAATGTCCTCCAGTTTCAATTTGTTGATTGTCAACAAGTTCGGATATGGCCTCCCTAGATAAAATAAAAATAAATTTTTTTTAATAAATATTTTAGGAAACAGAAATAAAATATAGGGTTTTATTAAAAAGCAGATTGATAGCCATAAACGGGCTGGAAAATATCGTAAATCTGTCCATTAAGATAGAAAGAAATAGGAAAGAAAGTTCTTTTCACCTCTCAACTAAATGCTTACAATCTGACTATTTAGAGACCATATGAATCAGCAGAAGCATCATATTCGATTTATCATCAGTTTTAATGTGTTGAATGATATCAATATTAAGATTTCATGCTGTGATTGTAAGCTACTTGAGTCTTAGAAAAATTAATGTCCCTCCATATATGGGGCACCCTGGGCAATAAGTTTTGGTGCTTGTTCAGTGCTTCGGCCATACGAAAAACTTATTTATTTATGAAAACAATATTATGGACTTACTCAGTGGTATTTTATTGTTCAATGTTGAAAAAAAGTAGGAAAAATTATCTGCTAGAACTTTAATTACAAGTATTTTCCCATTTTACGTATCGCTTCGATGAGTATGTCTCCATCTTGTTTCGTTGGACACAAATCAAGGGCAGATAATAACGCGAAATGCCCTTCATTGAAGCGATTGCTATAATACGTAAAATGGGAAAATACTTGTAATTAAAGTTCTAGTGGATAATTTTTCCTACTTTTTTCAACATTGAACAATAAAATACCACTGAGTAAGTCCATAATATTGTTTTCATAAATAATTTTTCCGTATGGCCGAAGCACTGAACATGCACCTAAGTTTTATGTCCATAGATAAGCAGCCTCGCCTTTTTAATTGGGTGGCTGTGTTGTCTACTCTAAATGACAGCAGTATCTATATATACTCCAGCAGAGTGACCATGGGTTTCTGTGGGTCTCAAACAGACGAGCCTTAAGTTTGCCATGATTGTAAGTCTGTCGTTCAATAGAAAAACCAAGTATTATTGTAACCTCTCAATATAAAACATTGTTACTTGTTATAAACTGGTGTCGTGATTTTGTTTGAAGTAATAATAATCCTTTTGTTAGATCAGTGACAGAGACCACATGATTGACACTGCGACCGGTGTCGAAATCAAGCACTGAACTCAGACAATGAGAGGACGATCACGGCCTGTGCAGCGGGGAACACGCACAAATGCAGGTTCACAGAGAGGTCAATCCACAGACTTGTGACACTTGTCTGCAGACTCACTAATTCACCAAGATTTGGTCAATAGTTCAATCCACTCTTGGTTTATAATTCAACATAAATTTTACAGTCGCAGATTTCACTCAAATTGTAATATTTACAAAAATTAGAGAAAATGATAAAAAAGTGAGCCCATGGAAAATGACATCTGAAATAAGGATTAAAAAATAAAACTTTTAACACTTTTTTCATGGAATCTTAATTCTTTCAGACAATTCTACAAATCTGTTGAAATTAATCAGATTTCAAACTCTAATCTCTAAAATATAAAAATGTAAACTTACTTAAATTTAAAACACTGTCATCCTCCTCCTCTTCTTCCTCTTCATCTTTCTTCCCTTCAGTCTTTTTTTCTTCATCTTTCTTTTCTGTTAGGAAAAAGAAAATAGAAAACTCATTTCAAAATCCATTTAAAAAAATATTTTTAAAAAATTAATCAGTTTTCTGTTGCAGCCATTTCCTTATATACATTCCATCATTTTGGCCATTGGGACAAGAGGATATGTAGAGCAAACGGTTGTAAACCTATTTCGACATCGCTTTTATTGTAACAACTTTGAATTGAGAAAATTGATTAAAGATCTTCAGGAAACAGCAGAGAAAACATCTTATTGGATATGGCTGTAAAGAGGTGATATGAACTGGAAGGAGAGATGAATTTTGGACACGAAAAGGAGATAGTGATGACGCTGCATCGCTGTTCTATTCTTTCAACTTGGGTCAATGGTATCTCATACTCTGTAAAGGCCACATTAACCTTGTGTATAACGCATATTGTAAGCACCAACATTTGAATTTCCCAGGTAGATCGTTTGTAGTCTCTTCCGCTTGCTGCTGTATTTCCGCTCCCTTACTTCTGTCATTTAATGCACCCTTGTACCATCTTCCTAAACTCTTCGCTGGTTTTTCTTTAACAGTTTGTATCATATCACCTCCTATCTTATACCAAACTTCTTTCTGTTTGCCTTTCACATATGTAACACTTCTGGATTTCTTCACTTTGAATTTCATTCTTGACCACAGAATCAATTCATCCAATCGAAGAAGAACTTCCTCCATTCATTCAATACTTTCCGATTTAACTGTCACATCATCCATAAATGCTCTAAGTTGTGTATCAACTAGTGTATTTCTGCAATCTGTTGCTCCTAATATCATTTCCATAACAAGTACAAATAAGATGACAGAAATTGTGCAACCTGCAGCAATTCCAACTTCTAAACTTTGCCAATTTCTTGTAAAAATTCCGGTTGTAAAACTAATTTTGAATTGGTCATAATATTTCATTATCATCCTTTGCACTGCTTTAGGAATCCAAAAGAAATCCGTAGCTTTCTGTATTATGTGTGGTACTGAGCCGTATGCATTGGCAAGATCTAACCATACGATAACCACATCTCCATTCTATTTTTTGCATTATGTATATTTTCCCATATTGCATAATCATGTTCAATGCACCCTGGGATACCAGCCTTCTGTACCAATTCATTGATAAATTCGTTTATCTGCACATAGGTAATTATCCGATTTGCTATGATACCAAACATTATCTTTCCATCAATATTCAGCAATGATATTGGACTAAATTCTCCTAGTTTTTCCGATCTTTCTTCTTTCGGCAGATAGATGCCTTCTGCAATACACCAACAATCTTCTACATCTTTACTTCGCCACATGTCGTCTCTTATCAACAAAAAGAGCCGATAGCAGAGTCGCGGACAATATTTGTATACTTTGTAGCTAACCCCATCATTTCCAAGGGAACTCTCTGCTCTAGCCTTCTTCACAAAATCATCTAATTCCTTCTTCTTTATATCATTGATATCAAATGGTACTCCTGGTTGTGTTGGTCTTTTCAACCCTTTTATATACGGTGGTTCTCTATCTTTATTTTGATCGCTGTATGCATTCTTTAGATGCATTTCCAATTCTTCTCTTGGACATTCCAGCCTCCTACTTTTATTCTCTGTAAAGAGTCCTTTTGCAAACTTACATGGGTTTTTCACAAAATTCTTCCGACAACTTTCCCTCATCCGATAAAATCTTTCTTTCCTCATTTCATCTCATAACCTTCTCTTAAAATCTTCATATAGCTGTTTTAATCCATCTTTCTCTTCTACTAATGCACAACCATTTTGGCCGCAGATTCTTTTTCTCCCTCTTCAGATCGGCAATTTCCCCTTCTCTTCTAGATTGTTTTTGGGTTCTAATATCTTTCAATTCGTTCTTTTCCAACCCAACTCTTCTTTCTCATAGATCATCCCTGCTAACTTTTCCAATTTCTCTTCTGTACTTCCTTTATATCGAGATACTATCTTAACTACCTCCCCATCAAACTTTTCATAAGTAGCAGTATCATTGGCTTTTGGCCACTTTATCTTGAATTTTTTATTATTATATTCTTTTGCTGGCTTAAGTTTCTCAACGGTAGAGTGTTTCCAACTCTGGTTTACGTCCTGGGGATATATGCTACACGTCTTATAGTCCATCGACTTGCGCTGTTGAGAACCTCTCTTCTTACAAATTTTTCCTTGATGTATTCGTAGTCCTCGAAATGTATCAAAATCTTTTCCACAGCAAATAAATTTCCGTTATCCATTTTCTTTGGAGCAGTGCAAGATGGTAGAAATGTATTTGGAAACTTTAAACCATTTTCCAGGAATAATATAAGGGAAAAGAAGGATGCTGTAGTGAAAGAAATTAGGAAAAGTTCAAGAGAACCGATGTTTACATCTTGTTAAATGTGATCATAAACGACAGTGCTTACGATGGGAGGAGTGTGTTGTTGAGAAAAAAATTAAATGGAAAGAAATATGAGCCTGGGAACGAGCAAGGACATCGTTCTTGATTAGATCAACATATGATGCAATGCCATCACTTGCCAATCTTGTTCGATGGAAGATGTGTGATAATGATAGACCTCGATGTGGGAAAAAGGGAACGCTAAAGCATATTCTCTCAAACTTGTAGCTGGCAACAGAAAGATATACGTGGCGTCACTATCAAGTGCTTGCAATAATTGAAGAACAAGTTAAACAAAAATTAAAGCAATTTCATAATGGAGAATTATCCAAGATTAAACAAATAAAGAAGATGGAATTGTACAAAGCAGGCACAAAAAGTAATCTGAGTAGTCATCCAACGACTATAAAAATAGATGACAGACCGACTGGAAACTGGAAGTAAAGTGTAGATCTGGAAAACTTTTTGATGTTCCCATTGATATCATCTGGACAACGACCAGATATTGTTGTGTGATGTGAAGAAAAGAAAGGAATAATACCAAAATTAACAGTACCACGGAAAGAAAACTTTGCTGCTGCAGAAAATAGGAAAGAGATAAGATATGAAGAGTTGGTACAGGAGTGTCCAGATAAAGGATGGAAGATCGAATTCCATCATTTTGGCCATTGGGGCAAGAGGATATGTAGAGCAGACGGTTGTAAACCTATTTCGACATCGCTTTTATTGTAACAACTTTGAATTGAGAAAATTGATTAAAGATCTTCAGGAAACAGCAGAGAAAACATCTTATTGGATATGGCTGTAAAGAGGTGATATGAACTGGAAGGAGAGGTGAATTTTGGACACGAAAAGGAGATGAAGGAGATAGTGATGACGCCATATGCAGGGTAGTTTATGACGTCACAATGCAATAAAAATTAATTGTTGATGATGATGGTTGAAAGGTGTATCTGGCTTGATGGCATTTATGGGCAGATGACACCAGTGCTACATAACCACCTCCTGACAGAGGGGTCCTGCGACTTCACAAAAGCAGTCAAGGAATAGGGACCTAAACTACGAAGTGGTTCCTCCTGATGATGGTGTAGTTCTGGATCCGGTAGCGAAGCTGTCAGCTGCAGAACAAAAAGACTGTCATTCAAATCCTATATCTATATAGGGTGCAAAATGTATTTTAGGACAGATTTATACAGATACAAAAATGACTTAGAAACCGATGTCTTTACCAAAAAACGTTTTCAAGAGTACTAAATTTATTGTGTTGTAATTATATTCATTGAAGTTTCCTTCAACTTTGATAACAGCTTCTATGTGAGGTATAAATTGCCTATATGCTAGAATCCATCAGGTGGTCCTTGTTCATATTAGACATTACTACAAACTAGGGAGACTTTTAGAGATTACTATGCCCCATACACATTAGCCCAAAATATTGAGATCTTGGGAGCTAGACGAATAAATCTTAGGGGTCATGTGATAACGAAATCTTCCGCGATCCATTGGTGCGTTCAATGAACTGATTAGCTCTGATTAAACGATTTTCCTTCATTTTTTATGGCATTAGATAAAACGCGTATCTGGTGTCTTTATAGACATCATTCCAGAATGTTCCTGCTGACGCACAGTATTCTTTTGCAGTCAACCTCATGGATCTTCTAGGATTACCACCAACGGTGTGCTGCACATGCCGAATAAATTCCGGTGTTCTAATGCTATCATGTGTCTAGAATGTCTTTTATATTTTGATAATAGGGATACATTTCCATCTTAAACCTATCATTCTTTGTAAACGAAAGATAAAGCGACTTAAAAATGATTCTATTTCTAAATTGCTATATTAGCCTTTATAGTCACAATAATTGTGCGCCTATTCATTTGTTGCGTAATTATAGGGACTTCTATTGATAATTATGAAATACAGAAAATATAAAGTCATAATATTCCTGTTTAGTAAAAATAATGTATGTCCTCAAATGCCTTACACACCCTGTATACATAGATAGGCATCACATTCAGTTTAACATCCGTTGTGTGTGTCGCTTGTTGAATAAGAAAAAAGGTGTAAAAGAGATTTTGGAAAGAAAGTTTTACCTGCTTCGGCAGTGGAATCTTCCATTGGGGTTTCTCCATCTACGTTACCATCTTGTTCGGCAACGGAAGTCTCCATCTCAGTTGCATTTGTTTCTTCAACTTCGTCAAGCAAAGCTTCAGCTTGGTTTTCATCGGCAGACATCTTTTAGGCTAACAAAAAGAAATAAAGGCTGGATTAAACGAAGTGAAGAAGGCCAGAGAAAATAGAAGCCAATAATATCTTCTATTATACATGTTTTTTACAGTTACATAGACTTACTGGTATCCTCCTGTCTTAAGACAATGAATACCTATGCAACAAAGAATATAGTCAAACAAGGGTTGCACAATCTCTAACCACACTTCAGTACTTACGCAGTTTACGAACTGCATTTTCATCGGCACATTTCGATTTTTTGTATCAAAAAACACTGGCCAATGTTAAAACGCTAAAAACAGGCATCGAAAAGAATTCAATGAAAAATTGTAAAAAAAAAATTTTTTTTTTTTTTAATTTTTAAATGTAGGAAAAAATTAAAATCAAAGGAACAAAACACTCATTGTATGTGGTAAGTTTCATGAATACTTATTTTTGTTTGAAGAAAATATGGTTAAAAAAAATTGATAGCAAACAATTTTTTTTTCTTGCCAATACTTTTTCTACCTTACCGATTAGGTTAGGTACCGTTTCTTTTAGGGTTAGGTTAGAGTTAGGTACTGTTTCGTTTAGGTACCATTTCTTTTAGCAAATTTTCTGTGGACTTGAGCACACACGATGAAAAAGTAGAAAAAGGGTTAGAGGACGTGGAAGGAAGCTGATCGACAGGGTACACTTCAGCAATGTACTCTAATACGAAGATGAAAGGATTTTCTGAATTTTTGTCTCCACATAAATTCACGCAGGTAGCTGTCAATTAGATCTCTACAATATTTTCATTGCGTTTTCCAATTGTCGGCTCTGCGAATTTCATTGGCTAAGGCTAAGCTCTTCCAATTATCGGCTGTTGCAATTTTCGGATCCTTCCGTCGGTTTACGTAACCTGCCGGAATGTGGCAATGAAAACGCAGTTTGTAAACTGCACAAGTACCCACACTTCTACCACAGCATTGCTTCAGTCCATTGGCAACGCGAAATTCAAGATGATTGGAAGCAATGCTGGGCTAAGCAGAGAGAAGGACTGGTATCATTTCAGAGTTTTTCTTCTAGAATAGTTGCTCTACCAATGCTTGAGAATATAGTCTATCCTATTATTTCTTTCAGAGCTGAGGAGCAGGGGCATTCACATCTTACCCAAGGGTATCTATGAAAGCAACTTTAGAGTAACTTCCAAACCTACAGCATCTGGCATTCCCAAATAGTCACCCATCATAGTACTAACCAAGTTAATGTTGCTTAACTTTGGTGAGAACCATTGTTTCAACATTATATAACCGAGATACAAAATTGAAAGGCAGGAGGAACTGCATACCAGGTGGTGGAAAAAAATAATTTGATATCACCAAATGTTAAATGATGCAGCTATAAAATCCACGACTTAAAAAATAATTTTAAAAATTATAACCTTTTGAACTTGACCACTTGTATGAAAAATCTCACAGAAAAGGAAAATACATTGACCCAAGAAAAAAAAAAATTTATTTTTTATTTTTATTTTTTTTTTACTCTTATCGAATCCTTACCAATAAAAAGTGGAACCCAAACTAATAATACAAGATATATTAAAACATAGCTTTATGAAGCTATACTTCCAGTTTAAATCCATACATTTTGAGGCAAGGATAGACATTTGAGTGATATAAGATAAGCCATTTGCAAAACTCAAAATTTCCACAACTTTGACAACACTTTGAATGGCTAATTATTAATCCTTGGGACATATAGTATCATAGAAATTAGGCCAAAATTGTGGAAATTCTGATATTTTACTAAAAATGGAAGAAAAAAAAAAAAAAAAAAAAAAAAAGGAGTGGGAGGTCAAAAATGATGAAAAAACATCTAAAACAGGAAATTACTAAAAATCTTGCAACTTCAGAAAGCACACATCATAACCCATTAATATTGTATTGTTCTGTAAAAACCTACTGATTCTTCATCATCAATAGATTCACTTTCACTTCAAATCTTAAAGATAACAATTTGGAGCGTTTCTGGGACCGAGACAATACTTAATTTTTCATGACAAACCTTAAACAGCAACAAATTTAGATAATATTTTTATTATTATTTTTATTAGTAAGAGAATTAAATTCCGCTTCCAATGAGACCTCAATCATTCTCAGATGATAATTTTAGCAGAGTTATGGTTGAAACAGTGATTTTTTTTGCCCAATATGGGCAAATAAGATATTTCAGATCCAGAATTTGAGTTTATTTTAAAAAATAAACAAAATAACTTTATCAGTAAGAACTTTCAACAAGTCCGCTACCATTCTCCAGTGATAATCTTTGGCGGATATTTTTTTTGTTCATGTTTTGGCAGTAATGGGCACTGTGATGACTGCTTTCGATGAGTCCGTCCGGCCTTGTCGTTGAAAGAGACATCTTATGTGCTGCACATATGAGAGAGGGAGGCAGACAGGAGCATAGGAACGCTTGGTAATAAGAGCGGGAGAGCATAAAATTGAGGAAGTAATTATAACAATTATTCGTTTCCGGACCGAACATATAAACGTACAATGTTTTTTGCTTTTAGTCAGTTTATGATTTAAGTTCTAAAGGAAAGAGGTCCCGCATGTTATTTTACTTTGTCAACTCGACGGTAATTGAATTCCCCCCCCCCCTCCCCTCGGGTTAGTGTTCGTTCCTTGTGATAGTACTTCCTGTATGGAAGTTTGGGCAAACCAGAAAAGTACCCGACTCAAAGTCGACAGCAAACGGTGTTCGATCAGATTTAGTTCCTGATATCAAACTTTATCCGTAATATAACTTCTGGCGAGAGTTTCAGTTTAAAAGCACAGAATAGTTAACAAAGCTCCCCCTCCTCTCCATGTTGAGAATGGCTTTTTTAATAACGTTACTATTTCAGCACAGTCCGTAAACTGCAAAGATTATTTAGAAAGACATTCTTAACATGGGAAGGGGGGGGAGGGGCTTTGTTAACTATTCTGTACTTTCACCTAACAATTTAATATAAATTAATAAATAAAAATAAGTACAAAATTTGGCAAACAAGAAGAGTAAGAGACCCAAAACAGAAAGCCTTTAATATCAGCAACTAAATCTCACCGAACATCGTTTGCTGCTGACTGAGTCGGGTACTCTTCTGGTTTGCCAAAATTTTAAGTACGCCTGGCTAAAGTTAAGAGGTTCCAATTTGAAAGAGTTAACCACAAATTCCTTCACAAAACATTAACATGTGATCAAAATGACTTAAATTAAAAACAAATATAAACCTAATCATAATGATGTTGTGTTACGGGTACTGATATAATTAAGGGTGGGACATAATGGGTGAAAATTTCAGATTTATGCGAATAGTATTTTTTTTGTGTTCATTTATACATAAATAACACTAAACAATCAAACATTTTGAAAATTTTGCAAAATTCACAAGGTGCAGGCCACTAGTTTTTGGCTATTTTACATTCATGAAAACCCTTTCACAGCCTGAAAATGGTCCTAGATTAAAGTACTATATCAGATTTAACCATCTATATCCATTCATAGCTTTTGAGGATATTTTAGGACCTGCAATGTCACATGAAACCACTTTTTCACCAAAAAATGATGGATTTTGAGTCCCGTGGAGCCCTAACGGCTATTTTTGGCCTGCACCTCCTGAATTTTGCAAAGTTTTCCAAATGTTTGATTGTTTTATGTTATTTATGTATAAATGAACACCCAAAAAAATACTACTCGCATGAATCTGAAATTTTCACCCATTACGTCCCACCCCTAATATAATCAAGAGTTTTCGATGTCATTTCAAATGATACAATATTTGTTTGATATTCACTATGAGTTCTGTATAAAATAAGTGCTTCTAACCCAAGGTTAGGCATATGGAAACAATAAATTTAGTCAAGATTGTGTGTGCCCCCCCCCCCACAATCTTGACTAAATTTGTTGTTTACATATGCCTAACCTTCCAATTGAAAATAAACACATCTTCAGAATAATATCCGTTCTTTACTTTCAATTCACTTATCATTTGGTTTGTTTTACGGCATATCAACCATTTATGGGTTATTTAATGCCGAATAAAGTTGTCAAATATAATTCTATAGGTAGGATAATTATTTATTCCTAGAATACATTGCTCTCAGAATACGTTACATTACTCTTAGAAGGAAATTTTACAGAGAGGGCACCATCATTAATCTAAAAAAAAAAAAATTTTTTTTTAAATTTAAAAAAAAAAAAAAAAAAATTCTGCTCCCAGAATACATTGCTCTTAGAAAACATTACTCGTAGAAGTAAATTTCACAGGTTAGGGGCATCACTCTTTAAAAAATTACTCCTTGGCATTGGTAATCTTATTTGTTCTCAGCATGACTGAGCCTCAGCCACTACCTTCTAGTATCGATTTGAAAAGAAAATAAAAAAATAAAAAGGAGTAATAAGGTTTTGATTTTTGAAAGAATCAGATTGAATAATACGGTTGGTGATGAACTTATAGATACTAGGGCATAACATGACCAGCCGATTGATCGGATCGGGCCTCTCTGATCTCCTGTCCAGCCGAAGTAAAAGAATGGCTAAGCTACCAGGATCCTGTCTTAAGGTATCACAGGTAGCCACCCATGGTCTACAGGTGGCTCCGTTTTCGGGGAGGTTTTACCTTTCTGCATGGGGTTACAGTCAGCGAATTCATGGCCCCGCCGACAGAGTGACAATTCACTTATGAAAGAGTTCAAGAAAAATGTGGCCTTTTTCAATCAGGGCTGTGCGGTCAGTAGACCAAAGACCTCCAACTCCGAATTTTTAAATATTAAAAGACACAAAAACTTTGATATTGCAGATAACTTTCTTTTTTTTTGGAGGGGGGGGGGGGGCAAAATCGGCAAAATTTTCAAAGCCCTCGGCTCCTAAAGCAATAACTTCACTATTAATGATGATGCTCTCACCCCCCCCCAAAAAAAAATAAATAAATAAACCCTTGATTTATCTTGGCAACAAGCAGTTTGCTAATTGCTTAGTTGAAAAAGTTTTAATTGATCTTTAAAGCAGAATTTGTTTATTCTAAAAATTCTAAATGACTTTTATAACATTTTATCTTCCAAGTGAAAACGCGTTCATTTTTATTGGAAAATTTGATAAATGTTTTTTTTCATGTTTTTTTTACTTTAGATAATTTCAGGAAAAATGTTCAATTTAGGGGATTTGTTATAGTCGACCTTTTAATCCAGTTTACTTGATCCCTTATCTAATACATAAAATTATTATCGTATCAGATTCTCAGAGTTTGTAATCGATAGGTTTATTCCTACAAACGAGATACTTAAATCCGTTTTGTTGACTTTTCTTAAAACAAAATTTTACTGCCAAACCTTTTAACAGATTTCTAAATTTAGACCGATCGATATTTCATTTTGGAAAAGACAGTATTTCTATGCACCGGTGACAGATCAGAGAAAATTATATCACCTTCAAAACCAATGCGATTTCCAATTAGCTTAAATTATTCTCTGCTGATAAAAGTATTTCATGTTCCGTCGCAATTTAAACCAAAGTGCACTCTGATTGGCTGAAGTTATTTGCTGTTTAACATGCTGACAAATAAAGATGGTGTCCTTTCATCTTCTGTCTCTTGCTTTTACCCATAATTCTTTGCTAATTGAAAATACTTTTTAATTCTTATTTCAATCATGTAAAATATTGACTTAAATGTTTTTTATACATCTATCGTGTATAATTTTTTCCTACCCGTTACATATTTACTTATATTTAAAAAAAAAAAAAATAATAATTTAATAAAAAATTAGACCTCTGTATAGAAAAATTATAATTACTCAAAAGTAATTATAATAAATTGGGTGGATGATCTAATCCTTGCCACTTTGGGTTTGCAAAGTATGAACGGTATCAAAAGATATCGATCTGAAAATATTAAAATGAAAGACCTTGGCCAAGTATCTTATTTCCTAATAGAATTTTGAATTTAAATACAAAGAGTTTTAAATAGATGTTGAATAAATAATTGTAATCTATGTAACGAAGAGTAGTAATGCAGATTCAAAAGAATTACCAAATTATAAAGAAATCATTGGCAATTAATGCAATCGTCTGTATCAGACGTGATCTATGTTATGTAGTTAACAAGTAATCTCAACACTGATTCAAATGTTCATTGCTGGGATTCAACAAAGTAAATTTGTTTTCCAATATATTAAAGGAACCTAAACTTAGTTTAACTTAAGAAATCTAAAAAATTTGAATTTAATTGTTTTTCGTGATTCAAAAGTATTTCTTGATATTGTTAGTAACTCATCATGAAGTCTAGAAAACAAACGGTAGTCGCTTTATTGCTATATGAAGCTGAATATTTGGCTTTATGTAAACTAGCAGGGCTAACCGGAATTGCCCGGGGGGGGGGGGGGGAAGTGTAACATTTTTATTAATACTTCTCTCTCTACCGATTTCCCTCTCTTTCTTCTCTGCCCAGTCTATATACAGACATTTTTATAAATTACTCGAATTAGTCTGCGTAAGGGAAATAGCTCCTTGAAAAAAAAAAGAAAGTTACTTCCCTTTAGTTAGTACATCAAATGACTGGAAAACAGCCTCCCCCCCCCCCCCCGGCTGACGAAATCTGCGTCAGTTTAGCGTAAAAAATGAATAATTTTTTCTAAATGTTTGTTTTGTAGTTTTAGCTGGAAATACACAGAAAACTGCCTTTATATAATAAATAATGCAGGATGTAATTTTTTTTAATTATATAAGGATATAAAAGGTGAAAGTACAAGAGCATATATATGCCGACAACCAAAGTGTTATCGAATTAGCAAAAAATCTTTCATTGGCAAAGATCTAAGCATATTGATATAAAATAGTATAAGAGATAAAAATTCAGAATCAAGGGAGGCGTGAAAGTGTTCTATCCCTTAATAGATTTCAAAAACGGACTATGCTAGAAATCTCATCTCTTTGATCAATCATAACTCAAGAACCAATAAACCAAATTAGTTAAAAATTTGCACAAAATTTTTTTTTTGATAGGTTCTATAAGTGTGTAGAATTTCAGCATCATTAGTCAAGGCAACCCAGAAATCCAGAACGGTCAGGAGTGATTTTGTGTTATCCGTGTGTACGTACGTACGTATGTGCTACCCTGTATCTCAACTATTTGATGGATTCAGCTAATTTTTGGCAGAGATAGAGGCTCTAGGGTCTAGTTGATGGCATTTTAATTTCAGTTTACCATATACCTTAGTTTTCCAGAAAATTCCAAAAAACCTTAAAAATTACCATTGTATTGAGGCATAGTCTTTACAAAAGTAGTGACATTCCATGATAAATGCCAGTATACTGAAATCATATGCCCTTAATAGGGTTAAGATGAAAATTCATATACACTAAATGTACAAAAGCAAAGAAATTCCCAAATTTTTACACTTTTATTGTCATTAAGGGTATGCGAGCACAACAGGGCTATGTATTTTACTGGTAGGAATTTTTCTTCAGCACACCTCACACACTTCATCCACTCGTGCATAGAGATTTATACTGTAGTGATGTGATAATGAAATGGTTTGGTTGATATGTAGTAATACCCTTAATGACAATAAAAGTGTAAAAATTTGGGAATTTCCTTGCTTTTGTACATTTAGTGTATATGAATTTTCATCTTAACCCTATTAAGGGCATATGATTTCAGTATACTGGCATTTTTCATGGAATATTAATGGATATGTACATAAAGCTTCAAATGACAATATTGCAGTGAATGGAAGTAACTTTTAAAATTTTAGTAATTTAGTTATTAAGAAAAGAAAATTCAAGAAAAATATTTAATAAAAAGATTCATATTTATAAAAGAATTGTTTAGGATTATTAGTAAACTTTGATCTTATGGGAGGTTGTTAATATATATTGACGCGTAGTGTGTTGATGTGTGTATATACTAGGTACGTACAAAAATGTCCGTCTCTTGTATGGACTATGCTTATTACAAAGCACTTAATTATTTTATTAGTTTCCGTGTAAACTTTGATTGTGTTTGAAAGATAAAAGCCTAAACTTAATCTCTAAAAGGAAAAAAAAAAATGTATATTTACGTGTGAAAAAGAAATTATAATGAAAAATATGATGACTAAAAATAAAATAAAAACATTTAGTGAATTTTGAACTTTGAAGAAATTACTTGTAAAAATCCCTTAAAAGATAAATATATAAGTTTTCTGGAACAATTTCAAAGATAATTATTAAATTAAAGTCATAAGATACTGAATTAAAACAAAAATTTCCTACGTTTTACTAAAAATTAGCAAAATTATCCCCCCACCCCAAAAAAAAAAGTCATAGTTTAGTAAAATCCGGCATTCAGTCAATCGGTAAACGACTGTTTACCGATTGACTATTGCTATGCAGAATATATGGAAGACAAAAATGTCATATTTCTGTTTATAAGTTTTAACTTTATATAAAAATGGTTTTGTGATAGTTTATAGAAATCGAAAAATTATTATCCATTAATTAAAAAAATTCTTTTTAAGGTTATCAAGAAATTTAATTTAAGTACCCTTATTTTGTTGTAATAATAAAAAAGGAAATGCTTATTTAATTAAAATAAATGTGAATGTACGCAATTAAGATTTTATTTCTTAATATCTAAAAAGATAAATATTTAACTTTGTATTAGTTTTTAATTTAGTAATACTCTGAAATTATTGATGACGTCTGTTTATCAATATTTTTCCTGATAATTTGAAATAAAACTTTAAAATGTTAAAAATTTTTACATTATGAACTGCGTCAATTTTATCAATTTATTTTTACATGATTAAAAACTTTAGTTTTTTTAATGTATTATTAACGTGTCGTAACGATAAATTACATTAATTCTTTATAAAATAAAGTGTACTTTTTTTTATTCTAAGTGTGAAAACGTAAATTAAAGTCAATGACTACAGAGTAATTCCATGTCAAATCATCCAGAAATTTTGGATTTTGAAACCCATATCCTCAGATTTTTTTTTGTAACTTGCACCACAGATGGACATCATAAAAACTAAGAAATCCTGAAAATTTGAGCATGCAACTCCAAGCGGTTTCCGATTTAGAGCTGTTTCCGTGTCACGTAAATCACGCAAGATATCGCCCGGGCGACATTTTAATAATTACATTTTCTTTAATATTTTCAGTTTGGAACATGATATGACGCTGAAAATTCACACAGGTATGTTTTTCAACCCAAGGAACCCAAAAATGGCATCAGCTTTGCTCAGAAATGAAACCTAGGAGATTTTATCAAATTTTGGAATTTTTTTACATGTGCACCAATATGGGGCAAAAAAATGATGTAGCTGATATGGTAACGGGTTTTTTGGGGGGGACATTCATTTAGACACTATGAAGTACCTCTGTGATCAGATATTTATAATAAAAGCTGACTTCACAACAAAAACCAGCACACGACAACATTATCTACATAGGTTATTCTCATCAATTTTAACTGAGAATAAATGTTGAATGGTTTTACTTATGACTTATAAGATAGATGAAATTAGCACTGTTTGTGTTTATTTAATAACTGCATAGCAGTTTTTACTAAGGTAAAAAGTTTCGGGTTGTTAACACCATCCATTGTAAAATGACTGAACGAAACATCGTCAAAATGTCCCATGCGCAACGGCGCTTTGGTCCAATGTCACTAGAATCCAATGATTATGCCAATTTTGGCTACTGAACCACAATAGCTGCTTAAATATTGATCATATTTCTTGTATAACAAAGTTTTTCTTTGCCTATTATGCCTGCATTAGTTGGTGGTTAATTTTTTCAGTAAAACGCGTCCCATATGCAACGGAGCTGGATTAGTTCACCATAATGTACCGCAACAATCCTAAAATAATTTTAAATGAAAAACATTATCTATACCTAATTAAAATATATAATAGTGGTTGGTGCAATTGGTTTGTTCCATTATGCAGGCAAGAAAGTTAGGCAGCACTTGATTCTTATACCAAGAAATTAGCTGTAGAAAATATAGAAGAATTTGAGGTAGGCACAAATTTATGAATATTTTAAATATTGATTTTCCTTTCAATTCACTGGAAAAATGTATATAAATCTCTTCACTAACTGCTTACTCATCGGCTGCTACCAAACTTAAGTTACCTGATTATCTCTATATATTCTATTTGATTGTTTTGTCTTCAATTCAACAGTAAACAAAAGAAAACAAAATGACTGATGTTGAACTCAATTTGGAATGTCACAAATTAGACTATGATCGTTCCAAAGGAATTGAGAATCTGTCAGACTTGAATAAAGACGTTGTTGAGACGTTGTAGAGAGCTGGGCTCAAGGAACATAAAGGCGAGTTATCAACCATCTGCTTTCATCACAAAAAATATTTAGGAAATGTGTTTGAACATAGAGCAAAAGCCTCAAAGGCCTCAAAGGTGGATTGTTACAACATAAAAGTAAAGTCAAAGATGGACAGCTGATATTGTTGGTGATGGCAAAAGAGCTGGAGGTGAGAGGGTACAATGTAACACCAGGACACATTCTTTGTCCTCAGTGTATGATGAAATATGTCCTCAGAGTATGATGAAATATGTGAGACTGATCGATGATACAGACAGGATAGATGCAAACTACACCTGTGAACTTTTGCAAACCCCACAAAAAAACTTGAATATTAGTCTGAAATACATGGACATTTCTCCTGTCGCTTTACATGGTGTTGCTCCTCATAGCCGTGTTCATAGTGCCAAAAGGAAATTAGAACAAGTGATTGGAACACTCAAAAGCGACCTGTCGACTGTATACAAAGTCGACGCTGAAGAATTGACTAAGTCAGAATCAGTGCATATTGAAAAAGAAATCAAAGACAAAGCATTAGAATTGGATAGATTACATGATCTGATGAAGGAGAAATTTAAGAAAGCCTTGACTCCAAATCATGACAGTAGCTCCTGATTCGTGGTCTCGTGAATACGGTTCCAAATTCTTCAAGGTGTCAGAGTATGTTGTTCGAACTGCCAGGAAACTAAAGAATGTGAGTGGTATTCTCTCAAAGTCTGCCCCTAAAAAAAGGGAAAAAAACTCTCTCCAGAGAACTGGTAGTACACATGTATGAAAATGATAAATACAGCCGCCAAATGCCAGGTAAAAAGGACTTAGTATTGCAAAGGGTGTTCACAAACAAAATCATTTAATACTATGTAACCTGCATGAATTGTATGCTGCTTTTAAACAGAAGTATCCCAATGTCAAGATGGGGGTTTTCCAAATTTTCTCAGTTACGTCCAAAGTGGGGTGTATTAGCTGGATCTAAAGGTACCCATTCTGTTTGTGTGTAGCATACATCAGAATGCAAACCTTCTTGTAGACGCCATTGGTTGGGACGTCACTTACAAGGATTTGATCTCAAAACTAGTTTGTGATTCTTCCAACAAGGAATGCATGATGCACCGTTGTGAGGCATGTCCTGGCAGAGAAGCATTGCAGAAGTTCTTGGATGAAAAGCTGGTTGATGTGGATCCAGATGATGAATTTCATTTTAGTCAATGGGACACAACTGACCATGCCACATTAAGTACTCGTACAACAACGTATGAAGAATACAAAGATTTCTTGATTGACAAAATCGACAATCTTACACAACACTCATATATAACAAAATGTCAAACGAGATACTTGACTAAAAGGAAAGAGAATCTTTGTTCTAATGAGGTTCTTGTCCTTGTAGACTTTGCAGAAAATTATCAATTTCTCATAGAAGACGAAATCCAAAGTTTTCATTGGAGCAAGGAATATTGCACCCTGCACCGCTTTACTACTGAGATTTCGATGGAACACTGAAGCATCTTTCATTGTGTTTTATTTCAACATCCACGACACTGCATTCGTGTATCAAACCCAGGCAATGACAGTTCACTACATTCGTGCATTATTGCCCCATGTTAACAAAATGACTTACTTCAGTGATGGCTGTGGGGGTCAATATAAAAATTATAAAAACTTGTCTGCATAAACAGGACTTGGGATTGATGCAGAGTGGGTTTTCTTTGCTACAAGCCATGGAAAATCCCTTTGTGGTGGAATCGGTGGTTCAGTAAAACAGCATGTGGCTAAACGGTCGCTTCAACGTCCTCTGAATAATCAAATCTTGGATTATAAAGCCATGCTAGAAGTCTGCCTGGAGATGTCTGCAATCAAGTTCTTTAATATTAGTATGGAAACTATGGAGGAGGTGAGAAAGTTTCTTGAGGCAAGATTTGCCAGGGGAAACACAGTACCAGGAAGCAGAAGCAGCCACCATTTTGCCCCGTTGTCAACATCGAACATTGGTCATAAGCTGACCAGCGAGGATGAATCATATACAGACAACCATGATTTTAACTTGCTATCAATTCTTGAAATCTTTGAAATTTCACCAATGCAATATGTAACCTGTGTTTATAATTCTTTCTGGTGGATTGGCATTGTGAACGAAATTAATGCAGAGGAAGGTGATGTAACCGTCAAGTTCATGCACCCTCATGGACCATGCAAGACATTCAATTGGCCGCAAATTAATGATACATGCTTTGTTCCAATCAAGAAAATTCTTTGTGTTCTTTCCCCAACAAATACAGGAAGAACATACAAGATAACTGATGAGGAGTATGAAAAAACGATTTCTGTATTTCAGTGGCATAAAGAAAATAACAGTATGTAAATAATGTTGTCGTATGTTGGTTTTTGTTGTGAAGTCCGCTTTTATGGTAAATATCTGATCACTGAGAGACTGTATTACCTTTTACTATTTAACTTTTACTTTCTAAAACTTATTTCAATGTGAATTTTATATAAATTTAGATGAACGGTCCCTCCAACTTCATCTCAAACTAGTTGCTTCCCCCAATAGGGTATTTCTGAACCCTCGGAAAAAGGCCTAACTTTGAATAGACACTGAGTGAACAAAAAAAGTATTATTACCATTTTTGGTCCAGAGTGTCTAAATGAATGTCCAAAAGAAAAAAAACCCGTTACCATATCAGCTACATCATTTTTTTGCACCATATTGGTGCACATGTAAAGAATTACAAAATTTGATAAAATCTCCTAGAAAGCTTCATTTCTGAGCAAAGCTGATGCCATTTTTGGGTTCCTTGGGTTGAAAAACATACCTGTGTGAATTTTCAGCGTCACATCATGTTCCAAACTGAAGATATTAAAGAAAATGTAATTATTAAAATGTCGCCCGGGCGACATCTTGCACGATTTACGCGAAACGGAAAATGCTTTAAACCGGAAACCGCTTGGAGTTGCATGCTCAAATTTTCAGGATTTCTTAGCTTTTATGATGTCCATCTGTGGTGCAAGTTACAACAAAATCTGAGGACATGGGTTTCAAGCCCTGGATGATGTGACATGGAATAACCCTACACTGACAATTTATTCATTGAAAAAAAAGTTAAAACAATTTATTAATAAATAGAATTCAATTTTGAAAGAAAATGTCATGTTTAAATTCTATTTATTAAATTGTTTTTAACTTTTTAAATATTTATGAAAAAATGACAAAACAAATACAAACTTTCCAAATAATTGACGATAAATTGTGAAATTAACGAAATTGTTGAATCTCTAAAAAATAAAATTTTTAGGCGGTGTAAAAGTGAGTGGTGGTTTGAGGGTTAATCTCACCTGTTAATTACAGAACAGGGCCACCATACCAATCCAATTGTTATTGTTAGTAGAAATTATCCAATTTTTTTAAAATTCTTTTTTTCGTAATGATCCGGATCCTCATTTTTTTCAATTTTTTGTTTATTTTTTAGATTATAAAAATAATTTCTGATGCTGCTGGTGACACGTTCATGTGCGAAAGGGAAACAATTATATCGCATTTTTAATTTTTCCAGAAACTATAATCATTAAAATCACATAAAATATTTTTTGCAATTATATTTTTTTGGTGAAAAATATTGATTAAACAACGTTTTATTTAATGATGACATCGCTAATTCAAGAAATTAAGTTTTCTTCGACGTATAGTGAGTTTATTAACACGGAATTTAGGAGCCTTTTTCGTAATATGAAATTTTTTTTTAATGATTAATTTTTAACATCTACAATGCTTTATTTTCATTTAAAAAAACATTAAAATTCATGCATTTTTTTTATTATTAATACTTAAAAATATAACTTTAGTAAAGGTGTATTTTGTTTTTAACAAATAATACATTTTCACTAAGATTTTAAGAAAAATAATGATTTCATTATATTCCGTGATCGCTGATTAATAAATACTGAAAATTTCATTAAAATTGGTTGATTTCCTGAATTTTTGTGAATTTTTAAGTGAAGGGAGGGTCAAAATGTTTTTACATTTTGGGGATCGGCCATTGATTTTGCACGTACCTAGTTGTGAGTTAAGCCGTCATCACTGCTAGAAAGAAGGTGGCAGCAGCTATACACTAAACGAATTGTTACCGCATTTGTGCCGGAACATATGTACTTTGTAAATCTGAAAACTTTTTATACTTTAATCTCACTTTAATTAAAGATCACATTTCATTTACTTCCACATCATTCAAAAATGAATGGCTCAGCAGGTTATTAAAAACCTCAGTAACCCAAGAGGTTATGGACTGTCTTAACACCCCGACTAGAAAACGTTAGCGAATGAGTAATCATTTTTTGTGGGTATTTCTAAAATAGTCGTTCAGTCCTACGCTATGTGGACAAAAATTAGACGATCAATAATGCTTTCTGGTCAGGAAGTAGGTGATCACTTTACGTTATATTTATATAGTCAAGTGAACCCTCCTACCCCCCCCCCCCGTATTTCGAGGGTGTGCGTAAAAAAAATATATATAGAATCTAATTTTTATTTTTCCTTTGACAGCATGGGGGGGGGGGACATTTTACCGAAATAACTGGCATGGTTCTGTTCCAAAGAGGCCACCCTCCCAGGTATTGCCTCCTCCCTAGAAGAGGGGATTCGTTTATCACCGTTCTCACCATGATCAAACCCGGTAAATTTTGTACTTATTCAGTGTGCCTCCTTTTTTAGGTGAGCTGCAATGGGGGGAGGGGGACAAGGATAACAAACTGCACTCATAAGAGCTAGGGGTGGTGGGGGGGGATTGATACTTAGTAGCGTTGGTAGAAAGATAAAGGGGAGGCCGACTGCTGCTATTCATAAATTACTTGGGAGGACGAAGAGGAGGGGGGCTGTTGATGATTCTTACTGATTCATTTCAGGTTATTTCGATCAGATGAAATTGCTTTTCATTTTAAAATCTATGTAAAATAAAATTACGAATGCGATTTTTTATTATTAAAAAAAATTACTGTGCGATTAAAATTTTAATTTACATTATTTTTTAAATATTAAAAAATGTGTTTAAAGTCTCTTGAAAGTATCAGTTTTCGAAGATTATTTTAAAGCAAAGCGTTAATAAATCGGATTTATGAAAAATATTACTTTTTCACTCTAAATTACATATGTATCCCACAAATCCAGGTTTCTCCATTATTCCAACAGTACAAAAACAAAATTCAGAATATATTCATTTCTACATTTTTTTTTTTTTCATTTATTTCGTTTTTCTCTAGTTTATTTCAATGTTTGATTAATAGTTAAACAATTTAATGTGTATTTATCAAAGTTACGTCTAGACGAGATAAACACAACATCTTGTTTGATAGTTTTTTCTTAATACATAGATGTTATATTATTAAATGAATACCTCACGAGTGTAACCATGTTTTTATGAAAGTATGGTAGAAGCGGTGAAGGAAGAAGCATAAAAAATAAGGGTCTCGCCAGAAAAGCACCCAAAATCGCAAAAAATAATTAGCGTTTTGTGTTGCTGTAGTTTAAACATGGCGACACAAATGTCATTTGTAAGATTTTAAATAAAATGTTAAAAATACTTATTATCGAAATGTTGAGAGATTCTAAGCGAATAAAGTGACGAACCCATAACAAATTTAAAAAATAACAAAACTAAAGAACTATTCAAAATAATATGACTATTTTAAATTGTGGCAGCGGTGAAACTTTTTTTTTATGAAAAGAAACAGGCAAAATAATATTTTGTTTATTTTACGTAATTGACTAATGAAACTACAAGTGATTTTAATAATAATAAATCAATATGTAAGATTATTGATTATTTCTCACCCGAGGAGTAAAGCTGGTTTGACGGGGGGGGGGGGTCCTCACCAAATACTTGCCAGTAATACTAGTAGTACTACTACTACTAAAATGCCCCCCCCCCCTCTTTCTCACACACTCAGTATTCCGGTGAACAAAAAAAAAGTAGGCCGGTCTACGACTACTATACTGTACTTTTTAAAATGTAGAAATTAAATGAATTTCTTATTCTTCATGTTAAAATTATTTAAAGATTTGTAGGGGTGGGGTAAAAATAGTTGAACATTTTATCCCCCCCCCCCCCACAATATTAATGTACATATGTGGCACAAGGCCCAGACGAGCAGAGGGGAAGGGGTAAGGTTTGATCTTTGGAATGTAGAATGGCTGATTATTAGAAAGCTTTGAAAATGGTTTTCAAGAAGAAAGGGCGAGAAGGGCGGCTCAATTCATTCTATAGTTGTAGCGAGTGCAAAGTGTTGCCGAAATAGATTTTTTAGTGATTATTAATTGCCTTAGTCTAGAATGATCGCTCCTCCGACCTAAGACAGAACAGATACGATACTCTGATCATAAAAAAAACAACAACCATGTGTCTAATTTTGCCCTCGTAGGCAAGAAGTCATTTTTTGCGAATATATGATCCGAAATAAAATATCTACAGGAGGTAAAAGATAAATGTATTAAATTTCTTAGATTAGTAAAATAAAAATAAAGACAAAAATCTACGACCCAAACCAAAATCCTGACCCACCGTAAACAACCATTATATACAGATTAAAACGCTAACCCAACTCAGATGAAAACACGGATTCTAATCCCTAAAATAAAAATTCAAGCATATATAAGAAATTATGACAATTGTATAGATCCGATTGATTCACGAAGGGATTGAAATGCCCTTCATTAACCTCAATACTAATCATTAGTTCGAAGTGATGGTCGACATTGCTGGAATGGGGATACCAGATCAAGGACCTAAATTCGGCTCCGCCAACTGTACAAAAAAAAAATGTTCATTTTAATTAAGTAAAGTAAAATGTTGTAGTGTGGCCATTTTGAATGCGGAACTACTAAAGAGAAAAGTTGCCCCGTTACACTTCGTAAAAATTATTAATCCTGGTATAGGGCTTTGTTTTAATTTGCATCCCGGACAGGTGCACCACAAATATAGTGTGAGGCAAACCAATGGAAACAGGCGAGATTGTAGAATAATCAGCGGGTCTACAATTATAGCAGCAGTGGCGATTTTTATTTGTACGACTACTACTACCAATGATTCCAGTGCCTCTTTTGGGGAGCGGGGGCTGAATTCACATTATAAGCTGACCTTGCGTTTAACCTTGCCACTGGGGGGGGGGGGGGGGGCACAAACTATCAATGTCTAAACAGAAAATTATTCGGTAATATTAAATGATCCCCGTTAAAGGCTGCTATTCCGAATTCATAATCGTAAGCCTTCATCAACAGACTTTCCCTTGTATCAAACGGCCATAAATGATTGCGGTAAATGACGAGTTTAAAGGGTTAAAAAGTTTCTTCAGAAATTCGAATCAATCATTTACCATTGCACAAATAAAAATGTAGGTGCTTATATATATGAGTGCACATATGAAAAACGCATTTCCAAATAAAAAAATTACTATTGTTTATTATACTTACATATCGGGCAAAAATAAATATCCTCACCAAAAAATTGGGAAAATTATCGAGTAGAATTTTAATAAAAAATAAAAAATCAGTTTTATCGTATTTTGCCGACCACTATTGATCTATTACTTGTTATGTCCCACTTAACAAATCACCGCCGCTACGGCCATGGGCAGTGTGCGATGTCGGCAACGACACTCGTGCGCATCCAGGCTATGCGACCTTTACCTTTTTTACCTTTTATGTCCCATTGATGTACATATACAACAAATAAAAGTAACTGTAGCCGATAAAAGTTATTTTCCATCTTATCTGTGACATTTGTTTGTATTTTTAAGCCGTTTCAACTGCTATTTATTAGAAATCAATATTTTTGTCACACGAACATTGGACAAGCGATGGGGGGGGGGGTATCGTAACGAGGAACGGCAGGGCGGCCATTTTGTTTTAGTAAAAATACGTGCCAAAAAAAAAAAAATATTTTTTTTTTACATCTAATAAAAACCCATTTATAGTACGTAAAAATACAAACAAATTTCATAGGTAAGTAGGAAAATATCTATTCTCGACGTAGGTCACCGTCACTTGTTGCATATTTTTTTTTTTACCCCGTTCTCGTTCGTTTTTGGACATCGTTGGCGACTGCGGATTATTGTAAAAGATACCCAGACTTTTTTATTTTTAAATTAAAAAAAAAATCGATTTCTTTTAATTCGAATTATTTTATGGGTTTCAGTACACATTCTATATTAAATAGAAAGTAAAAATTGAATAATTCAATGTTTAGTGTGCGCAATCATTGGTGTAAATTAAACATACAACGTTGCTCATGGTACAAGAGAAACAACAGTCAATTGATGGCGGGTTACGGACGGTTATGAATTCGGAATAGCAGCCATTAAGTGGGGTAATTCAATTTTACCACTTATTCATGATGCGAGAAGAGTTTGGGCAAAAATTAGAAGCCGCATTGTTTTGGGGGAGATTTTTTAAACATTGTCATGCGCCGAGATAGGATTCACTTTGTTATAGTTTTAGTCTCGTAAAAATGCATTGCAAACGACGTTGTCGTTCTATAGAAACCACCAAAGCTAACCACAGAATTTACCCCTCTCCCTATATGTAACTTTAATATAGGTTTATATTATAACTTTTTTATCATTCAAAATAAAAATAAAAAATAAATTTATTTTAAGTGAGAAACTAAAAACGTGTGTACTTAATTTACGCCTTAAAACAACGTTCCTATGTAGTGATCAATCTATATGCGCTAACACCCGTGTTTAATAAATCAAGCAAAAATCAAGTAAAATGGTCAGATTTTCACAAAATTTTCGATACTTATTCATTATTAGACTAATTCATCTTTGACATGCTTTTTTCGTAAAATATATTAGGGAAAATATTTTTTTTCTACCCTCATTTAATTTTATGAAATGTGAACAAAATAAATTCTGATCGATCGAAATTTTAAAACGAACGAGTCTTAAATTTTTTTTTTTAAACCCACATTAGATTTACCCTTTTAATTGGTGCCACTTTTTGGTAAAGTATCCGTGAATTCATGAATAAAAAGTGGAAATAAATAAGATGATATTATGTGTTGAAAATTTTAACTTCATTTTCTCGTCAATATACCCTAAGATCCGTTGAATTGCAAAGAAAAAAAAATGTTCTAAGCAATAATTCATTTTTCAGAGATTTTAATTAATTTAAATGACTTCATCATTTAGACATTTTGAAGTTTAAACATCTTTTTTGAATATAAACCTAACTGTTATTAATCGTAAAAGACCGACATCTGCTTCGACCGAATAATTTGTACTTTTTTTATAGAATGTTTACTTGTCCGAGGAAAGCACACGTTTTGTTGAATTCCTCTGACATTGTCAAACTATGGAAGGCCTTAATAGACTTTATTAACGTTTCAACTGTTACAGAGAAACTAGTCGCTTTTGCAAACGCACGTGTGTTGTTCTGTTTACGAATTTTTTTTGCTTACATTCTTTAAGCTAAAAAAAACAAACTGTTTTTGTACGACAAAAGTGTTATATACTTTTCATTTTTCTTTTTTCAAATTTAAATGATTATCCATTCAAAATTTTAACTTTTTATTTTATTCGGCGAAAATGCGACATGACTTATTTTCACTTTGAAATTTTTTAATTGATAAATAGTTAAATCATTCAAACCACAATACTTTCAATTTTCATTTTAGTTTGATTTTTATATAAAATTTAAGCAAAATGCTAAATAAACAAAATAGGGGAAAAAAACAGTCACTTCTATTTTTTATTTTTATTATGAAATTCAAGTTTTTTCCTCTTAAAAGTGTTCAAAAAAAAAAAAAGTGTTCGCTTAAGTTATATCTTTGGAATTTCTGCATTTTAGCCGTCACTTACTGTGATCAGAAATCGTAATTGAAGAGTTCCATTCATTCAACCGGAAGTGCCAGACTGAATTTTTGTTCTAAAATGGATCGGAATAACGTCAATCTGCGAGCCTCAGAAAACAATAGACTTTTTGCAAGCACACACACAAAAAAAAAAACATCCCAAAGTTGTAAATAAATATATATCGTGCAATTTTAGTAGAAGGGCGATGCAGTTAATTATTTTCATGTAAAAGCATTATTTTGTACTTAGTCATAGTTTATCTCTCACGGCACGAAAAAGAATTTAAAAATATCAAGCAGAACTTTAATTAGAACGATTTTTCTATTTCGATGTACAACCTGTATTCGCGGCCGAGCCGACATTTTGGGTGTGAGCGGTCGATAGAATAGCCAAGGGCATTAACTCCGTTTTTATTGTTAGGATTTTAAAAAGAAAGAAACACATAAGCAATAATAATAAAATATATATTTATTAAATTAAAAAATAGAAAATTACATAATTATTTTTACTTTGTTCACCGGGATACTTTCCACGATATAATTTTTTTTTTTTTTTTTTTCATATTTACATGGTAACTGGGTATTTCGCGACACTTATCTGCCCTTAGTTAGCTATTCCAAGCTATTCCATCAACCGGCCACTCCCAAAATGGCAGCGAGTCGACGTTTCATATCGCCCTTATGGAAATGGAAAAATCGTTCTAATTAAAGTTCTGCTTGATATTTTTAAATTCTTTTTCGTGCCGTGAGAGATAAACTATGACTGAGTAAGTACAAAATAATGCTTTTACATGAAAATAATTAACTGCATCGCCCTTATACTAAAATTGCACCTATTTTTAAAATAGTCAACAGTGATCTTTTAAAACAAATTTATTTAAAAATAGTATTTTGATAAAATGTTAATTCATACAATAAAAATAATCACTGACTATTTAAATGATAAATTTTCATTTTATCAATCACTTGATATTGAGAAAGTTTTAATTCAGACAATAAAAAACACATTTTATTATTTTTATAAATTTTTACATTATTAAATAAAATATTGTCATATTCAATAACGATACATTGTTCGATGTTATTGTCATTTTGGATAAAAACATCTAATTTTGTTATTTCCGGTTGGTTGTCTGCCCCTGCCTTTAAAAGAGGGAAGCAAATAAAGTCCGAGTGACGGCTAAAATGCAGAAGTGCCTCTTTTTTTCTTTTTTTTTTAAAGTTATAAGTGTATTAAATTTTCCAAAAAGGATTAAAAAAATTTGTACAACAACAATGTAAGTAATTTGCTCATCCATACGTATTTAACATAAAAATCTTTTTTATGTAAACTATAGACCCCGCAGTAGAAAAAAATCGGATTTCGTAATATCTCAAGATAAAGAATGGGTTTCTTTCCCAGTTCGATAATTTAATCTTTTTTTTTTGGGGGGGGGGGGTAAAAACGCATTTAAGCATTTTATGTAAAGTATGCAAATAATGATGACGACATCGATTTTATGGTGCGCTTTGGAGGTCTACCGTTCTATATTCTAAACGAGGGATTTCAGTTCAACCGGCATTAGACACCTACTTTATAGTCGGTAGAACTTTGTTTCAATGACAGTCATCTTAAAGCTGAAAAGTTCAAGATAACCTTCGGTGCATGAAAATATATATATTTTTTAATTGTTTCGGCTTCCTTCAAAAGTCTCGATATTTATTTTATAAAATGTTTTTATTTCAATAAACAATCGATCAATTATACTATTGAATGAACAGTAAGATACAGCTTCAGGAAATACGACGAAAAATTTACAGGCGTGACGTATGTACAACGAATGCTACGAAAACGAACGGAAATAGAGGAAAGAAGGTACGCCGTTCCGAAAGTTTCCGACCCCCACCCCACCCCTCCGTAAAATCTTTCTTCTTTTTTTTTTAATGTCAAGTTTAATTAGTTACCATACGACGGTAACACGAAGTTTCTCAGATTGGAAACCTTATGCCTGTACTATTTTCTTGTTTCGTGTTTGTACCCAATTGAAGAAAAGAAAAAAAATCTGCAGCTAAATCTTTCTTTTCCTTCTCCCACTTTCAACTTTTACACAAGAAGAAAAGACAAAGTAAAAAGTTCCTTGTATTTAAAAAATAAAAACAGTAAAACTTGGACCCCCCCCCCCTCCAACAACACCAAAAATCCCTAACCCTAATTCCAACTCTAAAAATTCCCTAACCTTAAAACTCGGGATTTTTGTGGAGGAGGGCTCCACAAAAAAATCCCCTAAACCTGAGAAAAAAAAAAAAGAAAAAAAAAAAAACTGGGAAAAAAAATAAAATTGCTTTTTTGTTATAAGTCGTCTGCTTTAAAAAAAAAATTTAAAAAAATAAAAAAAGTTAAAAAATTTCATTAAAGTCGTCTGCTTAAATTTTTCTTTCGTTTTAATTGCGTAAAAAAGGTCGTTTCTAAGTTTGATATTGAAGTCGTCTGGTTCTAAAAAATACCAGTTTCAGAAGTCATTCTTAACATGGAGAGGGACTTCGGGAATATTCGGAACGGCGTAACTTCTTTCGTCTAATTCCGTTCGTTTTCGTAAGTAAATTCCGATGAATCGGAATGGTACAACTTTGTTGCCCGGGTTGATTCTGTTGTCGGGGGTGACGGAATTAATTACAAACCGGAAGTAATTTTATGTCGCTCAGGTATTAGAAATCTTGTAATTCTTGATGATAAAATGAAATAAAACTTTTCTAATTCGTACAATATAATTTTGCAAATGAAAGAAATAAAATGAGATTTATTAGTTGAATAAAAATTGATAAATTAATTCCAAGTTGTAATTAATTCCGAGTTGTAATTAATTCCGTACCTCGTTGTCGGCATTCTTGCAGGAGGGACCACGTAATGGTTGCCAACATCCCTAAGTGAAAGTGGTATTATGGAATCGAACTTGGCACACCCAGGTCGTCAGTCCATGTCGTTATCCACTTAACCACCGTCACGCCAGTAACTTTGTTCGTATTTCACGAAACAGTGCCAACAATAATCTGTACGTGACGTAGTAACTCTTGAACTAGACAAAACCGACTATTTTGTTCGACATTTTCTGGAAAATGCCGAAGCGTTTAGCCAATCAGAACGCTCGGCAAGCAGACGACAAATTTACCTGTAAATTGAGTAACTCTTGACATTCCCGGCAGGCAGAAATCTGAAAAATGAATCGGATAAAAAGCGAACTTTGTTTTACCCTAACCTAGTCGGGTTTTGTCCGTTTCACAAGCTGTACCGGACAAGTACGAAAAAAATAAAACACACACACAAAAAATGAATCTGTAAAAATCGGCGTTGCATTGATTATGTTAAAAGAAAAAGTAATTTATCGAAAAAAAAAAAAAGAATTTCTTAACAGTGTATTGATTTTCTTCGTCTGAAAATAAATTGTCATAAAAATAAAAAATAAAAACATACGGTGAGTCTTTCTTTTATTATTTTTTTTCATGTTAAAAATAAGCCTCGTTTTGATTTTGACACCGGTTAGTTTTGATTCGGCTGTTTACGTCAGCAAAAGTCGGTTTTGTCTAGTTCAAAAGCTATACCGTTTCTCGCCTATAAGTCGAACATGTGCCGTCACTTTGATAAATACACATTGAATTAGTTATTTTACTATTGCCCTCGATGGCACTTCTGTAGTATATATGAAGAAGCTGCCGATTAAGAAATCGAAATTGAAGAGTTCCGTTTTTTTTTCTCCAAGTACCATTCAGAATTCACCGGAAGTTGAATTTTAGAAAATGGAGTTAAATGAGATTAATCTTCGAGACATTGGTAATTTAATGAACCAGCCGCAAAAAATAGATTTTTTACAGGCACACCGCCTGATTTCTTAGGGTTAGGGTTTTTTATTTAAAAATTTGTTTTACTTCATATAATAAAAAAGAAATTGTTAATTGTTACCCAAAAACAAATCAGTCTTGCATTTTTTTTTATGTTGTAAAAAAATCACTTCCGGTTGAATTACCTCCCTTTATTTTCAGTAGAAGGACAGAAAATCTGCTGCTTCATATATACTACAGAAGTGCCTATTCGATTATTGAAATAAAAAATAAAATAAAAATGGTGCTCATCCAGAAGTAGAGACTGACATGAAAAAAAAAAAAAATATGTAACCATGACGGAAAGCATATAAAAGAAAAAACACAAACGAACACGTAAATTGATGAAGCAGTTTTTTTTTTGTTTTTTTTTACAAAAGAAAATCATTTTTAAGCGATTATTGTGAATTTGTAGGGATTACAACTATTGTACAAGGCTGATTTTAAACTACTTTTTACGAGTTGGAATTTTTGGAGTTATCTCCCTTAGTTATCAAACATGGCGACGAAAGATCGACGCTCGTCTTTAAGCAATAAAATTTGATATTTCTTTTAAATTATGACCGCTTGGTGCAGGAAGCAGTCTATTGATGGCGGCCCACGGCCACGAATTCGGAATAAGAGCGTATGAGCGAGAAAATTCAATATTGCCAGAAGTCGACGGTCGTATGAATATTGACGGCGGCGCACCGGTTGAGACGAGGGTGGGGGGTCAGGATAGAAACCTTTCAATTGATCTGTGACACCATTCCCAGCAGCCGCTGATCAGCCGGTTGATTGTAAGAAAATTAAGGGCTCACTTTCAGGCGGAGTGGATGGGCGGCTTTTTTGGTTTTTTTTTTTGCTTGTTTACATTAAAAAAACAAAACGTTTTCATTTATTATTTATCCTACCCGAAAATAACAGCAAGTAGAAAAACAATTTGAAACCAAACCTATAGAATATATAAAAGGAGAGAACTACTAACACCTACTAGTAGACGAATCAAGAAGGGGGGAGGGGGTCAGGAATCGGGGTTTAAAATATAAATCTTAAATTTCAAAAGGTTTTTAGAGATACAAGATAAAGAATTGTTCACATCAAGAGAACCAAAAAAAACTTGGATAAAGCGTTGTTTGTATCCCTTTTAATTGTTGGACGAATCCAAATGCCCCCCCACCACCAAACAACCTTCTTCGCCATTTAGTTGTCTACGATGCCCAACATGGTGTTTCTTTTATACAAAGGTGGCGAATGTAAAAAAATATACATTTTTTTTTTATCCTCTTTGGTGCAAAAATAAATTATATTAGTTGAAACGTTTTTTTGCATTTAAACTTTAATAATTCAATCGAGAATCCGACTGTCTGCATCCAAATCACTTCCGATTTTTAAGGTCAGGGGTCGCGTCTACAAAGTAAAAAGATGCCGGGCATTTTTTTTTTTTTTTAAATATATTGATAGATTTAAATTACTCGACTACTTGTAACTGTATATTTTCAAATATGCGTCCGTTCGAAATTTGAAAGTTAGTATAAATTCTGAGTTAATTTAACTTCAAGGCCATATTCGGTTGATTTGTGCTCCTAAACAAAAAAAAAAAGGAAAACATTCATTTTCGTACGCACCCCTGTCATATAAAAAACCGCCCAACTGAACTTTAATTAGCATTTTCTTTTTTATACTTCTTTTTACCTGCCTTTCAAAAACTACTAAGTAGTAGTAGACCCGAAATGAAAGCATTTGTGTTGCAACGTCTGGACAAAGTAGGTGATTACTGGGTTCAATTGTAGAATAGAGGCCGCTGAAATATCTCGCCTATTTCGCTGGATTAATCGTAAATTGTATTTCTTGTGATGAATTATTTTTTTAATTTGCTTTTTCAAGTTTATAAACTTGAAGTTTTATTGACAGGTTTTTATCGCTGGTGGCCATGATCACCATTTTTAATTATCGACTACGAGCAATATTTACCGGTCTTCTCACCAAGACTGGATGTAAGATAAGGTCAACTTGATGAGGGAGTCAACCACGACCTACGTCCAGCTCTTTCAAAAAGGAGGGACTGAACGTATACAAAAAAAAATAGCCACTTTCAACCCCGTCGGCATTCCTCGGTGAGGGCGTTTCAGGCGACATGCAATAAACCTCGGTCTCCTGAGCAAGAAAATTGTCGACTAGTGTTTTTTTTTGTCTTGCCTTAACCTTTCATATTTGCCATTAATTTTTTAAAAGACTGTTAGTGTTAACACCCCCCCCCCCCGTGTAAAAAAAATTCTTTCTCGAAATAAAATATTTAAATGACCATCTCCGAATGCCGTACAAAATCAAAAAGGACAATATATACCCACCCCTTTAGTAAATACATTTTAAAATAAAATGATTTCACAAAAGATAAAAATAAATAAATATCTTACTTGGAGATTGCGTGTGTAAGGGGGACAAAAAAAAAGGGTTTTTAAAAAAAGCGTGTAGTGATGTAAGTTGGACTGTAAAACTGAATGAGTTCGAAGAGAGAAGTTTAAAATGCTTGAGCGAACGCCGGTTACGAGAAAGGGGGAGGGGCTTCTTTCAGCCAATCAAAAGACGACATTCGGCGAGCAACGAATTACGACAACTACAACTATTATGCTGCAACCCAAGCAATCATCATCGCATAGAGTAATAATACAGGTGACGTTATTATCACGACGTCGTGATAAAGGGAGATAATCTGCCCGATTATTTCTGAAATCGATCAGTCTGTTCCTATTTACTTGCCTCCCCACGAGAGCAGAGTTGAACACAAGGTCGGTTTTTTTTATGTGGGAAAATCCAGCACCCCAAAAAGGGGCACTCTAGCATGCGGACAAAAATTTTAATTGCCTCAGTCTAGAAAGATTTCATCTTCACTGACAGAAAAGATAAAATGTAGCATCAAAAGAGACTGTCATCACCGGCCAGTGCCTGGTCGGCGCAGATCAGAACAAACGGCCCAGGACTGTAGATTGGTAGCCGGTCCTCAGCTTGCAAGCCCACTAACACCGGCGAATAATTGCAGTCTAAATAATTCCTAAAATAATTATAGAAAAAAACGAAACAATTTACCTTTTCGTTAAAGAAAAAGATTGATCAATTCGATTTTCGCTCGTAAGAAAATGGGGGATTTTAACAATTCGCAAATAAATTAATTGATTTCTTCAAGAAATTTCCGGAATATGGCGGAAGAGAATGTTTGTTTCTAAAAACAACGTCGTTAATGGCAACGGTTGTGACGTCATTTTAGAAATGACAAATTTTATTTACATCCCAGAATGAGAGCCCCAATGTCGGTGGATCCCTTTTGCGGAATCCCCTTTGTAAAAAAAAGATTAACGCAGTCATTAAATATGATATTCTCGAGATATGTAAAAAAAAAAAAAAAAAAAATACACTGATTTATGAAGTTGACTACGTAGAATTAATTTAATTGGAATGTTGGGCATTTACTACAAGAGCGAACAAAACAAACAAATATACAACAAATAAATGTTACCAAAGGCAAAATAAGTTACTCTTCTACCTACTTGGATAAGTTTATTTGTGTTTCAACTTATTTTAAAGTGTGTTTTGTTTTTGTAAAAAAAAACAACGTCGATAAGCAATGGACGTTTACCCCTGGGCCCCTGATAATCGCGCAAAAATCGAAAATTAAACAAAATACTGTTAGAACATTCGCACGATTGATGACATTTATTAGATGTGTTTCTACCAGTATTTTATTTGCTTTTCGATTTTTAAACGATTATTAGGGGCTCAATGGTACACGTGCATTACTTATCGACGCCATCTTCTTTTTCGTTCTAACTGAACAGTATGTTTTTTTTTTACCAAACAAAAAAAAACGCTTTAAAATAAGTTGTAACACAAATAAACTTATCCAAGTAGGTAGAAGAATGACTTATCTTGCCTTTTGGTAATTTTTTATTTGTTGCACATTTGTTTTGTTTTTTCACCCCGTTTTTTGTTTTGTTCGCTCTTGTCATAAATGCCCTGAATGTTTCATGGAGTAAATATTCACTTTATTAATCCCAGCCACGACCATCGTAATAACCAGGCCAGTGCACTGGGAAATGACGTCATGCTATAAAGTAACAAACGAGATATGTCGAACAGTCAGACTTATGGGCATTTCGATCACTCCCTTCACTTAAAAATTCAGGAAATAAACCAATTTTAATGAAATTTTCAGTATTTATTAATTAACGATCACGGAATATAATTAACCCATTACTTTATTAGAAATCCCAGTGCAAATGTATTATTTCGTGTAATTTGCATAGGCTAGACAGCAAACATTAAATTAATACTTAATAATAAAATAGTGTTGTCATCATTTTTTTTATTTTTAAAACATGAACATTTTTATTTGAAAAATAATTTGTCTGATTTAATTAAGTTAATTCTTTCCGGATTATTTTTAATGTTTAAGTTGATTGTTATGACAGCATGGTCTACATCAGTATTATTTACTCCTCTCCAGGAGTTAGGCACAAGGCCAGTTTTATCTTACTCCCACAAAGTAAGATGTGACCTAAGGTCGGGTCGGGAAAGTGGGACTTGAAAAGCCAGCGCTCGAGAAGGTGAGCACTCTGGCCATTAAAAATTGTCTTGGCAGCCCGTCGGCATTCCCCGGTAGGAGCGCCTCAGGCAGTAAGCAATAAACTTACTCCTCCCCAAAGAGGGGAGGCAAAGCCTGGGAGGGTGGACCTCCTAGAACTGCACAGGTCAATCCCATAGACCGGCGTAAATCAAGTCCCGAAGGACAAGACAATACCAGTCTATGGGGTGCAGTATCCATCAGAACAGATACTACACTTTGATCTTAGCCAAAAATGGTCTACATCAGTATTATTTACTCCTCTCCAGGAGTTAGGCACAAGGCCAGTTTTATCCTACTCTCACAAGTAAGATGTGACCCAAGGTCGGGTCGGAAAGTGGGGGTTGAAAAGCCAGCGCCCGAGAGGTGAGCACTCTGACCATCAAAAATTGCCTGGGCAGCCCCGTCGGCATTCCCCGGTAGGGGCGCCTCAAGCAGTAAGCAATTAACTTACTCCTCCCCAAAGAGGGGAGGCAAAGCCTGGGAGGGTGGACCTCCTAGAACTGCACAGGACAATCCCATAGACCGGCGTAAATCAAGTCCCGAAGGACAAGACAATACCAGTCTATGGGGTGCAGTATCCATCGGAACAGATACTACACTTTGATCTTAGCCAAAAATGGTCTACATCAGTTATGCTGCATGGAAATGTCGGTTTATAAACACAAGAAGACAGAAGATTCTTAGGCAGTTTTATTCTCTATATGAACACTAGCAGAGCTACCCGATGTTGCCCAGGTTAGAGTGTAGAATAGCATCATATGCAACATCATGGTAGGGAGAGTTTACTTTAACAGCAACCTTGATGCTGTCAGCTAGATATCTTATTCCCCGAGCTATTCAAATATATGTTAATACTCTTAAACTAACGCTAATAAATAGATTAATTTTATTGTTTAACATGTTTGAAAATTGTCACTAGCTTCTTTAAGGAGCAACCAGGAACGCAAAAATACTTCTATTATGTTCACATGCAAATTGTGCATGTGAATACAATTATATTGAAAGTATACTTCCTAGTATGTCTTCGTTTTTAGGGACATGCACAGACAGAGAGGTGTTCTCTTTGATATATATATATATATATATATATATATATATATATATATATATATATAATTGTAATCAAAGGGAAAACAATTTTCAGTAGAGGGGTTGTGCCCCCGGGGACCATCTTGATATTATCTAAATTTGCTGAAATTTTGGGAATAGACATCATTTTTGATCATTTACCAATCATTTGAATCAAAGGGAAAACAGTTTTCAGGGGTGGAGTTGTGCCGCAGCGTTATATAGCCTATGACCTTCACTGAGAGGTTAGTTGTCTACATGCTAATTTTCAAGCAATTCTGTCCAGGTGTTTGGGTGAACATAAGACACAAAGATCAGGCAGACACATACACACACAGAATTACTATTTTATATATAGATATTTCATTATCATTAGTTTTAGCTGAATAATTTGATAAGAGTTGCTCTCATTTCCGAAAAGAATAAATGATGTTTCTTGATTCTCTGATTAATCCAGGATGCTGAATGAGTAACAATTTCAATTTCTTGCAATTAAACTACTTTTGTATTTCTATTATACGAAACCCGGAACTCTCCAGCGACATGATGAGTAATTATACACAGAAAAAAGAATTTACAAAATTTGTGATGGTTAAAAGTGGAGGATCAGTTTACGTTCAATTTATAAGGAAACTTATTCCCCCTCCTAAAATCGAAAATATTTGGGGAAAAAAACACGGAATTCTGTAGCGACATGATACACCAAAAAAAGAAATAAATTTGGTCAGTAAAAAAGTTGAGAAAAACGGGTGGTAGAGTATTACGAAAAAGCGCCTAAAACTTTTTAAAAAACTTTTCAAATTACTAAATAGTTAAAATTAAGGCACTTGTGCAGAATAGAGATTTTTGTTTTTATTTGTGAACAGTTACAGTAGCGTCAACGGCAGACAATCCTGGATTTTATTTTAATTTAAAAGTAAATGAAACATGAAAAGTAAATGAAACATGAAAAGTAAATGAAACATGAAAAGTGAATCAAACATGAAAAGTAAATCAAACATGAAAAGTAAATCAAACATGAAAAGTAAATCAAACATGAAAAGTGAATCAAACATGAAAAGTAAATCAAACATGAAAAGTAAATCAAACATGAAAAGTGAATCAAACATGAAAAGTAAATCAAACATGAAAAGTAAATCAAACATGAAAAGTGAATCAAACAGTAAAAGTAAATCAAACATGAAAAGTAAATCAAACATGAAAAGTAAATCAAACATGAAAAGTGAATCAAACATGAAAAGTAAATGAAACATGAAAAGTAAATCAAACATGAAAAGTGAATCAAACATGAAAAGTGAATCAAATATGAAAAGTAAATGAAACATGAAAAGTAAATGAAACATGAAAAGTAAATCAAACATGAAAAGTAAATGAAACATGAAAAGTAAATCAAACATGAAAAGTAAATCAAACATGAAAAGTGAATCAAATATGAAAAGTAAATGAAACATGAAAAGTAAATCAAACATGAAAAGTAAATCATACATGAAAAGTGAATCAAACATCAAAAGTAAATCAAACATGAAAAATAAATCAAACATGAAAAGTAAATCAAACATGAAAAGTGAATCAAACATGAAAAGTAAATGAAACATGAAAAGTAAATCAAACATGAAAAGTAAATCATACATGAAAAGTGAATCAAACATGAAAAGTAAATCAAACATGAAAAGTAAATCAAACATGAAAAGTAAATCAAACATGAAAAGTAAATCAAACATGAAAAGTGAATCAAACATGAAAAGTAAATCAAACATGAAAAGTAAATCAAACATGAAAAGTGAATCAAACATGAAAGATTACGAATTAAGTAAAGTAACACAAAATGTGGAAAAAAAAAAAAAGTGATACATATTGATTGCGGGTGACGGCCTTCAGGTGGGGTGGAGATAAGACCAACATGAGTAGAGATAAAGAGGTGATATTTATGTATGTTAAGAATGGGGGTGGGAGGTTGTTATAAGCCTATAAATAGAGGTTCTACCTCTCACCGGAGTTTGGAGTGTTATTGTGTTCTAGAGCTTTGTGGTGACCAGAATTAGTACATTATTCGACTCACTCTAGACCAGACGCTGGATCGTTGCTCCAGCAGAGAAATCCGTTCTATGCTCCATTACATATTGTTACCAGACCTATTGACTCAGCTCCTTTCAGGGTATTGACTCAGAATTGGATTTTTCCTACAAAAATCAATAATTTAAAATAATTGATTAATAGAACATTTATTGAAATAAATTAAAATGTGTGTGTGTTTTTTTTTGTTTTGTATTTTTGCAAAACGAACAGTTTATTTACAATATAGTAAAAATTTGTAATAAATTAAAACAGTTATGTTTTCTTTTTGTTTGTTTATTTTTTTTTGGGGGGGGGGGCAAACTAACAATTATTTTTTAAGAAATTAAAATTTTTAAAAACGAACAGTTTCTTTGAATATGTGATTTTTTTGCAAAACGAACAGTTCATTTACAATATATTATTATTTTAATATCTCGCTTATTTCGTTTGATTTTCGCACACATTTTGGATGAAATTTATTAATTAGTATTAAATCGTATTTTTTATCCTGAAATAAAATTCTAATTTAATTTTTAAGATTTAAAAATCGAACTTTAATGTAATGCCTTAATCGTTGGCAGCCATGTTATAATTTCCTCTTATTTACTTTCACGTTTGACATCTATAAAAAAGAAATACGTCTGAAAAACGGAACGAGTTAACAATGATTTCCAAGTGAATGAATAATCCTTTGGGAGCAGTCTTCTCACCCTGATGACTTGCTGAAAAAAGATGGATTTATTTTCTTTGGCACTTCCGGTCTTCATTGATAGTGGTTCTTACTAACCACTATCAATGACGTCACCAGAAAAAGTCGACTCAGTGAACTGGCCTGAGTTTATGACGGTCGTGTCCCAGCACCAATCATAGTTAGGTGTGGGCACGTCAAGTTTTTATATTTCTTCCGACGATTGTCTAGAATTTTCAACAGAGGAAAAAAAAGGGGTGAACAAAAATAGTCAACAAATAACTGCTAGCAAGAGCAATAAAAGTTACTTTTCTACTTAGCTGGCTAATTTTTTTGTCTTTTTATTTATATTTTTTATCATTGTCTTCAGAGACTTGACAGATTAAAGATGGCTCGTATTTTACTCGATGTGAAACCCTGATATCATAGATTTAACAACTAAAAAAAATCGAAAATTAAACAAAAATACAGCTAATAACTGTCACCAATCGGTCGAAAATTTAAATTTTTAACCTATCTGTATACTTTAAAACACACGCAAAAAATAGGCAAATACAGGGGAAAATAACTTTTATTGCCTTTGGTAACACTTTTTTGTTTTTGTTTTTTTACCTCTTTTTTTTTCTTTGTTAGAAATTCTAGACAATTGCTTTTCTTTTAAAATCGTGTGGCGGCATGAAAAGAAAATTGATTGTTATAATATTTATGGTAAACGTGCAGTTTCCCGACCCATGTAATTTTATCGGATAGACGATAGGCAGTAGCTTAAAATTTGTATTTCATTTTTAAGATTATGACATGCTGAATGTATTGGCGTTGAAATCAGTTTAGTATTACGTCTGGAATAAGGGAGAAAAAATTTTTAAATTAGTAAATTAGCCAACACCCTTGCATACTGGCATATATCTAAGATGGCCGTCTGTAAAGCTAGTCGATTTCATTTATAAGCTAGTGGATATAAAAATTGGAACGGAGAATAGTTCAGACGAAAAGAAGTAAAAGCATTTGGTTAGTTATATAAAAAATAATTCATTGCAAAAACAGAAAAATTATGTTGTGAAACAAATAAATATTTTAATTGTTTTAAATAAATTATTTTTATATAACTCACTAAAAGACTTTACTTCTTTTCGTCTCATTTCCAATTTGTATATCGACTATCTTTACAGACGGCCATCTTAGATATATGCCAGTATGTCGGCTAATTTACAAATTTAAAAAGTGTTGTTTTTTTCCTATTTCATATGTAATACTAAATTGATTTCAATGTCAATACGTTCAGCATGTCACAAATTTTCCTTTTTGTTATTGTTAATTTCTGTAATGTGTACTACAGAAATAGTCAATCGACTTGGGCCCTATACTATTTTTAGTATCTGATCATTTACTTTGGCGACCGCACCACCTATGCAAAACAGTAGCCAATCAGTGTGTTAGGCACAAAAAGAACAATATTCCAAAACCTTCCATGAGCATTTGCATAAAATTCCAAGACCAATTAATGTTTGATAATGCTTACCATCACAAGTGCATAAACATTATACGCCCGTGCATCTTCTGTTGCAACTCAGGTTTCGTCAACGCTCACATGTTGGCTCCTGTTCCTCGCTGTTTATCGAGAACCACGTGGACGCCGGTTTAGTTTTAAAGAATTTTATTTTTAACAGAAGAAAGACAGAAATCAAATGTGTGTGTACGAGAGAGAGAGAGAGAAGGAATACATTGGAGGGAGAGATACCATTTACATATACAGACAGGCCGACTTTTGGCCACCTGTGCCCACCGTCCCGCCACCCCCTGCCAGGCTGGCTGGGACCGCCGCGTTTCTCTGTCCGTTAAGGCTGGTGTCTGCAGGCTAAGAGACAGAATTCTTGACCAAATTACCTCCCTTTGCACTCGTTCATAGCTAAGAAACTCTTATGTTCGAAGATCACATAGAAACTTTGATACAATATAGATATAAACATTGTTAGCTTGACAGTAAGGAAGACATTTTTTAGGGTGCCCACCCTCCAAGCACCCCTTCGCTACCTAACATTAACAGCTAACCAAATCGTCATCAACAGTGTATTAGTAGTAAACACAAAAGACAAACTGTTGAAGAAGAAGATAAACAATAACTTACCAAATGGGCGAGTCGTCTGGTTGTAAGTTCGCTATTTGCAAAGATTCCAACGTGTGTGCACCAAAATGCGTATTTTATGCAATGGACTCATTTCCATGAGAGAGTAAACAAGCGTATAAAGACCAAAGTGAATGTGAATGGCGTCCTTTTTTCTCATCACTTTGTTAAGAGCGAATGGCGACATTTCGACTGCGAGAATAAATTATTCCAACGCGAGTGTGACCAGTCAATTTGGACAAAAGCAGTCGACAAGACACCATGTCTCCACGCCGAAGTAAACTGTACTTTTCCCACCAACAAAAGACACATGGTGTTAATCTCAGCCAGAGCCAATGTTAGGGAAATTACTACTAAATGTCATCATGCCTAGTGCCTTGCACAAATTATCAACATCGACAGGCAACAACTATGATGAGCCACAACAGCATCGTCTACATCAAATAGCTAGGCACAGCAATAAGAACTATGACAAGCTGCAGTCATCATCATCGTCTACATTAAATTAGCAAGAACAACAACAGCCTGACAAACTTACGTGCACACACTATCTACATTGACTATTTAACTTACTTGCACACATATTAACACAATGCACACCTGCAAGCACAACACTTTCCAACACTTTTTTTCTCTCAATAAAATATTGTTATCTTTACAACCACTCTTTATTATATTCTAGTCGTTGTTTTATGATAACATCTTTTTTCTAATTATTCTTTCCTTGTTAGTGGTAAACTGGACGAGTGATCATTGTCATCTGTGACACAGCTCTTGCGTTAGTTTATTATAGACATCAAGAGAAGTTGATTTTTTAATTTCATTACACATGAATTGTTTGTTTTTTGTGTGTTTGTGTAGATCAGCCCCTATTCTCCATCACACCAGTTGAAAAATCAACACGTAAATAATGATTTTAAAAAAACACGAATATTAGGTTTGAAACGGAGTCGGGAGAAAGTCAAAAGAAAACGATCTGCGGAAAAAATATAAACAAACGTGCGCATACGCATTACATTATGTACATATGGCTGGGAGGGGAGGAGGGTGAAACACACGTAGTGCATTACGGTGTCTGCTTCTTCCTCTCCTTCTGAAAAGAGAAAAATGTCTGTTCCTTTGCTGAAAAGAGTAAAAGTGTTGGCAACACTTAACTAAATAGGAAATATCATGTTCAAAAGATGCCATTATGAATGGAGAATGTGATAATTCAAATATAGACAGTCTTTTATAATGTTTTTGGCCAATGGATATGTCTACCAAAACGTGCAGTGGTGATGTCTGTTCGCAGACATGATCTGGCTGCCTCTGGAGGTTCGGTTTCAGTTGGCGCAGGAAAATTGAGTGTGGGTAAAACATGGGGTTCATGGATGTCAGTATTCAGAAAAGCTTGTTTCAATCTATCGACTAACGCAATCTCTTTTATACCCCCAATTTCAAAACTAAAAAAATGTTTCCATTCATGTAAGCAAAGGATAAAGTGGTGTAAGTGAGGCTTTTACCGAGTCTTTCCATATAAAAACATGGGTCCATGAGGCAATGTCTTTAGGAACTTCTGATTTGATGCTGAGTGTTCATCGGCGACAGACTGTTAAAACAAAATCTCAGTCTCAAATCCTTTTCAAGGAGAACAATAGGAACATACCCAATCCATCATTTAGGATCAGGAGCTGCATGCAAAGCAGCTTTCAATTGACGATGAAAGCGTTCAATTATTGATAACTAATGGTTCAATTATTGATAACTAATGGTTCAATTATTGATAACTAATGGTTCAATTATTGATAACTAATGGTTCAATTATTGATAACTAATGGTTCAATTATTGATAACTAATGGTTCAATTATTGATAACTAATGGTTCAATTATTGATAACTAATGGTTCAATTATTCATAACTAATGGTTCAATTATTCATAACTAATGGTTTTTGTACACTTAATAACCAGAATTTGAGAGAGTTCTTGAAATAAAAGGGATTCGAACTGACTACTATGATCAGTGGTAACTGTTGCAGGTTCACCATAATGCTAAATCTAGCCTGATATTAAGGCACGTGCCACAGTTTCAGCAGAAATATCACTCAATGAGATGGCTTCAGGCTAACGAGAAAAACGATCAATACAGGTCAGCAGGTAGGAGTAGCCGTGGCTTACCAACCAAGGTCCAACTAGATAACATGAATTGGAATAAATACATTGAAAACATTGCCAGGGCTGCTGCAAAGAAGGTGGGCTCCCTCTACCGTGCCAGTAAACTTCTCACACTTGACATTATTCTATATCTCTACAAAGCCACCATCCTCCCATGCATGCAGTATTGTTGCCACATTTGGGCTGGTGTATCATCCGCTAGTCTCTCCCGCTTAGACAAGGTCAAAAAAGAGTCGCCAACTTGATAGGTCCTTCACTATCCACCTAGCTCCAGCCCCTGTCCCATCGCCGCAATGTTGCCGACAATCTGCCAAATCCCATCCATACACTGTGGAGGTCCCCAGATGCCGAAGAGCTTTCTACTCCAAAAGTTTCTTTTCTTTGTGCTACTGGACTCTGGAACTCCCTCCCTGCTCCCTGCTTTCCTGACATTACTGAGATGCAGAAATTTAAAACTAATGTAAACAGACATCTCGATGCGCAGCTCCTAATTTAGGTTGACCCTAAATTAGGTCAGTAGTAGTTTAATAGTTCCTAGAAAATGTTGCAGTTGGTGAAGAGAAGTTGGTGGCCGTAAATCCTGCAAAGCTTGATCTTTTTCAGACAGGGGTGAAATTCCTTCTGAACTAATGACATGACCCATAAAAGACAAAACTTGTAACACCGAGAATACATTTAACAGGTTTATTCTGATATGGTAATGCTGCAAACGTTCAAAGAGAAGATGAAGATGTACCAAATGTTCCTCAGGTGAGGAGATAGCTACTAAAATATTGTCAATATAATTGTATACGAAATCTAAGTCACGCACTACTTCAGCCATAAAATGCTAAAAAGTACTAGCTGCATTACGTAAGCCGAATGGCATGGTTAAAATTTCGAAGGCTCTGAAGGAAGTAGTCACAGCAGTCTTCAGAATATCAGCCAGATTAACCGGAATTTGGTGGTAAGCTTTTACCAGATATAACTTATAAAAAATTGGAGCAAGAGTACAATAAGGACCCCAGTTTATTAACACAACACGCGGAACATGTTCCGGAAGTCACCGGCGTCTTCCGGTTCGTCTTCCGGTTGACCTCGCAATACACTTTTTCTTAAAATACACAACACGAAATATAGAATGTTCTACGTTTAAAATTTGTTTTGTTTTTTAGTAAATAAAAGTAAAACAAAAAAAACGATAAATTGTTTTGTTTATTGCAAAACGAAAGATTACAAGTCAGCCGATTTTTAAAAAAGCGTATATATTTCGTTTATTTTATTTACAAGTTGTTTTGTAAATAGCGACCACGTGTATTGCGAGGTCAACCGGAAGACGAACCGGAAGACGCCGGTGACTTCCGTAACATGTTCCGCGTGTTGTGTTAATGAACTGGGGTCCTTATTGTACTCTTGATCCAAAAATTTAAAAGCCATGAAAAGATGAAGGGAAATCCTGAATATGAGGGACAGGGTAGCGATCAGCGCATTAATTGTGTTCAAACGACGGAAGCTTTGGAACCATATACCAAGTAGATTCCCAAGAGCTAGATGAGGGACAGATAATCCCTAGGTGGAGCATGTAATTAAATGCATGTTTTGCTGCTTTTAACTTCCCATGAGAGAGGCGACGTGGGTATAAAAAAACAAGGGCAGCAGTAGTCTTGATGAAATGCATTGTAGAGTGAGCAGGCTAGTTTATTTTAACATTCAAATTGGTCAAATCCGGAAAAGAATTTATTAACGAATGATAAGGGTTTTCAGTAGAGGCTATCAAAAATACAGGACTAGTAAGTGGTCTAAAAGCTTCCGACCACGTATTGATAGTTTAGTATGTGAATTCCGCGTGGTCTAGTTATCACGGTTGACGTTTTTAAATGTCTAGCATTGTGTGCGAGTTCACGTTTATTCAAAAACACGTGCTAACGTGAACTCGCACACAATACTAGACATTTAAAAACCTCAACCGTGATCATGAAATATGAAAATAAAGAAATTAAAAGTTATGATTGTGGTTTTTCGACGATATATGAAGATAAACAACTTGAAAGAACAGATGAAAGTTATGGTTACGGACTGATTAGATCTGCGATAATGAAGATCCATGTGAAGTCTCTATGTAGTTGCAAGTCTAACGATCGAGCAACTTGACCAAACATGGGTATGGGAGAGTGGTAAAAACATAGTTTGTGAGAACCAGTGTTATAATGGTATGGGAGAATGGTTTACAGCCTGGAGTACAACCAGTGAAGCTGGTGGTTTCTCTTTAAAGAACTTAAGGGGTCAAATGTGACATGCAGCACCCGTATCAACTAGTAAGCGATATTGAGAAACAAAATGCTTTACATAGAACGCACAATTGGCAGGTAGATTCTGAGGAGGAAGTGTCATGCGGACATCTTCCAATTTTTGTTTCCCTTGCCTCTGTGAAATGAAAACACAAGGCTTGTTACACCGATAGGCCCTTCTACAGAAACGCCTGTGGTAAAAACATAGTTTGTGAGGACTAGTGTTATAATGGGCTGGTGATGGCGAACAACGACTATGCTGTCGATAAGGTGCAGTGCCGTAGGCGACTTTAAAATCTCTACCTCCCTGGTAAGTCACTTAATAGTCTTCTGCATAGCTGTATATGTGGGGTCAAGGGCCGGCTTAGTGGCAACCAAAGAAATCTATGCGACTGCACTAGTATTTGTCACTGGAGGGGTTCTCTTTGTGAATTTAATAATCTTCTCTGTGAAGGACGCTAATTGCTCAACTGTTCCCATGTTCATCATAGACACAAGTATGGCCTGAATCTTGGACGGTAAACGAGATACAAATAATTGCCTCAATAGTGCACTGTCAGCTGGCGCATCCCAACAAAGGAGCTGGCGAGGCATCCGATTCCCCAGCAGCTCATCATTCACTAGTGTTTGAAACAGGCATGCCACCGATAACAAAGTACATCAAAGAACCTTGCTCTTGGCACTTTCATGTGAGTTGCCCGGCTGTGGATCAGTGATAAGATCCTTCATAATTGCAGTTAAGGAAACCGGGAATATACTCAACAATATATTCAGCTGCTTAGCTTCAGAAGCAATAACATAGGCGGCAAAATGTACCTCTATTTGAACAAACCACACACGGACGTCATCAGCGAAAGCTGGGATCAAACTGCTGCTCATATTTGCATGGGACAGATATAATTTTAATAAACAGACGGCAAAAACGACGTGTTTGGAAAAGGAGTTTATTAAGAGAAGAGACTGGAAGTGCAAACGAAAGACATGAATTTCAGAAGAAGCAAATTTTCCTATGTGGAACAAAAGAAGGAAAGGAATCTGGGAAGAATTGGTAAAATATTTTGTCTTTAACTTCCATTAGGCAATTCTATTTCTCCTAAGAAAAATGAAACAATCAGTTAGCGAGGCCAAAAATATTTTCAATGAAAAAAAAGCAATATGAAATGCTACTCATGTGACCAGTGACGAACAGAAGAGAAGGAATATATAGAACCCCAAAAAGGCAAACTGGAAGAATCCCTGACTCAAAGTCCGCAGCAAACTATGTTCGGTCAGATTCAGTTCCTGATATTAAAGACTTCCTGTTTTGGGTCGCTTGCTCTTGTGGCTTGCCAAGTTTTGTAGTAATTTTTATTTATTAATTTATTCATTAAATTGTTAAGTGAAAGTACAGAATAGTTAACAAAACCTCCACCCCCCCACCTCCCCATGTTAAGAATGGCTTTTTAAAAAATCTTCTGCAGTTTACTGACCGTCGTGAAATTATAACGTTATTATTTAGAAATCCATTCTTAACATGTACGGGGGTGGGGGCTTTGTTTACTGTTCTGTACTTTCACCTAACAATTTAATAAATAAATTAATAAATTTGTGAAACTGAAACTCTTGCTGGAAGTTATATTATGGATGAAGTTTAATATCAGGAATTGAATCTGATCGGACACCATTTGCTTCGGACTTTGAGTCGGGGATTCTTCTGGTTCGCCCCCAAAAATCTTTAATTACCATAATATGGGAAGAAGTTAAAAATTAATTTTCTTTTTTTTACTTTTTCTTTTAAAAATGGCCTAATAACTTGAGAGAAAGAAAAAAATATTTATTTTGGCAGGATTTTTAAAACCATCAGAAATCCCAAGCCGCCATCTTTAATGGGCACGCGTATTGACAGATATGGCACGCATTTTATGCTGAAGACTGGGTATGTGGTGAAATAATTCAAAATGGCTAGGGCATCACTAATTTGAAAATAAGCAATTGAATACCAATAAAACAAAAATAATTTTCAGTCGATTTTAACATTAGAACCACTTACTTTCCCAAGCTTTCACCATAGCCTTACTTCCAAATAATAACAATATGAACTCTGCCAGCCTCACAAACAAACTCTTATTCCTATCTACTACATACATACTTTATAATAACATTCTCTCCATCAAGACATAATAATATTTTCCCTCCAAATTGGGATAACCAACATTTCCTTTGTCATTTCTTTCAATGAAAATATTTTAGTATCTTCCAAAATAAACATTCTATTTTATAGGTTTTGGTACATGCCCCATATAATAAAATTCACAGAACAAAAACCATTTCAGAGCAAATTAAGAAAAATGCATTTACTTACATAAGAATTGCTAGCTGCACATTAATTACATTTTTTTTTTGACAAGTACATAGCGACAGTTAAATTCGGTGGGAATTCAACCTCAGTGTTTCCCACATCGCCGCTGTTAAGTAATTCCATAACAAAAATGTAAGAAAATATGAGATGCCATTATTCAAAAACGGTGCAAAGTTCAAAATCGGGTCACCAAATATTGAGTTGGGATTGCCGTTTTGTAGATGGAGTTTAGAGCTTGCATGGCACAATGATAGTGCCCTTTTGTGAGAGCTAGAGATCCCCACATTTAAAAGCCTTGCGCCAGACATTCTTTGTACTCAGAGGGAGATACGTAGAATTGAAAAGGTGTGATTGTTGTACTAAACATGGCGAATGCAATTAAAGATTGTTATAACTTTGTGGGTCGCCGGGTGCGAGTTAGATGACAACTTAAATATCAACAATCGAAAACTGTCAGCTGCCGGGCTAAAGATCAAATCACTCTCACCCGGGATATGTTGAAACTGAGAACAGCAATGACTGTATTATCTCTCTGTCTTTTTCTTTTTGTGATGTATTCTTGTTCTCTCTCTCTCTCTCTTTCTCCTTCTCCTTCTCTCTCTCTCTCTCTCTCTCGTTTATCATAGCAAGGGAGATAGCAGTTTTGATTTTAAATTTGCATGCGACGGGTGTCACTCCCAAACTCAGCAACTTTCGAGTTTTAATTATATTTATTCGCTAAAAATAAATAAATATATTTTATATATAAAGTATGCTTATCTATTTCCTCATTACAAGCCTTCAATTCCAGCTGATGGTCCTAGCCATATGATTAATTCTCAGGAGAAAATTAACGACGCCAGAATTAATGATGCTGCTAAAGACCCGTCAAGCCACACGACGGATCAATCCCTTTTGTTTAAGGAGAATGTAACGGTCGGGTCACACTTGTTGTATGAAGGAATGGATGTTTCAGTAGGTCTCCATCATTCTGGCCTTGCTGGATATGAAGAAAACGGGTTATCAAGTTTGGTTATAATGACAAACTTCTCCATCTACCATTTAAATCAATTTTGTTAATACAGTTTTATCAACACAACAAATATGGTCCGGTAAAGGTTATGAAAACAGAAATGCAGAATATGTTGAGTCAGGATTTTTGTCTCGTCTAGCCAAGTCACGGCTGGAGACGAAAAAAGAAACATAACGTCAGGTAGCGTAAACGTTTCAAGTCTGACTTTTTGTAAAAGGCAGGATACGGTTTGGGCGGAAGCGGAAGTTGCTTTTCCCACGCAAACGGTGTTCTTATCGAACAACATATAAATCATTCCACGAGTGAGAACACGCAAGTGTGTTCTTATCGAACAACATATTAATCACTCCGCGAGTGAGAAGATGCAAGTGCAAAAAAAAAAATTGTAATTATGTAACTGCTGCAGTAGTAGTAATAGTAATAATAATAATAATAATAATAATAATAATAATAATAATAATAATAATTTTTTCTTTTCTGATACCATACAAAATAGTCGTTAAGGGTCAAGGAGGATGGAAAAATTGAGGAGGGAGAGCACTAACCAGACCTCCACTGGAAGAGTGCGGAGAATACTGAGACCTTGGGAGGCTCATTGCTAACCAACTCCTAGAGAAGACCAATGTTCGTTGCCAGCAAGAAATCAATGATAAGTGGCTTTTACAATAACGCAAAGTCATTTACAATGGTTATCGAAAGAGATGGAGAGTACTGGAAACCTGGGGAGACTTGTTGTCACTCAGACTCCAGTTGTTATCAGTGAGCAGTCACTGATAATAACCTGTGTGAGAACTCTTAGTGAGTAAATAATGATGATGATGATGATGAGGAGGAGGAGAAGGAGAAGAAGAAGAAGAAGAAGAAGAAGAAGGGAACTGTGGTTGTTGTGCTATTGTTGCATTATCTAAACTTGAAAGACAAGACGATAATTGGCAAACAAAAAGAAAGTTTAATATAAAACTAGCCAGTTTTATTTGGCCAGAAGGTAAAATTATAAATGGTTAGGTTCAGCGTGCTGAGTGTCCCATCGGCTCACGTCCGATTTGCATTATTAAAAAAAAAGGGGTTATCTTCCCTTTTCTCTAAAACAGTTATATCCCTTTGTTTATCATGACGAATGGATTAGCTCCCTTTCTTTCTCAAATATTCCAATTTGATTGGTCACGGTAATTCTCCTTGACCAATCAACAAACACCTAATTTTGGCAATCTGAAATCTTTTTTTGTAAGCTATGTTGACAGGAGAAGACACCACTCCTGCCTTTTGTGTGTTATTGCCGACTTGTCTACATCCAAGAGTTCACTTCATTCATATCTGACGCATTCAAGAGCGACGTCTAAACGGACGTTAAATGGACATATTTTCATCGTTGGACTTGTTTCAAGCCGCAAAATACAATCAGTTTTGCAAGACATTTGCTGTATTTGTTTAATACATATTTTATCCTTTTATCTCAGTCTTGTGTGCTTTCTTCTATATGTTTTGTTTCAACATCTTAACAACTTCGGTAAGCGACAATTTAACCGTTCTCTTGACGGTGGTTAAGTGGATATCGACACGGACTGAAGACCTGGGTGTTCCAAGTTCGAATCCAGTCGATTCCACAGTACCACTTTCATTTAGGGATGTTGGCAACCTTCTCATGGTCCTTCCCGTAAGTACCCGATGTCTTTCCAGAAAAGATTTCTAACTAGAAAAACATTGGGGAAACTAATGCCAACACCAGAATCATCTGATTCACACGAAAGAAGAAGAACCGTTCTCTACCAGAATCACTTCAACATAGAGTTTATTTGCCCACTTCAAAACTGTCATACCTACATAATGTTGTAAACTTGTAGTGAAGTTCAAAGTGTCTGTGTATACTGTGACTGTATACGTAAAGATAATTTTGATAATCGAACATAATTTTATGTTGTGTAGATAGTGGTATTTCTAGTTCTTAGAGAGTGTTCTTCTCTACGGCCTCTTTCTTACAGAAGGGATCTTGCTCGTCTCTCTCTACTCTATCGTTATTTTCATCGACTGAGATCCAATTTCTGGTTCCTCCCTGTAAAACATTAACCGCAAGAACTCATTCAACTACAAACACAGCAAAGAACTTTCCTTTCTCTCTCTGTATACCTAACACATAACGGAACTTCCATGAACAGAGTTTCTTTTCTACAACATCCCATCTGTGGAACGCAATACCACAGGGATGCTTCCCAACTTACTACAACATGGTTGTTTTCAAAGCTCATGTTAACAAATACTTGTTGAGCCATCTTCGTAAATAATGAAATTTCGACCATTCCACCCATCGTTTTATGGTGGTGTTCGCCGTCCAACTGACTATCTCTTAAACCTTGATCCTCGAGTGCCCCCCCCCCATGACAAGCGAACATCATGACAACAACCAGTGAAAAAAAAGGCCTTACGAAAAAAAGAAATATTGGTAATAATTTTATATTACTAATATGAAACAAGAGATTTGTTCCTGAAAAATTTAAGACTAAAGTTTTTAAAAAATAAGTTTAATCAAAAAAATTATTTATTTGTTTATTTGTTTGTTTAACTATCTTTTCAATTCAACTGTTAAAAAAAAAAAAAAATTGTGGTTTATAATATGCCTTTCCCTCAATTTTCAAATTTCAAAGAAGCTTTAAAAGACCGTTTCCATTTTCATTAAATTTACAATAATTCCAATTTATTATTTTCTATTAAAATATGGTTTTTGACGGATAATAACTTAAACTAAATCTGTAATAAAAGAAAAATGTAATTTTTTTTTTTTTAAATATCCCCCCTCCCTGACCAAGGGTAGAATAATTTTGACCATTTCGAGTGCCCCCCCCCCCCCCGGACCTTGATAAGTGGTGACTTATTAGTAAAAAAAAATGTGTAGTGGTGGTGGTGGTGGTGGGGGGGGGCACTTGGGTATGTGAGCATGGGAGAGGGGTTAAACTTAAAACGCAAGTAACGAAAATGTTTATACTTCCTCCACATTGATATACACAGATTAAATTAATTATTTCTTTAAAAATTAACATAGTTTTTTAAATTGAATAAAATACTACAAAGTTGCTGCATGGCGATGAATCTTACAATTTTTGAGAAACACAAAGATAATATGACAATGGATACAGAAGGGTGATGAACAAAGGAATTTAGTGGCATATAAAAATAACCGGTTTTATTTGGTTAGAAGGTACAATTACGAATGGTTAGGTTCCGTCGTCGGCATCGCAGGAACATTGATGTTATGTTTTTTTTTTTAATGATATTTCACCCCAAACAAGGCAGGGCGCCACTGTAAACGTAAGGGACTACTGAGAATTTGGGAGTAGGTTTAGAGTGTCATTCTAAGTTGGGAGCTGTGCAGCGAGATGTCTGTTTACATTAATTTTAAACCTCTGCATGTCGGTACTGTCGGGGAAACAGGGGGCAGGGAGGGAGTTCCAGAGGCCAGCAGTACGAGGAAAGAAGCTATTGGAGTAGAAGGCTCTCCGGCATCTGGGGACTTCCACAGTGAATGGATGGGATTTAGCTGATTGTCGAGTTGGTCTAGTGAATTTACGTCGAGGGGCCACCAGAGTAGCCAGTTCATCGGAGCATAATCCATTGAAGTATTTGTAAAACAAGCTTCTGCGATGAGAGTCAAAGTGTGGATGTTGCCACTGAGATTGAAGAACAGCTCAGCAGGTCTGGTCGCTCCTCCAAGAATGCTGGTCAGATGTGGATCTCACACTCAGGTTGAAGAGCAGTTTGGTGGACTGAAAGAGAAATTGTCTGAAAGGATGGGGTTTGTTCCGAGAAGGACAGATAGATCACAAGTGTTTTTGTAGATTGCCCTGAAAGGACAGAGTTTGCTCTGAGAAGGACAGATTGATTGCAAGTTTTATAATTTTGTAGATAGTCCCAAAAAAGACAGATTGATTGTCAGGAAAAAAAAAGACATCGGTTAATGGGCTTGGTTCAGAGCTGGTCGAGTGTGATGACCAGGATGCAGCTGCAATGTTAAAGAGTGTCTGAGCAAATGAAATCAGAGTAGCTATGACCGTAGCATTTGACTATGTGCACTAGTTTAATTAGTGAAACTGCAACAAACGTCCTGTTGCCAGACAAAAAATAAAGCAGGCCAGTAATTTAATATGGTCCTAGGGCTAGGGATCAGATATATGCCAATATCTGAAATGTGATTGACAGAGTTCCTGGGAGCTGAAAAAAGGAGGCAAGAAAGAGGATACTACATTTTTAATTATCTATTTGCAAATAAAAATTAACTCCATTTACAAATAAGGCATAAAGCTATCAAAAATGTGGGGAGGTCTGTGGTCATCCTCTGTCTGTCCTGCTCTTAACTAGACGTATTTCATCCCATTCGTACAAGCATTGTTCCTTTCACTATTTGTACATCCCATTCACTTCAGCAATCACCACAATACCACATTTACTCTATACACTACCTTACTCAAAATATTCCCAATGGTTTTAAATTCATTTTATTTACGAAAAATATTTACAATTTCATGAAAAACGATAGAGGTTATAGGCCAACAAAAACACATCCCAAAAACAAAGAAACCAATAAAATCAGGGGCAGGTTAGTAAGATGCTCGGGGTCATAAAAACATAAAATAGAAGAAAAATTGCATGTGTAACATCTTTATATTCAAACTTCTATTTCTCTCCCTCTCTCTATAGCCGTCTCTTTATCTTTCTACTTTTCTCTTCTCTGGTCGCCTCCTTTCACCGCTACTTTCTCATTTTGCCTTTTGCAAAAGCTGTTTCTTCCTCACCATTCCTTTTCCGTTACCCAGAGTAAAAGTATGACATATTTCTATAAAAAGTACCACCTTTGTCTGCGCCTTCTATATATGTACCTATCTGCGCCCCGGTGCAGATACTATATACATACCTATCGCCGCCCCAGTGCAGATACTACATACATACCAATCGCTTCCCCGGTGAGCATACTATATACATACGTATCGCAGCCTCAGTGCGCTTACTATATACTTACCTATCGCCACCCTGATGCAGATACTATATAAGTACCTATCGCCGCCCCCGTGTGCATACTACATAAGTACCTATCGCTGCCCTGGTGTGTATACTAAATACGTACCTATCACCGCCCCGGTGCACATGCTATATACGTACCTATCGCTGCCCATTGCGCATGCTATATACGTACCTATTGCCGTCCCGATGCGCATACTATATACATACCTATCGCCACCCTGGTGCGTATACAATATACATACCTATCGCCGCCCCAGTGCGCATGCTAAATACGTACCTATCGCCGCCCCGGTGTGCGTGCTATATACGTACCTACTGCCGTCCCGGAGCACATGCTAAATACGTACCTATCGCCGCTCCGGTGCACATGTTATATATGTACCTATCACCGCCCCGGTGTGCATACTATATACGTACCTCTAGCCACCCCTATGCACATACTATATAAGTACCTATTGCCGCCCCAGTGTGCATACTATATACATACCTATCGCCGCCCCGGTGCGAATACTATATACGTACCTATCGTCGCTCCGGTGCGCATAACTATATACTTACTTATCTCTGCAAGGTGCGCATACTATATATGTACCTATCTCCAGCTCAGTTCGCATACCTAAGAACTCATATTAATGCGCCCCTTTCGTATCAAAGAACCAAAATTTGTTTGTTCATGTTTTGTCACTATCATAAAAAAATAACTCATATTAATGCGCCCCTGTCGTATCAAAGAACAAAAATCAAGTTCATTCATGTAGTGTCACTATCATAAAAACGAACTCATATTAATGAGCCCTGTCATATCAAAGAACCCATATGGTGCCTTTGTTCATGAAGAAGTAAACATATTCTATACAGGCGCAATACTGCAAAAGCCTCCTAAAAATGTATTCCATAGGGGCGGTATGCTGCACAAGCTCCCAGTCGCATATTTTTGCTAGTTGGAAGCAGAACAGATACTACACTAACTCTACACCTTAAAAAAAAATTTTTTCACCTCTCAAAAAACAATTTTTTTACTCTTCCCATCCCAAAAAATTATTTTAGTTCGCATTACGTTTAAATTGACAGCTTATAATTAATTCTCTTAAAGAGGCCTTGTCCTTGTTGAAAGGGGGCTAAACAATATTTTTATAAATAGTTTTTATTTTTACCTCGAGAAACATGTGTTTCATGCTTACTCAATCTTCAGTGTAGAAGGTGACAATTATTGCTGGTCGAAGGATTCAAACCCAGTCACAAAGTCACCTTTGACTCTGCAGTCTGGTATTCAACCCCTCGGCCACCATGAATTACCATGAGAAAGAAGAGAATTAAATTCTATATAATGTCGAGTCGACGGACATACACAGTAAGCTAGTCATAACAGTGTTCTACAGTGGGAGCTGGAACTTTGCATTACGCTTAGATTGACACCTTATTATTAATTCTCTTAAAGAGGCCTCATCCTTATTGAAAGCAGGGTAGACAATAGTTTTTATTTTTACCTACAGACACATGTGTTTCATGCTTATGCAATCTTCAGTACATATATATATATATATATATATATATATAGATAGATAGTACGTCAGGGTATGTTTAAAAAAAATCATTGCTCGATCACAAAAAGTGAGAGCTAAAATACAAATTTTTTATTTAAAAACTATATGTTACATATTTCAGAGACGTATCATAGTTTCATCGAGATGGACTGACCTTTTATCCTTTAAAAGGCCGTTATGTTCCATTCAAATCATCAGCGACTCACAAAATGAAAACAACACAAAGAATAGAGTTAAAAAATCACTGTTAATCCGGTGTATTCGCTCAAGCGTCCCTTTTGTCAAATAGGGGCGAACTATATGTTTATATGGGTCTCAATCGTAATTAAGTTTTATTCAGAACTAGCAGGGGTACCCGGCGTTGCCCGGGGCTCTCCCTCCTCCTCCTCTCCGCAAGCAAAATAGGATATTGAGCACTTTTTCCCCGGACAACGCCGAAGCCTCTGGGTCCTAAATTGACGAAGCCCCCCCCCCCCCGGTGCTGGGTCCTATACTGTAAAAGCACCCCGGTGCTGGGTCCTATACTGTAGAAGCGCCCTGGTGGCTATACTGCAGAAGCACCCCCCGTGCCTGTACTGCAGAAGCCTCTGGATCCTATACTGCATAAACACCCATGGTCCCTATTCTGTAGAAGCATTCGGGTCCTATATTGTAGAAGCACCCCCGGTGCTGGGTCCTATGCTGTAGAAGCACCCCTGGTCCCTATACTGTAGAAGTACCCCTGGTCCCTATACTGCATAAGAACCCATGGTCCCTATTCTGCAGAAGCACCCGGGTCCTATATTGTATACGCACCCCCGGTGCTGGGTCCTGTACTGTAGATGCACCCCTCGTGCCTATACTGCAGAAGAACCCCCCACCCAGGTCCATATACTTCAGAAGCCTCCGGGTCCTATATTGTATAAGCACCCCCGCAGGATGAAGATGTTGATAATTCCCCCCCCCCCTACCACCCGCCCCCCCCCAAAATTCCCCCCACCCCACCCGCGTCCCAAACATTCCCCCCCCCCCTCCCCCCAAAGAACTATTTTTATTTTAAAAGATAGAAGTTTAGGTTGCTAGGTGCGGATGTGATTGAGCAACCCTTGTTTCACTGTTATTGATAGATCCGGACAGAAGTTATGGGATGACTTGATACAACCGGACAGTGCATTTTTATCAAGTTGTTACATGAATACATTGGCTGATTTCAAAATCACCAGTAAATAACATTGAAAAAGTTTTAAAAAACCAGACCCGCCCCCAAAAACTGGCCCCGTTGACCCCCGGGGACATTTTTTTTTTTTGTAATTTTGAGATATTATGCTCCCAGGTGTTGTCCGGTCCTAAAGATGTCGACTTGTCGACAGTTTGCCGAGTAGTTTTTGAGGAGTAGCTTGCTATACAAACAAACAGACAGACATACAGACAACTGGCCTTTATATAATAGACTAGCAGGGGTACCCGGCGTTGCCCGGGGCTCTCCCTCCTTCTCCTCTCCGCAAGCAAAATAGGATATTGAGCACTTTTTTCCCGGACAACGCCGAAGCCTCTGGGTCCTAAATTGACGAAGCCCCCCCCCCCCCCCAGTGCTGGGTCCTATACTGTAAAAGCACCCCCGGTGATGGGTCCTATACTGTAGAAGCGCCCCGGTGGCTATACTGCAGAAGCACCCCCCCCCCGTGCCTGTACTGCAGAAGCCTCTGGATCCTATACTGTAGAAGCACCCCCGGTGCCTATACTGCATAAACACCCATGGTCCCTATTCTGTAGAAGCACCCCCGGTGCTGGGTCCTATGCTGTAGAAGCACCCCTGGTCCCTATACTGCAGAAGCACCCGGGTCCTATATTGTATATGCACCCCCACAGGATGAAGATGTTGATAATTCCCCCCCCCCCCGCGTCCCAAACATTCTCCCCCCCCCCTCCCCCCAAAGAACTATTTTTATTTTAAAAGATATAAGTTTAGGTTGCTAGGTGCGGATGTGATTGAGCAACCCTTGTTTCACTGTTATCGATACATCCGGACAGAAGTTATGGGATGACTTGATACAACCGGACAGTGCATTTTTATCAAGTTGTTACATGAATACATTGGCTGATTTCAAAATCACCAGTAAATAACATTGAAAAAGTTTCAAAAAACCAGACCCGCCCCCAAAAACTGGCCCCGTTGACCCCCGGGGACATTTTTTTTTTTTGTAATTTTGAGATATTATGATCCCAGGATATGTGCGGTCCTAAAGATGTAAACTTTTTGCCATGTCGCCGCGTAGTTTTTGAGGAGTATCTGGACATACAAACAAACAGACAAACAGACAACTGGCCTTTATATAATAGAAGATAGAAGAAGAAGAAAAAGAAGAAGAAGAAGAAGAAGAAGAAGAAGAAGAAGAAGAAGAAGAAGAAGAAGAAGAAGAAGAAGATAATTTAATTATTGATAACGGATGCTGTATGTTTCACTGCTTCAATGGTGTATTTATGTTTAGGGGTAAACGTGTGGTGTTGTTTATTGGTCAGTGAATGAGTTAGATTCTAAGTGAGATTTATTTCTGTTATTAGGGGTTTAAGTGTTATATTTATATTAATTATGTATTTTTTTAAATTATTTATATTTGAGTGTAAAGCCTTTGTTATTATTGTAGATAATTAGCTATGTGGCAGCTGGGTGTTGAAGGAGGGGGTATCTTTATCAGTGAAGAGGTTACCTAAGGGATATAAAAATGGGTTTACTATCATTGCAATATGCATTCGTGTGGAATTCTTGTATTTAATTATTCTAACTTTTTTTTTCCACTAAATATTTTTATCACTAACCCTATGTCCAACTCGCAAAGTGGTAAAACTATGTGTAATCGCTTAAAAACGTAGACCTCGCACCCTCAAAATAGAGGCACAGAATGTATTTCCCCGAACAAAATAACAATTTTTTTTTTAGTTAACTACTTTAAAACGCTAGAATGTCTCGGAAATGGGAACTCATTTTGTGTTAAATTTATATGTGAAACTGATACCCCACTCTAAATTCTGAAATAATTGATTTTTTAATCCCCTTCAGTTTTTCAGGGTGTTCGCATGTAATCGCCTAAAAAAGTAGAATCTCATTTTTGTTTGGAGAGGTGATTTAGCTGAGGGTGTAAATCTACAATAATAATAATACTTATAGTAAAAGAATCTATTTAAATTCTACAAAGATACATTAAAGTATAAGTTTAAAAATGAAACAAAAAGGAATAAAAAAATATGTTAGTAATTAATTTTTTTTTTTCATAAAACACATTTTAAATGTCTTCAAACTAGTCTAAAAAATACACTTACATTTAATGTTGGAAAACTTTCAATGTCTTTCACGTGTCTTGTCAGTGGAAGAGAAATGTAACAACTAAACTGCCAAACGTTTTCAATAATATCAATAACCAATAATCAATTTTGATTATTAGTCTTTGATTTTATTGCCTTCTATCTCCAGCCCAACCCACCTTATATAAAAACTTTGTTTTACAACAAGACATGGAAAATCAAAATGAAAGAAGAGTTCTCACACAGAGGTGTGAAAATCTTTAAATTCATTTATACCTAATTCAACTCAAGACCAACCTTTGAAAATGTCTAAAGTTTTTTTTTGTTTTTGACACTTTTTGGCCACCCCTTGTGAGATTTGCCAATGCTGGCTGGGGGACCCGACAAAAGCCCACCATATAATTTTTTTTTTAAGTCAAAAACCCGACAGCATAAATTAACTGAATTTAAAAAATTAAAAAACACTTTTTATATTTTACTTTTAATTTCGTTATCAATGATGTTTGACAGCATTTTTCTTGAGAAAAATGTTTTATTTGATTTTTAAACATTTTTCGGAACATTGTAAATCAACTGCATTCTTTTAAAGGTTAGCTAGCAAATTTATGCAAAGTTTTATTTTTTTTTGCTTTTTTACGCAAGTCAATAAATTTGAATTTGGGAAAATTAGACAATTTTGGCAAGGTAAGAAAATTAATCAATTATGGAATAAATATTGATTGAAAATAGATTTTAGGACCGTTCTTGAGGGGTATATAGTTTTAAATAGGGTTTACCCCCCCCCCCCCCCCCCGATAATATTTTAGAATATTTACTGTTGTCTTAAAGCAAATAAAATCAATTATATAAACTTAGCAAATGTAATATTGCATTATTACTATTATGGCTCCCAAGCACGCCGAGTACCCTTTCTTGTATACAGCAGTATAACAAAAACCAGTGAAATTCTTTCTCCCGGGCAACACAGCATTTAAACATACCTGCTCTATGTAGGATATTGTGCACTTTTAGATTAACATATACCACTTACCAAATGTAATACTGTATTATTATTATTTCATTGTTCTCGGGTAACATCGAGTTTCTAGTATGCAACACTAACAAAACAGTTTAAATACTGTGGAATTATTACTTCAGGTCAAAGCGGCATTAAAACACACCTGCTCGATCTAGGATATTAAACACTTTGAATTAACTTATACCCCCCCCCACCATCCCAATCTTTCTCCTATAACAGTTTTAAATTTTTTTTTTTAACGTAGTTCACCCCAAACAAGGCAGACCGCCACTGTAGACGTAAGGGGCTACTGAGAAGAAAGAAAAGGGGAGAAGGTTGGGGGGGGGGGGGCGGGGGATCAACATAAACTTGGATCTGCGCAGCGAGATGTTTGTTTACATTAATTTTAAATTTCTGCATGTCAGTACTGTCGGGGAAACGGGGCAGGGAGGGAGTTCCAGAGGCCAGCAGCACGAGGAAAGAAGCTATTTGAGTAGAAAGCTCTCGGGCATCCCACAGTGAATGGATGGAATTTAGTTGATTGTCGAGTTGGCCTAGTGAATTTACGTCGAGGGAGCACCAGAGTAGCCAATTCATCGGAGCATAATCCATTGAAGTATTTGTAAAACAAGCACAAGGTTGCTACATTGCGGCGATGGGACAGGGACTGGAGCTTGGTTGACAGTGAGGGACCTATTAGGTTGGTGACTCTTTTTTGGACCTTGTCAAGGAGGGAGAGAGTAGTAGATGATGAATCAGCCCAGATGTGGCAACAATACTCCATGCATAGGCGGATGGTGGCTTTGTAGAGATACAGGATAATGTGAGGTGTGAGGAGTTTGCTAGCACGGTAGAGGGAGCCAACCTAGCCTCTTATGCTTCAGTGGCAATATGCTTTGCTTGGGATAAAAAAAATAAGATACTACCATAAGCTACTCCTGTCTGTGGGTCTGGTGTAATAAGACATTTTATGTATACTAGATTTATGGGCCCTACCACAACTATCGTTGTGGCCCTACAGACTCAAATTGTAATATATATTAAATATTAAAATAATTTCCAATGCTATTGATTTTTACTCATTTATTTTATTATTGCTCATATTTAAATTCATGCTTTAAAACATGATGGAAATCAAATCTATGACATCACGCCAAAGCTATAATTATTTTGTTCAGGTATTGTTTTAAGCTCTATTTATAAGAAAGTCCAAATAGCTCAGTTGGGAGAACGTCAGACTGAAGATCTCAAGGTTTCAATTTCCGGTCATGGCATCCACTTTATTTGTTGGAGATTTATTATTTACTATTAATGTCATATTCTCCATTTCTTAAAGTAGTTAAGATCTGATATTTAGAAATTAAACAGATTCCGCAGTGTATTAGATTGTGACTGACGGAAAAATTGTGACAGACAGACAGACAAAATCTCTATTTATAACCATATTTTGTTTAATTCCTATTTTGTGGAGGTCTTTTACAATTTCATATTTCCATGCAGTATCTAATGCTTTTTCAAAATCAAAAATAGACTGAGACCACATGACGGCCTCAAACTAAACCATCCTGTATGTAGGATTCAACTCGTATTTGTGCCTTCATTGTGGTGAAATCTGCTTTCATGTCTGGATAAGACAGGGATGCAAGTGGACAATGGTAAAAAATGTTGAAATCGAGATGAATTTCCTAGGGGTGGGTGGGGTATCCACCAATTTCCCAAACTGAGACCCCCACCCCTCGTGCGTGTGCCATCACCATTACAACTAGAAATAGAAATCTTCTTTAACCAATCCCAACTAAATTTGTTATTTACAACTGCATCTATTTGCTGCAATTTACCTTCATTTATAGCCCCTATTTACTTGCTCCCCACGAGAGCAGAGTTAGACACAAGATCGGTTTTTAATGTGGGGAAAATTCAGCTCCCCAAAAGAGAGGCACTCTGGATTGAGACAAATTAAAATCACCCCAGTTTAGAAGGACCTCTCCATCATCGCTCGAGAACAGAAAAGATGAAGTGTAATATCAGAACAGATATTACACTTTGCACGTAGCCAAAAAACAACTCCAATCAGTTTCAACTGATAAATGCGTATGGGGGGGGGGAGACAGGAAGTCATCTAATTCTCCTACCTTCATCATAGCTTTCATAACAAAATTAACATTTTCAGTTTTCATGCAGAGGGGAAAGAAAGGCAAGACAGGATAGAGAGAGGAAGGGGAAGATAGAAAAACAGGAAAAGAGAAAGAAAGATAAAGCAAGCGGAGGAAAGAGAAAGAGAATCCAGCCAAATAAAAAAAATAAGGAAGTAGGTCTCTAGAAATTTGGTAGGAACAAAAAAAAAAGAAAAGAAGCAGATTTCGACCAAACAACGATTGGCAGAAATCCGCTTTTTCTGGATTATTAAAAAAAGCTGAATTCCACTAGAAAGAGAACTCCCGATAAGATGATCTTTCTCACGATATCATACCAGTCACATATTAGCCAAATGGCTAATCGTTAGAGTATTTATTTACCTCCTCTCCAGGAGGTTAGGCACAAGGCCAGTTTTATCTTACTCCCACAAAGGTAAGATGTGACCCAAAGTCGGGTCGGGAAAGTGGGGCTTGAAAAGCCAGCGCCCGAGAAGGTGAGCACTCTGGCCATTAAAAATTGCCTGGGCAGCCCCGTCGGCATTCCCCGGTAGGGGCGCCTCAGGCAGTAAGCAATAAACTTACTCCTCCCCAAAGAGGGGAGGCAAAGCCTGGGAGGATGGACCTCCTAGAACTGCACAGGACAGACCCATAGACAGGCGTAAATCAAGACCCGAAGGCCAAGACAATACCAGTCTATGGGGTGTAGTATCCATCGGAACAGATACTACACTTTGATCTTGGCCAAAAGGCTAATCGTTAGAGTAATGGGCCGATAATTTGTGGGTTAGAATGGTCTTAGTTAGGTTTCGGAATTGGGATAACAGATTCAAGCTTTGATTTTATAAATTTGTTTGTACAGCATCGAGAGTTAAATGTGTATTCCTTTTGGCTGAAATCAAAGTGTAGTATCTGTTCCGATGGATGCTACACCCTGTAGACCGGTAACGTCTTGGCCTTTGATTCCGCTGGTCTGAGCGATTATCATGTGTAGTTCTAGGAGGTCCACCATTCCAGGCTTTGCCTTCTCACCCTTTGAAAAAGTGGTTAGTTTATTGCTAATCGCCTGAGGCGCCACTACCAGGGAATGCCGACAGGACTGCCCAGGCATTTTTTGTAGGCCAGAATGTTCTTCCTCTAGGCTATTCAATCCACTTTCCGACTTCATGTCACATCTGTATGTATGCTGATGTATTTGTGACCAAAGCAGGTCATTAAATATCTGTACAAGTACTGTGAGCAAAATTTCGGATTTCAGAAACTTGTAGTGAATTTCATTTTTGTTAATGTTTTTGCTTTCATTTATTGAGCTTTTTAGTTTTATTTCTTTGATAGTGAACAGGTGTTATAATTATCATTGCTCGAGATGGATTAGGTTTTTCTTTCTGTAATATTGTCATATTGAAATTTGAGAAGTTCTGATATTTCTTTATTTCGCATCTGGACGCAGGTATTGTCTGGAGCAGTAGAATATGATATAAGTCTTCATGTAAACATGCACTAGGCGGCATGTATAGTTGCAATGCAAGTGAGAAATATTTAACTATTTAATCAGGTGGAAAGAGGCCACACAAGAAAATGGGAAATATCTGATTTGGGGTTTGGCCACCCAGAATTCGATTTGCTCACTATCTTCCTTCCAGTACAAAGTTCTTTGATGTGGTTATGAGCCACTTGAGTTTTGCCAAAAAAAAAAAAAAAATAAAATAAATAAAAAAATAATAATTAGGTTTTTGATGTTCATAGATTGGCCCTTTTCAAGTGGCTATCTGGGTGGTCCAGAATATCTACATTACAATAGATAGGCAAGGGGCCTCAGTCAGAATTGGTTCTGAGCATATCAGTCAGTTCGGTTTGTGTCTCAGTCAGTTTAGGTTTGTGTGCCGTTCTGAGAGAGTGTGCAGTTGGACTTGTTTTGATTTGGTCGGGTTGAGATGTCTCATTTGCAAGAGTTGTTTAGTAGAGGAAACCCGAGTACCTCCAAAAGAATAAACTTTTGTTTTGAACTGGAGTTGTGGTTTTATTTGGGAGAATTCTTGTTACATACAGCACTGAAACCACCAACTGAAACTGCAACCTGCATGGGAACCGGCTTAAAACAAACACAGCCTGTGTAGTGAATGGACGCTCATATTACATTGAATATCTAGAAAGTAATTTGTACGGGTTTATTTTGATCAGTTAAGTTGGATTCAACTGTATTGGAGGTTTCTATAAATTTCTAGTTTTAGCTTTTGGGTTCAGATTTTTTATTTGATTCATATCTTGAGTTTCCATATTTTCCAGTGCTTTAACATTTGGACAATGTTTTTATTATTCAGTAGATGGAGTTTGGGTATTCAATGCAATTTTTTTATGAATTTGGGTCATTTTATGCTGACTACTTATGGTTTTTTTGTACCTCTTTTTAGTGGATATCTAAGTTTTTATTTTCTATGAAAGAATGTGCATTTTTCAGAAAAGGTCTTTTTTTTCTTAACATGGTATATAAATGAGTTGGTTTTCTTTTAAGAGATGACTGGATTAAATGTGGATGGACAATTTTCATTTTTGCTAATGTGACTTAGTTCTGGTATTTCGTTCATGCTTTTTTATTTTTTGCCATTATTTTGTATAGTTTGTTGGAAATTCATTCCAGTAGGTTTTCCATTGTATGTATTGATGTCTTTCAAGGTTTGAGGTCTTTTTTTTACTAATTTATGTATCGACAGCCTGAAGTATTTCTTGCAGTATTATTTCAGATAAAAAATAAACAGATTTAGTCACAACTTTCAGCCGAGAGTTTATTTTTGACAAATATCTTTCATACCTAAAAAGATATTTACCAGAAGTAAACATTTGATGGGATTTTAAAATTTAGATCCGTTTGACTGTTTAATTAAGTTTTGCTGCTGAATCTGCTAATTCATTTCCTTTGGTACCAGTGTGGCTTGGTATACAGCAGAAATTTTTTTTCTTTCTGTAATGTTAACTTGAGTAAATTTGCAATTAGAGCAGATTGAGTCAGGAAAGATTATCAATTTGGGATAGTGGTAGTGCATATACTTCTGCACTGAAAATGGAAGTTTCTTTGCTTTTCGGTCGATTAGTGCCGCTGCGTCATTTCATTCGGATCCGGTTATTTTAGTTTTTTTGTCATGATCTTTAAATATTAGACAGGTTTTTTTCTTTTTTTTTCCGTGTTTAACTCTATCTTGGACATTATTATTTCCCAAGGTGGGTTGGAGAACTTTTTTGGTTGTAGGTAGAGCTGCATCGTTGACGCTAGGAATCATTGAGACCAAAAGGTTTGATTGCGTTTTTTTTTTTTTTTTTTTTTGGTGTGTCCAAAAGAAGACTTGTATTTGGGGTCAAAGGTATTGTTGTAGGCAGGGTTGTTGGGATTTGCTTTTACTTTAGTGTAATACTTAAACCCTTAAATGCTTTATTTTTATATACTGATTACCTATTTAGCAGTTGTGCTGATGCAACATCACTCATACCTGCCAAGATCAAAGTGTAGTATCTGTTCCGATGGATACTATACCCCCATAGACTGATATTGTCTTGGCCTTTGGGGCTTGATTTACACCGGTCTGTGGGTTTGTCCTGTGCAGTTCTAGGAAGATCACCCTTCCAGGCTTGCCTCCCCCCCCCTCTTTGGGGAGGAGTAAGTTTATTGCTTACTGCCTGAAGCGCCCCTACCGAGGAATGCCGACAGGGCTGCCCAGGCATTTTTTGTAGGCCAGAGTGCTCACCTTCTCGGGCGCTGGCTTTTCAAGTCCCACTTTCCCGATGTCACATCTTACCTTGTGGGAGTAAGATAAAACTGGTCTTGTGCCTAACCTCCTGGAGAGGAGGTAAATAAATACTCACACATTTGCCAAAAAGCTTGTTGCAGATGTGAAAAAGTTGCAGTTTAAGGAATTTTGTTGGAATGTGTCATTTAAAACAAACCATTTAAGGGTTAAGAGCCAGGTTGTTGATTCCAGTTTTATGGGGGGGGGGGGGGGGGAATCTTTGGCATATAGGCTTTCCACAGTGGGGTTGTTTTGTAGGCTCCCAGGGCTAGTGTTAAGCCAGTTTGTTTGTTGGGTTTTAACGACCTTTCAACCCTTATAAGGTCATCTCAGGTCTAACTTTTTTTTTTTAAATTAAATATTATTGTACAAGTTAGTTTCTTTGAGAAACCCTATTATTTGAGACGGGGCTATATTTTCAAATAATTTTTTTAATATTAGTTGCTTTGTAGTATTTACTGCGTACATGTGTATATTTTTTTGCATTTTGTGTTTTATTGTTTGTCCTTCATTGCAGTAATTACACCGAGGCTCTTCCTCTCCTCCCAGTAGGTGTATGTGGGTCAGTCTTGTGGCCAATATGTACAGGCCTCCTTTTGGTTGGTCGTCATGTTTTGGTTTTCACTAAGCCTCCATTTTCATTAAGATTTCAATTATTTGCCCTTGAAATCTTAAGAAAGTGAACGAATCGCTGTTATGATACGCAGAATCGAAAGATACTTGTAATTAAAGTTCTAGTGGATAATTTTTTCTGCTTTTTTGTACAGTGAGTAAGAATATAACACGGAATAAGTATATATTTTTATAAAAAAAAAATTTAATACGGCCGCTGAACAGCATAAACACCCACCACATGGCTTGGTATCCAGGACGTGATTACTTCCTTTTGTGTTTTAATTAAGTTATGTTTTTCCAGTATATTGGAGATATAAGGGTGGTACAATCTCTTTTCTAAAGCAATGAGGGAAGATAAGGAGTCTGTGAATATTATGAACTTTTTTCCTGGAATTTCCCTTATAAGATCAATTGCCATGTTTTTTGCTTTCATTTCGGCAGTAAGGGTTGAAGCGTCGTTGGGTAGCCTTATAGTTTTTTGTTTGTAGAAGCTATAGGCTGCTGCTCCCACTTTTCCAGTCTTTAGACCCATCTGTATAAATTGCTGTGTGTTGCGTATCGTTCTTTAAGTGCTCCAAATCCGTATTGATATTCGTTTTCAGAATTTTTTTTTTTTTGTCTCAGTGTGAGGTCTATTTTCAGTTTAGCCAGCATCCATGGTATATACATTAAAGTTTATCCATCGCAATATGTTGTCAGGGTTATTAATTTGGGAGATGGCTTCTTTAATGCGTACTCCTAGAGGACATATGATTGAGGGTTTACTGGTGTCAAAGTGGTTGTATTGTGAATATTTTTTTATATGTTGGGTTATCAGGGTCATTTTGGATTTTTAGCATATATTGAAGTGAAAGCTTTTCCTATCTTAGATGTAATGGGAGTTCATTGGCTTCTACATGGAGACTTTGCATAGGAGATGTACGAAAGGCATAATCTTAGTCCTTGATTTTGTATGGGTTATAGTCTTTTAAGGTATGACTCATGGGCTGCACTATAGATTATACTACAATAATCTAATTTTGATCTGATCAATGCTCTATATATGAGTAACTTCATTTTACAATCCGCTCCCCAGTCAGTTTTTGATAAGATTTAAACTTTTAATACATTTTTGTCTTGAGTACTCTATGTGGTCCTTGAAATTCAATTTGCTATCAAGAATGAGTCCTAAATATTTGGTTTGTTGGTATTTATTTTGAATTGTGGATCAGGGTGTAGTGCTCTTTTGTTAAAGAAATGTATGCATACCGTTTTGTTTTTAGAAAATCTAAATCCATTTCTGTTTGAACATTTCTATTTTATTAATGCAGTTTTGCATCTTCCTTTCTGCTATTGACATGTGGGGATGACAAGGCAATAGAAAAGTCATCCACAAAGAGATTTCTCAAATTCAGGAGTGACCTCCTGGATAATACTATTTATTTTTATTATAAAAAGGGTCACTGATAAAATGATCAAACAAGAGATGGGAGTACTCCCATCTCTTGTTTGTGTAATTTGGATATCGTTGTTCCGTTTCTAACTCCGAAAATACGATTGGTAAGAAAGACTTACCACATTTATACAAAACTATCTTTTAGGCCTATGTTGTATATGTTCTTTACAATTCCATGTGTCGTAGGCCTTCTCTAGGTAAAAAAAAAAAAACAACAAAAAAACTGCAATAACATGATGACTCCGAGCTGAGCCATCTTCGATAAAGGTTTCAAGTCGTACTAGTTGACCGATGGTACTTCGGTTTTGTCGAAAACCACTTTGGTATTTGGATATGCACTGATATTTCTCGATATACCACTTCATTCTCTCACACAAACAGCTAGTATGTGAAATAGGTCGATAGTTTGATGGATCTTTTCCAGATTTCGGTATGATTATTGCTTCCCGCCATGTTTCCGGAAAGCTACCTGTGTACAAAATCCGATTGAAAATTTCTAGTAGTATTCTTAGAGGCGTTGCTGCTAATAGTTTCAGAAATTGACAGTGTATATCATCTGGTTCTGTTGCTGTATCATAGGATTTTCCGATAGTTCAGTGATAGTAAACGGGATGTTGTAATTTTCTGTATTGTCTGATGTGAAGTTTAGTTTTTCAGCATTGTTCCGAAGTTTTTGGTGGTTTTCAAATATCTTCCCTTCTGTACATTTTTCTCCATTTGTTTTTTTTTTTAAAGTGAAATTTGGATGCAGTCCTCTTCCCATTCATTTTCTTTGTCATATCCCATACTTTATTGGAGTGTTAGTGTTTATCTTAGGAGATATATTGTTTTCAGGCTTCTCTTTTGCTTTCTTTAATTATGCGCCTTTGTCGATATTTTTGTAAATTGCTTGTGGTAAAGTTGTTTCAAACATTCTTTTGGCCTTTTTACGTTTTTTGATGGCTTCTTAATATTCTGTATTGAATCAGGGTTTTTGTTTGCTATGTGAGGTTATTCAGGATTTCGGGATTGTTTCTGTTGCTATCTGTGTTAGAATATTTGTCAGTCTTATTGGATTTGGTTCTTTGAGAATTTCGTTTTTAATTAGGGATGTACAGGGGTCTTTAAATTTGGACCCTTGGGCTTTTTTGTCCTGTTATTGGTTTATCTATTAATATAGGTGTGGTCACTTCCACATTGGTAATCGTGGATTCTCCAAATAAAATCCATGAAGATGGTGGGAGAGAAGATTGATAGGTCGATGGCCAACATTGAACTTGTTCCTGGGTGTATGTATGTGTAGATTTTGTTGTTTAGCAAACAGAAACAATACTTGAAACAACAGATCTATGATTTTAACATTTGGGTTGGAATCGTTACATCCCCAGATTTCACTATGGGCATTGAAGTCTCCCACTAATAGGAAGGGTGTCTGAAATTGGTTTAGCAAATTTATTATACATGGGTCTATTTTTTTTTTTTTTTTTTAAATTACAGTACATTTATAGATTAAGCATCCATTGTTGAATTTGAATCTGATTAGGGATCAGTAGTTTCATAAAGATATCTTTATCAGTTCTCAATCATTGTGGTCTACGACTCTTAATTGTAGTGCCTTATAACATCTTTAATGTTATGTTTAGGATAATTTTTTTTTTTTCTACTAGGAATTTATATTGATTTACGAGTGGAATGTCCCACCCCTCAATTTGTCGTATATGCAGGTTTCATTTGACATTCCTAAAGACTAGCTTTTATAATAGAAATGAGGAGGAAGGGGGAAAAAAAAAAAAAAAAAAAAAAACCTTAGTAAATACATATCAACTGAAAATTTGCATATTATAAAATAAAACTAAAACCGATATCAAAGTATATGCAGACAGGTTTTTCATTCGACTTGAAAGCCGCACAATACATGCTAAATTGGAAAGTTAAGCTTTACCTGTTCAAAGTTAAACTCGACCAAACATGAAATTGATCAGAAATGTAGTTAGCGGATATGAATACAAAGGCCGGGGTGCTCCAGAATCTTTCCACGGTGATTTGTCATGATTTGACACTTAACAAGTTATATATTCTTCCGGTATTCCAAATGCACTTGAAACGTTTAATACAATTACCTTTATACTGGTAACAAAAATTGGCAACAAGTTACTGTCAAAATTGTCTACGGCTCAATTTGTGTCGGGCATTTCTAGGACTCTTTTAGTAGGAATGCAATACAAGATATTTGCAGTTTGCATGTCCTTTGCCCCCTAACATTGTCAATAGATGCTATTTTAACTTAATTGACTATTTCAGTGTTTTTGTAAGATTCCCCTCACTTTTGATTAACACTAAGGAAATAAAATTTCTGGGCAGTTTTACATGCATCTAATGACAAGGTTTGGTTTACGGCATATCAACCATCTACGAGTTATTTAATGCCGAATAAAGTTTTCAAATATAATAGTAAATAACAAAGGATCCAAAACAATTATGCATATATAAAAAAAAAAAAACACTTGCTTAGTCAGGACCTTGAAAACTTTATTCCAAGTTTAGATACAGTAAAAACTCCTGCAATAACAGTGATTACTAAACCAAGTACAAATGAAACAATTTCACTTCGGATTAAATGGCAGTCCCGTTTACCCTGCGGTAAAACTAGATCATAAGTTTGTAATTATACAGATTTGCAGCAAAGAAAATCACTGAAAAACCAACTTCGGGTTGTAACCTTTGCCCTAGAAGTAAAAATGCTAAGTGAAAATGTCAAATTCATATATTAACTTGTTATTCAAGAATAAAAATAGACAAAGGCAAAAATTGGTTGAATTATGGATTTATTTTTTTTATGTTTAAAAAAGGTATGGGATGGGGGAATCTCCAATCATTTTAAATGAGAACTTGGGAAATGGAAGGCAGGGGAATAGAAGAAAGGCCAAAAGAATAAAACTGTAATGTCAGGCCAACCATTTTGAAAAGTAAAAAAAAAATAAAAATGAACAAAATGATGTGAGATGTCTGGTACGGCCCCGTAGTACGGCCAACCTGAGCCTTTCCAGCTACGTTTATGTGTACAGAAAAAGAACTTTTTGTTTTGATGAAGGGGAGCAAGAAAAGGAAGTGGAGAAATTTTGCTCTTGTTCAAAATGTCTTTGGAGGATGGTAAAATAAAAAAAAAAACTTTAATGAGGGGGGATGCTTTAATTGTAGCCTCGATAAGAACCACCCCAACTTCGCCGCTGCCACCACTGCCGTAGTTACCTGAAAGAAAAAGAAAGACAAATTGAATAAACAAGAAAATGCAAGTGAAAGGATAAAGTTTTTTTAAATTAAGTTTTACACGAGTCATTGACAATTTTCTTTATTTTAGAATTAAATTGGTTCAAGGCTTTAAAATCATTGTGATCTATTATGTCCAGTATTTGACTAGTTAAGTTTCAGGATAGGTAATGTGGGACATTTTTAAAAGGAATTTGTAAGCTGGGCAAACAAAGCCTTAGTTAATACAAAATAAGCTATCAAAACATTTAGACATTGTTCAGATGGGTTTTCAGAAAATGACAGTATTTGACCATCAAGCAGTCACCATTTTACCGAAGTACATAAATCTATAGTTACCATAAGAAAATCTTTTTTAAATAATAAAAGAAAATCAAGAAAATGGAAAACAATTCTAAAAGAAAATGTATAAAGAATGGTAGGGGTTGGGGGTAAAGAACCCACCCAACTCCATGTCCACCCAAGAGGAGAAGGACGAGGGAGTGATTTGTGCTGACTATTTTTGCACAGTATTTTCAAGTGGTGATTTGTTGAAACTGGATTCTTTGTGCTCTAAGCAGACAGTACAGACATTACTGTAGCTGAATGTGGGCAAATAAGGGAGGGATAGTGGCGGGTCAGATTAAAAAGGGTGTGGGGAGGGTGGATAATGACCGCGACAAGTCATTGGTCACACGCACAGGATTACTACAGATACTAATACTGACAGTAAAAGTATGAAAAAGAAAGGACCGTTGCAATCTCAATAATTGCCCATAGCATCACCAGGTTGAGGCACCATTTAGGAAATCTAGACTAAAACAAGGTGCGCATATCTCCGTTCAGTGATTTTACAGAGCAGGGACAAATTGTGTGCTAGATGCAGGTAAAGTAGTGAAGAGGGAGGAGGCAAACAAAAATTTGCTTTGAAGAATAGGATTCCCTAAGACCCTTAAAGCCACCGTTCTTCACAGCTATGCCTCTAAAAAAAAGAAAAAATTTTTAGAAAGGGGTAGACAGTCGTAACAGTAGAGTTAGACAGTGATGCAAATGGGGAGTGGAGGGAGGATAGTTTCAACATGAGAATCAACACTCCAATCAAGTCAAACACGTAAGAGCATACCCGATGAATTATAGTCAGAACGACGTTGAACTTTCTTATTCCCATATCTGCCGCTCTGTCGATCAACGGGTCGTTTTCGAGATGCATAGTTATCACCTGAGTATCTGGAGGAAGAGGATGAGGAGATCTCCGTAGGGTTGCAATCATAGTTACCGTAATTCATGTTGTCGTTGCTGAAACCACGGCTGCCGCCACCACCACCAGACTGATAGCCTCCACCGTAGTTACCTCCTTGGTCCATGCCTTGACCCCATGACTGATTGCCATACTGGCCATCACCTTGGCCGGACATCTGGTTTGGATTCAACAACTGCTGACTGAGTTATTGAAGGGGGGAAAACAAAAAATATATATAAATATGTATATAAACAGATGAAAATAGGAATAGAATATTTAAACATGTTAACACTAGCTCTACTTTTAGGGAAAAAGCTAAGGGACTAAAAATATTGTAAGGATGAAATACCTACCCAAGCAAACTGTCAATCCCTTGAGTAATTCACTCGTTTGAGAAAGAGCTTGGGTAACATTTTGACCACCTTGGTTCCTGCAAGGAAAAATTAAAATGTAATTAGTTTCTAATGAAGAGAAAGAAAGAGAAGAGAGAAGGAGAAGAGAGAAGAGAAGAGAGAAGAGAAGAGAAGAGAAGAGAAGAGAAGAGAAGAGAGAGAAGAGAAGAGAGAGAGAAGAGAAGAGAGAGAGAGAAGAGAGAAGAGAGAAGAGAGAAGAGAGAAGAGAGAAGAGAGAAGAGAGAGAAGAGAGGAGAGAAGATGAGAGGAGAGAGAGAGGAGAGAGAGAGAGAGGAGAGGAGAGAGAGAGAAGAGAGAGAGAGAGAGAGAGAGAGAGAGAGAGAGAAAGAGAGAGAGAGAGAAGAGAGAGAGAGGAAGAGAGAGAGAGAGAAGAGAGAGAGAGAGAAGAGAGAGAGAGAAGAGAGAGAGAGAGAAGAGAGA